>JBAPLH010001437.1:1185000-2385000 GCA_037897445.1 Ceriops zippeliana | reverse complement strand
CCAAGGAGAGAAAGGCGTGCAGTAGTCACACCAGAGAGAGAAAAACATGCAACAGCCACACCAAGGAGAGAAGGTGTCCAGCAGCCACACCAAATCAAAGGAGAGGGCTTGTAGTAGCCACACCAAACCAGAGGAGAGGACTTGCAGTAGTCACACCAAACCAAAGGAGAGGGCATGTAGCAACCATACCAAACTAGAGAATATGGTGTGTAGCAACCACACCAAAGAAAGAAAAAGGTAGCAGCTAGCCGACCAAAATAAAAGGAGAAGGAGTTATAGTAGCCACCCAAGGAAACCTACAACTTGTAGTAAGGAGAAGGAACCTATTGTAGCACGGGCAAGGAGCTATACTAGCAAATTGCAAGTACAGCAATACCATCAAGTGCAGCAGCCTGCAACACCAATAGTAGCCCGTAACACCAACAACACATCCGGCAGCACCAACAACAAGCAATAGCAACAACATCAGTAATTGCAGCACCAACAACAAGTAATAGCAGCAACAACCAGCGATTGCAGATTGCAGTAGCAATGGCAAGCTCTAATAGCAGGAGTAAGTAGACTAGCAGTAATTGCAAATTGTAGCAGCTGTAAGTGCAAGTAGCAATACTAGCAATGCATGTAGTAATACCAGCAAGTGTAGGTAGCAATACCAACAAGCACAACCAAAAATTGTAGCCTATAGGCCCAACCAGTAGCAAGCATAATCATCAGTGTCCCAATACTAGAATAGGAAACATAACCAGCAGCAGGAGTAGAAAACTTAACCCGATAGCAGGTCTGACAACTTGTAGCAACAGAGGAGAAGACATGCCAAGGTAGCAGGTGAAGCAACCTGCCAAGGCAAGGTAGCAGAAGAGGCAGCACCAATAGTAAGGGAAGTACCTGCCAAGGCAGTAGGTGAGGTAACATTGGCAGTAAAAGAAGAAACATGCCAGGGCAGCAAGTGAGGTAGCACCAGCAGTAGGAAGAGAGAACTTGCCAAGGCAATAGGTAAGGTAGCATTGAAATTAATGGAAGATAACTTGCCAAGGCCGAAGGAGGCAATAGGAAGAGAGAACTTGCAACAGAGATAACTTGTAGCAAAGATAACCTATAAAGAAGAGACTGGTAAAGCTTGAGCAAAGACTGGTAGTGAGGAAGGAGAAGATTTGCTATCTACATTAGTAGCCTATGCACATTGAGTGATCCTTCGCAAGAATGTGTTAGTTACTAAGCTCCTGGGATACCCTTAGAGTGATCAGAAAATCATTGTCAGTGGTTAAGAAATGATCCTTCCACACTATAACTATATCTCTTGATAACAAGAGTGGATTGTTTGATTTAGGAGCGATCCTATCACACCGTGGATGTAGCTCATACATTGGGTGAACCACATAAAAATTGCAATGTGTTCTTGGGTGCTTGCATTTGATTGATATCTATATGGTCGTTCTCATGTAAGGAAGAAAGATAAAAATTGGATCATAAACTTTAACAAGTCATAGAGGTTAATCCAAAAATATTTATAAAAGGCGAGCATCTCACATTGATTCACCCCACCCTCTTTCAGTATGAGACCTAAGGAGGTCCTCATCACCTCATGAAGAAAGAAAAGAAGTCTAAGGCAGAGAAGGAGTTGAACTTCAAGGCAATGAAGAAATTAAAGATTAAAGAACAACAAGAAGAATCCCATAGTAGCTTTGAAGAAGAAGATGGTGACACTAAATTTGATAAAGTCATAGCATACATCACCAAAAATATGAGGAAAGGAAAATAAAAGTATAAGGAAAAATTACCCTTGAAGTGCATTAGTTATGGAGCAATTGGGTACTTTGCCATAGACTGTATAATGTGAAAAGAAGCAAATAGTGATGATGATGAAGTGCTAGCCTTAAGGAAGAGAACAAAGAAATCTAGCAATTCTAAAGCTGCCAAAGGGAAAAAGGAACCCTTTACATGAAATTTCTTAAGCAAATTAGATGAAGAAGATTTTAAAGAACAAACTGATGATGATTTTACAAAAAATGTGGTAGTTGCATAGGTAGATTTTGAACAAGAATCCTCAAGTGATATGGAATTAACAAAAGAGGAAGAGAATGAGATAGTGTAGCAACTTGAGAATGAATTAAGAACTTGTTTGCACAAAAATAACAAGCTAGAAAAAAAGGTAAAACATCTTAAGAAGCTAAATAAAAATTTTATTGTTAATAAATCTAATCTCTAGGTCAAAGAAAAAGAGTTTGAAGTGAAAGAGAATAAGTACTTGAAAAGAATTGAGAAGCTAAGTGTACTTAAGGCAGAGTAAGGCAAGATACATGAAGATATTGGCAGTAAGGTGATTACAGAAGAACAAGAAGTGCTGATTTTGCAAGCCAAGCTCCATAAGGTTGAGTCTGAATTGAAGAAGTATGAAGAAAGCTGTATGCAAGCCCTGGATGTGAGAGGAGAGTCCTTTTCGGCAAATGCTATATGCTACCAAAAAGTTGGATGAATGTCTAAGCAAACACCATAACTTTATGGAGAAGAGAACCTAACCCAAGCTAAAATGGGTTCAAAAAGATGCGATGAAAACTCCTATCCAAAAGGCATAAGTTGTCAAAGATAGAAAGAAGGCTGCCATAACAGTTGCTGAAGATAGGAGACATGAACTTAGTGAAAGAAGAAAATTCAGATTTGAAGGATTTTGCTAGAGCTATGGTAAATATGGGCATAAGGCTAATATGTGTTGGACATACTACTAAAGAATGCTTGACATTACTACCCGGTCAAAGAGTGCAAAGAATAACAATACATATGCTCTTACATGCGGCCAAAGAAGAAGAAAAGGAAGGGAAATGGTAATGGTTATGGAAGTTGCCTTAAAAGCTTCTAAGAAAGAAAAGCCATGGATCCTGGACAGTGATTGGTCTTTACACATGATAGAAGACTCCAAGGTGTTGAAAGAAGTAGTCAAATATGATGAAGGATTAGTCACATTTGGCAATTATGGTGCCTTAAAGATCAAAGGTGTTAGTGTTGTTGAAATTGGTGTAGAAAAGCTAAAATTGGTGGAAGTGTTTTATGTTGAAAGGCTAAAACACAATCTAATTAGTGTTAGCCAACTTTGTGATGAGGAGCATATAGTTACTTTCAGTAAGAGTGGTTGCACGGTAAAAGATTAAGTGATGGTTTTGTTCTTACTCAAGATGAAAGAACAAATGGAAACTTATACCAAGTTTCTAGAAGCAAAAAGACATGCTACATAAGTACCAAAGATGAGAATTTGTTGTGGCATGAGAGATTGGGACATCTTGGAAAAAAGGGGTTGAACAAATTGTTCAAAAATAAAGCTATGAAAGATGTACCCAAGTTGAGAAAAGAAAGAAACACCATTTGCAGTACTTGTCAAAAAGGAAAGATGGTGAATGCTACCACAAAAGTGTGGAGATTTAAACAAAGAAGTCATTATAGCTCATTCATTCAGATATATTCACCAAACTTCTATCAAGAGAGATGTTCCAGAAGTTAAGGCTAACCTTATGTGTTCACCACCCATTAGAGGTTAAGGTATGCCTCTAACTCTTCTCCCCTTACCTTTTTTATTGTTCTTTGGATTTGTTGTCTAAAGGGGAGATATTTTACATAAATCCAAAAAAAGTATATATTGATGAAAAGGGAGAGTAGCTTGATAAATCCAAAGGGGAAAATCAAATAAAAGGGGAGGAGCAAAAAAAAAAAAGGGAGTTAAAGGCTATTTCCAATTAGTATCATGCCTATATGTAAAGAGGGAAATGCATGTTTTAGGGGGGAGCTATGAATGTTAAAAGCTATTGCTTGTGCTTAATTGCTTATTTTTTGATTTAATATATTGCTAACAAATCCAAAGGGGGAGATTATTGAGCTCATCTTTGATGCATAATGTTAGATTTGTTATCAACAACATCTCATAGATTTGTCGAGATGTGTTTGCTGCCAACATGTGTATTTTGTATTCATCAAGGAGCTTGAGATGTATAGAGATTAGATTATTGGTCAAAACCATTGAAGGTGAATCAACCCAAAAGTCAATGAGTCAATGTTGATTGTTGATCCTAAATTTTAGGAATCAATACTGACCGTTGACCCTAAATTTTAAGGATCAATGCCATTGATTATAGGGCAACCCTTGGGGATCAATGCTGACTGTTGATTGTAAGGCAACCCTTGGGGATCAATGCTGACTGTTGATTGTAAGGCAACTCTTGGGAATCAATATTGACTGTTGATGATAAGGCAACCTTAGGAATCAATGTTGACAATTAATGAAAGGGCGACCCTAAACTCAAGGCTTATAAATACCTATGTAGCTGCCAAGAGAAAGGTGTGCTGTAAAAAAAATCAAGAGTACGTACTACAAAAAAAATTGAGTACATGCTGCAAAAAGCATAGAGAGAGTACTGTAGAACAAAGAACATGGTTACTACAAAAACAAGAGGAAAACATGTGTTATTACAGACCAAAAGAGAGAACTCGACAAAGAAAGAAAACATGCTATTGCAAACCAGAAGAGAGAACTCGACAAAGGAAGAAAATGTACTACTGCAAACCAAAACAAAGTCCTCAATAAAGGAAGAAAACATATGCTATTGCAAACCATAAGAGAGATCTCAACAGAGGAAGAAAACAGGTTCTATAAAACAAAAGAAAGGGCATAACAGGATAGCATAAGCATGTGCTTCAAAACCATAAGCATGTTTAATGTAAGAGAGACAATAGTAGTGGCATCTAGGAAGAGAAAATAATAGTAGCACCATAGGAAGATGAAAAGTGCAGCGGTAGCAAGAAGGAGAAAGCCTCCAATGGCAAAAGAGAAACAGAGAGTGTAAGGCAGAAGGAGACAACACCAATAACTAAGGAGAAAACCTACTAAGGTAGAAGGAGGCAACACCAGCAACAAAGGAGAGAACTTGCCAAGGCAAAAGGAAGCAGCACTAGCAGTAGGGGAGCAAACTTGCCAAGGCAGAAGAAGGAACCATTAGTAACAGAGGAGAGAACCTGCCAAGGTAAAAGGAGGCGACACCAATAGTTGAGGAGAGAACTTGCAAAGTCAGAAAGGAGGCAACACCAATAATAAAGGAGAAAACCAGCCAAGGTAGAAGGAGGTAGCACCATCAGTTATGGAGAGAACCTACCTAGGAAAAAGGAGGCAACACTGGTAACATAAGAGAAAACTTGCAAGGTAAAAGGAGGTAGCACCAGAAATAAGGGAGAAAACTTGCTAAGGTAGAAAGAGGCAGCACCAACAACTGAGGAGAGAACCTACTAAGGCAAAAGGAGGCAAAACCTACAATGAAGATAACCTATAATTGAGAGAACCTAGAACAAAAAGAACCGTCAGCCATCAACAAAGATAACCTTGTTAAGCTTATCTTTGATGGCAAATGTTAGATTTGTTGTCAACAATATCTAAATCTAACATAGTTGTTGGTGTTGATTTGACTATGAATGCCGTTAAGATGTGGAGAAGTCATTGGGCAAAATTGGTGATGGCAGGTCAACCCTGAAGTCAATGAGTCAATGTTGACCATTGACCCTAAATTTTAGGAATTAAATATGCTATTAATTGTAGGGCAAACCTTTAGGAATCAACATTGACTGTTGATGAGTGTGCAACCTTATGCATCTTACAAGACATGTATGGGCTGCAAGAGAGAATGATCAATTGCAAAAAAATAAGAGAGAG
The DNA here is from genome assembly GCA_037897445.1 of Ceriops zippeliana. Classification (NCBI taxonomy): domain Eukaryota; kingdom Viridiplantae; phylum Streptophyta; class Magnoliopsida; order Malpighiales; family Rhizophoraceae; genus Ceriops; species Ceriops zippeliana. The sequence goes on along the minus strand of JBAPLH010001437.1, from coordinate 2,379,317 downwards.
CAACTAGCCTTAAAGAGAGAACAACAAGCTTAAAAGAGAGAGCAGCTGACTAAGGAGGGTGTAGCAACAGCTAGCCAAGAGAGTTGTAGCTAAGGAGAGGTGCAATCAGCCAATAAGAGTGCAGTAGCAAGCCAAGGAGATTGCAACAATCAACCAAATAAAAGGTGATAGTAACCACTAAAGAAGGAGGTAGCCACACCACTTGAAGGAGTTGTAGCAATCGGCAACCACACTAAAGGGAGAAGAAGAAGGTAACCCTACCAAAGGGAGAACAAGGTGTAAAAGTTGGCAGCCACACCAAACCAAAGAAAAAGGTGTGCAACAGCCACACCAAAGAAAGAAAAAGGTAGTATCTAACCAAAGCAAAGGGAAAAGGAGTTGCAGTAGCCACCTAAGGAAACCAACAATTGTAGCAAAGAAGCTAGCAAATTGTAGTAAGGAGAAGGAACCTATTGCCAAAAAGGCACGTAGCAAACCAAGGAGAAACCAATAACCTGCAACAAGCACATCTAGCAGCACCAGTATTAGCCTGTAACACTAGCAATAACCCATAACACTAGTAGCACCAGCAATTACAGCACATCTAGAAGGCAATCCCAACAATTGCAACACGTCCACAAGCAATCCCTACAATTGTAGCACACCCAATAGGCTATACCAGTAATTGTAGCATAGGTAGCAATTGTAGCATGTACAGGCAATGATAGTAGAATGTGTAGGTAGTGATAGTAGAATGTGCAGATAGTGATAGCAAAACTTGCAAGTAGCAATAGTAAAACATGTAGGCAATGATAGCAGAACATGTAAATAGCAATAGCCATACATGTAGCCTGCGACAGCAGAACCTGTAGGTTGTAATAGCAGCATGTGTAGTTTTGGGTACAAGTAGGATAGGAACAGCACATGGACTCATGCTTTCCCTCACATATCCTTTGGAAATAAGCTCCTTAACCTGCCTTTGAAGCTCTTTTGTCTCTTCAGGATTACTCTTATATGTTGGCCAGTTAGGGATGGATGCTCTTGGGATGAAATCAATTTAATGCTTAATTCCTCTATTAGGTGGCAATCCACTTGGGACATCATCAGGGAATACTAGGTAAAGATGGGTCAAACATGTTAGTGTTAAAATAGGCCTCCTTGTACAAAAGTACGATTATAGGCAATTTGGCATAGAATGCTCTTTTGACATCACTTTCTTTTGCATAAAGACTTTCTCTTTTCTTCTCTTTCTCTTGTGTCCTCATGTTTTCTCCTCTCTTTTCTCTTTTATCAATATCTCTTTTCTATTCCTCTCATTTTTAAACCTTAATTAATCCTTATAAGCTTGTTGAATTGGTAATGGTACAAGAGTGACAGGTTTTTCATTCATTACAAAGGAACATCAATTCTTAAGGCCATCATGCATAACTTGATATGATCTACAAGCATAGGTACAACATCACATAAAACTTCATCATGGTACCTTCTAATAGAAAATGATATGAGCACTTGCTTATTTACCTTGACTTCACCACTTTCATTCAACCATTAAAGCTTATATATCTTAAGATGCTTCATAGTAGGTAAATCCAACTTCTCAACCATAGTTATGTTAGCAACATTAGTGCAACTCCCACCATCAATAATCATACTACATATCTTTTCTTGATGAGACACCTTATTTGAAAGATGTTATCTTGTTGCACCTCATTTTCTTCCTTTACTTACACATTCAATACTCGCCTTGTAACAAGAGCTACTCTTTTAACAAGATACTGCTCTCCATTACTTTCACCCTCTGATGATGGCACGGAATCATCATTTGATTGACTTTCAGTTTCAACATCACCATTACTTCTCAAGATCATTGCATGCTTATTTGGACATTGAGATGCAATGTGACCCTTGCCTAAACACTTAAAACATTTAACATCTCTATTTCTACTTGATTGGGATTCAAAATTACTTATCTCTTTGCTAGAACCCACATTCTTCTACTTGTATAGCACAGCTTTGGACTTGTAATTGGCCATCTTGTCCCTTGTACTCTAATTTGGCTTCCAAGATAAGGTAGAAGCCAAATTTTGCCTAAACCATATGGAGCCTTTTCATTTAAGTTGCCTTTCAACTTTCATTGCCATGTGCACCATGTCTTCTAATTCCACATATTGTTGCAATTAAATCATATTTGCTATGTCCTTATTTAGCCTTTGTAGAAATCAAGCCATGGTTGCCTCTCTATCTTCTTCTACATTTGCCCTAATCATGGTAATCTTTATCTCTTTGTGGTAGTCCTCCATGCTTTTGGTGCATTGAGTGAGCCCTTACAGCCTTTGGTACAACTCCCTGTAATAGTGATTCAGGACAAACCCTAGACCCACCCTTTGAATGAAGACGAACCTAGGGTATTTAAGAAAGATATGGATGCCACACTACAAAAACAAATAGATTGGGAGTCATATGTCGATTGGAACTCCATAAGAAGAAGTACCTCTTGATAAGTTTTCTAATCCTCAAAATAACCAAGGGAGAAAAACCCTTGCTTTCTATTTTACTTAAAGTTGTCTGCTTTCCTAGAGCTTTTATAGGTTAAGATAGCAATCCTAAAGAGGCACAAATTCCTACTTAGGACAAATCCTTATTTTGGAAGAATTCCTAACTGTGACAAATTCCAACATAGATAATAAACTGCTGTTTAGAAGTGAATCCTATTACTTAGTCTAACCCATTAAGTATTCCAATTATATTAATTAGGCCCAAACTCTTTGTCACATTTGAATTCGCACCCTTTAATGTTGCACTCACATTATACTCATTGGGAAGGTCCAACTTATAAGCATTGTCATTGATTCGTGCTACAACTTGAATGGGACCATCTCCTCTAGGTTATAGCCTTAAATGCCTCTGAGCTGGAAGTTGTTTCTTGCACATATGTACCCAAACCCAATCACCAGGTTCAAACGCTACCTTCTTTCATCCCTTGTTGACATGTGATGCGTATTGATCAATTTCTTTTTTTCAATATATTGTCGCACCTTCTCATGTAATTTTTTTTATCATGTCTGCCTTGTGTTCACCATCTAAGCTAGCATACTCATTAACAAGTATAGGTACCAAATCCAAAGGAGTTAATAGATTAAAACTATATACAATTTCAAATAGAGAGTAACTAATAGCAAAATGAACACTCCTATTATATGTAAACTCAGCATATGGAGCTTAAGAAAGCCACGGTAGTTTATGATGATCCATAATTACTAAACTCTCATACAATTCACAATGAAATATGGATTACACCTTTCTACCCTCTAAGACAATTTTTTTTTTATTTGGCACAAGTATCATTGGCATTAAGCATGGGTTCATGCTCTACCTTACATGACCCTTCATCAACTTGCCAACTTGCCTCTAAAGCTCCTTTATCTCCTTAAGATTGCTTTTATGTATTGGCTTGTTAGGAATGGAAGTTCCAAGAATAAGATCAATGTGATGTTCAATTCCTCTCCTGAGTGGTAAGCCATTTGAAATCTCCTATAGAAATATATCATTATAATTTTCCAACAAAAATGAAATAATAATATGCAAAGAAGAATCAAGGTTAGTGTTAGAGAAATAAGAATCCTTGTAAAGGATCATTAAGATCATTTCTCACTTAGTTTTGAAGGCAGCTTTAAGATCTGCTCCTTTTGTACGTACTCACTTGTTTTTCCTCATTTTCACTTTTTTGAACATGACCACTCTTATGTTTATCACTCTCAAGCATTTTTACCTAATTTTTCTCTCTACTCTCTTTTCTTTTCACTCTTTCTCCTTCGCTCACTCTCATAAAGTCTTACTTAGTCTTCATACACTTATTTTGGTGTTAATGGAACAAGTGTGAATGGTCTTTCATCCATGGTGAAAGAATAACAACCATTATAGAAAACTCTCTTATCAAATTGCCAATGATAACCTAATAATGATGTCATCTTTATATCTACCAATGGAATATGGAAAACCTATTTAATTACTTTCACCACTACACTATCATTCAACCACTGTAGATTATATGTTTTAGGATGTTTAGTTATGGATAGTCCCAACTTCACTACTAACTATGTGCTAGTTACATTAGTACAACTACCCTTGCTATAATCAAGCTACAGTTTTTATCTTGCACTAAACACCTACTATGAAAGATATTTTCTCTTTGCATTGCATGTCATTTAACTCCTTAACTTATACACTAAGAGCTCTTTATATCATTAAAATTTTCCCATCATGCTCTAGTATTCTACACTCTCATCAACATCATTAGCATTTATTAATAACGGCAAAGGAGCCTCATCGCTAGAATCACTCTTAGTCTTATATACACCATCATTCTTAAGGATCATTAACCTTTTGTTAGGGTATTGTGATGCTACATGCCCTCTACCAATAACCTAAAACATTTAAAGTCTCTAGTTTTTACTTGGATACCCTCAAAATTGCCTTTCACAATGTTTCCCTCACTAGCCTTTCGTTTATGTGTGTAAGTTTTAAACTTAGGAGTTGTCTTCTCTTCCTTCTTCTCCCAATTCAATTTCCAAAAATATATACCTGGGATTTTTATCATATCTAGAAGTACTCCTTCCCTTAAGTGGCCTCTTAACTTTCACGACAATGTGTACCATATCCTTAAACTCTACATAGTGTTGCAATTCTACCACATCAGTTATGTTTTATTCAACCCTTAATGGAACCTACCATATCCTTCCTATCTTTCATTTCATTTGCCCTAACCATAGCAAACTTTATCATTTTATGATACCCTTCTACGCTTTTAAACCTTTGCATGAAACTTTATAACTTGTTATACAAATCCTTATAATGAAAACTAGTAACAAACCTTATCCTCATCACAATCTTCAACTCATTCTAGATCTCTATTAGTCTTTCAAAATTTCCCATTTTGGTAGTAATTTTTTGGTCCCACCACACTGTTATATAATTGGTACTCAGACACAATTAACTTAACCTTTTCCTCAAAGAAGTTATGACAATTGAATAATAGCTCCATCCTTCTCTCTTAGTCTAAGTACACACCAAGGTCAACTTTTCCTTAAAAAGAGGGAACCTTCATTTTAATGCTATTCAAATTTCTATTAACTCCTTCCTCTACTTTATTTCTATTATCCAAACTTCCATCATACTTATTATAACCATTCTCATTACCTCAAACTCTCCTTTATCATTCCTACTCCACGTCCTCCTTTAGATTTACCTTTGGAGTTTTTATTGGCATTATCACCATCATTATAGTCATCATCAAAATCTTTTACCTAAATCATGTTCTAATCTTTCCTTCACAACCCTCCTAACTAACCTCTTAGATTTTACACTTAATTCCTCTTTTATTTTATCCATCCTATCCCTAACTTCCCAAAACATTTGGTTAGTCATGTCAAACTTCTGCTTTAATGATTTCATAAGCAATTTAAAGTATGGAATAACTACTTCATCATTTTCATGTGAAAAATTGTCTATTTTATCATTAGACATTGTACCTACAAGATTGTTAGCAAATAATGAATAGGCCTTAAAAAAATCACTCCCTTGCATGTTTGCTATCCACTCAACTCTTATGTTTCACATAATGAAATGTAATATCACACTTCAAAAGCTTTTTCAATAGTTCTAGGCAAATTAAATTAAAAATAAATCAAAACATAATTTACCAACCCTAAACTAATCTCTTCAAAAAATAAATAGCACAATCAAGAAAAGCAATCAACAAAACTAGGATCAACCAAGGTCAATAGAAATAAGGAATGTAATTGATGTGATTAACTTGCTAGGATAAAAGAATAATCAATGGGAGTAAGAGTTGGAATTGTGAATTACTCAAAAACAATTTAGGGTTCAATTTTTTTTTTATGACATGAACCCTTAATTTTTAGAAATAACAGCCCCATAATTGATATTTAGCAATTCACTATGCCAATCAACACAAGACACCAAATGACACAAGAATAAAATTACAATAGGGATAACTAACTTGAATTAGAACTAGTGCTTGATACCAAATGATACAAACTTCAATTATATGTAAACAGAACTCAATACTAATGTTGGTATATGATCATTCTAACACAAGTAAAAGGATTGGTGTTTTGACCCAATAATTATCAAACAACAAAGAATTAGAACTACAAGATTTAGATGCCACTCCTAAGGTATTGGGTTAAGGAGCTCTTGAGTTTATAATTAGTTCTCAAAGAACCAAATAAATTAGCTCATTTACTCATAAAAACGTTCTCCCCTCTCTAACTATATGTTACCTACTAAAACCCCGACTGATTAGTTGTTTTAACTAAACAACTTGGTAATACAAAAGCTACCAAGATGGGCTTATTAATAAAATTCATCCAGTCTATTACATAACAATAAAAACTCATTAAAGTAATCCATTTAGATACTGAAATTTGACCAGTCCACTACATAAGAATAAAATCCATGAAAATAATAGGTTGCTAGTTCCAATTTCATCCTTAAGGCTATGGCTTTCCATATTGCTCCGCAATTCATACCTAGCAGTTTCTTGTAAGTAAATGTTGCATAAAAAGTTGTTGAGTACTTCCTTTATTTTCTTTGACCTTACCCTTGTCATTGGCCCTCTAAAGTTTTGTAAAACATCAACTCCCTTGTTGATTTATGCAAGTGTAATATGCCTTCAATCGAGAAGGAAATGGAATCAATGATATATGCTAAAATTGCCACAACCTTTTGGGAAAACAACAAACATATTGTTGAATTGCTTTACGTGTAAGACTTTAAAGAAAGTCAAATTCCTCCTGAGGCTAGGCCTACAGTTATGGGTCCTAGGCACTTAGAAATTTGTAAAAGTGAAACTCAAGAGGTCCTTAAGAAAGGACTGATAAAAAAAAGTTCAAATCCTTAAAGATGTCCAGCTTTCTATGTGGAGAATAATGCTGAATTGGAATGTGTTCCAAGATTAGTTATTAACTATAAGCCTTTAAATAAGGCATTAAGATGGATTAAATATCCAATTCTAATAAAAAAGATTTGTTGAATTAGCTTTATAAAGCCAAAATATTTTAAATATTGGTATGAAATCTAGTTAGTGGCAAATCTAGATACAAGGAAAGGATAGATACAAGATGGCCTTTACAATTTCTTTTGGGAAACTATGAAAGGAATATGATGCCTTTTGGGCTAAAAAAAATTCTCCTTTTGAATTTCAAAAAATTATAAATGAAATATTTAATACTTATACAACATTCATGATTGTTTATATTGATGATGTACTAATACTATTTTCAAGCATTTGCATTTATTTCTTAATGCAATGAAAAGAGTAGGTGCCTCTATAAGAAAAATGAAGTTATTTCAAACTAAGGTTCATTTCCTTGGTCACTTCATTAAAAATAGTTCTATTATTCCCATACATAAAGCAATTGAATTTACCTCAAAATTCTCTAATTAAATTCAAGACAAAAATTAATTACAAAGATTTTTAAAAAGCTTAAATTATATTTTTGATTTTTATTAGGATTTAGCTTCTAATGTTAAACCCTTGTTTGACCACTTGAGAAGAAATCCTCCTAAATGAATGGATGAACATACTTAAGCTATAAAAATGGTCAAACAAAGAGCAAAAGAGCTCCCTTGCTTAACTATATCCCATTTAAACACCTTTAAAATAGTAGAGACTTTTGAAGCAAAAGAACTCTCTCTCTCTCTCTCTCTCTCTCTCTCTCTCTCTCTCTCTCTCTCTCTTAGAAATCTCTCTTGTAATATATTATCTTCTTCTATAACCTATAATACCATTTCAATAAAGCTTCTCTTCCTTTGTAAGTTTATCCTCTCTTTTTTCTTTGTTTTAATTTTTCTATTTGTGTAAATTTTATAAGTGTGTTTTATTTAAATGTGCTTGCTTCATTTTGCATCCCTAGTATTAGAATTGCTAGGCCTAAGAATGGTATTGGAGTTGCTCTCCAACATTAACATTCTTAATTGACATATTTCTTACTAATACTCCATGATAAGGGAATCTAAACTTATAACCCAATTAAATTAGGTTGAAGATCAATAAGAAAATATCAAATTAAACTAGATTCTTGAAAAAAGTATTGAAGATGAAACTAAAGAGTTATTTCACTCTCTAAGCAATGAAATAAAAAGAATATGATTTTATATGACATGAAGCCCCCAAGGAATAGACATTGTGGCTTTAGTGTTACAAAAATATATTTTTGGGATTAAAAGAATTGTTGACCTAGTTATTTATTTGAAACAAGCTTATAAATACAAAGGCCCACCATTTCCTAATTTTGATTCCCTTTCTTAATGCCTAAAAATAAAGAAGGCATATCAAGGAAAGCAGGTAAGCTAGGAGGATAAATCCTCTATAGACAAAGTTGAGACAACAAGTGCCATTAAACAACTAAGTTTTGATGATCAATCTATTGGCTCTTACTTAAATAGTGATCCAATGATTGAAGAAGTTACTTAGCCAAAAAAAAAATCATTCTTAACCTTTTGTTAAACTAGAGAAAGAAGAAGAAAAAATACATCATGTTAAACCTAAAAAAGATACCTTTATCTTGGAAACAATGCATGCTAAACCTATTAATAAAAAAAAAATGATAAATATGATTCCAAAACCCAAGATGTGATGTTGAAATTCTTGACTTCTCCCTAGGATCTACTAGTTTGTAATATTGAGAGGGGGGATAATTAGTATCACCACAATTCGCAATTCGCAGGTAAGTGAACAACTTCAACCTCTTCTTAAAAGCGAACACTTTCTCAGACTCGACTAAGGTAGATTTATTGCTACCTACTAATCACAATAGTCCCCAAAGTCACCTTTCAGACACCTTGCCTAATAAACAATTTGGATGTTCTTGTTTAGGTCTTTATTAGGTTATGGGTTGGCTAATACTTTAGCTGTGTTCACAACTCAATTCAAAACACAGAATGTAAAGAAAATTAAGGATACACAAGATTTATGTGGTTTCATCAACATTATGTACATCCACGGTGGTAGGGACTCTCCCTTACCAGACTATCCACTATACTTAAGAATTCAGGTTACAATGGATGTCTTAATCCTTTGCTCCTTTCACTATTGCAATTACTAAGCAAGTAAATATAAAGAGTGTCACTTATTGTGTCTACCTTTCTTCTAGCTTGTCTTGCCTCTATTGAATTGAAAGGCAGCTCCACTGCCACTTAGAAGTTCACCGCAATGCTCTCTAACCTCTTGTGAAGAAATCTAGAAATACATTGAGTTCTTTCCGATGCTTGGCCAAATTCCTTCTCTAGGTTGTCTCACATAGCTCCTGCTTTCACCATCTCACGATCTCACCCGTCTCTTATTTCATGTCTCATAGCTTGCCTCACATTTCTAGTTTGCATTACATGTCTAACGCACATTTCTTGTTTGCACCCTTTGCTGGTCACACACCTCACACACACTTTTGGTTTGGCGTTTCATGTCTCACATATGTTTCTGGTTTGCACGCATTGCTAGGACATGCCTTACCACTGTTTCTGGTTTGCACTTGTCCATTTCACACCTTCAAATAGCTTGGTTTGCTCTCTCAGTGGTCTCCTCTTTCAAGGTTTCTCCTCTCTTCCCTTACAGATAATGTGCTGTCTTCTCTCTTATGTAAGTCACACGATTTTCTCCAGCCATCACACCTTTTTGCCATATGTTCTCCCTTATCATCCAGCCTTGCTTTGGCCATTCTCCTCCTTGCTTGGTCATCCACTCCTTTGTCATTCGTTGTGTTTGGCTGTGTAGATTGGTGTAGACATTTATCTTGTTTGGCCATATAGGTTGGTTTGGACATTCTCCTTTGGTTGGTGTCCTTTGGTTGGTCGGTTGTCTCCCTTTGGCTGTCTCTGTTTGTTTTACCGTCCAACTCTTGTTGTCCAGCCGTTCCTCTCTTGTTTTCTCTCTTTGGCCAGTCACGCTTTGTGTTTTGTTGTCCAACACCTTTTCATTTGTGATTTTCTATTCACCTTGGTTGTTGTCTAGCCGTTCCTCTCTTGTTTTCTCTCTTTGGTCGGCCACCCTTTATGTTTTGCTGTCCAGCACCTTCTGATTTGTGATTTGTTGTTCACCTTTGGTTGTTGTCCAGCCATTCCTCTCTTGTTTTCTCTCTTTGGTCGGTTGGTTGTCTAGGTTTTCTATCTGTTTTGCTTAATTGCCTACTTCCTTTATTTGTTGTCTTCCAATGGCCTTTATATACTCCTCCATGAAACCCTGATAAGGCTTACTTGCAGTGAATTTACTGTCTTGCCCTTCTATGTGGCTTTACTTTCTTGCACACTTAAACTTAGTTAACAATAATTAAAACCCATAAAAGGCTATTGGAACAACAATCTCCCCCTTTGTAATTGTTGACAACACTCATAACAAAAGCCACTATGCAGCAATTTCAACTACACCTAAATATACACTCCCTTTCTTAACAGCTCCCCCTACATTGTTACTTCTCTCCCCTTTTGCCAACCAATTACAAATCTGAAAAACTTGCAAAGTAGAGATGGAGGATTCACCTGAACTTCAGGCTTGAGGAGGCATTTGCACAGACAGACTCCTTCTGTGCTTTTCAAATAGCTCTGTGGACAGAGATTTAGTTAGATCTCGTGTAGCCTCTTCAACCGATTTAGGTTCAACCTGTGAGAGTAAAGCAGTAGCTCCCATAATTCTTCTTCTTGTTGTAACTCCTACTAATGGGTCACCTATGATCTTATTTTCTTGATGAGCACTAGTCCACGTTTTTATTGGCTTTCTTTCTTGCACAGTCTTAGTTGCAAGAGAATCTCTTTCTTTCTCTGAGTCTCAACTTACTTCTTGTTCCTTTTCTTCAAGTTGGTCTGATTCTTCATCTACATTGAAGTCAAATTCTTCATTGTCTCTAGCTTCTCCATTCTACATTATTTTCCAGTTCTCATCTATTCTTACGTCACTGGATGTGATCACTTTTCCCAGCTTATGCAGGAAAACTTTGTAACATTTTGTCTTTGGTGAGTATCCCACAAAGATGCCTTCATCAGACCTAGCATTGAATTTTCCCAAGTTTTGCTCCTTGTTCTTTACAAAACATGGGCTGCTAAAGATTCTAAGATACTTGGCTATTGTCTTCTTCCCACTCCATGGCTCATATGGAGTCTTATCAGTGTTGGGCCTTAATAAGACTCTATTAAATAGATGTACAACTGTAAATGTTGCTTCTATCCAAAATCTTTTGTGATGCTTGGATTCCAGCAGTACAGTTCTTACCATATCAACCACAACTCTACTTTTCCTTTCTACCACCGCGTTTTGTTGAGGTGTTCTTGCTGCTGCCATCTAATGGTGAATACTATGCTTCTTAAGGTAATCTTCAAAAGCTTCATTTGTAAATTTAGTGCCTTGATCTGAACTCAATACTTTGATCTTCCTTCCACTCTCATTTTTGGCCAATCTTCTGTATCTCTTGAAGCAATTCAAAACTTCTGACTTATGTTTGAGGTGCATGACGCAGGTCCTTCTGGAATAATCATCAACAAACAAGATAAAGCACCTCTCACCATTGAACCCTCTTGTCCTCATCGGTCCACACAAATTAGTATGAACAATGTCAAGCACTACTTCAGAACTAAACTCTTTGGACTTATACTACTTTCTGGCATGTTTTCCTTTAAAGCATGCTGACCAAACATACTCTCTCCCTCTCCTAAGGTCAAGAATGTCTCTGATTACATGAGTAGTGGTTAGCTTCCTCATGTTCTTCTGTGATAAGTGTCCTAGCCTCCTATGCCAGAGTTGATTTTCTTCTTCTTTGGTGAGTAAATAGCTGCTTGTCTTGTCCTCATCAATCACATACAATTTTCCAGCTGTTCTTTTCTTGGCTACAATAGTATTGCCTTCGTTACTCTTTACCTGGCAACCTGTTTTTATGAATATTACCTTATGGTCCTCATTGCATAGTTTGCTGACAGATGCTAAATTATATCTGAGTTCTTCAACGTGCAGAACATCTTTTAGCTTTCCTCTTTTGATGTTTGCTAACCCCTGACCATTGATGTTGAGTGAATCATCATTGCTAAACTTCACTCTACCTTCTCTTTGACTTATTTAGCTTTGATAATTTACTCTTGTCTCCCATCATGTGTGAAATACATCCACTGTCAAGGATCCACTTCTTATCCTTGTAGTCAGCTTTGAGTGCAATTTTAACTATATTAGCCACCTCCCTTTTTGCTCTATATTCCTTCTTTTGAACTGGCCAGAAGATAGCTTTCTCCTTTTTCTTAATTTTGACTGCACTGCTTGTTTTCACTATGCCATTGAGTGCCTTCTCTTGCTTAGGGAGAAGTGTCATGCATCTCTTGGAATTATGTCCATCCTGCCCGCACCTTTCACACTATTCCATGCTTGCCAATATAGCAAACTTGTTCTTTGAAACTATAAGTTTGGCTTTCACCAACAATCCTCATTAGTGTGTCCTTGCCTTTTATAGTATGTGCAAGAACTCATGATAGGAGTTCTCCTCTAAGTTTTGTATTGTCTCCTCCTGTATGTAGCATCGTATATTCTCAAGTTGGAGACATATACTGGCCTTCTCCACTAGCAGTTACTCGCCTTATGACCCCAAACTCCACAACAAAGGCAATGACCTTGAAACTGCCTCTTCTTGGGTCTGATCACAGCTTGTCTTATTCTATTCATCACTTTCTGTGTAGCAAAGTAGCTGGCTTTTTTGCTTGTGTGACTTTCATTTCAATCACCTTCTTCTCCTTATTTTGTTTAGCTATAGCCCTATGCTAGCTGACTTTCTTTTCTTCCTTCCTGTTTGCCACCCATGGTTGCTTCTTCAGATTTCTTTATTCTCAGCTATCTTCTTCTGATTCACAACCTTCTCTTTCAACTTCTATGGCACATTCTTATTTTCTTTAGTCAATGTAACCTCAAATCGTGCACTTTCTCTACATTCTTCTATCCTTTTGCAGAACTTGTTTCTCCTATCATTTCAAGCTTTTGCAAGTTCTCTTTGCTAATTTGGAGTTGTTGCTAAAGTCTCAGCAACTCTTTCTCCATTCCTTCAATTTTTGAAGCCCTTGAGCCAAGCTCTACTATAAGGTCTTCCCATATTTTGATATGTTCCTCAAATCTTCTCTTCAAGTCAATATGCTAGCTCTTATTTCATCCTTTTGACTTTTAGCTTCCTTAGACTTTGCTTCAACTTGTTTTATATGAGCCTTCAACCTTCTTATGGTTCTGCCCCTTCTGATTAGCTCCTTTGAAGCTGCTTCCAACTCAACTTCAAGATCTGGTTCTTCTTCATCAACCTTCTCTTCCTCTTCCTCCTTCTTCAAGATCTGCTTCCTCAGAACTACCATGTTGAGTTAATGCCATAAAGGCATGCTTATCTGATGAGTCTTTATCTTCCTCCTTATCAGCTTCTTTTATCTGACTTATATAACGCTTGAATGAGCCTCTCTTCTTCTTTTATAGGTTAACAACTTCTTGCTGGACTTTTTTGATTTGAACGATGGTCTTCTCCATTTTGAATTCTACTCATCATCACCATCCTCCTCTTCATCATCAAGTTTCACTTTGCACTAAGAAGCAAAGTGTCCAGTCTACCCATAACTATAACATCTTAAGGACAACTGTCCTTTTTCCTTCTTAGACCCCCTTTTGAACTTTCTTGTGAAGTAAGCCAACACTTCACCTTCACTTTCTTCCTCATCATCATCATCATCCTCACTGGATGATTCTTCCTCTTCTTTTATCTTTAAGTGTTTCATAGCTTTGAAAGCTACCTCATTTGATACCTTTGATGTTAAGGAGCTCTCAATTGACTTTATTCCCATCTTATATGCAATGAGATTGCATTAAAGATCATGTAGAGACATAGAATTGAGATCTTTATTCTACTTTATGGCTTCCACCTTTGAGGCAAACCTCTCAAGCAGAGTCCTCGAAATTTTCTTCACAATGGATGAGTCCTTGTTCTTCCCATGACTTCTAAGATTGTTTACATTATCAATAACCTTAGTGAAGAACTCTTGGACTATCTCATTTTTCTGCATTATAAGAGATTCATATCTCTCCTTGAACACTTGAAGCTTGGCCTCCTTCATTTTGGCATCACCTTCATAGACTTTCTGTAGTCTGTCCCATATATCCATAGCAGATTTGTAATCCATAACTTTAGCATACTCAGCATCTGTCAATGCTGAAATGATGACATTTGAGGCCTTTCCATTTATCTTAAACTGCTTTAATTCTTCTGGGGTTAGATCTTTACCTTTTCTGGGGCCACAAAACCCTCCCACATTCATGCCCATGGTTGCAAACACCACTTGCATTCTCGCTCTCCACATATGGTAGTTGATTCCATTGAAGATTAGAACCTTCTTACTATAAGTAGTGCTGGTGCTAGTATCGACATCCATTTCTCAGTATGCTGAACAAGTTAAAACTTCTGAAACCTTTCAAGCTAGTACACCAAGCTATTTAACTTCAAACTGGTGAACCTGTGCTCTGATACCAATTGAAGTTCCCGACTTCTCCCTAAGATAGACTAGTTTGTGATATTGAGAGGGGGGTGAACCAATATCACCACAATTCGTAATTTATAGGTAAGTGAACAACTTCAACATCTTCTTAAAAGAGAACTCTTACTCAGACTCGAATAAGGTAGATCTATTGCTACCTACTAATCACAATAGTCCCCAAAGTCACATTTCAAACACCTTGCCTAATATACAATTCAGATGTTCTTGTTTAGATCTTCTTTAGGTTATGGGTTCGTTGATACTTTAACTACATTCATAAATCAATTCAAAACACAGAATGTAAAGCAAATTAAGGACACACAAGATTTATGTGGTTCCGTCAACGTGATGTACATCCACGGTAGTAGGGACTCTCCTTTACCATGATTATCCACTATACTTAAGAATTATAGTTACAATGGATGTCTTAATCCTCTGCTCCTTTCACTATTGTAATTACTAAGCAAGTACAATACAAAGAGTGTCACTTATTGTGTCTACCCTTCTTTTAGCTTGCCTTGCCTCTATTGAATTGAAAGGTTGCTCCACTACCGCTTAGAAGTTCACCGCAACGCTCTCTAACCTCTCTTGAAGAAATTTGGAAATACGTTGAGTTCTATCCGATGCTTCACCGAATTCCTTCTCTAGGTTGTCTCACACAGCTCCTGCTTTCACTATCTCATGATCTCACCCACCTCCTATTTCACGTCTCATTGCTTGCCTCACATTTCTTGTTTGGCGTTATGCATCTCACGCACATTTTTGGTTTGCACCCTTCTAGTCACACACCTCATGCACGCTTCTGGTTTGGCATTTCATGTCTCACATACGTTTCTGGTTTGCATGCCTTACTAGTGACACACCTTACCACCATTTTTGGTTTGCAATTATCCGTTTCACACCTTCAAACAACTTGGTTTGCTCTCCTGGTGGACTCCTCTTTCAAGGTTTCTCATCTCCTCCCTTATGGACGGTGTGCTGTCTTCTCTCTTACGTGAGTCACACGGTTTTCTCCAGTCGTCACAACTCTTTGTCGTGTGTTCTCCCTTGCCATCTAGCCTTGCTTTGGCCATTCTCCTCCTTGCTTGGCCATCCACCCCTTTGTCATTGGTTGTGTTTAGCCATGTAGATTGGTTTAGACTTTTACCTTGTTTGGCTGTGTAGGTTGGCTTGGACGTTCACCTTTGGTTGGTCGGTTGTCTCCCTTTGGCTGTCCCTTTGTGATTTGTCGTTTACCTTTGGTTGCTGTCCAACTGTTCCTCTCTTGTTTTCTCTCTTTAGCCGATCACCCTTTGTGTTTTGCTATCCAGCACCTTTTGATTTATGATTTTCCGTTCACCTTTGGTTGCTGTCTAGTCGTTCCTCTCTTTTTTTCTCTTTTTGGCCAGTCACCCTTTGTGTTTTGTAATCCAACACCTTCTGATTTGTGATTTGCCGTTCACCTTTGGTTGCTGTCCAACCATTCCTCTCTTGTTTTCTATCTTTAGTCGGTTGGCTGTCTAGGTTTTCTGTCCATTTTGCTCAATTGCCGACTTCCTTTATTTGTTGTCTTCTAATGGCCTTTATATGCTCCTCCATGAAACCCTAATAGGGCTTACTTGTGATGAATTTACTGTCTGCCCTTCCATATGGCTTTTACATTCTTACCCCTCCACATGGCTTGTACTTTCTTGCCCTTCCATATGGCTTTACTTTCTTGCACACTTAAACCTAGTTAACAACAATTACAACCCATATAAAGTTGTGGAAACAATAGATGTTCTTATTAAAACTTTCTATTGAAAGATTTGAGATTCAAAACAGTACTCTTGCTTCAAAAGGTACTTCTTCTACCACTTATGAAGAAAATAATAGTAGTTAACTTGACTACCTCATAGAGAAACATGACTTATTAGTCTTAAAAAAAAAGTAATTTAAGCCTATATCTTGACAATAAAATTTTAGACCTAGAAGAAAAACATGAAGAGTTAGAGAAATACTTGAAATGCCTTAAAAGTCAAAATTATAAAGCCATAAAAGATTCTTCCTTAAAGGATATAACAATTAATTATGAACTTAATACTATTGTTGGAGTTATTGCTCACAAATGGCATACTAGGATCACTATAGTAATCAATAAAAAATGTCTTTTCTACTATCACCTCGATTGATTTAGGCACAGATATGAATTATATTGACAAAGGGTTAATAATACCCTTAAAATACTTTTCAAAAATAATAAAAGTGTTAAATATTGCTAATAAAAGAAAACTTGTTATTCAATATAAGTTAATCTAGGCTACTATATATCATGAAGAAATATGCTTTGAAATTCCTTTCATCATAGTTCAAAACCTATCTCAACATGTGATTTTAGTAATCCCTTTTTGCATATATTATACCCTATAAAAGAGATTAATGATCAAGGTATTTTTACGAAAATTAATGTAAAGCTTATTAGTTTTAAATTTACATTCATCCCTTAGTATAAAGAGATAGATATAATTTAAAAAAGAATTAAAAGATAAGAGAATTTTATTTATTCCCTTCAAAATGAGTTGACTTGTATGCATCTTTGAGAAAGATTGTCTTCTCCTCTTATTATCGCCCAAATACAAGAAATAAAGAAAGAAATGGAATCAATGATATGTGCTAAAATTTCCACAGCTTTTTGGGAAAGAAATAGACATATTGTTGAATTACCTTATAAGTAGGATTTTATAGAAAGTCAAATTCTTACTAAGGCTAGGCCTATAGGTATGGGTCTTAGGCACTTAGAAATTTGTAAAAATGAAATTCAAGATCTCCTTAAGAAAGGACTAATTAGAAAATGTTTAAGTCCTTGGAGCTATCTAACTTTTTATGTGCAAAATAATGTTGAATTGGAGTTTTAAGATTTGTTATCAATTATAAGCCTTTAAATAAGGCATTAAGATATATTAGACATCCAATTTCTAATAAAAAAGTTTACTAAATCAACTTTATGAAGACAAAATATTTTCAAATTTTGATATTAAATTTGATTATTCATAGATCCCAATACATGAAAAGGATAGATACAATGCAACCTTTACAATGCCTTTTAGGCATCATGAATGGAATATGATGCCATTTGGGCTAAAAAATGCTCTTTTCAAATTTAAAAAAAATTATGAATTTTACTTACATAGCATTCATGATTGTTTATATTGAGGATGTATTAGTTTTTTCTAATACCATTAAATAACATTTCAAGCATTTGCAATTATTTCTTAATGCAATGAAAGGCTCAATTGCATGCTAAGTTGTATTAATGAGCTTGATTTTGTGTTGGGTTGCTGGATTTGAAGTTGAGGCCGAATTACATATATAAAAAAAGGGCTAACTTCTTGGGTTTATTTGGCTTTATAGGTTTAGCTAAATCTTGATACATTAGTTAGGTCTTTACTTTGACTTTTATATCATTAGTGGTAGTTTTTAAGGATTCCTAATCAAGGCTGATTTAGGATTCCTAATCAAGATAGAATTATATTCTTTAATTAGAAGGATCACCTATAATTAAGGTTTGCCTATATAGGTATGTTAAGAAACACCTTTTCCTACTAAGAATGTAATATTTACATGCCTATATAAAGGCTACAACTATGTCAAATGGAATAATGAAGATTGAGGTATTTTTCAGCAAACTTTGCTATGCTTTCCTATGTTCTTGGAAGAATACATTGTTTTGACTGATTAAAGGAGTGATCAACCTTTGTCGCATCTTAAGATTGGGGCTTTCAGACTTAGTTTCCTTAGGGTTCTAATCTGATTAACCAAACTTGTTTCCTAGCTTTCTAGGGTGTGCATAACAAATTGATTCAAGGGTTCCTATGGTAGGTCACCTAATGGGTTCTTTATCAGTTGGTATTAGAGCCTTGGTTCTAGAAATAAGTTACATATATCTTTTTCATCTTTGTTTAGTACTCTTCTTTGTGCTTTATTAATTCCTTGTGTTTGTTTGCTTAGTTCTTCTAGTTTTTTTTTTATCAACTTATTACTCTTGAAGTTGTGTTAATTTTGTGAGTGTTTGATTTGATAAAAAAAAAAAGGTTGAGAAAAAAAGAAGGAAAAATGAAAAAAAGAAAGAAAAACGAAAAAGAAAAAGGAAGAAGAAGTTATGTTTAAGTTGAGTAGTGCATCATGATTCTTTCAACCTATTGTGTAATTTTTTTTCAAGCCTAGAAAAGGGATATCTTGAATTTCTTTTAAAAGTTCTGATTTTGGAATTTGCCACTATCTAATAGATTGCTCCTTGTGATTTGTTAATCTATATCTTTTAAGAAAATATAGGGGCTGGCATGAGTGGAAAAAGGCAAAAGTGGTAAGATCATCATCAAGAAAAGCCAAAATAGAGTGAAACATGAGTGATAACAATCTGATTTAAGGGCAAACACATAAGGGAATGTTTGAGGAACAAATTTCTTTTAATTACTAACGTGTTTCTTTAGGTCATAAACATGAGTAGTGAGGGAGAAGTGCCTGACATAGATGTGAAGATTTGGATGAAGGTTGTCACTAAGCAATTTAAGTTGATAAATGCAAGGCCAGATGAGTTCCAGTCACCTAGCAAATCCAAATCATCTAGAAGGTGTGTAATTAAGGAAGAAGATAAGGAAGATTTAGACTATGAAGAGTCAAGTTCAAGAAGAGGTAGGAAGGCTGTTCCCAAAAGAGATAGCAATTTGGGTAGCATAAAGATGAAGATTCCAACATTTCAAGGAAAGAATGATCTTGAACATTATTTGGAGCGGGAGAGAAAGGTTGAGCATGTATTTAATTGCCATACTTATTCTGAGGAGGAGAAAGTAAAATTGGTAGCTATAGAATTTACTGATTATGGTAGTATTTGGTGAGACTAATTGGTGATAAGTTGAAGAAAGAATGGTGAGAGGCTAGTTTAGTCATGAGAAGTGATGAAATCAGTAATGTGCAAAAGATTTATATCTAGAAACTACCATAGAGACTTACATAGAAAGTTACAGGGGCTGGTGCAAGGGTCGATGATTGTGGAGGACTATTATAAGGAGATGGAGATAGTCATGATTAGAGCTAATGTAGAGGAAGACCGAGAGGCTACCATGGCAAGATTTATTGGTGGTTTGAACAAGGAAATTGCATATCTAGTGGATTTGCAACACTATCTGGAGATGGAGGAGCTATTGCATAAGGTTATCAAGGTGGAGAAACAAATCAAGTCCAAAGGATCCAAATTTGGATTAGCTTCTAGTTCTACATGGAAAGAAATTTGGAAAGATGCCAAAACTTCCTTAAAGTTAAAAGAAGATGCAAGGCCAAAGGAATTAGCTATTGTTTCTAAAGATATAACTAAAGTGAAATCTTCTAAATCTCATGACATTAAGTGCTCTAGCTGTCAAGGACATGGACATATAGCTTCTTAATGTCCGAATAAAAGAGCTATGATCATGTAGGAGAATGATGACATAGAAAGCATTAGTTCAAGTGATAATGACATGTTACTATTAGAGGATTGTTGTGATGTTGAAGTTGAAGAACCTATTTATGGAGATATCCTAGTTGTAAGGTGTGCACTACGTATTCAGCTTAAAGATGATAATAATGAGGCATAGTGTGAACGCATTTTTTTATACAAGATGTCACATTAAAGACAAAGTATGTCATATGATTATTGATAGTAGAAGTTGTAATAATGTTACTGATACTTTATTGGTAGAGAAATTGAATCTGGATACCTTCAAGTATCCTAAGCCTTATAAGCTGCAATGGTTGAATGATTGTGGGGAAATTAGAGTAACCAAGCAAATTTTAGTTGCCTTTCCTAGGCAATTACAAGATGAAGTTCTCTGTCATATACTTCTTGGGCAACCATGGTAATTTGATAGGAAGGTTACTTACAATGACCACTAAAATAAATACGATTTTGTAATTAATAATTAGATTGTTGTATTAACTCCTCTCAAACCTATTTAAAAATATGAAGATAAAATTAAGATAACAAAAGGATGCAAAATGAGAGAAGAACAAATGAGAGAATTGGGGGAAAAGAAAAAGAAAGAGTGAGAGGTTAAAGGAAAAGAGAGAGTGAGGTTGAGACAGAGAGAAAAGTAAGAAGGTAAGTGTGTTTGCTAGGAAAAGTGAGGTTAAGAGTGCTATCATTGCAAAGCAATAACTATTGGAGGATTTTTCTAATGTTGAAATTGAAGAATCTATTTATGGAGATATGCTAGTTTTAAGGCAAGCACTAAGTATTCAGCATAAAGATGATAATGATGCTAATACTTTATTGGTAAAGAAATTAAATCTAGATACCTTTAAGCATCCTAAGCCTTATAAGCTGCAATGGTTGAATGATTATGGAGAAATTAGAGTAACCAAGCATGTTTTAGTTGCCTTTCCTAGGCAATTACAAGGATGAGGTTCTCTATGAAGTGGCACTAATGCATGCTAGTCATATACTTCTTGGGCGACCATGATAATTTGATAGGAAGGTTGTTATGATGGCCACAAAAATTGATACTCCTTTGTAATTAATAATATGATTGTTTTATTAACTCCTCTCAATCCTATTCAAAAATATAAAGATTAAAGTAAGATAACAAAAGGGTGCAAAATGAGAGAAGAACAAATGAGAGATGTAGGGGAAAAGAAAAAGAAATAGTGAGACGTCAAAGGAAAAGAGAGAGTGAGGTTGAGATAGAGAGAAAAGTTAGATAGAAAAGTGTGCAAAAAGGAGAGAAAAGTAAGAAGGTAAGTGTGTTTGCTAGGAAAAGGGAGGTTAAGAGTGCTATCATTGCAAAGCAATAACTATTGGAGGATTTTTCTAATGTTGAAATTGAAGAACCTATTTATGGAGATATGCTAGTTGCAAGGCAAGCACTAAGTATTCAACCTAAAAATGATAATGATAAGGAGCAATGTGAACACATTTTCTATACAAGATGTCATGTTAAAGACAAGGTATGTAGTATAATTATTAATAGTAGAAGTTGTACTAATGTTGCTAATACTTTATTGGTAGAGAAGTTGAATCTAGATACCTTCAAGCATATTAAGCCTTATAAGTTGTAGTGGTTGAATAATTGAGGAGAAATTAGAGTAACCAAGCAAGTTTTAATTGCCTTTTCTATTAGCAATTACAAGGATGAGGTTCTCTATGATGTGGCACCAATACATGTTGGTCATATACTTTTTGGGCAACCATGGCAATTTGATAGGAACATTAATCACAATGGCCACAAGAACAGATACTCCTTTGTAATTAATCAGACTATTGTATTAACTCCTCTTAAACCTATTAAAGCATATGAAGATTAGATTAAGTTAATAAGAGAGTGTAAAATGAAGAAAGAGCAAAGGGTAGAGTTAAACCCTATGGCTTGGATACAACTTTACCTCTACCTAATTGATGGAAGCCATATTATACTAGCTCAAATCAATAAGGGAGTTGAAGCTGTGCAAAACCTTGGAGGACCAATGACAAGGGCAAGGTCAAAAAAAATAAAGGAAGCTCTCAACAACTTATTGTGCAACATCTACTATCAGGAAGTTGCTAGGTATGAGTTAAGGATGATGGTAAAGGTTTCACCAGGGTTTGCAAATGTGTCACCTATGGATGAATTTGAGAACAATGACCTTAGGAAGGAAGTTGGATTTGGGAGCCCATGTTTAGGCATTTAAATGGATTATTTTCATGGGTTATATTGTTATGTAGTGGGTTGGACGAATTTCCTTAATAATCCCTTCATATTAACTAGGGTTTTTAGGGGCTAGCATATAAAAAGGGCAAAAAGGGTGGCTAGAGGGGGCAAACCCTTTTTCATGAGTGTATGAGCTATTTTTTCTAGTTCTTTGAGAACTAATTCTAAACAGTCATACTTAAGTGTATTGGTTCAATAGACTTATCTTCTTCAAAATTATTGTTAGGAGTGGCATTTGAATCATGTAGTTTTGGTTTTTGGTTGTTTATAATCCTATACCAACATTGGTGTTGTGTTCCGTTTACATATAACAGAGTTCATATCATTTTGTATCAGGGCCTTGGCTCTTACATAGGTTAGTTATATTTTTGTCATTATCCCTTTCGTGTGTTCTTCATTTGAAGTTCTCAACTTCACCCTAGGATCTACTAGTCTACGATACTGAGAGGGGGGTGAATTAGTATCACATCCCTTAAAAACACTCTGATAATTTAAGCCAAAGTATTATACTTATTTAATACTTTAGCTCCCATCAATACGCAAGTACGTGAACAACTTCAAACTCTTCTCAAAAGCAAACTCTTTTTCATATTTGACCAAGGTAGATCTATTGTTACCTACTAATCACAATAGTCCCCAAAGTCATCTTTCAGACACCTTGCCTATTAGATAGATTGGATGTTCTTGATTAGGTCTTCCTTAGGTTATGGGTTCAATGATACTTTAGCTGCATTTAGAACTCATTTTAAAACACAAAATGTAAATCAAAGTAAGGAAACAAGAGATTTACGTGGTTCTATCAATGTGACATACGTCCACGGTGGTAGGGACTCTTCCTCTACCAAGACAATCCACTATACTTGATAATACCAGTGTGGTACTCCCGATGTTCACAATGTAGTTAGAATGGATGTCTTAATCCTCTATTCCTTTCATTATTGAAAATACAAGGCAAGTACAATACAAAGAGTGTCACTTACTGTGTCTACCCTTCTTCTAGCTTGTCTTGCCTTTATTGAATTGAATAGGTTACTTCACTACCGCTTAGAAGTCCACCACAACACTCTCTAACCTCTCTTGAAGAAATCTAGAAATACATTGAGTTCTTTCCAATGCTTCACCAAATTCCTTCTCTATATTGTTTTACACAACTCTTGCTTTCACCGTCTCACGGCTTCATGACTTGCACTCACACTTCTGGTCTGCCGTTTCACGTCTCACAGCCTGCCCATGCTTCTAATCAGTCACGCTGTTGCATGTTCTGGTCTCATGCCATCACATGTTCTAGTCTGACACCGACGCACGTTGTGGTCTCACACCATCGCACATTCTGGTTTCACTCTGTCACATGTTCTAGTCTCATGCTGATGCATGTCTTGGTCTCACATTTCAGATCTGCACCCAGTTCGTTGTTCTCAAGTCTCACAGATACCAGATCTACTCTCCTCATCTGTTTCATGGTTCCACTGGTCTTCCGTTTCTGGTTTTTCCCACACCTCATGTTTCTAGTTTTCTTCTCTTTTAGGGGTGGTGCGCTTCTAGTTTTGACATTGGTGTGTCGTCTTCTCTGCTGGTGGTGTATTGTCTCTTACAGGTTTCCTTTTGCCATGTGTTCTTTTGCCATGCTGTTATCTTTTCTCTTGCCAGTGGTTGTACGTTTCTCATGGGTTTGTCTCTCTTGTCGTCACACGGTTTTCTCCATGTTGTGTCGTCCATTTCTCTCCTGGTGGTTGTACGTCTCTTATGGGTTTTCTCTCTCACATTCCAGCCGGGTTTTCTCTCTCACCATCCAACTGGGTCTCCTTTCTTTTGCAAATGGCATTTTTCCATGCTCACTCTATTATCCCGTATATCCTCTTTTCTTCCAAGGGTTTGGGTTTATACACTCCCTTCCATGAAAACCCTAGTAGGGCTTAATGTGGTGGATTTACTTTTTTGCCCCTCCATGTAGCTTCAAATTGTTTGCACACTTAAATCTAGTTGATAACAATTATAACTTATACAAAACTATGGGAACAACAATCCCCCCTTTGTAATTGTTGGCAACACTCATAACAAAAGTCATTATGTAGCAATTACAACTCCCCCCTTTTTAACAACTCCCCCTGCACTGTTGCTTCTCTGCCCCTTTACCAACCAATTACAAGGTAGAGATGGTAATTGGTTCCATTGAAGATTGGAACCTTCTTACTATAAGTAGTTCTCAGTATTCTGAACAAGTTAAAACTTCTGATCGTTTAAACTAATACACTAAGCTGTTAAGCGTCAAACTGGTAAAGTTATGCTTTGATACCAATTGAAGTTCCCAACTTCCTTGAAGGATCTATTAGTTTGTGATACTGAAAGGGGGGGTGAATCAATATTACACCCCTTAAAAACACTCTGATAATTTAAGCCAAAGTATTCTACTTATTTAATACTCTAGCTCTCAGTAATATGCAAGTATGTGAACAACTTCAAACTCTTCTCAAAAGCAAACTCTTTCTCAAATTTGACTAAGGTAGATCTATTATTACCTACTAATCACAATAGTCCCCAAAGTCACTTTTTAGACACCTTGCCTATTAGACAAATCGGATGTTTTTGATTAGGTCTTTTTTAGGTTATGGGTTTGATGATACTTTAACTGCGTTCACAACTCAGTTCAAAACACAGAATGTAAATCGATGTAAGGACACAAGATTTATATAGTTTTGTCAATGTGACGTACGTCCACGGTGGTAGGGACTCTTCTTCTACCGAGACAATCTACTATACTTAAGAATACCAGTGTGGTACTCCCAATGTTCACAATGTAGTTACAATCGATGTCTTAATCCTCTATTCCTTTCACTATTGCAAATACAAATCAGGTACAATACAAAGAGTGTCACTTACTTTGTCTATCCTTCTTTTAACTAGTCTTGCCTCTGTTGAATTGAATAGGCTGGTTCACTACCGCTTAGAAGTCCACCACAACACTCTCTAACATCTCTTGAAAAAATCTGGAAATACATTAAGTTCTTTCCAATGCTTCACCGAATTCCTTCTCTAGATTGTTTCACATAACTCTTACTTTCACCGTCTCATGGCTTGCACTAACGCTTCTGGTCTGCTAATTCACGTCTCACTACCTGCCCCATGCTTCTAATCAGTCATGCCGTTACATGTTTTGGTCTCACGACATCGCACATTTTGGACTCACGTTGATGCATGTTCTAGTCTCATGCCAATGCTCGTTTTAGTCTCACGCTGTCATACATTTCAGATCTGCACCTACTTTGCTGTTCTCAAGCCTCACAGATACCATATTTGCTCTCATAGTTCGTTTCATAGTTCTGCTGGTCTTCCGTTTCTATTTTTTTTCCCTCACTTCACTCATGTTTCTAGTTTTCTTCTCTTCTAGGTGTGGTGCATTTTTGGTTTTGTCGTTGGTGTGCCGTCTTCTCTCTTGGTGTTGTATTGCCACTTACGAGTTTCCTTTTATCGTGCATTCCTTTGTCGTGTTGTCGTCTTTTCTCTTTCTGATGGTTGTATGTTTCTCATAGGTTTCTCTCTCTTGCCATCACACGGTTTTCTCCTTGCTGTGTCATTCATTTCTCTCCTAGTGGTTGTACGTCTCTCATGGGTTTTCTCTCTCACCATCCAACCAAGTGTTCTCTCTCACCGTCCAGCCGTGTTTTCTCTCTCACTGTCCAACCGGGTCTCCTTTCTTTTGCAGGTGGTGTTTTGCCATGTTCACTCTATTATCCCATATATCCCCTTTTCTTCCAAGGGTTTGGGTTTATATACTCCCTTCCATGAAAACCCTAGTAGGGCTTACTGTAACGAATTTACTTTCTTGTCCCTCTATGTGGCTTTACTTTCTTGCCCCTCTATGTAGCTTCAAATTGCTTACACACTTAAATCTAGTTGACAACAATTATAACCCATACAAGGCCATGGGAACATCATTGTTGATTGAATAATAAAAAAAAAAAAGAAGAAATTTGTGTGTTTGTTATGTTTGGCTGCTAATGGAAACCATATTGTACCTACTCGAATCAACAAGGGAGTTGATGCTTTGCAAAACCTTGGAGGACCAATGACAAGGGCAAGGTCAAAGAAAATAAAGGAAACTCTCAGCAACTTGTTGTGCGATATTTACTATCAGGAAGTTGCTAGGTACAAGTCAGGGATGATAGAGGCTTCACTAGGGCTTGCAAATGTGTCATCTATGAAGGAATTTGAGAACCATGGCCTTGGGAAGGAAGTTAGATTTGGGAGCCCATGTTTGGGCATTTAAATGGATTATTTTCATGGGTTATATTGTTATGTAGTGGGTTGAACGAATTTCAGCATCTTAATGGGTTATTATTATTATTTAGTGGGTTGGACGAATTTCCTTAATAAGCCTATTTTATTAGCTAAGGTTTTGGGTGGTTAGCATATAAAAAGGGCAAAAAGAGTGGCTGAAGGAGGTAGACCCATTTTCATAAGTGTAATCTTTAGTTCATTGAGAACTAATTCTGAACTTTTCTACTTGAGTGTGTTGGTTCAATAGACTTATATTCTTCAACATTGTTGTTGTTAGGAGTGACATCTAAATCTTATAGTTCTAGTTCCTGGTTGTTTATAATCAATGGGTCAGAACTCGAAATCCTTTAACTTTTATTAGAATGATCTTATACCAGCATTGGGGTTGGGTTCTATTTATATATAATTGAAGTTCGTATCAGCCACTGCTGTCCTTCATTTTGTAGAAATACCCATCAGTTAACTAAAAAAAATGTATTTCTAGGGGTTTCTTTTTTAATATTTGTTTCTTCTATAAAAATGCCCATTAGTTAATAAAAAAAATGATGTATTTTTTTGTTTCTTTTCTGCTATTAATTCCTTCTATAGAAATACCCATTAGTTATCCAAAAAAAAAAAACCTAGCTTCATTGTTCAATTGGTCATTTACTCAATTATATTCGATAATTGATTGTTGTCTGATTGCATTGCTTATATCATTGAATTCCTTGTCTTGATATTTGCTTTATTGCCCATGTTCTTTGATCATGTCACTTCTTTAAGGAGGTAGGTCTAGATTAATACATTCAAGTTCCATTTGTTTTAAATTTAGTTTGCCTAGAACTATTGAAAGAGCTCTTAAAGTCTTGCAATTCATTATGTGAAACAGGAGCGTTGAGGACTACTATAGTTGAGTAGAGAGCAAACATGCAAGGGAGTGAGTTTTGTGAGGTATATTCTACATTTACTAACAATCTTGCATGTACAATATCTAATGCTAAATAAGGTAGTTTCTCACATGGAGAGGACAAAGTAGTTGTTCCAGACTTCAAATTGCTGATGAAATTAATATAGTGATGATTAATATGATGACAGTGATAATGCTAGTAGAAACATCAAAGGTGGATGTAGAGGAGGACATGGTAATAGGAATGGTAGAGGAGCAAGAGGCAATGGAAATGTTTATGATAAGTACAATAGAGGTTGGGATAACAAAAATAAAGTGAAGGAAGAAGTAGACAAAAATCTTAGTAGTATTAAAATGAAAATACCTTCTTTTCGAGGGAACGCTGACCCTGATGTCTATTTTGATTGGAAACAAAGGGTAGAATTAATATATGAGTGTCACAACGTCTCTAAGGAGAAGAAAGTGTAGTTAGCTATGGCAGAATTCACTGATTATGCTGTAGTATGGTGGACTAGCAAGTTACCATTAAGAGAAGAAATTTTGAAAGAACTGTAGAAATTTAGAATGAGTTGAAGGCTGTGATGAGAAGGAGATTTGTTCACAACTCTTATTACAGGAATTTGTGTAACAAGATATAGAGCCTTACACAAGGTTCCAAGAGTGTTGAAGAGTACCATAAAAAGACGGAGATTGCTATGGTTAGGGCAAATGTAATGGAGGATAGGGAGGAAACTATGGCTAGATTCCTCCAAGGGTTGAATACAAGCATAGCTGATGTGGCAAAATTACAACACTATGTAGATCTTGAAGAGATGGTATACATTGCCATGCAAGTAAAGAGGCAACTTAAGGGAAGGAGCACTTCTAGATATAACCAAAACTAAAGTTCATCTTTTTGGAAGTTGAACTGGGGGAAAAAGGAAGAGAAGATTACTCCTAAGTTTAAAACTGATTCACATAGACCTAAGACTATTGGGGGTAGCCTTTTAAAGGGAAAATTTGAAGAAAAACTTGAGGGCACCCAAGGAAAACTAGATACATCAAATGCTTTAGATGCATGGGTAGGGGTTATATGGCTTCACAATGTCCTAACAAGAGAACCAAATACTTTAAGGAGAATGATGGCTATGTGATTGATAGTGATGCTTGTGATGAAGACCAAATGCTGCCACTAAAGGATGCTAGTGATGTTGATGAAGGAATAGAGTATTTAAAGAATGGTGGAAGGCTTTTAGTGGCAACGAGAGCCCTTAGTGTGCAGGTTAGGAAGAAGGATGATGTTAAGATGTAGCGGGAAAATATTTTCCATACTCGATGTTTAATTCAAGATAGACTTTATTGCTTAGTCATAGATGGAGGTAGTTGCACTAATGTTGCAAGTACAAAGTTGGTGGAAAAATTGAACTTGACTACAACAAAACATCCTAGGCCATATAATTTGTAATGGTTAAATGAAAATGGAGTGGTGGAAGTCACTAAACAAGTTGTGGTTCCATTTTCCATTGGTAGATATAAGGATGAGTTGTTTTGTGATATTGTACCTATGCAGGCTGAGCATTTGTTATTAGGTCATCCTTGCCAATTTGATAGAAACATTTTGCATGATTGTTACAAGAATTGCTATTCTTTCTCCATGGATGGAAAACCATTCACACTTGTTCCATTGACTCCAAAATAGGTGTATAAAGACCAAATGAGAGTTTATGAAAGTGGGCAAAAGAGGGGGAGCAAAATGAAAGAGAGAGTAAAGAGAAAGGAAAGTGAATGAGAAAAACAAGCTAAAAGCATTTGAGAGTGCTAAGTACAAGCGTGGTCAAGTTCATAAGAGTGAAGATGAGAAAAAACAAGTGAGTGTGTTTGCAACAGGAGCAGGTGTTAGGGTTGCCTTCTAAGTTAGGTAACAAATGATCTTGATCCTTTACAAGGATTCTTATTTCTCTAACACTGACCTTGATTCATCTTTGACTAGTGTCATCTTTGTTGTAGGATTATAATGATGTATTCCCTGAGATCCCAGATGGTTTACCACTAAGTAGAGGGATTAAACATCACATTAATCCTATTATTAGAGCTCCCATTCCCAACAAGCCAGCATATAAAAGTAATCTTGAGGAGATAAAGGAGCTTTAGCGGTAAGTTGATGAGTTAATGAAGAAGGGACATGTAAGCGAAAGCATGAGTCCATGTGCAGTGCCAGTGTTGCTTGTCAAGAGAGAGCAGATGAAACAGAGCTAAGTGCCAAAGAAACCCAATAGAGGTAAGAGAGAATCCTGGTAAAGGTAGGAGAGAAACTCGGTAGAGGCAAAAGAGAAACCTAGAAAATGTAGGGGAGAAACCTGGTAGATGCTTAAGTAAAGATTGGCAGAGCTTGAGTAGGGATTAGTAATGAGGAAGGAGAGAATGACAGAAAGCTTGAGTAGAGATGACAAAGCTTAAGCAACAATCGATGGTAAGGATGGAAAGAATAGTAGAAAGCTTGAGTAGAGACGACAAAGCTTAAGCAGCGATCAATGGTAGGGATGGAAAGAATAGTAGAAAGCATGAGCAAAGTTTAGAGAATAGCAATAAGGAGAGAATAATAAAAGAAAGGAGAAGATCAATTTCCTACAACAGCAACTTGTGCACATATAGAGATTTTCTCAATAGACTTTTTGTTATAATCCTTTTATGTACTTTTTTTAAAAAGGGTGGGAAACCCTTAGGATGATTGGGAGATCATTGTAATTAGTTAAGGAGAGATCCTTCCATTACATCATTTGTGTCACTTGATTGTAAGAGTGGATTATGTGATCTAGGAATGATCCTATAACACTATAGATGTTGCTCACACAGGTGAACCACATAAAATTTCATAAATTTTTGGGTGCTTGTGCTTTCTTGATATTCATACAATCATTCCCACATAAAGAAACAAGATAAAAATAGATCATAGACCTTAATAGGTCACAGAGGTTTAATCTGAATAGATTTGTGAAAAGTAAGCATCTCACACATTGCCATGAAAGTTGAAAGACAGCATAAGGGAAGGAGTACTTCTTGTTGAACCCATCTTTGATGACTAAAGATAGATTTATTGTCAACAATATCTCATAAATTTATCCTTTGTAGATTTAATGCTATGAGTGCCATTAAGATGTGTTTGCCGCTTTTACAAAGTGTTCATAATTGATTTATTAAAAAGCTAAAGAAGACAACATTAATGGAAAGTGATGAGAATAAAGAGAGAAACTAAAGTTAAAATCAAGATGTTGCTAGCCCCACCTTGCACTGCCAAAAACAACAAGTTGATTTAGATTATTGTGGTGTTTTGGTTGTAAAGAAAGCACTAGTTGCTGCCTTTGGCATTACGTTTAGCAATGGCACTACAAGTCACTTGCTACGTAGGAGTCAATGTTAACCGTTGACCTTAAATTCAAAGAGTCAATGTTGAACATTGACCTTAAATTCAAATAATTAATGTTCAATGTTGACATTAAATTGAAAGAATCAATGCTACCCGTTGACTTTAAATTCAGGGAGTCAATGTTGAGTGTTCACCCTAAATTCAAGGAATCAATGCTAAGGCAACCTTAAACTCAAGGCATATAAATACTTATGTAGTTGCCAAAAGAGAAAAAAAAATAGGGTAAGCAATAGAATCACAAAAGAGAGCTATAGAAAAAAAAAAAGAGAGAGAGAGAGAGAGAGAGAGCTATAGGAACAAAAGAAAGAGAGGTTGAAGCAGAAAGAAAAGATGAGAGCAGGAGAAAAACTACCAAGAGATCACAGAAGAAAAATGGCCAAGAAAGTGCAAAAGAAACCTAGCAAAGGCAAGAAAGAAACCCAGCAAAGCTAGGAGAGAAACCCAGTAGTGGTAAGAGAAAAACCTAGCAAAAGCTTGAGTACAAACTAGTAAAGCTTGAGCAAGGACCTATAGTGAGGAATAAGAGAACGACATAAAGTTTGAGCAGAGACTAGTATTGAGGAAGACAAGAATAATAGAATGCTTGAGCAGAATGGCAGAGAGCAGAGTATGATAGTGTGGAGAAAATAGTAAAAAGAAAGGAGAAGATCAAATTCCTACAATAGTTGCCTGTGCACATGGAGAGATCTTTCTTAGGGGACTTTTTGTTATAATCTTTTTATGTACTTATTTGAAAAAGGGTAGGAAACCCTTAGGATGATTGGGAGATCATTGTAAGTGACTAAGAAGATATCCTTCCACTACATCATCTATGTCCCTTGATTGCAAGAGTGGATCATGTGATTTAGGAGTGATCCTATCAAATTATGGATATAGCTCACACAAGTGAACCACGTAAAAATTCTGAGTGTTTTTGGTGCTTTTGCTTACTTGATATTTATATGGTCATTCTCATATAAAGAAATAAGATAAAGATAGGTCATAAACCATAATATGTCACAGAGGTTTAATCTGGACGGATTTGTAAAAGGTAAGCATCTCACATTGCCATGAAAGCTGAGAGGCAGCTTAAAGGAAGGTATACTTCTTGTTAAATCTTTGATGACTAATGTTGGATTTGTTGTTAATAACATCTAATATATTTGTCCTTGTTGATTTGATGTTATGAGTACCATTAAGATGTATTTGCTGCATTTACAAAGTGTTGGCAGCTGATTTATTTAAGAGTTAAGGAAAATGACATTGGTGGAATGTGATGAGAATGAGGAGAAAAAGTAGGGCCAAAATTATGATGTTGCCAGTCCCACCTTGCACTGCCAAAACTGACAAGTTGATTTAGATTGTTAGTGGTGTTTTGGCTGTAAGGAAAGGACTAGTTGCTTTCTCTAGCATTGCTTTTAATAGTGGCACTGCAAGTCAATTGTTAGGTAGGAGTAAATGCTAATCGTTAACCCTAAATTCAAAGAGTCAATGTTGAATGTTGACCTTAAATTCAAAGAGTCAATGTTAAGCATTGGCCCTAAATTCATGGAATCAATGCTGACTGTTTATAGTAGGGCAACCCTATATTCAAGGAATCAATATTGACCATTGATGATAAGGTAATCCTAAAGTCAAGGAATCAATGCTAACTATTAATGATAGGGCAACCCTAAACTCAATGCATATAAATAAATTCCTATGTAGCTATAACGAGAGAAACAGAAAAATAGGGTAAGTGGTAGAAACAGAAATGAGAGCTATAGAAAATGAAAGAGAGAGCTGTAGAGAATGAAAGAGAGAGGCAAAGAAAAGAATAGTAGGTTGTAGCAATAGAGAAACTGAGGTAATGGTAGAAAGAAAAGAAAGAGCAGGAAAAACTGCCAAGAGAGAGCAAAAGAAAAACGGTGAAGAAAGTGCAAGAGAAACCCGATAGAGACAAGAGAGAAACCCAGTCGAGGCAGGAGAGAAACCTAGTTGAGGTAGGAGAGAAGCTTGGCATAAGCTTGAGTAAAGACTAGCAGAGCTTAAGCAGGGATCAACAATGAGGAAGGACAAAATGCTTGAACAAAGACCAATAGTGAGGAAGGAAAGAATAATAGAAAGCTTAAGTAGAATGGTAGAGAGCCGAGCATGACAATGAGGAGAGAATAGTAGAAAGAAAGGAAAAGGTCTACAACAACAACTTATGTACATAGAGAGATCTTTCTTAGGAGGCATTTTGTTATAATCTCTTTATTTACTTCTTTGAAAAAGGGTAGGAAACCCTTAGGGTGATTAGAAGATCATTGCAATTGGTTAAGGAGAGATCCTTCTGCTACATCATCTATGTCCCTTGCTTGCAAGAGTGAATCATGTGATCTAGAAGTGATTCTATCACACTGTGGATGTAGCTTACACATTATGGGTGAACCACATAAAACTTTTGAGTGTTTTTGGGCGCTTGTGCTTGCTTGATATTTATATGCTCGTTCTCACATAAAGAAACAAGATAAAAATATATCATTGACCTTAATAAGTTACAAAGGTTTAGTCTGGGTAGATTTGTAATAAGTAAGCATCTCATACTTTGCCATTAAAGTTAAGAGGTAACTTAAGGGAAGGAGTACTTGTTGTTGAACCCATCTTTGATGACTAATGTTGGATTTGTTGTCAATATCTCATATATTTGTCCTTGTTGATTTGATGTTGTGAGTGCCACTGAGATGTGTTTGTTGCATTTACAAAGTGTCGACAGCTATAAAGAAAGCACTAGTTGCTACCTCTAGGATTACGTTTAGCAGAGGTACTATAAGTCACTTACTAGGTAGAAGTCAATGCTAACCGTTGACCCTAAATTCAAACAGTCAATGCTAAATGTTGGCTTTAAATTCAAAAAAGTCAATGCTGACTATTGACCCTAAATTCAAGGAGTCAGTGCTGAGCATTGACCTTAAATTCAAAGAATCAATGCTAACCGTTGATGATAGGGCAACCCTAAAGTCAGGGAATCAATGTTGACTGTTGATGATAGGGTAACTTTAAACTTAAGGCCTACAAATATCTATGCAATTGCCAAGAGGGGAAAAAAATAGGATGAGCAATAGAAACACAAAAAAGAGATATAAAAAACAAAAGAGAGCTGCAAAGAATGAAAGAGAGAGATAGAAAAGAGAACAATAGGTAGCAACAAATGAGAAAGAGAGATAGCGACAGAAAGAAAAGAGAGCTTGAGAAAAACTGCCAAGAGAGAGTAGAAGAAAAACAATCATGAAAGTGCAAGAGAAACCTAGCAGACACAAGAAGGAAACCCAACAAAAGCAAGAAAGAAACCCAGCAAAGGCAGGAGAGAAACTAGCAGATGTTATAGATAAAGAAAATTTCAATTTAATTTATTTCATATCCATATTTTAAGATTTATTACTCTTACTAAGTTTATCATTTTTAATGAATTTTACATTACTAAAAATTTTCAAATTATAGTTATATATCTTCTATTAATAAAATAACAACTAATTATTTGAAAGTATAATTTCTTTTTATATAAATTCTTATGTATTCTTACTTTTATTATCCAACCCTAAACATCTCGGTCCTTTAAGTTAAGTTAATAAGAATATTTTGAATTACTTTACTAATAATTTTATTTAAAAAATAATTTATAATTTTAAATAATACATCCATAAATATTTAGGTAAAGAGGAGTTATTCATTTGCATTTGTATTTCATTTCCCCTTAAAGTTGGTACAGTCAAATTATTTGATCTATTAGGGGAATAAATCAAATGACCTCTGTTGAAGTACGTATTGCATTAGAATTACACAAAATGGATTTCGTTACATGTAGGAAAGATGCATGCATTGATGTTCTTCTGCATTGAAACTATAGATGGTCTTGGTCCATGTTAAGTCAAGACATTCCCTCATATTTGGCCTAGCCATCTGCCCCACATAATGTGGAATTGGTTTTATAGTTGACTTGGAAAAAGGGAAAAACTTGATTAAGTAGATGTTGACTTGCACCACGAAGACTAATTGATACAATTTAATACTTGATCTTGTATTTTTATCTTTTCAATTGTAAATAGATTTACAAATTGGTGCAATCATATTTGCTAGAACCCTGAGATAAACATTTAAACATTTATATACTGGAATGCCGTTTGTAGGCAGATTGATGGTTTGGGCGTCTACTTTATTTTGTTGGGGTCATTATACACAATGCTTCATGGCTCCTAAGAAGGTTGTTGATTTATAGAGAACAATAGATTAACAAAGCATTCCCTTCCCTTTGTTGGAGCACAATGATGCAAGGTTGGTGATATAACTAGAAAATGAAGCACTTTTAAAAAAAATTATTTATGTTTTTCATAATGCAATGTAATTTTTCAAAATTACAGTACAGTCTATTCCTAACAGAATATATTTGGAATTTTTATTTTCAAATAGAAAAACATACAGTGCTCATGACCACACAATGTTTCTCTTGCCCAGCTAACATTTCGTTGACTTATATTTGGACGATATAGCACTCTCTCTCAAAGGAGGATTGCAAACAAATTAACAAGTTTGCTTAAGTTTTGGTGCATCAACTTGGTCAAAACTCACTCAATCATTTTCAAACATTACTCAACAATTAAACTGAATAAATAAGAAACAAGTTTGAATAAAAAAATATGCAATTTAATTTAAACTCATATACATTCATTTATAAAATTTTGAAAAATTTTATTTAACTTGTCATTAAAATATATTTAGTAGACTTATTTTTAAATTATATGTTATATACTTATAAGTATACACTAAAAATTAAATATTTTATTATTTTAATTAATTATTTTCATTAAGATACATATTTTTTTTGGTTATTTTAATTCTATTTATAATGTATATTTTTCAAATTTTAATTATTCACATTAATATTATAGAGTACATCAGAGTTCACATGATTGATTGATTTACTAAATGAACTTTATGGGAACAAAGCTAGGATTGTTAGCTTAAATGACATAGCCTCGTTTTCAGACTCATTGATTAAACAAGCATTGTATGAATATTCCCAAACTTGACTTATGCTGGGTTTTAGCTCCAACTATCAAAGTTTGATCAACGAGTCCTTTTAAGGCAACACCAACACCTTTAATCTTCAAAGTACCATTATTGTTAAACGTGACTAACTCTCCATTATATTTTTCTACTTCCTTTAACATTTTTGAGTCTCCTATCATATATGAAGAGCAGTCACTATCAAGAATCCATGACTATTCTTTTTTAGAACCTTTTAAGGTAACTTCCACAAATATTGTCATTTCCCTTCCTCTTCTTCTTTTTGGGCCAAACGTAAGAGCATGAGTAGGTGTTCCCCTTTGCATTCTTTGACCTGGTAGCAATGTCAAACATTCCTCAGCAATATGCCTAGTAATGTCTCCTTTCTTGATAGAGTTTCCCCCTAGACTGTTGCCTTACATTCCTCTTTATTATAAACTTACTACTTCAGCACACACTAGCCCTATACCAATATTTACTATAATATTAGCAAAATTCTTCAAATATGAATTTTCTTCTTTCAACAAGTTAATATCTCCTATCTTCAAAACCTGTTTGCTAAAAATCAGCATTATAATTATTTCTCACACTTGATTTTTAGGTATGACAACCTTTTTTCCATCTTTGACAACCTATCTCCTTTGGATAAGAGTTTTCTTCACATCTCTCCTAGCCTAATTTAGCTTGGATAGGTTTCTTTTCTATATAATTTCAACTTCTTTCAATTTTATCTTTCCTTTTTTTTTTTATGTTTGCTTTCAGGTACAAACTCAATTTTCTTCTTCCTTTCTAGCCTCCCATTTGGCTTTCCAATATAACCAAGTCCTTTCTTCCCTATAGAATGAGGTCTTTGTTTGCTTAGACACTCATTCAACTTTTTGGTAGCATCCTCCTTGATGGCATTTACTGAAAAGTACTCTCCTCTTACTTCCACGGCCTGTATAACGCTCTTTTCATACTTTTTCAATTTAGATTCAGCCTTGTGGAACTTGGCTTGCTCTCTTCATACTTCTTGCTCTTGTGCAATCACTTTAGTGCCAAGATCTTTGTGTATTTTCCCTCACTTTACCACAATTACATTTAGCTCCTTAATTCTTTTCAAGTACCCCTTCTCTTTTGCTTCAGACTCTTTTTCTTTCACTTAGAGATTAGATTGATCAACATCAAAATTTTTATTCAGCTTCTTGAGATTCTTTACCTCTTTTTCTAACTTGCTGTTTTTGTACAAACAAGCTCTTAGTTCATTCTCAAGTTGCTGCACCATTTCATTCTCTTCCTCTTCAACTAATTCCTTATCACTTGAGGATTCTTTTTTCCATCATTTACTTGTTCAACCAACACATTTTTTGCAGCAGGATCATCAGAATCATCATCAGTTTCTTCTTCAGAATCTTTTTCATCCAACTTGCTCAAAAAATTTCTTCTTTTAGATCTAAAGAATTTCTTTTTCCCTTTGGCACTTGAATTCCTAGCTTTAGAATAGCTGGATTTCCTTATTCTTCTCCTTGGGACCAACTCATCATCATCATCACTATCAACTTCTTTTCTCTTTATGTAGTCCACTCCAAAGTGTCCAATGCCTCCATAACTAAAGCATTTCAAGGGTAATTTTCCCTTGTACATCCCTTTTCCTTTCCTCATATTTTTGGTGATATATATCATGACTTTATCAAGTTTAGTATCACTATCTTCTTCATCAAAGCTTACTATTAGATTCTACTTTTTGTTCATTAATCTTTAACTTTTGCATTGCTTTGAAGACCAACTCATTCTCTACCTTAAGCTTTTTTTCTTTCTTCATTGAGGCTATTCTCATTTTAAAAGCCACCAATATGCTGTGTAAATCATCCAAGGGCAGCATATCAAAATCCCTATCTTCTATGGAGGAAACTTTGGCATTAAAAACTTTTGGGAAGGTTTTAAGTATCTTTCTTACCACAGTAGCATCAATGATCTCTTCTCCATAGGCTTTAATGGAGCATACGATTTCATTGACTCTTATAAAAAAAAAGCATCCACCAATTCATCATTCAACATCTTTATATCATCAAATCACTCCTTTAAATTTATAGCTTGGCTTCCTTCACAACCTTGTTTCCTTCATAAATATTCTTTAATTTATTCCAAATTTGTTTGGCTATGTTGCACCCCATTACTTTTGTGAATCTTTTTCTTACAAGGAGGCATATACGACATTTCTAAACTTTCCATCATACTTTAAATACTTCTTATTAGTAGGTGTCATAACAGCACCTTCAACAATAGGAGTGAAGCCATAAACAGAAAATTTAAACACATCTAGACTAAGTGATAGTAGATATAGGAGCATTTTATTCTCCCATTCCTCTGGTCTCACGCGTTCCACCCTTTTTTGGTCTCACCCATTTTTGGCCTCACGTCACCTGCAGTCTCACTCGTTTCACCCTTTTTTGGTCTCACCAATTCTGGTCTTTTAGTGTGTTCTGGTATCACATGTTTCCCTCTTTTCTGTCTCACCAATTCTGGTTTTTTGGTGTGTCTTGGTGTCATCTGGTCTCACATCTCTCCTAGTCTCATGCCTCACCTGGTCTTACATCTCACCTGGCCTCACGCCTCACCTGGTCCCACATCTCACCTGGTCACCCTTTCTGGTCTCACAAATTCTGGTCTAGTCTCACCTGGTCTGGTTTCTAGGTCTGGTCTAATCTAACATCTCACATTCTCTAGGTTTCACGTCCTCACTTTCTCCAGGTCTAATCTGCTCTAACGTCTCACCTTGTCCAGTTCTCAAATTTCTAGGTCTCACCTGGTCTAGTTTCCAGGTCTAGTCTGCTCTAACATCTCACCTTGTGTAGTTTTCACGTTTCTAGGTCTCACCTGGTCTGGTTTCCAAGTCTTTTCTGCTCCAACATTTCTGGTGTGTATCCTAATGTTTTGGTCTCAGCAGTGTCTCATTTCTCCCTTTTCTGGTCTGTATCTGTGTCCCCTTTTTCTAGTGTGCTTGTGTGCTGCCCTAAAAAGGGATAAGTCTTGGTGTACATATTCCCTTTTATGAAAACCCTAGTAAGGTTTACTGTAGCTACGATGAATTTCCTTTCCTGCCCATCCATGTGGCTTCATATTACTATTCCATTCAAAATTCAACATTATCATCCTTCTTAATTTATATTTCTCAAGCAATGTTATGTCACACTAAGACTTAAGCAATGCTAAACTCCCTCTACAAGTTCACTCCAAGGAGATCACTTTACGAGGTTATTTGACATGCTAGTCTTATCCTGTAGTTCCTGAGAAATGAGCCACTTATGCTTGCACACTTAAATCTAGTTGAAAACAATTACAACCCATACACGACTGTGGAACAACAATCTCCCCCTTTGTAATTGTTGGTAACACTCACAACAAAAGCCATTATGCAGCAATCCTTCATAATCTTTTTAGAGTAATAATCCAGAAGTAGATGGATTACAACTCCCCCTAAATATGCACTCCCCCTTCCTTAACAACTCCCCCTATGTTGTTGCTTCTCTCCCCCTTTGCCAACCAATTACAAATTTGAAAAACCCGCAAAGTCAGGATGGAGGATTCACCTGAACTTTAGGCTCGAGGAGGCATTTGCATAGACAGACTCATTTTGTGCTTTTCAAACAACTCTATGGATAGAGGTTTAGTTAGAATATCTGAGATTTGATCTTTAGTGTCAACATACTCCAACTGAATTGTGCCCTCTTCCACTTGATCCTTGATAAAGTAATACCAAATATCAATGTGCTTGCTCCTTGAATGTTGAACTGGATTCTTGCTGAGATCAATTGCACTTTGATTATCACAATGTACACTCATTGGTAACTTCACTTTAACACCCAAATCGACCAATTGTCTTTGCATCCATATCACCTAAGTACATGCTACACAAGTAGCCATATATTCAGCCTTATCTGTGCTTAAAGCAACACTGTTTTGCTTTCTACTTAACCATGCAACACACTTTAAACCTAAGTAGAAGCTGCAACTACTGGTTGATTTTTTGTCATTGTACTTCTTGCTCAGTCTGCATGAATGTATGCTTATAGTTTTATAGAATCCATGGCAGGATACCACAAACTCATTTCCAGTGTCCCTTTGAGGTATCTTAGGATTCTTTCACTGTCAACACATGAGATTCCTTAGGATCAACTTGGAATTTGCTAGCAATGCACACAACTTGCAAGAGATCAGGCCTTGATGCTGTAAGGTATAGAAGGCTCCCCATCATCTTCTTGTATTTTGTGGGGCTTGTACTCCTTCCTTCTTGATCTTTTGTTAACTTGCAGTCTACTATCATAGGGGTACTGACTGGTCTGTTATCTTCCATGCCAAACTTTTTTTAGCATCTCTATAGCATATTTTGTCTGAGAAATAAAAATACCTTCTTCACACTATTTTATCTATAATCCAAGAAAGTAGGTCATTTCTCCAATCAATGACATCTCAAATTCCTCACTCATCTTTTGTGCAAATTCTTGGCATGGCTCAAAGTGATCCCCTCTAAAGATGATGTCATCTACATAAACTATGGTTATCAGTTGGCCTTTCTTTGAGTTGAACACATATAGGTTATTATCAATTGTTCCTCTTCTGAAGTTCAACCTTCTAAAATACATGTCCAGCCTGTTGTACCATGCTTTTGGGGCTTGTTTAAGGCCGTACAAGGCTTTCTTTAGATTGCACACGTGTGTCTCATCCTCACTAATTTGTACTCCATTGGGTTGTTCAATATACACTTCTACTTTCAGTAACCCATTTAGAAAGGCTGACTTCACATTCATCTGGTAAACTTTATACCTCTTATGTGCTTCCAAAGTTAAGACATTGATAGTTTCCAACCTTGCTACTAGTGCAAAAGTTTCATCAACATCTACTCCTTCTATCTGAGTGTAGCCTTTGCAAGCCAGCCTAGCCTTGTTCCTCACCACCTTGCCATCTTCATTGTGTTTATTTCTAAACATCCATTTTGTTCCTATGAAATTTTTGTTAGTGGGTCTTGGAACCAGCTGCCATGTTTCATTCCTCTCGATTTGATC
The DNA here is from genome assembly GCA_037897445.1 of Ceriops zippeliana. Lineage (NCBI taxonomy): Eukaryota > Viridiplantae > Streptophyta > Magnoliopsida > Malpighiales > Rhizophoraceae > Ceriops > Ceriops zippeliana. The sequence continues at coordinate 2,338,505 of JBAPLH010001437.1, read as the reverse complement.
CAGCTCCTCAATGATAGCTTTGACCCAGGCTTTGTCTTGTGCAGCCACTTCAACAGATTTAGGTTCAACATATGAGAGTAAAGCAGTAGCTCCCATAATTCTTCTTCTTGTTGTAACTCTTGCTGATGGGTCACCTACGACCTAATTTCCTTGATGAGCACTGGTCCATGCTTTCTTTGTCCTTCTCTCTTGCACAGTCTTAGTTGCAAGAGAATCTCTTTCTTCATCTTCAGACTCACTTTTCTCTGAGTCTGAACTTACTTCTTTTCCCTCTTCTTCATGTTGGTCTGATTCTTTATCTATCTTGAAGTCATCTTCTTCACTGTCCCTAGCTTCTCCATTATGCATTGTTTTCTAGTTTTCATCTATTCCCACATCACTAGAAATGACAACTTTTCCTAGTTTATGCAAAAAAAAAAAACTCTATAACCTTTTTTCTTTGCTGAGTATGCTAAAAGATGCCTTCATCTGACCTAGCATGGAATTTTCCCAAGTTTTGCTCTTTGTTCTTCACAAAACATGGCTGCCAAAGATTCTAAAATACTTGGCTATTATCTTCTTCCCACTTTATAGCTCATATGGAGTCTTATCAGTATTAGGCCTTAGTAAAACTCTGTTCAGTAGGTGCACAACTGTAAATGTTGCTTCTATCTAAAATCTTGTGTGAAACTTAGATTCTAGCAGTAAAGTTCTTGTCATTTCAACCACAACTCTATTTTTCCTCTCTACCACCTCATTTTGTTAAGGTGTTCTTGCTGCTACCATCTGATGGTTAATACCATGCTTCTCAAAGTAATCTTAAAAACTTCATTTGTAAATTTAATACCTTGATCTGACCTCAATATTTTGATCTTCTTTCCACTCTCATTTTCAGCCAATCTTCTATATCTCTTGAAGAATTTCAAAACCTCTGACTTGTGTTTGAGGTGCATGATACATGTCCTTCTGGAATAACCATCAACAAACAAGATGAAGTAGCTTTCTCCATTTAACCCTTTTGTTCTCGTCGGCTCACACAAATTAGTATGTACAATGTCAAGCACTACTTCAAAATTGAACTCTTCGGTCTTATTCTGCTTTCTAGCATGTTTCCCTTTAGAGCATGCTGAGCAGACATTTTCTCTCTCTCTCTCTCTCTCTCTCTCTCTCTCTCTCTCGGTCTGGAATGTCTTTAATTATATGAGTAGTGGTCAGCTTCCTCATGTTCTTCTATGTTAAGTGTCCCAGCCTCTTATGCCAGAGTTGATTTTCTTCTTCTTTTGTAAGTAAACAACTATTTGTCTTGTCCTCATCAATCACATATAAATTTCTAGCTGTTCTTTTCCTGGTTGCAATAGTATTGTCTTCTTTACTCTTTACAACTTGTTTTTGTGAATATCACTTTATGGTCTTCATTACATAGTTAGCTAACAGATGCTAGATTATATCTGAGTCCTTTACATGTAGAACATCTTTCAACTTTCCTTTTCCAATATTTACTAACCCTTAACCACTGATGTTGAGTGAATAATCATTGCCAAACTTATTTTGCCTTCTCTTGACTTGTTCAACTTTGATAATTTACTCTTGTCTCCTATCATGTGTGAAGTGCATCCACTATCAAGGATCCACTGCTTATCCTTGCTGTCAGCCTTTAGTGCAATTTCAGCTAAATTAGCCACCTCCTTTTTAGCTTTATATTCTTTTTTTTAAACTGGCCTGATGACAGCTTTCTCCTTTTTCTCAGCTTTGACTATACCAATTACTTTCACTGTGCCAATGAGTGCCTTCTCTTGCTCAAGGAGAAGTGTCATGCATCTCTTGGCATTATGGCCATCCTGCCAGCACCTTTCACACTATTCCAAGTCTGCCAATATTGCAAACTTGTTCTTTGAAACCACTAGTTTGGGCTTCCGCCAACAATCCTTGTCAGTGTGCCCTTGGTTTTTATAGTATTTGTAAGAACTCATGACAAGTGTTCACTTCTAAATTTTATATTGTCTCCCCTTGTATGCAGCATCAGATCTTCTCAAGTTGGAGATGTATACTAGCCTTTTCCACCAGCATTTACTTGCCTTATGACCCTAAACTCCACAATAAAGGCAGTGACCTTGAAACTGCCTCTTCTTGGGTGTAATCATAGCTTGTTTTCTTTTGTTCATTACTTCTTGTGTAGGCAAGGTTGCTGGCTTCTTTGCTTGTGCGGCTTTCATTTCAGTCACCTTCTTCTCTTTCTTTTGTTCAGCCCTTATTTCATCCTGTTGACTTTTTGCTTCCTCAAAATTTGCTTCAACTTGTTTTATATGAGGCTTCAACCTTCTTATGGTTCTACCCCTTCTGATTATCTCCTTTAAAGTTGCTTCTAACTCAGCTTCAAGATCTAGTTCTTCTTCATCAACCTCCTCTTCCTCTTTAGAGGTTGAACTACCACCTTGAGCTGATGCCATAAAGTGTGCTCATTTGATGAGTCTACATCTTCCTCCTCATCAGCTTCTTTTGTCTATCTCACATAACTTTTGAATAAGCCTCTCTTCTTCTTCTGTGTGTTGGCAGTCTTCTTGCTAGACTTCTTTGATTTGGATGATGGTCTTCTCCATTTTGAATTCTGCTCATCATCACCATCCTCATCTTCATCATCAAGTTTCACTTTGCAATGAGAAGCAAAGTGTCTAGTCTACCCACAACGATAATATCTCAAGGACAATTGTCCTTATCCCTTCTTAGACCCCTTTTTGAATTTCCTTGTGAAGTAAGCCACCACTACACCTCACTTTCTTCCTTATTATCATCATCATCCTCACTGGATGATTCTTCCTCTTCTCTTATCTTCAAGTGTCTCATAGCTTTAAAAGTTGCCTCCTTTGATAGCTTTGATGTTGAGGAGCTTTCAGTTGACTTTATTCTTATCTTATATGCAATGAGATTGCACTAGAGATCATACAGAGACATAGAATTGAGATCTCGACTCTCCTCTATGGCTGCCACCTTTGAGGCAAACCTCTCAACTAGAATTCTCATAATTTTCTTCACAATAAATGAGTCCTTCTTATTCTTTCCATGACTTCTAAGGTCGTTTACAGCATTAATAACCCTAGTAAAGAAGTCTTGGACTGTCTCATTTTTCTGCATTATGAGGGATTCATATCTCTCCTTGAAAACTTAAAGCTTGGTCGCCTTCATTTTGCCATCACCTTCATAGACCTCCTGCAATCTGTCCCATATCTCTTCAGCAAATTTGCAGTCCATAACTTTAACATATTCAACTTTTGTCAATGCCAAAATGATGGCATTTGAGGACTTCCCATTTATCTCAAACTACCTTAATTCCTCTAGGGTTAGATCTTTACCTTCTTCTAGGGGCATAAAACTCTCCTGTATAAATTTCACCACGTTGCAAATACCACCTACATTCTCACTCTTCACATATGGTAGTTTGTTTTGTTAAAGATTGGAACCTTCTTGCTATAAGTAGCACTGGTGCTTGTATTGGCATCCATTTCTTAGTATGCTGAACAAGTTAAAACTTTTGAAAACTTCAAACTAGTACACCAAACTGTTAAACTTCAAACTGGTGAACCTAAGCTCTGATACCAATTGAAGTTCTCAACTTCACCCTAGGATCTACTAGTCTATGATATTGAGAAGGGAGATGAATCAGTATCACACCCCTTAAAAAAAACTCTAATAATTTAAGCCAAAAACGAACTCTTTCCCAGATTCAACTAAGGTAGATCTATTGTTACCTACTGATCACAATAGTCCCCAAAATTACCTTTTAGAAACCTTGCCTATTAGACAAATTGGTTTTTCTTGACTAGGTCTTCTTTTAGGTTATGGGTTTGATGATTCTTTAGCTGTGTTCACAACTCAATTCAAAACACAGAATATAAATTCAAAGCAAGGATACAAGAGAATTATGTGGTTTTATCAACGTGACGTATTCCACGGTGGTAGAGTTTCTTCCTCTATCGAGACAATCTATTATGCTTGAGAATACTAGTGTGGTATTCCTGATGATTGCAATGTAGTTACAATGGATGTCTTAATTTTTTGCTCCTTTCACTATTGCAAATACAAAGCAAGTACAGTACAAAGAGTATCACTTGCTGTGTCTACTCTTCTTTTAACTTGTCTTGCCTCTATTTGATTTGAATAGGCTGCTTCACTGTTGCTTGGAAGATCACCAAATCACTCTCTCACCTCTCTTGAAGAAATCTGAAAATACGTTGAGTTCTCTCAAATACTTCATCGAATTTCTTCTCTAGGTTGTCTCACACGTCTCCTGGTCTCACTCTTTTCTGGTCTTATCATCACACCATCTTCAGGTCTTACGTCTCACCATTTCTGGTCTCAAGGGTTTCATCCTTTTCTGGTCTCATGCGTTCCACCCCCTTTCTGGTCTCACCCATTTTTGGTCTCATGTCTCCTCTAGTCTTACACGTTTCACCCTTTTCTGGTCTCATGTCTCCTTTGGTCTTACCTATTTCACCCTTTTTTGGTCTCACCAATTTTGGTCTTCCAGTGTGTTTTGGTTTCACATGTTTCCCTCTTTTCTGGTCTTACCAATTCTAGTTTTTTGGTGTGTTCTGCTGTCATATGGTCTCATGCCTCACCTGGACTCATGTCTCACCTGGTTTCACGCCTCACCTGGTCTCACGTCTCACCTTGTCTCACATCTCACCTGGTCACCCTTTTCTGGTCTGGTCTCCCCTAGTTTGGTTTCCAGGTCTGGTCTGCTCTAACATCTCCCCTCTTTAGGTCTCACGTCCTCTCTTTCTCTAGGTCTAGTCTGCTCTAACGTCTCACATTCTCCAGGTCTCACCTAGTCTGGTTTAAAGGTCTGGTTTGCTCTAATGTTTTTGGTCTGTATCCCCAACGTTTATAGTCTCACCAATGTCTCGTTTCTCCCTTTTTTGGTTTGTATCCATGTCCCCTTTTTCTGGTGTGTGCTGCCCTAAAAAGAGATAAGTCTTTGTTTATATACTCCCTTCTATGAAAACCCTAGTAAGGTTTACTGTAGCTATGGCAAATTTATTTTCTTACCCCTCCATGTGGCTTCATATTACTATTCCATTCAAAATTCAGCATTATCCTCCTTAATTTATTTTTTCCAAGCAATGCTATGTCACACTAAGATTTAAGCAATGCTAAACTCCCTCTACAAGTTCACTCCAAGGAGATCACTTTATGAGTTTATTTGACATGCTAGTCTTATCTTGGAGTTCTTGAGATATGAGCCACTTTTGCTTGCATGCTTAAATCTAGTTGACAACAATTACAACCCATACAAGGCTATGGGAACAACAACAAGAATAAGGAGAGAAAGCAAGGATAAAATCAAGATGTTGCCAATCCCACCTTGTATTGCCAAAAACAACGAGTTGATTCAGATTGTTGATGGTATTTAACTATAAAGAAAGCACTAGTTGCTACCTCTGGCATTGTGTTTAGTAGTGGCATTGCAAGTCACTTGCTAGGTATGAGTTACTGCTAACCATTGACCCTAATTTTAAGAAATCAATACTAACATTAATGGTAAGGTAACCCTAAATTAAAGGAATTAATGCTAACAATGAATGATAAGGCAACCCTAAGCTCTACACCCATGCATTTGCCAAAAGAGTAGAGAATGAAAGAGAAAAAGGAGCAGCAGATAGAGAACAACAAAGAGAGCAGAAGAAAAATTACCAAGAAAGAGCAGAAGAAAAATTGCCAAGAAAGAGTAGGAGAAAAATTGTCAAGAGAAAGTAGAAGAAAAATGACAAAGAGAGTGCAAAAGAAAGAAAGAGCTACAAAAATGGAAAGAGAGAGCTGCAGAAATAGGAAGAGAGAGATGCAGAAAAAAAAAAAGAGAGCTGTAGAAATAGAAAGAGAGAGCTATAGAAACATAAAGCAAAAGCGGTAGAACAAAAGAGAGAATGATAAAAGGGCAGTAAGGAAGGAGAGAATAGCAAAAAGAAAGGGAAAGATTAGTTTTTTACCATAGTAGTCTATGCACATGTAGAGATCTTTCTTAAGGGAGTTTTTGTCATAATCTTTGTATGTACTTCTTTGAAAAAAGGTGGAAAACCCTCAGGGTGATAGGGAGATCATTGTAAGTGATTAAGAGTGATCCTTCCATAGTGGCTATGGAGAGATCTTTCCTTTACATAAGCTATATCCCTTGATAGTAAGAGTGGAATGTGTGATTTAGGAGAAATCTTATCACATCGTTGATGTAACTCATACTTTGTGAGTGAATCATATAAAAATTTAGTGTGTTCTCAAGTGCTTGTCCTTACTTTTAACAAATTTGTTAAAAGTAAGCATCTTACATTGATTCAACCCCTCCCCCTCTTAGTGTATGACCTAAGAAAGTCCTTATTAGCAACTTCAAAAGGTGACAAGGAAGTAGTAGAATGAACAGATCTATTATAAGTAAACTCAACATGTGGCAAACACCGTTCCCATTGCCTCAAGTTCTCTTGAATGATAGCACATAATAAAGTAGTGAGTGTCCTATTAACTACTTCTGTTGGTCCATCTATTTGAGGATGTGCAACAGTAGAAAATAAGCGTTTAGTTCCCAATTTATTCCATGAAGTGGGCCAAAAATGACTTAAGAACTTAACATCCCTATCGCTAACAATACTTCTTGGCAATCCATAAATATGTACCACTTCCTTCAAGAATAACTCAACAATCTGTGTTGTATCATTGGTTTTAGAACATGCAACAAAATGAGTCATTTTGCTAAACTTATCAACAATGACAAATATGTTGTCCTTAACACTTTAAGACCTTGGTAATCCTAAGACAAAGTTCATAGAAATATTAGTCCAAAGTTGGTTAGGCATAGGTATAGGTGCATACAAGCCATGTGGTTTAACTCTAACCTCTACTTGCCTACATGCAATGCACCTATCACAAATGGAATGCACATCATGCTTCATATTAGGCCAATAAGAATCTCATGCAATATTTATAAAGTCTTATGCACACTAAAGTGCTCTATTAAACCACCTTTGTGAGCTTCCCTAACAAGCAACTCATAAATAGAACAAATAAGCATACATAATTTATCCCTCTTAAACAAAAACCCTTCATGCCTATAAAAGCCACCAAACACACACTTATCACATGCATTCCATACTTGGCCAAAATTATAATCGTTGGCATACAAGCCCTTAAGCAATTCAAAACCAAGTAACTTAGAAGAAAGTAATGTGTACATCTTGGACAATGCATCAACAATAATGTTTTCCTTTCCATGTTTGTACTTGATCACATAAGGAAATGTTTTTATGAACTCTAGCCACTTAGCATGTCTTTTATTAAGCTTACCTTGGGATTTCAAAAACTTTAAGCTTTCGTGATCAAAATGAATGATGAATTCCCTTGACCACAAATAATGTTACTAGGTTTAAAGAGTTTATACCAATGCATAAAGTTCCTTGTCATAAATGGGATAATTAAAGGTTGCCACTTAGCTTTTCACTAAAATAAACAATCAGTTTGGAATTTTGCATCAAAACAACTCCTATTTCTATTCCAGATGCATCACATTTACCTTAAAAACTTTATTAAAATTAGGCAAGCATAACAAAGGTACATTAGTAAGCTTTTCTTTCAAAGTATTGAAAGCTCAATCATGCACATCATCCCACTTGAAAACTACATTCTTTTTAACAAGTTCATTTAAAGGTTTAGTAATGGAACTAAAATCCTTAACAAACCTTTGATGAAAACTTGCTAAACATCGAAATCTTCTTACCTCGTTCACATTCTTTGGCATAGGCCAGCCCCTTATCGCTTTTACCTTCTTCCTATCCACACTAATACCTTGTGAACTAACAATATAGCCAAGAAACACAATGGATTCCATACAAAATGTGCATTTTTTGAGATTAGCATATAGTTGCTTCTTTCTTAACACATTGAACACAACATGCAAGTGTTTCATATGTTCATCCAAATTCTTGCTATAAACTAAAATATCATCAAAGTAAACTACTACAAATTTCCTTATGAAAGCATACAAGACATAATTCATTAACTTCAAAAATGTATTAAGTGTATTAGTTAATCCAAAAGGCATTACTAACCACTTATACAATTTATATTTAGTTTTAAATGCTATTTTCCATTCATCTCCCTATTTCATGCGAATTTGATAATAGCCATTCTTTAAATCAATTTTTTGAAAACACACACAAACCATGCAACTCATCAAGCATATCATCAAGGATAAGATGTCTATACTTTACAATGATCTTATTGATGGCTTGGTAATTCACACACATACGCCATGTTCCATCATTCTTTAGGACTAGGATGATAAGGACTGAGCATGGGTGAAGACTCTCCCTTACAGATCCCTTTTGCACTAACTTATTCACCTGTCTCTATATCTCCTTCATTTCTTCTGAATTAGTTCTATAGGTAGGTTGGTTTGGTATGCTAGCACTAGGTATGAAGTCTATTTGGTACTCAATCCCTTTTAAAAGATGTAATCCCTAGGGAATCTCTTCAAGAAATAAATCTTTAAACTCATGCAATATTAAAACAACCACACTAGGCAAAGAGGAATTAGAGAAATTAGATAAAAAATAAACATCTTTGTACATAAGTATAAGTAGTTGTTGCCTTGTGATCATAGCACTCTAAACCTCACTTTTCCCCAACAAACACACTTACCTTCTTACGTTTCTCTCCTTTTTGTACACTTTTCTCTTTGCTTCACCCTTTTTGCTTGAATTTTTTTCCCTCAGTCTCACTTTCTCTCTTTTCCTTTGACCTTTCACTCTCTTTCTTTTTATTTTCCTCTTGTTCTCTCATTTTTTCTTCTCTCATTTTGCACCCTCTTATTATCTTAATCTGATCTCCATATGCTTGAATAGGTTTGAGAGGAGTTAATTATCTCTTTTCCTTTGACCTCTCTATTGGGCTTATCTTTAATGGCTAATGTTGAATTTGTTATCAACAACATCTCATATTTGCCCTTATTGATTTGATGTTATGAGTGCCTTTGAAATGTGTTTGTTGTATTTACAAAGTGTTGGCAACTAATTTATTCAAAGGCTAAGGAAGATGTGATGGAATGTGGCAAGAATGAGAAGAGAAAGTAAGGCCAAAATTAGGATGCTACTAGCCCTACCTTGCGCTTGCCAAGTTGGATTGGAGATAGCAATTGCGGTGGGAGGTCATAAGTTCTTTTGTGGAGATTCATGGAGATCTACCACTAGCTTGGATAGACCTTTGGCATTGCATTTAATAGTGACATTGCAAGTTGCTAAGTATGACTCAATGTTGACTGTTAATAGTAGGTTAACCCTAAATTTAAGGAGTCAATACTAACCATTAATGGTAAATCAATCCTAAATTTAAGACATATTGACACCAATGCAACTATCAAGAGAGTTGTGAGCGAAAATAGAAAGAAAGATAGAGTAGTAGAGAATAAAAGAAAGAGCGGTAGAGAACATAAGAGGGGAACAGTAGAGCATAGCAAATAGAAAGTGTGAGCTACAAAAAGAGAGAAATGACAGAGAGTATGATAGACAAAAAGTGTGAGTTGTAGAAAAAGAGAAATGGTAGAAAAAGGGCAAAGACCAATAGTAAGGAAGGAAAGAACCAACAAAAAGGAGAGAATTAGCAGAGAGGAGAGAATCAGTAAAGAGTTAAGAATGAGTAAAGAGTTGAGACCGATAGAGGCAAAGAGTTGAGACTGGTAGTGGCAGAGAGCAGGATCGGCAATGAAAGGGTATAGACTGGCAATAAGGAAGGAGAGAAGGACAAAAAGCTTGAGGAGAGAACCTGCAAAGAGTTGAGAACTAGCAGAGAACCTGAAAGAAAAGGAGATGATTAGTTTTTTGCCACGGCAAATTGTGCAAATGGAGAGATCTTTCTTAGGAGAGTTTTTACTATAATCTTTCTATGTACTTCTTATCTTAAGGACAACTAAGCTTTTCCCTTCTTAGAGCCTTTTTGAATTTCCTTGTGAAGTAAGGCAACACTTCACCTTCACTTTCTTCCTTATAATCATCATCTTCACTGGATGATTCTTCCTCTTCTCTTATCTTCAAGTGTCTCATAGCTTAGAAAGCTGCCTCATTTGATGGCTTTCATATTGAGAAGCTTTCATTTGACTTTATTCTCATCTCATATGAAATGAGATTGCATTGGAAATCATGCAGTGACATAGAATTGAGATCTTTACTCTCCTCTATGGCTACCACCTTTGAGGCAAACCTCTCAAGTAGAACTTTTAGAATTTTCTTCATAATAAATAAGTCCTTCTTGTTCTTCCCATGACTTCTAAGGTTGTTTACAGCATCAATAACCTTGGTGAAGAACTCTTGGACTGCCTCATATTTTTGCATTTTGAGAGATTCATATCTCTCATTGAAAACTTAAAGCTTGGCCTCCTTCATTTTGCCATCACCTTCATCGACCTTCTGTAATCTGTCCCATATTTCCTTAGTAGATTTGCAGTCCATAACTTTAGCATATTCAGCATCTGTCAAAGTTAAAATGATGACATTTGAGGCCTTCCCATTGATCTCAAATTGCCTTAATTCCTTTAGGGTTGGATATTTACCTTTTTTTGGAGGCACAAAACCCTCCTATACAGATTTCACCATATCCATGCCCATGGTTACAAATACCACTTGCATTGTCATTCTCCACATATGGTAGTTGGTTTCATTGAAAATTGGAACCTTCTTGCTGTAAGTAGTGCTGGTGCTAATATTGGCATCCATTTCACAATATGCTGAATAAGTTAAAACTTTTGAAACCCTTCAAACTAGTACACCAAGCTATTAAGCTTCAAACTGGTGAACCTGTGCTCTAACACTAATTGAAGTTCCCAACTTCACCATAGGATCTACTAGTTTGTAATATTGGGAGGGCGAGTGAATTAGTATTACCACCTTTTAATTGGTAGGTGAATAACTTCAAACTCTTCACATAAATGAACTATTTTTTAGATTCAACTAATGTAGATCTATTATTACCTACTAATTACAATAGTCCCCAAAGTTACCTTTCAAACACCTTGCCTATTAAATGGATTGGTTGTTCTTGATTAGGTCTACTTTTAGGTTATGGGCTTGATGATTCTTTAGCTTTGTTCACAACTAAATTCAAAACACATAATGTAAATTCAAAGTAAGGACACAAGAGATTTACGTGGTTTTGCCCCATGAGACATACTCTACAGTGGTAGGGATTCTTCCTCTACCGAGACAATCCACTGTACTTGAGAATACCAATGTGGTATCCCTTATGATTACAATCGATGTCTTAATCTTCTCCTCCTTTCACTATTACAAACACAATGCAATCACAACACAAAGAGTGTCACTTACTGTATCTACCCTTCTTCTAACTTGCCTTGCCTCTATTTGATTTGAATAGGCTACTTCACTACCACTTGGAGGATCACCAAAACACTCTTTAACCTCCCTTGAAAAAATCTAAAAATTCGTTGATTTTCTTTCTTGCCCCTCCATGTGGCTTCATATTATTGTTCCATTCAAAATTCAGCATTATCCTCCTTTTTAATTTATTTTTCTTACTCTTTTCTTTCTATTGAAATCTCATCCTTTGAATGCTTGAATGAACAACTAGGATTGCCCATGAACAGTTAAAAATGTACAAAAGAAACTGCCCACGTAACTGCCCATCTTCCAGAAATGCTAAGTTAAAATTTTGTAACCTTCCCTTCTTTCGAACTCCCTTTTTGTCCGTAACCCCAGAATTTTTCTGCTCCTCCGGAATCGCTCCTGGACTTAGTCTTAGGATTGGCTTACAGACTTGCAAATTTAACATCTTATGAATTTATTATCCATATACAACACTGTCACACTATCACACTAAGACTTAAGCAATGCTAAACTTCTTCTACAAGTTTACACCAAGGAGACCACTTTACGAAGATGTTTGACATGCTAGTCTTATCCTGTAATTCGTGAGATATGAGCTACTTCTGCTTACACACTTAAATATGGTTGGCAACAATTACAACCTGTACAAGGCTATGGGAACCACAATCTCCCCCTTTGTAATTGTTGGCAACACTCACAACAAAAGTCATTATGCAGCAGTCTTTCATAATCTTCTTAGTGTAATAATTCAAAAGCAGATGGAGTACAAATCCCCCTAAATATGCACTCCCCCTTCCTTAATACCTCCCCCTGCACTATTGCTTCTCTCCCTCTTTGCCAACCAATTACAAATTTGAAAATGCCATAATGTAGAGATGGAGGATTCACCTAAACTTTAAACTTGAGGAGCCATTTGCACAGACAAACTCATTCTGTGCTTTTCAAATAGCTCTATGGACAAAGGTTTAGTTAGAATATCTGAGATTTGATCTTTAGTGCCAATATACTCCAACTGAATTGTACACTCTTTCACTTGATCCTTCATGAAGTGATATCAGATGCCAATATGCTTACTCCTTAAATGTTGAACTAGATTCTTGCTGAGATCAATTGCTCTTTGATTATCACAAAATACACTCACTGGTAACTTCACTTCAACTCCCAAATCTGCCAATTGTCTTTGCATCCATATCACTTGAGTACATGTTGCACAAGCAGCCATATACTTAGCCTTAGTTGTGCTCAAAGCAACACTATTTTGCTTTCTACTTAACCATGCAACACACTTTGAACCTAAGTAAAAGCTGTAGCCACTAGTTGATTTTTTGTCATCTGCACTTCTTGCCCAGTCTATAGGATTCTTTTCACTGCCAACACATAAGATTCCTTAGGATTAGCTTGGAATCTGCTGGCAATGCACACAGCATGCATAAGATCAAGCCTTGATGCTGTAAGGTGCAAAAGGCTTCCTATCATCTTCCTGTATTCTGTAGGGCTTGTACTCCTTCCATCCTGATCTTTTGTTGACTTGCAGCCCACTGACATAAGGGTATTGACAGGTCTGCTATCCTCCATACCAAACATTTTTAGCATCTCTTGGCATATTTTGTTTGAGAAATAAAAATACCTTCTTCGCACTATTTTATTTGTAATCCAAGAATGTAAGTCATTTCTCCAATCAATGACATCTCAAATTCCTCACCCATCTTTTGTGCAAATTCTTGGCATAGCTCAGAGTGATCCCCTCTAAAAATGATGTCATCTACATATACTATGATTATTAGCTAGCCTTTCTCTGAGTTGAACACATATAGGTTATTATCAACTATTCATCTTCCAAAGTTTAACCTTCTCAAATATGCATCTAGCCTACTGTACCATGCTCTTGGGGCTTGTTTAAGGCCATACAAGGCTTTCTTTAGCTTGCACACATATGTCTCATCCTCACTGATTTGTACTCCATTAGGTTGTTTAATATACACTTCTTCTTTCAGGAGCCCATTCAAAAAGGCTGATTTCACATCCATCTGATAAATTTTATACCTCTTATATGCTGCCAAAGCTAAGAACATTCTTATAGTTTCCAACCTTGCTACTGGTGCAAAAGTTTCATTAACATCTACTCCTTCAAACTAAGTATAGCCTTTGCAAACCAGCCTAGCCTTGTCCCTCACCACCTTCTTATCTTCATTGTGTTTATTTTTAAACACTCATTTTGTTCCCATGACATTCTTGTTAGTGTGTCTTGGAACCAGCTCCCATCTATCATTCTTCTCGATTTGATCTAACTCCTCATTGATAACTTTGACCCTAGCTTTGTCTTGTACAGCCTCTTCAACAGATTTAGGTTCAACGTGTGAGAGTAATGCAGTGGCTCCAACAATTCTTCTTTTTGTTGTAACTCCTGTTGATGGGTCACCTATGATTTGATTGCCTTCATGAACACTAGTCCAAGTTTTCTTTATCTTACTCTCTTTCATAGTCTTAGTTGCAAGAGGATCTCTTTCTTTATCTTTAGACCCACTTTTCTCTGAGTCTGAACTTACTTCTTTCCCCTTTTCTTCATGCTTGTTTGATTCTTCATCTATCTTGAAGTCATCTTCTTCACTATCCTCAGCTTTTCCTTTTTTCATTGTTTTCTAGTTTTCATCTATTCTTATATCACTAAAAGTGACCACTTTTCCCAGTTTATGCAGGAAAACTATGGAATTTTCCCAAGCTTTGCTCCTTATTCTTTACAAAACATGGAATACCAAAGATTTTGATATACTTGGCTGTTGTCTTCTTCCCACTCCATAGCTCATATGGAGTCTTATCAGTATTGGGCCTTAGTATGACTTTGTTCAGTAGGTGCATAGCTGTAAATGTCGCTTCTGTCCAAAATCTTGTGTGAAGGTTGGATTCCAATAATAGAGTTCTTGCCATTTCAACCACAGCTCTATTTTCCTCTCTACCACCCCATTCTATTGACGTGTTCTTATTGCTACCATTTGATGATGAATTCCATATTTCTCAAGGTAATCTTCAAAACCTTCATTTGTGAATTCAGTGCCTTGATTTGACCTTAATACTTTGATCCTCTTTCCACTCTCATTTTCATCCAATCTTCTATATCTCTTGAAGCATTTCAAAACTTCAAACTTGTGTTTAAGGTGCATGATGCAAGTCCTTCTGGAATATTCATCAACAAACAAGATGAAGTGTCTCTCACCATTTAACCCTTTTGTTCTCATCGGCCCACATAAATTAGTATGTACAATGACAAGCACTACTTTAGAATTGAACTCGTTGGTCTTATACTGCTTTTTGGCATGTTTTCCTTTAAAGCATGCTGAACAAACATGCTCTCTCTCTCTCTCTCTCTCTCTCTCCTGAGGTCAAGAATGTCTCTGATTGCATGAGTAGTGGTTAGCTTCCTCATGTTCTTTTGTGTTAAGTGTCCTAGTCTCCTATACCAAAGTTAATTTTCTTCTTCTTTTGTAAGCAAATAGCTATTTATCTTGTCCTCATCAATCACATATAAATTTCCAACTGTTCTCTTCCCGGTTCAAAAGTATTGCCTTCTTTACTCTTTACTTGGCAACCTATTTTTGTGAATATCACTTCATGGTCTTCATTGCATAGTTGGCTAACAGATGGTAGATTATATCTGAGTCCTTCAACATGCAGAATATCCTTCAGCTTTCCTTTTCCAATATTTATTGATGCCTAACCATTGATGTTGAGTGAATCATCATTGCCAAACTTGACTTTGCCTTCTCTTGACTTGTTCAGCTTTGATAATTTACTCTTGTCTCCTGTTATGTGTGAAGTGCATCCACTATCAAGGATCCACTGCTTATCCTTGTAGTTAGCCTTTAGTGCAATTTCAGCTATATTAGCCACCTCCTTTTTAACTTTATATTCCTTCTTTTGAATTGGCTTGAAGATAGCTTTCTCCTTTTTCTCAATTTTGACTATACCAATTGTTTTTACTATGCCATCGAGTGCCTTTTCTTGCTTAGGGAGAAGTGTCATGCATCTTTTGGCATTATGGCCATCCTGCTCGCACCATTCACATTGTTCCAAGTCTGCCAATATAGCACACTTGTTCATTGAAACCATTGGTTTGGGCTTCCACCAACAATCCTTGTCAGTGTGTCCTTGCTTTTTATAGTAGGTGCAAGAACTCATGACAGTTGTTCTCTTCTGAATTTTATATTGTCTCCCCCTGTATACAGCATCGAATCATCTCATGTTGGAGACATATACTGGCCTTCTCCACCAGCATTTACTTGCCTTATGACCCCACACTTCACAATAAAAGCGATGACCTTAAAATTGCCTCTTCTTGGGTCTAACCATAGCTTGTTTTCTTTTGTTCATTACTTGCTGTGTAGGCAAGTGTTGTTCCCACAGCCTTGTATGGATTGTAATTGTTGTCAACTAGCTTTACATGTGCAAGTAAATTGAAGCCACGTGGAAGGACAAAAAGGTAAAACCACACAGAAGGGCAAGAATGTAAATTTACTACATAAGCCCTATTAGAGTTTCATTGAGTAGAGTATATAATGGTCATGAAAGACAAAGAACAGGAAGTCGGCAATATTGAGTACTTAGCAAAACCTAGACAACCGACCAAAAGAGAACACTAAACCCTACACGGAAGAACACCACTGACAAGGACAAAGAGAGTGAACAGTACATTCGACGGGTGAAGACATTGAACAGTGCAGTCATGAACAGTATTCGTTGTGAACAGTAGGTAGGTAGCAATAGATCTACCTTAGTTAAATTTGAGAAAGAGTTCGCTTTTAAGAAGAGGTTGAAGTTGTTCACTTACTTGCAAATTGCGAATTGTGGTGATACTGATTCACCTCTCTCTCTTAGTATCACAAACTAGTAGATCCTAGGGAGAAGTCGGGAACTTCAATTGGTATCAGAGCTTAGGTTCACCAATTTGAAACTTAACAGCTTGGTGTACTAGTTTAAAGGGATCTAGAAGTTTGATTTGTTTAGCATACTAAGAAATGAAAGCCAGTACCAGCACTAGTACTACTTACAGTAAGAAGGTTCCAATCTTCAATGGAACCAACTACCACATGTGGAGAGCGAGAATGCAAGTGGTATTTGCAACCATGGGCATGAACATGGTGAAATGTGTACAAGAGGGTTTTGTGGCTCCAAAAGAAAGTAAAGACCCAACTCCAGAAGAGTTAGATAGTTTGAGATAAATGGGAAGGCGTCAAACATCATCATTTCAGCATTGATAAATGTTGAGTATGCTAAAGTTATGGACTGCAAATCTGCCAAGGAGATATGGGATAGATTGCAGAAAATCTATGAAGGTGATGGTAGAATGAAGGAGGCTAAACTTCAAGTGTTCAAGGAGAGATATGAATATCTTAGAATGCAGAAAAATGAGACAATCCAAGAGTTCTTCACCAGGGTTATTGATGCTATAAACGACCTGAGAAGTCATGAGAAGAACAAGAAGGACTCATCTGTTGTGAAGAAGATTCTAAGAATTCTACCTGAGAGGTTTGCCTCAAAGGTAGCAACCATAGAGGAGAGTAGAGATCTCAATGCTATGTCTCTGCATGATCTCCAATGCAATCTCATTTCATATGAGATGAGGATAAAGTCAGTTGAAAGCTCTGCAACAACGAAGGTATCAAAGGATACAACCTTCAAAGCTATGGAGTACTTGAAGATAAGAGAAGAGGAAGAATCATCTAGTGAGGATGATGATGGTGATGAGGAAGAAGTAAAGGTGAAGTGTTGGCTTACTTCACAAGGAAATTCAAGAAGGGGTCTAAGAAGGTTAAAGGACAGTTGCCCTTGAGATGTTATCGTTGTGAGAAGATTGGACACTTTGCTTCTAAGCGCAAAGTGAAACTTGATGATGAAGATGATGATGGTGATGATGAAGATGAGGATGGTGATGATAAGTCGAATTCGAAATTGAGAAGACCATCATTGAAATCAAAGAAGTCCAGCAAGAAGACTGCTAACCCATAGAGGAAAAAGAGAGACTCATTCAAGAGTTATGTAAGTTAGACAAAAGAAACTGATGAGGAGGAAGCTGAAGACTCATTAGATGAGTATGTCTTTATAGCATTAGCACAAGGTGGTAGCTCAACCTATGAAGAGGAAGAGGAGGTTGATGAAGAAGAGCCAAATCTTGAAGCTGAACTGGAAGCAGCTTCAAATGAGATAATCAGAAGGGGCAAAACCATAAAAAGGTTGGAGGCTCACATAAAACAAGTTGAAGCAAAGTCTGAGGAAGTAGAAAGTCAAAATGATGAGATAAGGGCTGAACATATTGACTTGAAGAGAAGATTTGAAGAACATATCAAAATATGTGAAGACCTTACAATAGAGCTTGGCTCAAGGACTTCAATAATTGAAGAAATGGAGATAGAGTTGTTGAGACTTCAGCAACAACTCAATAAGAGAGAGAAAAACTTGCAGATGTTTAAAGTGGTAAGAGAAACAAGTTCTGCAAAAGAAAAGAAGAATGAGACTTTGCCACAGAAGTTGAAAGAAAAGGCTGTGACTCAGGTGAAGATAACTGAAGAAGCGAAGACAGTTATCAAACCAAAGCCAAGGCCTAAAATGATAGATGTGGTTAAAGAGCAGCAGCCCATAGTTGCAATGTCTTAGAAAGAAATGAAATTTAGCCAGCAAAGGGCTATGACTAAACAGAAGAAGGAGAAGAAGGTGACTGAAATGAAAGCCACACAAGCAAAGAAGCCAGCTATGTTGCCTACACAACAAGTGATGAACAGAAGAAGATAAGCTATGATCAAACCCAAGAAGAGGCAGTTTCAAGGTCATTGCCTTTATTGTGGAGTTTGGGATCATAAGGAAATTAATTGCTGGTGGAGAAGGCCAGTATATGTTTCCAACATGAGAAGATATGATACTGCATATAGGGGGAGACAATACAGAATCCAGAAGAGATCGCCTGTTGTGAGTTCTTACACATACTGTAAAAGGCAAGGACATATTAACAAGGATTGTTGGTGGAAGCCCAAACTAGTAGTTTTAAAGAACAAGTTTGCTATATTGGCAGATTTGGAATAGTGTGAAAGGTGTGAGGAAGATGGTCATAATGCCAAGAGATGTATGACACTTCTCCCTAAGCAAGAGAAGGCACTTAATGGCACAGTGAAAACAAGTGGTGCGGTCAAAGCTGAGAAAAAGGAGAAAGCTATCTTCCATCCAGTTCAAAAGAAGGAATATAGAGCAAAAAGGGAGGTGGCTAATATAGTTGAAATTGCACTAAAGGTTGATTGTAAGGATAAGCAGTGGATCCTTAATAGTGGATGCACTTCACACATGACGGGAGACAAGAGTAAATTGTCAAAGCTAAACAAATCAAGAGAAGGTAGAGTCAAGTTTGGCAATGATGATTCACTCAACATCAGTGGTCAGGGGTCAGTAAAAGTTGGAAAAGGAAAGTTGAAAGATGTTCTGCATGTTGAAGGACTCAAATATAATCTAGTATCTGTCAGCCAATTATGTAACGACGACCACAAAGTGATATTCACAAAAGCAGGTTGCCAGGTAAAAAGTAAAGAAGGAAATACTGTTGCAGCTAGGAAGAGAACAGCTGAAAATTTATATGTGATTTATGAGGACAAGACAAGCAGCTATTTACTCACCAAAGAAGAATAAAATCAACTATGGCATAGAAGGCTGAGACACTTATCAAAAAAGAACATGAGGAAGCTGACCACTACTCATGCAATCAGAGACATTCCCAACCTCAAAAAAGAGAGAGAGAGTATGTTTACTCAGCATGCCCTAAAGGAAAACATGCCAAAAAGCAGTACAAGACCAAAGAGTTCAATTCTGAAGCAGTGCTTGACATTGTACATACTGATTTGTGTGGACCGATGAGGACAAAAGGGTTGAAAGGTGAGAGGTACTTCATTTTGTTTGTTGATGATTATTTGAGAAGGACCTATCTCATGCTCCTTAAACACAAGTCAGAAATTTTGAATTGCTTCAAGAGATACAGAAGATTGGCTGAAAATGAGAGTGGAAGAAAGATCAAAGTATTAAGGTCAGATCAAGGCATTGAATTTATAAATAAAGCTTTTGAATATTATCTTGAGAAGTATGGAATTTATCATCAAATGGCAACAGCAAGAACACCTCAACAGAAAGGGGTGGTAGAGAGGAAAAATAGAGCTGTGGTTGAAATGGCAAGGACTCTACTGCTGGAATCCAAGCTTCACATAAGATTTTGGACAGAAGCAACATTTACAGCCGTGCATATACTAAATAGACTATTACTAAGGCCCAATACTGATAAGACTCCATATGAGCTATAAAGTGGGAAGAAGACAACAGCCAAGTATCTCAAAGTCTTTGGCATCCCATGTTTTGTGAAGAATAAGTAGCAAAACATGGGAAAATTCAACACTAGGTCTGATGAAGGCATCCTTGTGGGATACTCAAAAAAGACAAAAGGTTATAGAGTTTTTTTGCATAAGCTATGAAAAGTGATCACTTCCAGTGATGTGAGAATAGATGAGAACTAGAAAACAATACAGAATGGAGAAGCTGAGGACAAAGAAAAAGATGACTTCAATGTGGATGAGGAATCAGACCAACCTGAAGAAAAGGAACAAGAAGTAAGTTCAGACTCGGAGAAGAGTGAGTCTGAAGATGAAGAAAGAGATCCTCTTGTAACTAAGATGAGGCAAGGTAGAAGGACAAAGAAAACATGGATCAGTGCTTAACAAGAAGATCAGATCATATGTGACCCATCAACAAGAGCTACAACAAGAAGAAGAATTGTGGGAGCTACTGCTTTACTCTCATAAGTTGAACCTATATTTGTTGAAGAGGCTATTCAAGATAAAGCCTAGGTCAAAGCTATCAATGAAGATCTGGATCAAATTGAGAAGAATGATACATGGGAGCTAGTTCCAAGTCTTACTAACAAAAATGTCATAGGAACAAAATGGGTGTTTAGGAATAAACACAATGAAGATGGCATGGTGGTGAGGAACAAGGCCAGGCTAGTTTGCAAAGGCTACACGCAGATAGAAGGTGTAGATGTTGATGAAAATTTTGCACCAGTAGCAAGGTTAGAAACTATCAGAATGTTCCTAGCTTTGGCAGCACACAAGAGATATAAAGTCTATTAGATGGATGTGAAATCTGCCTCCCTAAATGGGCTCCTGAAAAAAGAGGTGTATATTGAACAACCTGATGGAGTACAAATCGGTGAGGATGAGAATCACGTGTGCAAGCTGAAGAAAGCCTTGTATGGTCTTAAGCAAGCCCCAAGAGCATGGTACAGTAGGCTGGATGCATACTTGAGAAGGTTGAATTTCAAAAAAGGAACGGTTGATAATAACCTATATGTGTTCAACTCAGAGAAAGGCCAGCTGATAACCATAGTATATGTGGATGACATCATCTTTGGAGGGGATCACTCTGAGCTATGTCAAGATTTTGCACAGAAGATGAGTGAAGAATTGAGATGTCATTGATTGGAGAAATGACGTACTTTCTTGGATTACAGATAAAGCAGTGTGAAGAAGGTATCTTTATTTCACAAACGAAATATGCTAAAGAGATGCTGAAAAAGTTTAGCATGGAGGATAGCATACTTGTCAGTACCCCTATGACAGTGGGCTGCAAGTTAACAAAAGATCAGGAGGGAAGAAGTACTAACCCTACAAAATATAGGAAGATGATAGGGAGCCTTTTATACCTTATAGCATCAAAGCCTGATCTTATGCAAGCTGTGTATGCTGCCAACAGGTTCCAAGCTAATCCTAAGGAATCTCATGTGTTGGCAGTGAAAAGATTCCTAAGGTACCTCAAAGGAACACAGGAAACTGGTTTGTGGTATCCAGTCATGGATTCTGTTAAACTATAAGCATACACTGATGCAGATTGGGCAGGAAGTATAGATGACAGAAAATCAACCAGTGGCTACAGCTTCTACTTGGATTCAAAGTGTGTTGCATGGTTAAGTAGAAAACAGAACAGTGTTGCTTTGAGCACAGCTGAGGCGAAGCATATGGCTGCTTGTGCAGCATGTACACAGGTGATATGGATGCTAAGACAATTGGTAGACTTGGGTGTTGAAGTGAAGTTACCGCTAAGTGTACTTTGTGATAATCAAAGTGTTATTAATCTCAGTAAGAATCCAATTCAACATTCAAAGAGCAAGGATATTGACATCCGGTATCACTTCATCAAAGATCAAGTGGAAAAGGGTACAATTCAATTGGAGTATGTTGGCACTAAAGATCAAATTTCAGATATTCTAACTAAACCTCTGTCCATAGAGTTGTTTGAAAAGCACAGATTGAGTCTATCTATGCAGATGCCTACTCAAGCCTGAAGTTCAAGTGAATCCTCCATCTCTACTTTGCAAGTTTTTCATATTTGTAATTAGTTGGCAAAGGGGAAGAGAAGTAACAGTGCATGGGGAGTGCATATTTAGGGGGAGTTGAAGTTGCAATTGTTGTATAATGACATTTGTTATGAGTGTTGCCAATAATTACAAAGGGGGGAGATTGTTGTTCCCATAGCCTTGTATGTGTTGTAATTGTTGTCAACTAGCTTTACGTGTGCAAGTAAATTGAAGCCACACAGAAGAGCAAGAAAGTAAATTCACTGCATAAGGCCTATTAGGGTTTCATGGAGTAGAGTATATAATGGTCATGAAAGACAAAGAACAGAGAGTTGGCAATATTGAGTATTCAGCAAAACCTAGACAACCGACCAACCAAAGAGAACACCAAACGCTACACGAAAGAACACCATCAGCAAGGACAAAGAGAGTGAACAGTAGATTCGACGGGTGAAGAATGTGAACAGTGTTCTTTGTGAATAGTACGTCAGAGATAGGAGAGAAACAGACATAACAACGAGACCAGATCAGGAACCGGGGAGACCAGATCCGAGCTGGAATGGGTGAGACGAGACCAGATCGAGAACGGGTGAGAGATTCGGTGGCTAGACGTTGGTAGAGAGAGAAACAAATGGTCGAAAAAATAGAGAAACTGGTAAACGAGAGAGAAAACTGGGAACGGGCGAAGAAGGCTGGATGACAGGATGAAAAAAGTAGACCACCGGCAGAAAAGGGAGGAAATCCAGCCAAGTGGGTGAACAGAAAAGTGAAATTCGGTGACGAGAGAGAAATCCAACGGAAGAGAGAAATCCGGCGGTAGGAGAGAGAAATTTGGCTGAACAGTAAGAGAGATAAAAGGACAAGCGAGCCATGAGACAGTGAGATCGTGAGACAAGTAGACCGTAAGACGTTGAAAGAAGGAATTGTGTGAAACAACGTAGAAAAGAAATTCGGCAAATCACGTAAAGAACTCAACGTATTTCCAGATTTCTTCAAGAGAGGTTAGAGGACGTTGTGGTGAACTTCAAAGTGGCAGTGCAGCAACCTTTCAATTCAACAGAGGCAAGACAAGAAAGAAGAAGGGTAGACATAGTAAGTAACACTCTTTTTATTGTACTTGCTTTGTAATTGCAATAGTAAAAAGAGCAGAGAATTAAAGACATCCATTGTAACCTGTATTTACAAGTATAGTGGATAGTTTCGGTAGAGGGAGAGTCCCTACCACCGTTGACGGAACCACGTAAATCTCATGTGTCCTTAATTTGCTTTATGCTCTGTGTTTTGAATTAAGTTGTGAACGCAAGTAAAGTATCAGCCAACCCATAACCTAACGAAGACCTAAACAAGAATATCTGTATTGTCTATTAGGCAAGGTATCTGAAAGGTGACTTTGGGGACTATTGTGATTAGTAGGTAGCAATAGATCTACCTTAGTCGAATATGAGAAAGAGTTTGCTTTTAAGAAGAGGTTGAAGTTGTTCACTTACTTGTAAATGGCGAATTATGGTGATACTAATTCACCCCCCCTCTCAGTATCACAGACTAGTAGATCCTAGGGAGAAGTCGGGAACTTCAGCAAGGTTGCTAGCTTTTTTGCTTGCATGGCTTTCATTTCAACCACCTTCTTCTCCTTCTTCTGTTTAGCCATAGCCTTAGGCTGGCTAACTTTCCTTTTTTCATTTTTGTTTGCAACCCTAAGTTGCTTCTTCAAATCTTCTTTATTTTCAGCCTTCACTGTTCTTTGCTGATCAATCTTTTCTTTATGAGACTTAGCAGCTATGGGCTACTGCTTTTTAACCACATACATCATTTTTGGCCCTAACTTTGGTTTGATAACTATCTTCTCTTCTTCAGTTATCTTCCCTTGACTCACAGCCTTCTCATTCAACTTCTGTGGCAAAGTCTCATTCTCTTTAGGCAGTGTAGCCTCAAATTGCTGCATTTTCTCTTCATTCTTCTTTTCTCTTGCAGAGCTTGTTTCTTCTACCACTTCAAGCTTCTGCAAGTTCTCTTCACTCTTTTTCAGTTGTTACTAGTGTCTCAGCAACTCTATCTCCATTTCTTCAATTTTTGAAATTCTTAAGGCAAGTTCTATTGTAAGGTCTTTATATATTTTGATCTGTTTTTCAAATCTTCTCTTCAAGTCAATATGTTGAGCCCTTATTTCATCTTTTTAACTTTTTGCTTCCTCAATCTTTGCTTCAACTTGTTTTATATGGGCCTCCAACCTTCTTATGATTCTGCCCCTTCTGATTATCTCTTTTGAAGCTGCTTCTAATTCATCTTCAAGATCTGGTTCTTCTTCATCAACCTCCTCCTCCTCTTTAGGTTGAACTACCACATTGAGATGATGCCATAAAAGCATGCTTATCTGATGAGTTTACACCTTCCTCCTCATCAACTTCTTTTGTCTGGCTCACATAACTGATGAATGAGCCTCTCTTCTTCTGTGGGTTAGCAGTCTTCTTGCTGGACTTCTTTGATTTGGATGATGGTATTCTCCATTTTAAATTATGCTCATCATCACTATTCTCATCTTCATCATCAAGTTTCACTTTGCATTAAGAAGCAAAGTGTCTTATAGCTTTGAATGCTGCCTCATTTGATGGCTTTGATATTGAGGAGCTTTCATTTGACTTTATTATCATCTTATATTACATTAGAGATCATGTAGTGACATAGAATTGAGATCTCTACTCTCCTCTATGGCTGCCACCTTTAAGGCAAACTTTTCAAGCAGAACTCTCAGAATTTTCTTCACAATAAATGAGTTCTTCTTGTTCTTCCCATGACTTCTAAGGTTGTTTACAGCATCAATAACCCTGGTGAAAAACTCTTGGACTGTCTCATTTTTTTGCATTTTGAGAGATTTATATCTCTACTTGAAAACTTAAAGCTTGGCCTCCTTTATTCTACCATCACCTTTATAGACCTTCTGCAATATGACTATCTCCTTAGCAGATTTGTAGTCCATAACTTTAGCATATTCAGCATCTGTCAATGCTAAAATGATGATATTTGATGCCTTCCCATTGATCTTAAATTGCCTTAATTCCTTTGGGGTTGGATCTTTACCTTCTTTTGGAGGCATAAATCCCTCATGTACAGATTTCACCACGTCCATGCCTATAGTTGCAAATACCACTTACATTCTCACTCTCTAGATATGGTAGCTGGTTCCATTGAAGATTGGAACCTTCTTGCTGTAGGTAGTGCTAGTGCCGGTACTAGCATTTATTTCTCAGTATGCTGAATAAGTTAAAACTTCTGAATCCCTTCAAACTAGTAAATCAAGTTGTTAAGCTTCAAACTAGGATCTACTAGTCTATAATACTGCGAGGGGGGTGAATCTGTATTTCCCCTTTTTAATCAGTAGGTGAACAACTTCAAACTCTTCTCAAAAATGAACTCTTTCTTAGATTTAACTAAGGTAGATCTATTGTTACCTACTAATCACAATAGTCCCCAAAGTTACCTTTTAGACACCTTGCCTATTTAACGGATTGGTTGTTCTTGATTAGGTCTACTTTTAGGTTATGGGTTTGATGATTCTTTAGCTTTGTTCACAACAAAATTCAAAACACAGAATGTCAATTCAAAGTAAGGACACAAGAGATTTACGTGGTTCTACCCATGAGACGTACTCCATGGTGGTAGGGATTCTTCCTTTATTGAGACAATCCATTATACTTGAGAATACCAGTGTAGTATCCCTTATGATTACAATGGATGTCTTAATCTTGTACTCCTTTCACTATTACAAACACAAAGCAATCACAATACAAGAGTGTCACTTACTGTGTCTACCCTTCTTTTATCTTATCTTGCCTTTGTTTGATTTGAATAGGTTGCTTCACTACTGCTTGAAAGATCACTAAAACACTCTCTAATCTCTCTTGAAGAAATCTGAAAATTCGTTGATTTCTCTCAAATGCTTCACCGAATTTCTTCTTTAGGTTGTCTTACACGCCCCTTTCAAAAGAGATAAGTCTTAGTTTATATATTGTCGTCTATGGAAACCCTAGTAGGGCTTATTGTAGCTGTGGCGGATTTCCTTTGTTGCCCCTCTATGTGGTTTCATATTATTATTCCATTCAAAATTCAGCATTATCCTCCTTATTTATTTATTTTTCTTGCTCTTTTCTTTCTACTGAAATCTCATCCTTTGAATGGTTGAATGAACGGCCAAGATTGCCCATGAATAGTTAAAATGTACAAAAGAAACTGCCCCCGTAACTACCCATCTTCCGAAAATGCTAAGTTAAAATTCTGTAACCTTCCATTCTTTCGGACTCCCTATATGTTCGTAACTTCTGAATTATTTCACTCCTTTGCAATCGCTCCTGGACTTAGTCTCAAGACAAGCTTACAGACTTGCAAATTTAACATCTTATGAGTTTATTATCCGTATACAACCCTATCACACTAAGACTTAAGCAATGCTAAACTCCCTCTACAAGTTTACTCCAAGGAGATCACTTTATGAAGTTATTTGACATGCTAGTCTATTCTGTAATTCTTGAGATATGAGCCACTTCTGCTTGCGCACTTAAATCTAGTTGACAATAATTATAGCCCATTCAAGGTTGTGAGAACAACAAAGGTCCTCATCAAATGTATTCCTCGAAGATGTACCAAATGGATTGCCACCATAAAGGGGAATTAAGCATTGTATTAACCTAGTATCTAAAGTAGCTATTCCTAAAAAGCCAATATACCAAACTAACCAAAAGGAAACAAAAGAACTTCAAAGGCATGTTGAGGAATTAATGAAAAAAGTTATGTACTAAAAAGCATAAGTCCACGTGTAGTGCTTGTGTTGCTAGTGCCAAAGAAAGATAGGTCCTCGAGAATGGCGTGAACTATCGAGTCATTAATAAAATTACAATTAGGTATTGACATCCTATATCTAGACTTGATGACATGCTTGATGGACTGCATGGTGCAAGCTTCTTTTCTAAAATTGATCTTAAAAGTGGATATCAATAAATTAGAATTAGGATAGGTGATGAATGAAAAACTACATTCAAAACAAAGTATGGCTTGTATGAGTGATTAGTTATGCCATTTGGATTAACTAATGCACCTAGCATGTTTATGAGATTAATGAATCATGTTTTATGACCTTTCCTAAGGAAATTCGTGGTGGTTTATTTTGATGATATTTTAGTATACAACTATTCTTTAGAGTCTCATGTCAAACACTTGTGTTGTGTAAAAAATGTGTTAAGGAAAGAAACGTTGTATGCTAACTTGAAGAAATTTACCTTTTGCACTGATCATGTCATTTTCTTAAGGTATGTTATAACTCCTAATGGCATTGAGGTTGATGCTGAGTAGGTTAAGGCCATCCAAGAATGGCCTATACAAAAATGTGTAGGTGATATAAGGAGCTTTCATGGTTTAACTAATTTTTATAAGAGGTTTATTAGGAATTTTAGCACTATAGGTGCATCATTGATAAAGGTCATTAAGAAAAGTGTAGGGTTTAAATGAGGTGACAAACAACAAGTTGCATTTGAACTATTAAAATCTAAATTATGTAATGCACCACTTATTACTTTGCCTGATTTTTCTAAAACTTGTGAAATTGAATGTGATACATTGGGCATTAAGGTAAGGGGCATACTCATGCAAAAGAAATGTCTTATAACATTCTTTAGTGAAAATTTAAGTAGGGTTGCATTACATTATCCAACTTATGATAAGGAATTATATGCACTTGTTAAAACATTAGAAACTTGGCAACGCTACCTTTGGCCTAAAGAATTTGTAATTCATACTAATCATGAGTCACTAAAACATTTGAAGTGTCAAGGTAAATTAAATAGAAGACATGCAAAGTGGATGGAATTCATAGAAACATTTCTAATACAAGGTTAGTAAGGAAAATGTGGTTGTTGACACATTGTCTCGCAGGTACACCTTAATTAGCCCCTTAAGCACTAGATTATTAGGTTTTGAGCACATCATTGACTTGTATGCTACAAGTGCTGATTTTGGTAATGTTTATACTACTTGTGAGAATACCAGCTTTGGTAAATTCTATAGACATGAGGGTTACTTGTTTAGGAAAAATAAATTATGTATTCCACAAGGGTTTATTAGAGATTTGTTTATACGAAAGGCTCATAGGGGTGGTTTGAAGGGTCATTTTGGTATTAAAAAAACTTTAGATGTTTTGAGTGAAGATTTCTTTTGGCCACATATGAAACATGATGTTGAATGAATTTGTGAAAAAAGTATCACTTGTAAATAGGCTAAGTCTAAAGTATTAATGCACAGTAAGTACATTCCTTTAAAGGTTCCTAGCAAACCTTGGATTGTTATTTCAATGGATTTTATGCTTGGTTTTCCAAGGTCCAAAAAGGGTGAAGATTGTATCTTTGTTATGGTTGATAGGTTTTCCAAGATCATGCAGTTCATGCTTGCCATATGATAAGGAGTTTCTTAAGTCTCACACTGAGAGGAGGAAAGGGTAAATCATTGTGATATGCTTACTTTTACAAATCTACCCCAATTAAATCTCTGTGACCTGTTAAAGTCATTGACCTAATTTTATCATACTTCTTTATGTGAGAATGGTCGTATGAATATCAAGCAAGCACAAGAACTTGAGAACATAAAAAATATTTTATATGGTTCACCCATAATGTGTGAGCTACATCCACAGTATAATAGGATCACTCCAAGATCAGATGATCCACTTTTGTTATCAAGGGATACAACTGATCTTATGGAAGGATCACTCGAAGGGTTGATCTCCCAATCACTTTAAGGGCGTCCCTCCCTTTTTCAAGAAGTACATAAAAAGTTTATAACAAAAACTTTCCTAAGAAAGATCACTCAATGTGCACAAGGTACTGTTACAAAAAAATGGATCTTCTACTTCTTACTATCAATTTCTCTCCACAAGCTTTGCCAATCTTACCTCTATAGGTTCTCTCCTTTTCTTTCTATTACTATTGCCTCCTTCTTTTTTCCACTGCTGCTATCTCTCCTTCTTTCTGCTACTACTACCTCCTTCTATCATGCCCTATCTCTTTCTCTTCTACTACTAGAGGCTTTTACCTACTGCCTCCTTTTGTCTTGTAATCTCTCATTCTTTTCTATTGTTGGAGGCTTTCTCCTTCTACAAGTTCTCTCCTTTTCAAGTTTTCTCCTTTTTAGGTTCTTTCCTTTGTTGCCAATTCTCTCTTGTCTCTACAGGTTCCTCCTTCTGCCTTTGCAGGTTCCTCCTTTTTTTGTAGCTCACCCTATTGGTTATGCTTCTTGCAAGTTTTCTCCTTCTTTTCTTTATGGCTGCTCTTTACCATTCTCTCCTTTTCTTTTGGTGGTTGCTCTCTGCCATTTGCAATTTTTCTTTTTCAACTCTGCCTCTCTACAGTTTTTCTTTTTATACTCTACCTCTCTGCAATTTTCTTTTTTTATTTTACCACTGTACAGTTTTTCTTTTTCTGCTTTACCTCTTTGCTATGCACTCTTATTTTGTTGTGCTCTCTATGTTATTTTTACAACTCACAGGCAACTACATGGGTATTTATAAGCCTTGAGTTTAGGGTTGCCCTACAATCAACGGTCAACACTATAATGAGGACCTTCTTAGGTCTCACACTGAGAGGGGAAGGAGGTGAATCAGTGTGAGGTACTCCCATTTTACAAATCTATTTAGATTAACCTCTATGACTTGTTAGAGTCGAAGATTTAATTATTTATCTTGCTTCTTTATATATGCATGACCGTATAGATGCCAATCAAGCATGATTGCCAGAGAACACACAACAATTTTTACGTGGTTTGCCCACAATGTATGAGCTACGTTTACAATGTGATAAGATCACTCCTAAATCACACATTATGGGTGAACCACCTAAAAATTGTCATGTCTTCTTGGGTGCTTGAAATTTGATTAATATTTGTATAGTTGCTTTCACTTAAAGGAGAAAGATAAAAAAAAATTGGATCATCGACTCTAACAAGTTACAGAGGTTAATTTGAAAAGATTTGTAAAATGAATATCTCATACTGATTTACCTCCCTCTTAGTATGAGACCTAAGAAGGTCCTCATCATCTCTACTACCTGCTCATTTGGCTTTTTGATATAGCCAAGGGCTTTCTTCCCCATATAATGAGGCTTTTGTTTACTTAGACACTCATCCAATTTTTGGTAACATCCTCCTTGATGACATTTGCTGAAGACAACTTTCCTCTCACTTTCATGGCCTATATAAAGCTTTCTTCATGCTTCTTTAGTTCAGACTCATCCTTATGGAGCTTGGCTTGCAAAATCAGCACCTCTTGCTCTTATGCAATCACCATAGTGCCAAGATCTTTGTGTATTTGGCCTTATTTTGCCTGAAGTACACTTAGCTCTTTATTTCTCTTCAAGTATTCCATCTCTTTTACATCAAACTCCTTTTCTTTCACCTCGAGATCAGATTCATCACCAACATAATTTTCATATAGCTTCTTAAGATGCTTTACCAATTTTTCCAGCTTGTTGTTTTTGTGCAAACAAGCCCTCAATTCATTCCTAATTTATTGCACCAACTTATCCTCTTCCTCTTCGGTTGATTCCTTATCACTTAAAGATTCTTGATCACTTTAGCAACCAGCACATTCTTTGCACCACCATCATCAGAATCATCGTCAACATCTTCTTCAAAATCCTCTTCATCCAACTTGCTCAAATAATTTCTTCTTTTGGATATGAAGAGTTTCTTTTCCCCTTTGGCACTTGAATTTCCAGCTTTAGAATAACTGGATTTCTTTGTTCTCCACCTTAGGGCTAGCTCATCATCATCATCATCACTGTCTACTTCTATTCTCTTTGGACAGTCATGACAAAGTGCCTTATGTCTCCATAGCTAAAGCACTTCAAGAGTAATTTTTCCTTGTACTTCCCTTTTCCTTTTCTCATATTTTTGGTGATTTATGCCATGACTTTATTAAATTAGTATTACTATCTTTTTCTTCAGAGCTATTACTAAATTCTTTTTCTTGTTCATTAATCTTTTATTTCTTCATTGCCTTGAAGGCTAGCTCTTTCTCCATCTTAGACTTCTTTTCTTTCTTCACTAGGGCTATTCTCATTTTACAAGCTACCAATATGTTGTACAAATCATCTAAAGGTAACCTATCCAAATCTCTATATTTTGTGGAGGAAACTTTGGCATTGTAAGCTTTGATAAGGTTTTTTGTAATGAAGCATACAATTTCATTTACTCTTCTAAAGAAGGCATCCACAAATTCATCATTCTATATCTTTATGTCTTCAAATATGTTCTTCTAGATTTATAACTTGGCTTCCTTCACAACCTTGTCTCCTTCATAAATGTTCTTCCAACTTGTTCCACATTTGCTTAGTTATGTTGTACCTTATCACTTTGGTGAATTCTTTGTTTGATAAAGAGCCATATAAGGCATTTCTCGCTTTTCCATCACATTCCAAATTCTTCTTATCAATAAGTGTCATAACAGCACCTTCAACAATAGGGATGAAGTCACTAATAGTAGATTCAAATACATCCAAACCAAGTGACATTAGATATAGGAGTATTTTATTCTTCTATAACTAATAATTCTATCCATCAAAAGTAGAAATGCCCTTGTTGTTAACACTATTTATGCTATCCATGATATCAACTAGTAGTATATGTTAATGGTCTAATTATTTATCTTACTTTTTTATGTGAACGTGACTATATAAATATCAATCAAGCATGAGCATTAAAGAACACATAATAATTTTTACATGGTTCACCCCTAATGTGTGAGCTACATTCACGATGTGATAGGATCACTATTAAATCAAATAATTCACTCTTGTTATCAAAATATACAGTTATGTTGTAGAAGGATCACTCCTTAACCACTTACAATGATCTCCCAATCACTCCAAAGGTCTCCTCGCTTTTTGATGAAGTTTATATAAAGTTTAGTAACTCAATCTTTCCTGACAAGGATCACTCAATGTGCACAGGCTTCTAATGTAAAATATGGATCTTCTCCTTCCTCATTGTTGGTCCTTGCTTAAGCTTTGCCTCAGTAGGTTCTCTTCACTTGTTGTCAATGCTGCCTTGTTGCCTCAGTAGGTTCTCTCCTTTACTACCAGTGCTACCTTACCTATTGCCTTGGTAAGTTTCTTCCCCTACTACCTTGGTAGGTTGCTTCATCTACTACCTTGCTAGGTTGTTTTCCTATTGTTGGTTTTGCTTGCCTTACTATCAAGGCAAGTTTTCTTCTTCTACTACTGGTACTGCCTACCCTATTTTTGCCTACTACTTTGGCAAGTTATTTTCTTACTGTTGGTTCTACCTGCCTTATTGTCGAGGCAAGTTTTCCCCTCCTACTACTGGTGCTACTTGCCCTACTACCAGGGCAAGTTTATTACTCTTGCTATTGGTGCTACCTATCCTACTATTGGGATAAGTCTTCTCCTCTTGCTGCTAGTCTTACCTATTGCTAGTTGTGCTACAAGCTACTGGTTATGATTCACCTGCTACGAAGTCTACAAGTTACTAGTTGTGACTATTGCTAGTCGTGCTTGCACCCTCTCTCTTTATGTGGTTGATTAGTTGCTACTACTATCTCCCTCTTTAGTGGTTGCTGCACCTTCTCCTTTGGGTGGTTACTACACCTTCATGTCTTTTTCTTTCTTTGGTGTGGTTGCTGCATGTCTTTTTTTCTTTGGTGTGGTTGCTGGCTACCAGTTGCTACAACTCCTTCTCCCTTTGGTAAGGCTGCTGCTTTCTTTATCGCTTAACCTATCTTTAGCTTTAGGTTTTCTGTTCACCTCTCTTTGGCTTTAGGTTTGTCATTCACTTCTGCAGCACTTGCCTTTCTCTCAATTTTCTTGTAACCCACAAGTTAGTCTTGTAAGATGCATGAAGGTATTTAGCCTTGAGATTAGGGTCGCACATTCATCAACATTCAGCAT
The DNA here is from genome assembly GCA_037897445.1 of Ceriops zippeliana. NCBI lineage: Eukaryota > Viridiplantae > Streptophyta > Magnoliopsida > Malpighiales > Rhizophoraceae > Ceriops > Ceriops zippeliana. Next base: position 2,305,848 of record JBAPLH010001437.1, on the reverse strand, counting down.
TGATTCCCAAGGGTTATCCTACAATCAATGGCCAAATGTGATTCCTAAAATTTGGGGTCAACGATCAACATTGACTTCCTAAAATTTAAGGTCAATGGTAAAGGGCTAACAATCAACCTTCACACTTAAAATTTAGGATCAATGGTCAACATTGACTCATTAACTTTAGGGTTGACCTACCATTAACAATTTTACCTAATGACCTCTCTGCATCTCAACAGCATTCATAACATCAAATTAACAAGAACAACTATGTGAGATGCTGTTTACAACAAATCCAACATTAGCCATCAAATATAGGCTCAACACATTGATTCTGAAGGGTTACCCTACAATCAACAATCAACATTGATTCCCAAAGGCTGTCCTATAATCAACGGTTAGAATTGATTTCTAAAATTTAGGGTCAACAGTCAACATTGACTCCTAAAATTTAGGGTCAATGGTTAACATTGACTCATTGAATTTAGAGTTGACTTGCCATCAATAGTTTTGACAAATGATCTCTCTACATCTCAAGCTCCTTTTCCTTGTTCACGATGCTTTCAAGAATATCCTTAATAGATGTAGATTGCACTTGTGGGTAAGCCACAGCCTGTATTATCGGATCCTAAGCAATTTCCTTAACTTCTGCCTTATTAGGCTACTTATTGGCAAGTACTATCAACACTTTGTAAATACAGCAAACACATCTTAAAGGCAATCATAACATTAAATCAACAAGGACAAATCTATGAGATGTTGTTGACAACAAATCTAACATTAGTCATCAAAGATGTGCTCAATAATCTCCCCCTTTGGATTTGTTGACAACATATTAAATTAAAAAATTAGCAATTAAGCACAAGTAACAACTTTTAACATTCACAGCTCCCCTTAAAAAATGCATCTCCCTTTTGCATTTGGGCATGACACCAATCGAAAACAACCTTTAACTCCCCCTTTATTTGATTTTTCCCCTTTGGATTTATCAAGCTACTCCCCTTTTTAATCAATACATACTTTCTTTGGATTTCTGCAAAATATCTCCCCCTTTGACAATAAATCCAAAGAATAATAAAAGAGGAAAGGGGAGAATGGTTAAAGGCATACCTCAGCCTCTAAGGGGTGGTTGAACACATAAATTCAACCTTAAATTTTGGAACATCTCTCTTGACAAAGGTTTGGTTAATATATCTATAACTTGCTTTGTAGTAGGCACATACTCCAATTTTACTTCAATTTTCTCCACTTTTTCTTTAATGAAGTGGTACTTGATTTCAATATGTTTAGATCGGGAGTGTTGGATAGGATTCTTTGATAAATTGATGGCATTTTGGTTGTCACAACTAATCAGTAATGGTAGCTGCACATCCACTTTTAGATCTTTAATCTGTTGTTTCATCCATAGCATTTGAATACAAGCCTAAGTAACAGCCATATATTCAGTCTTTGCAATGCTTAGAGTCATTAAAGTTTGCTTCTTTCTATGCCATGAAACACATCTATTGCCCAAATAAAATGCACCACCTAACGTTGACCTTCTATCATCACAATTTCCAGCCTAATCAGCATTTGTATACCTATATAAATTAAGTTGTCCACTTCTATCATAAAGTAGCCCATAATGTGTTGTACCCTCAACATATCTCAAAATTCTCTTAGCAGCCATGAGGTGAGATTGCTTGGGCTCACTTTGAAATCTAGCATAAAGTATTACAGAAAAAACAAGATTAGAACTTAATGTTGTCAAATACAATAAACTTCCAATCAAATTTATATATTCCTTCTGATCAACCATTTTACCTTCTTTATTTTTGCTTAACTTTGTTTTAACAGCGATGAGAGTGCTTACTTCTTTAAAGTTCTCCATCCCAAACCATTTTAACATCTCACATGCATATTTTTCTTGGGAGAGGAAAATTTCAGCCTTACTTTGAAAAACTTGTAACCCTAAAAAGAATTTCATTTCAAATAGCATGGACATCTCAAACTTCTTCATTTGATTGACAAAAGCAGTGCAAAAGGCCTTTTTTTTAGTAACAAAAATTATGTCATCAACCTAAACCACAACAATTAATTGGCCTTGTTTATCTTCCTTTATGTACAAGTTGTAAATGGTATTTCTTTCTTGTCTCAACTTCAATACATCTTTTGCTGCTTCATTTTTGGACAATTTGTTCAATTTCCTTTGTCCAAGAAGTCCCAACCTTCTATGCCACAACAAATTCTCATCTTTGGTACTTATGTAGCATGTGTTTTTGGTATTAGAAACTTGGTATAAGTTTCCATTTGTTTTTTCTCTCTTTATAAGAATAGCACCATCAATTAATCTCTTTACCATGTAACCACTCTTGCTGAAAGTAACTTCATGGCCATCATCACATAGTTGGCTAACACTAATTAGATTATGTTTTAGCCCTTCAACATAAAGAACTTCACTTGATTTTAGCTTTTCTGCACCAATTTCGGCAATACCAACACCTTTAATCTTCAAAGCGTCATCATTGTCAAATATGACTAACCCTCCATTATATTTTTCTACTTATTTTTGCAACTTCAATTCTCTTGTCAACTGTGAAGAGCAACCACTATCCAGGATCCATGACTTTTCTTTCATGGAAGCTTTTAAGGCTACTTCCACAACCATAGCCATTTCCCTTCCTTTTCTTTTTCTTCGACCAAACATAGGAGCATTTGTAGGTGTTCTCCTTTGCACACTTTGACTGGGCAACAATGTCAATCATTCCTTAATAGTATGTCCAACCTTATCACATCTTCCATAGATTTCTTCCAACATATTAAATTTTTTTCTTAGTGGAATATGACTTTTTTTCACTTGAGGCTGTCTTCTTTCTTGATAAAGTCTCCATTTAGACTTTTGCATCACATTTCTCTTTATTATAGGCCCATTACTCTAGTACACACTTACCTTATGCCTATACTTACTACAACTCCAACAAAATCCTTCAAATTTGAATTTTCATCTTTCACCAAGTTCATATCCCCTATCTTCAACAACTGTTATGACAATCTTCTTTTCGTCTTTGGCACTTGTCTCCTTTGGATAAGAATTTTCATCATATCTTTCCTAACCCATTTTAGCTTAGGTTGGTTTCTCTTCTCCATAACTTCATTGTGTTTGCTTTCAAGTATAAACACAATTTTTTTTTCTTCTCTTCTATGCTCTTATTTGGCTTTTCAATATAGCCAAGTCCTTTCTTCCCTATGGAATGTTGTCTTTGTTTGCTTAGACACTCATCTGATTTTTTGGTAGCATTCTCTTTGATAGCAGTTGCTGAAGAGGACTCTTATTTCACTTCTACGTCCTACATAAAGCTTTCTTCGTACATTTTTAATTCAAATTTGGCCTTGTGGAATTTGGCTTGCAAAATTAGCACTTCTTGCACTTGTGCAATTACCTTAGCACTAAGATCTTCATTTATCTTACCTTGCTCTGCCTCAAGTACATTCAGCTCATTAATTCTTTTCAAGTACTCCTCTTTCACTGCAAACTCCTTTTCTTTTACTTAGAGCTCAGATTTATCAACAGCAGAATTTTTATTTAGCTTTTTAAGATGCTTTACCTCCTTTTCTAGCATGTTGTTTTTGTGTAAACAAGCTATCAATTTATTCTCAAGTTGCTGCACCTCCTCTTTCTCTTCCTCTTTAGCTGATTCCATATCACTTGAGGATTCTTGTTCAACATCTACCTATGTAACTAGTACATTTTCTGCAGTGTCATCATCAACTTTTTCTTTAGAATCATCTTCATCTAATTTGCTTAAGAATTTTCTTCTTTTGGATCTAAAGATTTTCTTTTTCCTTTCAGCACTTTAATTCCTAACTTTAGAATAGCTGGATTTCTTTGTTTTCCTCCTTTCCTAACTTTAGAATAGTTGGATTTCTTTGTTTTCCTCCTTGAGAATAGCTCATCATCATCATCATTATCTACTTCTTTTCTCTTTGGGCTGTCCACAGTAAAATGCCTAATGCCTCCACAACTAAAGCACATTAAGGATAATTTTTACTTGTACTTCCCTTTTCCATTCCTTATATTTTTGATGATGTATGTCATAAATTTATCAAATATAATATCACCATCTTCTTCTTTAGAGCTGCTATTAGATTCTTCTTATTATTTTTTAATCTTTAATTTCTTCATTGCCTTGAAGGCCAACTCCTTATCTGCCTTAGACTTCTTATCTTTCTTCATTAGGGTTGTTCTTATTTCATAAGCCACCAATGTGCTGTATAAATCATCCAAGAGCAGCCTATTCAAATCTCTATCTTCTACGAAGGATACTTTGGCATTGAAAGCTTTAGGTAAGGTTATAAGTATCTTCCTTTCTATAGTAGCATTATTGATCTCCTCTCCATAGCCTCTAATGGAGCATACAATTTCATTTACACTTACAAAGAAGGCATCTGAAAGTTCATCATTCAGTATCTATATGTCTTCAAATTTGCTCTTTTAGATTTGTAGCTTGGCTTCCTTCATAAATTTGTCTCCTTTATAAATATTCTTCAATTTGTCCCAAATTTGTTTGGTTGTGTTACAACCCATCACATTAATGAATTCTTTGCTTGATGAGGAGGCATATAAGGCATTTTTAACCGTTCCATCACACTCTAAATTCTTCTTATTAGTAGGTGTCATAAAAGCACCTTTAGCAATAGGGGTAAAGCCACTGATAGTAGATTCAAACACATCCAGACCAAGTGACATTAGATATGAGAGATATTTATTCTTCCATAATTGATAATTTTTTCCATTAAAAGTGAGAATGCCCTTACTATTTACATTGTTCATACTCTCTATGATATTAACCAGTAGTAGATATAAAGATTCATGATAGCAACCAAACTTTTAGATCAAAGCTAAATGGATTAATAGAGGAAACCTTGCTTTGATACCAATTAATGAGGACCTTCTTAGGTCTCACACTAAGAGGGGAAGGGTGTGAATTAGTGTGAGATGCTTACATTTTACAAATCTATCTTGTTTAAACCTTTGTGACCTGTTAAAGTTGATGATCTAATTTTATCTTACTTCTTTATGCCAAAACAGCCATATGAATATCAAGCAAGCACAAGCACCTAAGAACACATAGAAATTTTTACGTGGTTCACCCATAATGTGTGAGTTACATGTGATAGGATCACTCTTAGATCATGTGATCCACTCTTATTATCAAGGGATATAACTGATGTTATGGAAGGATCACTCCTTAACTACAGTGGAAGGATCACTCTTTAACCACTTACAATGATCTCCCGATCACTCCATAGGTCTCCTACCCTTTTTCAAGATGTACATAAAACATTTATGACAAAAACATCCCTAAGAAAGATCACTCAAGGTGCACAAGTTGCTATTGTAGAAAAACGGATCTTCTCCATGTCACTATCAGTTTTTCTCCTAAAGCTTTACCAATCTTTCCTCTATAGGTTATCTCCTAATCTTTCTACTACTACTGACTCCTTGTTTCTATAGCTACTACCTCCTTTTGTAGCTATTGCCTCCATTTTTCTGTTGTTACTGCCTCTTTCCTTCTACAACTATTGCCTCCTTCTTTCTATCACTGCTGCTATTTCTCCTTCTTTCTGTTGTTATTGCCTCCTTCTGTCATGCACTCTCTCTTTCTCTTATACTACTAAAGGCTTCTCCTTTTTGCTACCACTGCTATTTCCTTTTGCCTTGTAATCTATCCTCCTTCTTTTCTATTATTGGAGGCTTTCCCCTTTTGCAAGTCTACTAGTTTTCTCCTTAACATGTTCTCTTCTCTGTTACTAGTTCTCTCTTGTCTCTGGTGGTTCCTCCTTCTGCCTTTGTAGGTTCCTCCTCTTTCTACAACTCACCCTATTGGTTATGCTCCCTACAGGTTTTCTCCTTCTTTTCTTGGTGGCTATTCTTTTCCGTTCTCTACTTTCCTTTTGGTGGTTGTTCTTTATCGTCTGCAGTTTTCCATTTTCTACTCTACCTCTCGATAATTTTTCTTTCTCTGCTCTACCTCTCAGCATTCTTCCTTTTTCTACTCTACCTCTTGGTAATTTTCTTTTTTTGCTGTGCCTCTCAACAGTTTTTCCTTTTCTGCTTTACCTCTCTACAATTTTTCTTTTTCTACTCTACCTCTCGGCAATTTTCTTTTTCTGCTTGACCTCTTAGCAATCTTTCTGTTTCTACTCTACCCTTCTGCAGTTTTATTTTTTTGCTTTACCTTTCAGTAGTTTTTCTTTTTCTACTTTACCTCTCAGTAGTTTTATTTTGCTACTTTACCTCTTAGCAATTTTTATTTTTTGTTCTACCTCTCAATAGTTTTTCCTTTTTTGCTTTACCTCTGTATAGTTTTTTCTTTTTTTGCTCTACCTTTTAGCATTTTTCTTTTTGTTAAGCCCATCTTTAATGGCTAATGTTGGATTTGTTATCAATACCATCTCACATAGTTATATATGTTGATTTGATGTTGTGAATGTCGTTAAGATGTAGTGAGGTCATTGGGAGAAACCAGTAATGATTGGTCAACCCTGATATTGAGGGGTTAATGTTGATTATGACCTTAAATTTTAAAGGTCAAGATTTATCATTTACTATTGACCATTGACCATTGACTCTAAATTTTAGGATTCAAATATGGTCATTGATTGTAAGGCAACCTTTGGGAATCAACGATGACCATTGATGATCACGTCACCTTAATCTCAAGGCTTTATAAATACCCCTATGTGTCTTGAAAAAAGGGGGTGTGCTGCAAAATTTTGAGAGAGCCGGCCAAAGGAGAGAGAAAAGCAAACCTAAAGGCAAGGAGAGGTAGCAAGGTAGTTGGCCAAGGAGAGAAAGAAAGAGAGGATGGAAGCACTCGTAGCTAAGGAGAGAACCTGCAAAGGCAAAAGGAGGAACTTGTAGAGATAGGAGAGAACTAATAGTAGAGAAAAGAACTTACAGAAGGAGGAACCTATAGCAACGAAGAGAACCAGTAGCAATAGAGAGAATCAATAATAGAGGAGAAAATTTGTAAAGAAGAGAACCTATAAAGGAGAGGAGAAACTTGCAAATGTAGAAGGAGGAACTTGTAAAGACAGTAGAGCACTGATAGCAGAGGAGAAAATCAGCCAAGGCAAGAGGAGGCAGCACCAATAGCTGAGGAGATAACCTGCCAAGGTAGAAGGAGGCAACAGAGGAGAAAACCTTCCAAGGTAAAAGGAGGCAGCACTGGCAGTTGAGGAGACAACCTACAAAGGCAAAAAGAGGAACTTGCAGAGGTAGAAGGAGAAACCTATAAAGGTAGAAGGAGGAACTTGTAGAGACAAGAGAGAATTAGTAGTAGAGAAGAGAACCTGCAGAAGGAAGAACCTGTAGTTACAGAGAGAACCAACAATAGCAAAGAGAATTGATAGCAGAGGAGAGAACCTGTAGAGAAAAGAATGTGCAAAGGAGAGAACATGTAGAGGAAAGAAGAAACCTATAAAGGCAGAAGGAGAAACTTGCAAAGAAAAGAGAGAACCGACAGCAAAGGAGAAAATTGGCCAAGGCAAAAGGAGGCAAAACTGGTAGTTGAGCAGAGAACTTGCCAAAGCAAAGACAAGCAACATTAGAAGTACAGGAGAAAACCTGCCAAGGCAGAAGGAGGTAGCACTGGTAACTGAGAAGAGAACCTACCAAAGCAAAAGGAAGCAACATTGAAAGTACAAGAGAAAACCTACTAAGGCAGAAGGAGGTAGCATCGGTAGCAAAGGAGAGAACCTGCCAAGGCAGAAGAAGGCAACATTGAAAACAAAGGAGAAACTTGCCATGGCAAAAATAGGCAACACTGCCAACTGAGGAGAACCTACCAAGGCAAAAGGAGGCAACACTGGAAGTAAAGGAGAAAACCTACCAAGGTAGAAGGAGGCAACACCAGCAACAAAGTAGAAAACCTCCCAGGGTAAAAAGAGGCATCACCAACAACAAAGAAGAAAACCTGCTAATGTAGAAGGAGGCGGCACCAATAGTTAAGGAGAGAACCTATAAAGGTAGAAAGAGGTAGAAACTGTAGCCAAGAGAACCTGCAGTGGAGAGAACCTGTTGTGGAGGTAAATTATAGTGGAGACAACTTGCAATAGAGATAACCTGTAGAGGAGAGAATCTGCAACAGAGGTAGACTGTAGTGGAAAGAACTTGTAGTGAAGAGAACATGTAGAGAAGAGAACCCATAGTAAAGATAACATACAATGGATGTAGCGAGGAGAACCTACAAAGGAGAGACCAGCAAAGCTTAAGGAGAGAAACTAACAGTGAGGAAGGAGAAGATCCATTTTTTGTAACAATAACTTGTGAACATTAAGTGATCTTTCTCAAGGAAGTTTTGTCATAAACTTATTATGTACTTCATGAAAATAGGTGGGTAACCCTTGGAGTGATCGAGAAATTAATTCATCAAGTGATTAAGAGATCATTATAAGTGGTTAAGTAGTGATCCTTTCACAATATCAGCTATATCCCTTGATAACAATAGTGGATTTTGTGATCTAGGAGTGATCCTATCATACCGTGGATGTAACTCACATATTATGGATGAACCACATAAAAATTTTGTGTGATCTCAAGTGCTTGTGCTTGCTTTATATCCATACGACCATTCTCACATAAAGAAGTAGGATAAAAATTGGATCATTGACTTTAACAAGTCACCGAGGTTTAATCCAAATAGATTTGTAAAAAGTAAGTACTCACATTGATTCATCCCCTCGCCCTCCTAGTGTGAAACCTAAGAAGGTCCTCATTAGGAGAGAAAGCAGGGTCAAAATCAGGATGCTAGTAGCCTCACCTTGTGCTACAAAAATTGATGAGTTGATTTAGATTGTTAATGGCATTTTAGCTATAAAGAAAGCACTAGTTACAACATCTAGCATTGTGTTTAGCAATGGCACTGCAAGTCATTTGTTGGGTATGAGTCAATGTTGACTATTTACCCTAAATTCATGGAGTCAATGCTGACTATTGACCTTAAATTCAAGGAATCAATGCTAACCATTAATGGTAGGGCAACCCCAAACTTAAGGCTTATAAATGCCCATGTAGCCACCAAAAGTATAGATAAAGCTTAGTAGGAAAGAGAAGAACGGCCAAAAAAGAGCAAGAGAAAAAATGCCAAGGGAGAGTAGGAGTGAAATTACTAAGAAAGAGTAGGAGAAAAACTGGCATGAGAGTAGAAGAAAAATGGCCAAGAAAGTGCCAAAGAAAACTGGCAGAGAGCATAATAAGGTGAGTGGCAAGCACTCCAATAAGGTGAGTGGTAGAAACACCAATTGAGAACTAGTAAAGAGTTGAGAACTTGCAAAGGAGAGAATTGGTAGAGAGTTGAGAACTTACATAGGAGAGAAATCTGGTAGAGGTAGGAGAGAAACTTGGTATAGGCAATGAGAGAGTTGTGAATGGCAGAGAGCTCAAAAATCATGTTAAGAGAGAAAACTTAGAGAGGCAGGAAAGAAACCCAAAAGAGGCAAGAGAGAAACTTAACAGAGGCAAATATCTTAGACTAGCTAAGGCAAAGAGTTAAGAATGATAGAGAGAGAGTAGCAAGCACAACAAAGAGAAAGTTATGAAACCAGTAGAAAGTGGGCAGAGACTAGCAATGAGGAAGGAGAGAACAACAGAAAGAAACAAGAAGATTTGCTTTCTACAACAACAGCCTGTGCATATGGAGAGATCTTTCTCAAGGGAGTTTTTATTTTAATCTTTTTATGAACTTCTTTGAAAAAGGGTGGGAAACCCTTAGGGTGATCAAGAGATCATTGTAATTAGTTAGGAAGTGATCCTTCCACAATGGTTAAGGAGAGATCCTTCCATTACCTCTACTTTATCCTTTGATTGTAAGAGTAGATCGTGTGATCTAGGAGAGATCCTATCACATCGTGGATGTAGCTCATACATTGTGGGTGAATGATGTAAAATTTTTGTGTGTTCTTGGGTGCTTATGCTTACATGATATTTATATAGCTATTCTCACATAAAGAAGTAAGATAAAATTGGATCATAGAATTTAATAGGTCATAAAGGTTTAATTTAAACAGATTTGTAAAAAGTAAGCATCTCCACTGATTCACTCCCGCATCTCCACTGATTCACTCCCTCTCCCTTTCAATGTGAGATGCAAAAATGTCCTTATATCAATTGGTATCAGAGCATGGTTCCTCTGTTGATCCATTTTGCCTACTTTGATCTAAAATTTTTTGCTGCTATTAAGAATCTTTACATTTATTGCATCATGGAGAGCATAAATAGTGTTAATAGCAAGGGTATTCCTATGTTTAATAAACACAATTATCAATTATGGAAGAATAGAATACTCCCATATCTGTTGTCACTCGGTCTAGATGTGTTTGAATCTATTATCAGTGGTTTCACTCCTACTATTGAAGGTGTTGCTATAACACCTACTGATAAGAAGAATTTAGAGTATGATGGAAAGGCTAGAAATGCCTTATATGCATCCTTATCAGACAAAGAATTCACCAAAGTGATAGGGAGTAACATAGCCAAACAAATTTGGGACAAATTGAAAAATATTTATAAAAGAGACAAGGTTGTGAAGGAAGCTAAGCTATAAATCAAGAGGAGCAGATTTAAAGATATAAAGATGTTGAATGATGAATTTGTGGATGCCTTCTTTGCAAGAGTAAATGAAATTGTATTCTCCATTAGAAGCTATGGAGAGGAGATCAACAATACTACTATGATAAGGAAGATACTTAAAACCTTACCAGAAGTTTTAATGCCAAAGTTTCCTCCATTGAAGATAAAGATTGGATAGGTTACCCTTGGATGATTTACACAGCATATTGGAGGCTTATGAAATGAGAATAGCCCCAATGAAGAAAGAAAAGAAACCTAAGGCAAAGAAGTAGTTGGCCTTCAAGGCAATGAAGAAATTAAAGATTAAAGAACAAGAAGAAAAATCCAATAATGGCTTTGAAGTAAAAGATGGTGATACTAAATTTAATAAAGTCATGGCATATATTACCAAAAATGTGAGGAAAGGAAAAGAGAAGTACAAGGAAAAATTACCTTTAAAGTGCTTTAGTTGTGAAGGAATTGGAAACTTTGTAATGGACTACCTAAAGAGAAGAAGTAGATAGTGAGGATGATGATGATAAGCTAGGCCTAAAGAGGAGAACAAAGAAATCCAACCATTATGAAGCTAGGAATTTAAGTGCCAAAGGGAAAAAGAAATTCTTTAAATCCAAAAGACATTTCTTGAGCATGTTGGATGAAGAAAATTCTAAAGAAGAAACTCATGATGATTCGAATGATGATGCTATAGAAAATGAGATGGTTGCATAGGTAAATGATGAAAAAGAATCCTCAAGTGATAAGGAATCAATTGAAGAGGAAGAAGAGAAAGAAATGGTGAAGCAACTTGAGAATGAATTGAGAGCTTGTTTGCACAAAAATAGTAAGCTAGAAAAAAAGGTAAAGAATCTCAAGAAGCTAAACAAAAATTCTAATGTTGATAAATCTGATCTCCATATGAAAGAAAAGGAGTTTGAAGCAAAAAAGGAGGAGTACTTGAAAAGAATCGAGGAGCTAAATGTACTTGAGGCAAAGTAAGGCAAAATACACAAAGATTTTGGCACTAAGGTGATTGCAAAAGAGCAAAAAGTGCTGAATTTGCAAGCCAAGTTCCATAAGGCTGAATTTGAATTAAAGAAGTATGAAGAGAGCCTTATTCAGGCCTTTATGACTTGTTAAAGTTTATTATCTGATTTTATCTTACTCCTTTATGTGATGGCTGTATAGATATCTAGCTAGCACAAGCACCCCAGAACACATAGAATTTTTATGTGATTCACCCACAATGTGTGAGCTACATTCATGTTGTGATAAGATCACTCCTAGATCACACAATCCACTCTTATTATCAAGGGATACAACTGATGTTGTGGAAGGATCACTCCTTAACCACTTATAATGATCTCTTGATCACCCAAGGGTTTCCCACCCTTTTTTAAATAAGTTCACAAAAAGTTTATGACAAAAACTTTCCTAAGAAAGATTTCTCCATGTGCACAGGATGCTGTAATAGCAAACTAATGTTCTCCTTTCTCTCTATTATTCTCTCATTCCTTACTACCAATCTTTGCCTTTTGCACTACCAGTCTTTGCCTTCTACATTGCCAGTTCTCTCTTGTCTTTATAGGTTCCTCCTTTTGCCTCTACAATTTCCTCCTTCTGCAAGTTCTCTTATCTATTACCGATCTCTCCTACCTTTGCAAGTTCCTTCTTCTGCCTTTGTAAATTCTCTTCTTTGCTGCTGGTTCTCTCCTATCACTATAAGTTCCTCCTTTTGCCTCTGCAGGTTCCTCCTTCTCTAGGTTCTATTCTCTGTTGCTGGTTCTCGCTTGTCTCTATAGGTTTTCTCCTTTGTAGGTTCTCTCCTTCTTTCTACCATTGCTACTGTCTCTCCTTTTTTTGTCATTACTGCTTTCCTTTCTTGGTTGCTGGAGGCACTTTTGTTTTACTTTTCAAGCACAACTCTCTTCGCCATTTTTCTCCAATTGCTATTATCTCTACCTTTCACATTTTTTTGCACTTTTTCTATTTCTCTTTGTTATGCCTTAGCTCTCCTTTAGTAACTGTATAGGTATTATAAGCCTTAAGTTTAGGAATTTCCAACAATCAATGGTCAACATTGATTCCCAAGGGTTTCCCTATAATCAATGGTCAACATTGACTTCTAAAATTTAAGGTCAATGGTCAGTAATCCCAATCTAGTATACATCTGCACATCCACCTTGGGGTCAATATTCTAGCCATCTTTAGATAGTGTAGCACCATTGACTCAACACTTTCTTTGCTTACTTTTCATCCTTTATTTTCTTGATCCTTTCCTTAATTTCTCAAAGAGCAGCTTCCTTGGCAGCATCACAAACTTTTGGATTTTCAATTCTCTTCTTTTGGATAACTTCTAAGTTGGCACTCATAATGGACCTAGAGTATGGCTTTTTAGTAGTATGTCACCTCTTCCTTGTAGCCTCTTAAGCAATGTCCTTCTTATGTTGCTTCCAATGCATGATTGTTTATGTAAGCTTTAATGGCTTCAACCTATTATGGATCTCTTGCATTTCAAATTGCAAATAGGAACACCTGAGAATCTAAACTAATGAATTTGATGCCTTTCCCAAGATAAATCTTAGCCCCACTAAAACAACAGAGCTCCATCTTGAGAACCATGGCTACTACTCTAACACAATTGTTACTAGAGCTACTGTGGCTGCCTTTGCTAAGATTACATCTGCCCCTTTGGATTTGTTAGCAACATATTAAATTCCTTACTCAACAATTAAGCACAAATAGCAATGTTAACAAACAGAAAGACCTCCACTTTTGACAATCATAGGTCCCCCTAAAACATACATCTCTCTTTTTGCATGTGGGTATGATACTAATTGGAAACCACCTCAATTTTTTTTAACTCCCCATTTGACAATTTCTCCCCCTTAATTTGATTTTCCCTTTTGGATTTATCAACCTACTCTCCTTTTTTTATCAATATATATTCTCTTTGGATTTATGCAAAATATATCTCCCTTTAACAACAAATCCAAAGAATAATATAAGAGGGAAGGTGAGGAGGGGTAAAGGCATACCTCAACCTTTAGGGGGTAGCTAAATACATAAATTTAGCCTTAACTTCTAGAACATTTCTCTTGACAGAGGTTTGGTGAATATATCTACATCTTGCTTCATGGTAAGCACATACTCCAGCTTTACTTCATTTTTCTCTACTTTTTCTTTAATGAAGTGGTACTTGATTTTAATATCTTTAGATTAGGAGTGTTAAATAGGATTCTTTGATAAATTAATGGCACTTTGGTTATTACAACCAATTAGCAATGGTAGCTACACATCCATCTTTAAATCTTGAAGCTATTGTTTCATCCATAGCATCTGAGTATAAGCTTGAGTAGTAGCCACATATTCAACTACTATAGAGCTTAAATCATTGAATTTTGCTTTTTGCTATGCCATGAAACACAACTATTGCCCAAATAAAATGCACCACTTGATGTAAACCTTATATCATCACAATTTCTAACCCAACCAGCATCTGTATACCCATCTAAATTAAGTTGTCCACTTTTATTATAAAGTAACCCATAATTTGTTGTGTCCTTAACATATCTCAGGATTCTTTTAGCAACCATGAAGTGAGATTCCTTGCGCTCACTTTGAAATCTAGCACAAAGTGTTACAAAAAAAAAATAATAAGATTAGGCCTTGATGCTATCAAATACAATAATCTTCCAATCAACTTTCTATATTCCTTTAGATAAAATATTTTGCCTTCTTTATCTTTGCTCAAATTTGTTCCAACGGTGATGGGAGTGCTTACTTCTTTAGAGTTCTCCATCTTGAACCTTTTTAATAGCTCACAAGCATATTTTCTTCTGAGAGGTAAATTTCAGCCTTACCTTGCAAAACTTGTAAACTTAAGATGAATTTCATTTCATTTAGCATAGGCATCTCAAATTTCTTCTTCATCTAATCAGCAAAAGCAGTGCAAAGGGCCTCTTTTTCAATAGTAAAAATTACATCATCAACATAAACCACAACAATTAATTGACCCTTTTTATCTTCCTTTACGTACAAGTTGTTGTCCATATTCCCTTTTTTGAATTTCATTTTGTTTGAGACATGTATTTAGCTTGGAATACCATGCTCTTAGAGCTTGCTTTAAGTCATATAAAGCCTTTTTTAATTTGCACATCCTTGAACCATCATGGTCAAGTATAAAACCATTAAGATGTTCAATAAATACCTCTTCTTCAAGCTCTCTATTCAAAAATGCTAATTTCACATCCATCTAATAAATTTTGTAATTTATTTGAGCAGCAATGGCCATGAATATTCTGATTACTTCAAATCTAGCCTTAAGGTCTCTTCAAAATCAATTCCTACTTGTGAGTAGCCTTTGTAGACATGTCTTGCCTTGTTTCTTATAATCTCATCATTTTCATTGAGCTTATTTCTAAACACCCACTTGGTTCTAATGATGTTTTTCCCTTTAGGTATTGGAACTAAACACCAAGTGTTGTTTTTTTTTCTTAATTTGATTAAGCTCTTTACTCATAACACACACCCATTCCTTGTGCTTTAATGCTTCTTCCACTAACTTGGGTTCAACTTTAGAGATCAATGAGGTTTTTTTTGCCACTTTTTAACCTTCTTTTAGTCTACATAAAATCCTTCTTGTTGTCAATAATGTTTTTAGCATCAACTTCATCTCTAACTCTTCTATAAATTTGGTAATGCTTTGATTCATTTTTTTTCATCACCTATAATTTGAGAATCAACGTCTTCCTCATGTTGAACAGCCTCTAATTTATCACTTTCAGATTCCTTTCATTGTCACACACAGCATCTTTAGCTTTTTCATGTTGTGATTGCATTAGGGAACCATCTTTAATCAGTTTAACATCAAAGTTGTTTATAATTTTTTGTAACCTTTTTTTGTAACATCTGAAGCCTCTTCCATTTGGTACATGGCCCAAGAATATGCCTTCATCTGCCTTTTCATTAAATTTTCTAAGTTTCTTGCCTTTAATTTTAATAAAGCATGGGCTTCCAAATACTTTAAAATGTTTTGTAATGTTTTGCACTTGGCTTCTTTCCCTTCCATAGCTTATAGGGTGTCTTCTCTATTTGTGATCCCATCAAGCATCTGTTTTGAATTTGAGTGGCAATAGTGATAGCCTCTCTTTAGTAGCCACGTGAGGTACCATGCTTAACCAACATGGTCCTTGCCATCTCTACTAGGCTTTTATTCTTTCTTTTAGTCACTCCATTTTGTTGGGGTGTGTAAGGACCAGCATATTCATGCTTCACTTTATGTTTCTCCAAATAATTTTCAAATTCATTGCAAGTGTATTTTGTCCCATTATTTGTCCTGATTCTTTTAATTCTTCTCCCCAACTAATTTTCAGCCAGCCTTCTATAGCTCTTGAAATTATTGAAAGCATCTGATTTATGTTTCAAAAACATAATACTTCTTGTAAAATCATCAACAAAAGAAATAAAGTACCTATCACCCTTTAATGATTTTTGTCTTATAGGCCCATAGATATCTGAATGAATGAGCTCTAATGTCTTCTTTATTTGAATCTCCATATTTTTATGGGTAACATTCGCCATATTCCCTTTTGGACAAGTACTGCAAATGGTATTTCTTTCCCTTTTGAGCTTGAGTACATCTTTCACTGCTTCATGTTTGGACAATTTGTTCAACCCCTTTTGTCCAAGATGTCCCAATCTCCTATGCCACAACAAATTCTCATCTCTGGTGCTCATATAGCATGTGTTTTTGCTACTAGAAACTTGGTATAATTTTGCATTTGTTCATTCTCCCTTTGTATAAATAGTACCATCACTTAATGTTTTTATTATGTAGCCACATTGTTGAAAGTAACTTCATACCCATTATCACAAAGTTGGCTAACATTGATTAGATTGTGTTTTATCCCATCAACATAAAGTATTTCCTCTGATTTCAACTTTTCTACACCAATTTTAGTAGTACCAACACCTTTAATCTGAAAGGCACCATCATTGCCAAATGTGACTAACCCTCCATTATATTTTTCTACTTCCTTCAACACCTTGGAGTCTCCTGTTGTGTGTAAAGAGCAGCTACTGTCAAGGATTCGTGACTTTTCTTTCTTGGAAACTTTTAAGGTTACTTCTACAACCATTGCCATTTCCCTTCCTCTTCTTCTTCTTTGGCCAAACATAAGACATATATAGGTGTTCTCCTTTGCATTCTTTGACCTAGCAACAATGCCAAACATTCCTTAGCAATATATCTAGCCTTTTCACATCTTCCACAAATTTCTTCCAAGATATCAAATCTATTTCTTAATAAAATTTGGCTTCTCATCACTTGAGGTTGTCTCCTTTCTTGATAAGGTCTCCCTCTAAACTTTTACCGCACATTACTCTTTATAATAGGCCCATTACTCTAGCATATAATAGCCTGGTGCCCATATTTACTATAGCACCAGCGAAATCCTTCAAATCTAAATTTTTTTCTTTCAATAAGTTCATATCTCCTATCTTTAGGACCTATTTGGTAATAATCAACATTATAATTATTGCTCACACCTGTTGCCACCTGAATTTTAGGTGTGGCAACCTTCTTTCCATCTTTTACTACCTATCTCCTTTGGATAGGAGTTTTCATCACATCTTTCCTAACCCATTTTGACTTGGGTTGGCTTCTCTTCTCAAAAACATCAACTTCTTTTAATTTTATCTTTTCTTTATGTTTGCTTTCAAGTACAAACACAATTTTCTTCTTCTCTTACACCTTTTCATTTGGCATTTCAATATAGCAAAGTCCTTTCTTCCCCATAAAATAAGATCTGTGTTTGCTTAAACACTCATCTAACTTTTTGGTAACATCCTTCTTGATAGAATTTGCTGAAGAGGACTCTCCTCTCACTTCCATAGCCTGTAGAAAGCTCTCTTCATACTTCTTCAATTTATATGTAGCCTTGTGGAGCTTTTCTTGGATATTCAACACTTATGCAATCACCTTAAAGCCAAGACTTTATGTATTTTGCCTTGCTCTGCCATAAATACGTTGTGCTCCTTAATTCTTTTCAAGTTCTCCTTTTCTTTTGCTTCAAACACCTTTTCTTTTAATTGGAAATCAAATTTATCAAAAACAAAATTTTTATTTAGCTTCTTGAAAATTTTACCTCCTTTTCCAACTTCTTGTTTTTGTGCAAACAAGCTCTTAATTCATTCTTAAGTGTTAAGCCCATTTTAATGGCTAATATTGGATTTGTTGTCAACAGCATCTCATATTGCTGTTCATGTTGATTTGATGTTTTGAATGTCGTTGAGATGTATAGAAGTCATTAGGTAAAACTAGTAATGGCAAGTCAATGAGTCAATATTGACCGTTGACCCTAAATTTTAGGAATCAAATTTGGTCATTGATTATAAGTCAACCTTTGGGAATCAATGCTGGTTGTTGATGAGTGTGCAATCCTAATCTCAAGGCTCTATAAATAACCCAATGCACCTTGCAAGACAAGTGTGTGTGCTACAGAATTTTAAGAAAGAACAACAAACCTAAAGGTAGCCACAAGGAGAGGTGAACGACAAAGTGATAGACAGCCACCCAAGAGAGAGTAACCAGCCAAGGCAAAAAAGGCAGCCACTAAGGAGAAAGCAGCTAGCCAAGGAGGGTACAATAGTAATGAGGCAAGAGAGTTGTAGCCAAGGGGAGGTGCAATTGGCCAAGAGAGGTGTAGCCAGCCAAGAGAGTTAAAACCAAGGAGAAGTGCAACTGGTTAACAGAGGTGCAGCACCAAGGAGATTGTAGTAGCCAACCAAGGAGAGTGCTGTAGTAACTAGCCAAAGAAAAGATAACAACAACCACCAAAGAAGGAGGTAGCCATACCAACCAAAGGAGGAGGTGTAGCAATCGACAACCACACCAAACCAGCAGAGGAGATGTGTAGCAACCACACCAAGGAGAGAAAATGTGCAATAGCCACACAAGGAGAGAAAGATGTGCAGCAATCACACCAAGGAGAGAAAAAATGTGCAATAGCCACACCAAAGAGAGAAAAACATGCAACAGCCACACCAAATTAAAGGAGAGGGCTTGTAGTAACCACACCAAACCAGAGGAGAAGGTGTGCAATAGCCACACCAAACCAGAAAAATAGGTATAGTAACCACACCAAAGAAAAAAGAAGGCAATAGCTGGCTAAACCAAAAGGAGAAGGAGTTGCACCAACCACCCAAGGAATCTTGCATTTGCAATAAAGAAACTAGCAACCTACAGCAGGTAACACTGGTAACACTTCCTACATAACACTAGTAGCAACCTACAACACCAACGTCAGCCATTAACACCAGCAGTAGCCCGCAACACTAGCAGCAGCCTACAACACCAGTAATAACCTGCAACACTAGTAGCAGCTTACAACACTAGCAGTAGCCTATAGCACCAGCAGCAACCTGCAACACAAGTAACAACCCACAACACCAATAGCAACTCATAACACTTGTAGTAGCCTATAACACCAGTAGTACATCTCATGATAAGGACTGCTGTAGGTCTCATACTGAGAGGGGAGGTGAATCAGTTTAAGATATCCTCTTTAACAAATCGATCCGAATTTAACCTTTATGCCTTGTTAGAATCGATGATTCAATTTTTATTTTTCTCCTTTATGTGAGTACAACTATATGAATATAAATTCATACACAGGCACACACGACAAATTTTTACATGGTTCACCAACAATGCATGAGCTACTTCCATGATATGATAGGATCACTTCTAAATCACACAATTCACTCTTGTTATCAAGGGATACAATTTGGTTGTGGAAGGATCACTCTTTAACCACTTACAATGATCTCTTGATCACTCCAAGGATATCCCACCCTGTTTTTTTTTTTTTTTTGACAAATCTATCAAGAGTTTGTAGAACCCTTTCCTAGAGAATGATCACTGAATGTGTACAAACTGCTAAAGCAGAATATGGATCATTTCCTTCCTTTGCTACTAGTGTTATCTCACTTGCTACCAATGCTGCCTCACTTACTACCTTGGCAAGATCACTCTTCTATTGTTGGGAACATTTTTTACTCGACTGCTACAAGCTACCATACATGCTTTCTTCTCTTGCTACAGCAAGCTGTCGAACCTACTGCGGGGCACTTTTTCTCCTTAACTTTAGCAAGCTACTGGACTTGCTACTGGGCACACTCTCTCCTTACATCCATTGAAGCTTTAGCTCATGTTATTAGGTCTTCTGGAATGTGTGATGGATCTTTTGCATCCATTGAAGCACTAGCTTGTGTTATTGGGCCTTTTGGAATGTGTAATGGACCTCTTGCATCCATTGAAGCCTTCCACCCATCATTTCTACAGTTCTCATCATTCCCTCTCTCTTCAAAAGGATTTGTCCCCAAATCATCACCTACATCAAAATGGGAAAGATTAGAAATGTTAGATGTTGCAGTTAATTATTGAAATTCCCAACTGTACCCTAGGATTTACTAGTTTGTGATATTGAGAGGGGGGTGAATCAGTATCACCCCCTTGTAAAACTTTGATAATTTAGGCCAAAGTACTCTACTTCTTTAATACTTTAGCTCTTGTCAATATGAAAGTGGGTGAACAACTTCATACTCTTCTCAGATGAACTCTTTCTTACATTCAACTAAAGTAGATCTATTATTACCTACTAATCATAATAGTCCCTAAAGTTACCTTTTAAACACCTTGTCTATTAAACAGATTGGTTGTTCTTCATTAGGTCTTCTTTTAGGTTATGAGTTTGATGATTCTTTAGCTTTGTTCAAAACTTAATTCAAAACATAGAATGTAAATTCAAAGCAAGGATATAAGAGATTTACGTGGTTTGGCCAATGTGACATAGTCCACAGTGGTAAGGATTTTTCCTCTACTGAGACAATCCACTATACTTGAGAATATTAATGTGGTATCCCTTATGATTACAATGTAGTTATAATGGATTTCTTAATCTTCTACTCCTTTTACTATTACAAATACAAAGCATCACAATACAAAGAGTGTCACCTACTATGTCTACCCTTCTTTTAGCTTGTCTTACCTCTGCTTGATTTGAATAGGCTGCTTCACTACTGCTTGGAAGATCACTAAAACACTCTCTAACCTCTCTTGAAGAAATCTAAAAATTCGTTGAGTTCTCTCTAAGCTTCATAGAATGTCTTCTCTAGGTTGTCTCATATGCACACCTTCAAAAGAGATAAGTCTTGGTTTATATACCACCCTCTATGGAAACCTTAGTAGGGTTAACTGTAGTTCCAACAGACTTCCTTTCTCTCTCCTCCATGTAGCTTCACACTACTATCCATTTAAGATTCAGCATTATCCTCCTTCTTAATATATTTTTCTTGCTCTTTTCTTTCTACTGAAATCTCATCCTTTGTATGCTTAAATGAACGGCCAGGATTATCCATGAACAATTAAAAATGTACAGAAGAAACTACCCCCATAAGTGCCTATCTTCTGAAAATGCTAAGTTAAAATTCTGTAACCTTCCCTTCTTCCACACTCCCTATTTGTCCATACCCCAGAATTATTCCACTCATCCAAAATCTCTCTTGGACTTAGTCTCAAGATAGGCTTATGGACTTGCAAATTTAACTTCTTATCAAGATAGGCTTACGGACTTGTAGATTTAACTTCTTATGAACTTATCATCCATATACAACCCTGTCACTATATCATACTAAGCCTTAAGCAATGCTAAACTCCCTCTACAAGTTCACTCCAAGGAGATCACTTGACGAGGTTATTTGACATGCTAGTCTTATCCTATAATTCCTAAGATATGAGCCACTGCTGCTTGCACACTTAACTCTGGTTGACAACAATTACAACTCATAGAAGGCTGTGGGAACAACAATCTCCCCCTTTGTAATTGTTGGCAACATTCACGACAAAAGTCATTATGCAATAATCCTTCATAATCTTCTTAGAGTAATAATACAAAAGCAGATGGATTACAACTCCCCCTAAATATGCACTCCCTCTTCCTTAATAGCTCCCCCTGCACTGTTGCTTCTCTCCCCTTTTGCCAACCAATTACAAATCTGAAAAACCCGCAAAGTAGAGATGGAGGATTCACTTGAACTTTAGGCTTGAGGAGGCTTTTGCACAAACAAACTCATTTTGTTCTTTTCAAACAGCTATGTGAACAGAGGTTTAGTTAGAATATCTAAGATTTGATCTTTAGTGCCAACATACTCCAACTAAATTGTGCCATCTTCCACTTGGTCCTTAATAAAGTGATACCGGATGTCAATATGCTTGCTCCTTGAATGTTGAACTAGATTCTAGCTGAGATCAATTGCACTTTATTTATCACAAAGTACACTCACTGGTAACTTCACTTCAATACCCAAATCTACCAATTGTCTTTGCATCCATATTACCTGAGTACATGCTGCACAAGCAGCCATATACTCTGCCTCAGCTGTGCTCAAAACAACACTATTTTGCTTTCTACGTAACCATGCAACACACTTTGAACCCAAGTAAAAGTTGTAGTCACTGGTTGATTTTCTATCATCTGTGCTTCTTGCTTAGTTTGCATCAATGTATGCTTGTAGTTTTACAAAATCAATGGTAGGATACCACAAACCCATTTCTAGTGTCTAGTTGAGGTATCTTAGGATTCTTTTCATGGCCAACACATGAAAAGAGCTTTCTTCTTGTAGTTTTCATGGCCAACTACAAACCCATTTGTAGTTTTACGCATCCAGCCTGTTGTACCATGCTCTTGGGGCTTGTTTAAGGCCATACAAGGCTTTCTTCAGCTTGTACATTTGTGTCCCATCCTCACTGATTTGTACTCCATTAGGTTGTTCAATATACACTTCTTCTTTAAGAGTCCATTCAGAAAGGTTGATTTCACATCCATCTGATAAACTTTATACCTCTTATGTGCTACCAAAGTTAGGAACATTCTAATAGTTTTTAACCTTGCCACTAGTGCAAACGTTTCATCAACATCCACTCCTTCTATCTAAGTGTAGCCTTTGCAAACTAGCCTGGCCTTGTTCCTCACCACCTTGCCATCTTCATTGTGTTTATTCCTAAACACCCATTTTGTTTCTATGACATTCTTGTTAGTGGGTCTTGGAATCAGCTCCCATGTATCATTCTTCTTAATTTGATCCATCTCCTCATTAATAGCTTTGACCCAAGCTTTGACTTGTGTAGCCTTTTCAACAAATTTAGGTTCAACTTGTGAGAGTAAAGCAATAGCTCCCACAATTCTTCTTCTTGTTATAACTCCTATTGATGGGTCACTACGATCTAATTTCCTTGATGAGAACTAGTCCATGTTTTTTTTGCCCTTCTTTCTTGCACAGTCTTAATTGCAAGAGGATCTCTTTCTTCATCTTCAAATTCACTCTTCTCTGCATCTGAACTTACTTTTTGTTCCTTTTCTTCAGGTTGGTCTGATTCTTCATCTATATTGAAGTCATCTTCTTCATTGTCCTCAACTTTTCCATTTTGCATTGGTTTCCAGTTCTCATCTATTCTCACATCACTGGACATGATCACTTTTTCCAGCTTATGCAGTACAATTTTGTAACCTTTTGTCTTTGCTAAGTATCCCACAAAGATACCTTCATCAGATCTAGCATTGAATTTTCCCAAGTTTTGCTCTTTGTTTTTCACAAAACATGGGCTGCCAAAGATTCTGAGATACTTGGCTATTGTCTTATTGCCACTTCATAGCTCATATGGAGTCTTATCAATATTGGGCCTTAGTAAAACTCTGTTTAGTAGGTGCATGGTTGTAAATGTTGCTTTTGTCCAAAATCTTGTGTGAAGCTTGGATTCCAGCAGTAAAGTTCTTGCCATATCAACCATAGCTCTATTTTTTCTCTCTACCACCTTGTTCTGTTGAGGTGTTCTTGTTGCCGCCATCTAATGGTGAATACCATGCTTCTCAAGGTAATCTTCAAAAGCTTTATTTGTAAATTCAATGCCTTGATCTGACCTCAATACTTTGATCTTCCTTCCACTCTCATTTTTAGCCAATCTTCTGTATCTCTTGAAGTAATTCAAAACTTCTGACTTGTGTTTGAGGTGAATGATGCAGATCCTTTTGGAATAATCATCAACAAACAAGATGAAGTACCTCTCACCATTCAACCCTTTTGACCTCATCGATCCATACAAATCAATATGCATAATGTCAAGTACTGCTTCATAACTGAACTCTTTGGTCTTATACTGCATTCTAGCATATTTCCCTTTAGAGCATGCTGAGCAAACATACTCTCTCTCTCTCTCTCTCCTGAGGTTGAGAATGTCTCTGATTGCATGACAAATGGTCAGCTTCCTTATGTTCTTCTGTGATATGTGTCCCAGCCTCCTATGCCAAAGTTGATTTTCTTCTTCTTTGGTAAGTAAACAGCTGTTTGTCTTGTTCTCATCAATCACATATAAATTTCACAACATTGGTTAGACCTGGCTTATACCTTAGTGTGTAGTCAAATTCAGCCAGGAATTCTTGCCAACGAGCTTGCTTGGGGCTAAGTTTCTTCTGGGTCTGGAAGTAGCTTGTAGCAACATTGTCAATCATGATCACAAACTTACTTCCAAGGAGATAATGTCTCTAAGTGTGCAAGCAGTGGATGATAGCAGTCATCTCTTTGTCTTGGATGGTATATTGTATCTCCATGTCGTTAAGCTTGCAACTTTCATAGGCAATGCAATGCCTATCCTACATCAAGACTCCCCCAATGGCAAAGTCAAATGCATTAGTGTAGACTTCAAAAGGCTTTTCATAGTTTGGTAGCACCATGATAGGTTCCTCAGAGATTGCTTGCTTCAATCTCTTGAAGGGAGCTTGGCATTCCTTTGTCCAATGCCAAGTGCGGTTCTTCTTCAGCAAGTTAGTAAAGTATCCCTTGATGAACTGATGATAGTAGTTGACAAGCCCCAGGAAGGATTACAGTTTCAGGACCTTGGTTGGAGGCTCCCATTGTCGGATGGCTCACACCTATGTTGGATCGATCAAGAGCCTACCATCCTTGATTCGATGGCCAGGAAGTCCACCTCTTGCTTGGCGAACAAGCACTTCTCCTTCTTGATGAACAACTTGTTTTCCTATAGAGATTGGAAGAGTTGCTTGAGGTGCTCAACGTGCTCCTTAAGTGTGTTGCTGTACACTACAATGTCATCCAAATAGACTACCATGAATTTGTCAAGAAAAAGTTGTAATACCTTGTTCATGAGTGTGTAGAAGGTGGTTGGTGCATTAGTGAGGCCAAAGGGCATGACTAAGAACTCGAACACTTTGTAGCATGTCATGCAGGTCATCTTTGGCTTATCACCTTGTGAACTTGTATTGAGAGAAAGGATTCATGTTGTACAAATGATAGAGATGACCTATATATACATCTCAAAAGAAAGTCCTAGAATGGAATATTCTAGCTATTTACAAGGAGTATTCTAAATATGGCCCCTTCTAGAATTCTCTAGGCAATTGTAATGCATTTTGCAGGAAGTCTCTAGATGAAGATACTTCTGCATGCTTCTAAGACCTTTCGTAAGTAGCAAAGGGGTTGGATAATGCTGGTAGCTAGCAGAGGTTCAGTCTTGGCCCGAATTTCCACCTTAAGGGTATGTGAATAGGCTAGATCAACATATCTTTGTGACAGTGTGCTACAAAACCATAAGTATGCGCTATAAACCATAAGCGTATTCTGTAAAACATAAGAAAGGCAACAACTATAGCAAGGAGAAGGCAGTAGTTGTAGTAAGGAAAAGGTAGCAATAGTAGTAAGAAGAAGGCAGTAGCAACAACAAAAAGGAGGCTACACTAGTAATAAAGGCAAAAACTTGTCAAGGTAAAAGGAGGTTGCACTAGCAGCTAAGGAGAAAACCTACCAAGGTAGAAGGAGGTAGCATTGGTAGTTGAGGAAAACCTACCAAGGTAGAAGAAGGCAACATTAGCAGCTAAGGAGAGAACTTGCCAAGGTAAAAAGAGGTAGCACTAGCAGTAAAGGAAGGAGAAAATCCATTTTCTGTAACAATAGCTTGTATACATCAAGTGATCCTTCTTAGGAATGTTTTTTTGCAATAAACTCTTTATATACTTCTTGAAAATGGGTGAGAGACCTTTGGAGTGATTGAGAGATCAATCTTTTGAGTGATTGGGAGATCAATCTTGCTATCACCTTTGCTTTGGCTAGCTATTGTTACCCCTTCCTTGGCTTGCTGCTTTCTCCTTGGTTGATTGCTACACTCTCCTTGGTTGGTTGCACCTCCCTTAGTGGTTGCCTTTTTTGCCTTGGCCAATCACTCTCTCCTTTAGCAGGTGCCTCTCTATTTCCCGTTCACCCTCTCCTTGCCTTTAGGTTTGCTGTTCTCTCTCCTTTGGCCGACTCTCTTAAAATTCTATAGTACACATTTATCTTACAAGGTGCATGGGGTTATTTATAGAGCCTTGAGATTAGGGTTCCACAATCATCAATGAATTGTTTTCTACCTTCATCAATGAGATTAGGTAGCCTTGACTCCTAAATTTAGGGTCAACAGTCAATATTGACACATTGACTTCAAGGTTGACTTACCATCAATGGTTTGCCTAATGACTTCTATGCATCTCAATGACATTCAAAACTTCAAATCAACACGACCAACAATATGAGATGTTGTGACAACAAATTCAATATTAGCCATCAAACATGGGCTCAACATCCTTTATGGTAGATAATAGCCTAAGATAACTTGTATTGTATAACAAGTTTCTTTTTATCAGTAGTATTTAGCACTTTTATTCTTTTTGAGAAATATTTTGAGGACATTGACCTTTTGTTAATAAATTTCATGTCTGTACCTAAATCAATTAAGGTGATAGTTGAGAAGCAATACTCTTTACTAATTACTATTATAATTTGAGTATGCCATTTTTGAGTAAAAAGTTGATCAGCAAGATTAATATATTCAAGATTTTCTTCTTTTTTCTTTAAGGAAGGATAAGATATCAATTTCTTCATGAGAGATTCTTCTAGTAGGGTTTTATTAAGAACATTATTCTCTTCTTGTAAACCTTACACAATTTTTTTCAACAGTAGAGGAGATTATTACTTTAGTCTCTTGTATTTCTACTTTTAAAGTAAATTTTCAAATTTAAGCTATTTCATTTCAAGTTCTTTTATGGATACAAAAGGAAGCTCTTTAATTCGTTGGATTACAAATTTAAATTATATCTTTCTGTAGGTTGCTTAACCTTCAAGCCAATATTCTTTTCTTGGCTTAAATGTAAAAGACTTTCATACTAGGCCTTTTTTTTCAACAAGATTTGGAATTTTGTTAATAAGATCCAATATAAAAGTATTTTCTTTTGTTGGGACTAATAAGCCATTTTGTTTGCATATAGCTTTGTAAGGATCACATTGACCTCTATAGCTCTCATTATCTAAGGTGGAAGAAGAATCTTCAATAACCCCAATTTCAAAATCAAATTTATTAGAATCATTATCTAATAAGAAAATATACATTAATGATCTTTTAAGGTCATCATTAATAGATAAAGTTCAAAATTTTTGCTTTGTTTGGCATTTTGTACAATAATGTCCTATTCTTCCACATTTATAACAAACAACAGTCAATAGTCCATTTAGGTTAAACCTACTTTTCTCTTATTTTTCTCTTTTGATTGCATTTTAAGAGAGCAAATAACTCTCTCAATTTTTGTTCAATTTCATTATATCATTCTAGAACAAAGATACTTTTGTCTTCATCATAATAGCCCTTATTAGATAAGGGAGGAGATCTTAGCTTAGAAGACTCATCAAGTGGTTCATTAACCACTAAACTAGATGTTTAGGGAGGAAATTCAACCTTATATTAAGGTTGACTTACTTGCTCCCTTATTCATCTAATTGCATCTAATTCCATTAAAGGAATTGATGAGGTAGAATACTTACTAAATGGCATGTTTATATTCTTTTCAAGGTTTAACCTCATAGATTTTTTAGAATTGTTGATGTTTAACCTCACAAATCTTTATATAGTAAATCAAATTTCAACATTTCCATCATGATATTTAATAACTTCTTCAAGTTGTCTCAGAACCTGGTTAATAGGTTCTATTGCCTTTTTTAAAGTCCATTTCTTAGGTATCTTAACTTGATCCCAAGTTATAGTTCTTGGAACCATAACATTAGTTCTGAACCTGTTGGCCAAAATAAAGTTGTTATTTCTTTGTTGGCATATTGTGAAGAGTTCTCCTTAATGTTAGGAACTTTGGTATTCATAACTTTA
Organism: Ceriops zippeliana; assembly: GCA_037897445.1. Taxonomy (NCBI): domain Eukaryota; kingdom Viridiplantae; phylum Streptophyta; class Magnoliopsida; order Malpighiales; family Rhizophoraceae; genus Ceriops; species Ceriops zippeliana. Next base: position 2,278,018 of record JBAPLH010001437.1, on the reverse strand, counting down.
TAATGGATCTTGTAAATCAAAATCAAATTCTCTAATGCATGCATCATATCAAATCCTTTAGTTTTAATATCTAGACATAATGCATAAATCAAATTAGGATCAAATAAAGAAAGATTGAAGTTAGGAAAGTAAGAAAACCAAATTGGTCTTTCACTTAAACTAAATTTAATTACCCCTCATAAGGAGTCATGGAAGTAATTATTCCTCTTGTCACATAAACTACCATGGTGACAGAAAGAAATTGGTATAACCATGAGTTAAAGGTGGCACTTCTTTAGTGGTATTAACCACAATCACATTTTTAAAAGAAGCATCCTTATTTACAAATATGGGAAGGAGCTCTTGAATTTCATTTTTACAAATTTCAAATGAGTGTTTTGTTTTTTTTTTTTTCAAAAGCTTGACAAAAGTGTTTAGGCTAAAAGGATGTGTATTTAAGGCTAAACAATATTTAAGGGAGTAGAAAAATGTGTTTTGGGTAGGAAATTCGCACAAATGAAACTGTTTTCCTATAAAAGGCACCAAATGATGCAAATTTACAAAATAAAAAAAAATACAAAAAGAGTATGAATAAGCTATGTTAGAAAGAGTTTGTTTTTTTTTATATGAATAGAAAACTGACATTGGATTAGATGACCAGTAAATTTAAATGCATGTTAAACCACCACTAAACACAAATATAAATGATCAAGTAGGCTCACCATACTTAGAATCCATTAAGTGATGCAAAAACCTTTAAAAAACATGCAATGGGGTTACAAGAAAGAAAATTCTTAATTGTCATTCAAAGTTAGCTACCTTAAAGTGACACCCTAGAGATTATACATAGGAGTCTCCATCTTATTTAATGCTTAGGAAAATTGCAAAAAGTTAAATCTAACGTAGCAACTTGAATCATCAAAAACCTAATAAATTAATTATAACTATTTTAGAATTTGATGCTTTTGATTAGATTTGCACCATTCCATGAATTGGCCCAACTTCTTTAATGCTTTGCTCCAACTTAACAAATAACATGACAAGTGGTAAGTTAATTCCATGCAGGCATAATGACAAGTGGTATACAAGGAGAAAAATAAATGGACATATTAGTGCAAAGCATAGGCAAAATGCATAATCCTCCCACTATTGGAAAAGATTTGTCCTCAAATCTTTGTCGTATAGGCAAAATTTGTAGCCTTCATCTTCCACATAAGGAGAAAAATTTTTAACATTAAATGTTACTATAACATTATATTGACTTGGTAGATCAATTTTGTAGGTGTTGTCATTAAAGGCTTGGAGGAACATCAAGGCTATTGAAATGAGTGGAGTGCTTAATGAACCAATGTTAAGTAATAAAATCCACTCCTAAATAGGAATTTGCAGTAAATAAGAGTTTGTAATAAACTAAGAGTATTCCTATATTTTGTAACTCTATTATTATGTCTTTTTTAATGATTTTTAGGGTTATCATTTCAACCTATAAATAGGCACCTTCTTATGTGAATTGACATGTGAGAAAATTTCTCTTTGGCTTCTTCACTAAACTTTGAGAACTTATCATATAGACTTTTAACCTAATTTATCACTCCCAAATTCCTTCTTTCTTGGGGTGTGACATCCATATCCTTTTTCATATCTTGGGTTTATATTCCTTTTAACATTAGGTTTAGATTTTGTATGATTGATATTTGAATTAGCTTTCTTAGGTTTTGAATTTCTTATTTAGCTTGTGTGCCTCATGGTGCTCTTTGAAGTTCATATCAATTAGTATCAAGACTTTAGGTTTTAAATCAAGTTTGTCTATCTAAATTTGAGTTTTTCTTCTTAATTGCATTCTTTACTCCTTTTGTTCTTTGAATCCACAGACCATAGTTTTATCTTTCCTTGTATTTAAATTAGTGCAAAAAAAAAGAAAAAAAATAATGAAAACAAGAAGAGATAAAGAAGGAAAGAAAAAAGAAAACAAAAGGAAAAGGAGAAAGAATTCCATAAGATTGGACTTAAAAGTATAAAAGAAAAGTTTATGGTTGATTCTTTCCTATTTGAGAAGTAAACCATGTTTGATTAGGTAAAATGGAGATAGAGGCTTTATTTGCTTCTTAATTGGACATCAATAAACATAATGAAACCCTAAATAAAAGGAGTATACCTTATTTCCTTATAGTTCTCGTAAGGATTTGGATTTAATTAATCTTTATTTATTGTTTTCATCTAATTTGCAACTTTTATTCATTGTGTCTTCTTAAATTCCTTTGATTTTAATTTGTTGGAACTAGTTAGTTACAATGTGATTTTGATTAAGGTCATATAGTTCAATAAAAAATAAAGAATAAAAAGTTAAGTAAGGTAAGAAAGACAAAAGGTATAAGCAATATTATAGAAAAAAGTTGATTTATATAGTGTGGAAACATGAGTGAGAGTGTTGTATTGTGAGAGAGTAAAGTGAAATGCATGAGAGAATGTTGATGATAAAAGTTAAGGAGCTTAAAAGGGAACTAAAAGATTTAAAAGAAAGGACTATTATCCATAAAGGTATGTCTATTAAAAAGAAATACCTCTAAAAGCTTCCTTAAAAGAAGAAGAAATAAAAATTTTTCAATTTATTAACCTTATAGAAGATTATTACCTAATGGCATACAAAAGTAACAATTATAAGTATGTTAAATGGGCTTGAAAGGGTTTCTACAACAACTCCTTTAAAATAATAAGAGTAGATTTGTTACCAAGCTATTTAGGAAATTTGTCATTATCTTTTAAGTTGTTAATTAATCCTAAAAATAGACTTGATTTCATTGTTAAAGGGGTTAGATCATTTGGAAAAATAAAAAGTGAGAATCTTCTTTGATTTTTTCAAGAACTAAATAACTTATCAAGAATTTTCTTACTAACAACATTTTGCTTTTCATTATAGTCATTCCCTTAAAATGATCATAAAATTAATTTTTATGTCTACTGCACACATTAGATTCATTACAAAAAGCTTATCCTTACAACTTTAGCACTTTAAATCCATCAAAAAAAGTAGTCATCAATCTTGAATAATTTTTCTTATAGCTATTAAATGGTTCGATTATTAAATAATGAGGTTTTCTCTTCACTTCCTACTAATAAGGTTTCTCTTGTCCTTATAAGGACCTTTTTAGATAAAATTATTATGAAATTAACTTTTAAATCTACACCACACATTATATTCATTATGACAAGGCCATCATTACAACTTTGGCAATTTAAATACATTGAATTCTATCAATAGGGACTCATTCGCACAACATAATCATGAAATGAACTTTTGTGTTTATACCAAACATTATAATGATGGTGACAAATATGCTCATACACCTTTAATACTTTGAATCCATTGATTTGTATCAAATAAAAGAGTAATTGATCTTGATTAGCTTTTTTTTTTACAAGTATTAAATAATTCAATTCTTGAAGAATAGGACTAACCTTTCTTTTCATGCTAACAAAGTTTCTCCTTTTGTTAAAGAGAGTTATTTGCTATATGATCACAAATTAACTTTTATGTCTTCACTATATTTATTACAACAACAATGTCATTACATCTTTGTCACTTTAGATCCATTGAATTCTATCAAAGAAAAGAGTCATTTATCTTATTTTGACACTTTAGTATAATCACATATAATATCAAAGTTAAAAGACAACAAGAAGAAAGCCTACAAAATTCAAGTTTTCATTAAAAGATACTACTTGGTTACAAAAGAACCTCACAAAATGTTAGAGAAGAAAAAACATTTTTTTATGCCTCATTTCTACAACTAAGGCTTTATTTATACAAGTGAAAAGGTAATAACCAAGAAATTTGATGATGTAAATACTTGCATCACACTCAATAATTGTCTTTCAAACAAATTTTGTAGTTAACTTAAAAAAGTAACTTTAGCCAAAAGGTTTCAATTTTATAGCTCATAAGAGTCCTAGGAATGTCCTTATAGATTAAATACCTTATCAAGTGAATAAAATGGTCTTTAATAAAGCCCATATAAAATTATACCACCTCTAAGCTACTTCAATTGACCTTTTACCTCTTTTATTTTATTCTAATAGGAGCATACTTTGAAGATCATTAATATAATCATTAGAATAGATTGCTTTTAATCAGATTATATAACAATCTAATCCTTAATCTATTCTTTTTTTGTTCTTTTTTTTCTGAAATAGAAGCATTTTTATCTTTTATTCCTAAGGCTTTAAGCATTTTCATAATTTCTTCAACTAATTCTAAATTATATAAATTTTTTAAAGACATATTATAATTAATTTCTTCTCATGGAAAGGGTTTAAATAAAACCTTTTTTCTTTTCAATTTTTAGTTTAACCAAAGGTTTATACTTTTCGTAATCTATTTTGATGAAAATTCTTGGAGATGAAACCTAGGTCATGTTCCCATTGAAATCCTCATTTAAGCCAAAAAGGCATTATGGAGTTAGGCATTGGATCCCATTAAACAAAAGTGTCATTAATCTAGATTAGTCTTCAATTCCTAAAGAATAAGACCATTACATCACATTATATTCATTATGAAAAAGAAATACATACATCTTTAACCCTTTAAATCTATTGAATTCCATCAAACAATAAAGTTAATAATCTTGATTACTTTTTCTTATAAATATTAAATTGTTTAATTCTGGAAGAAGATTCAATTAAGGTAGATCTATTGTTACCTATTAGTCACAATAGTCCCCAATGTTACCTTTTAGACACCTTGCCTATTAAATGGATTGGTTATTCTTGATTAGGTCTTCTTTTAGGTTATGGATTTAATGATTCTTTAGTTGCATTCACAACTCAATTCAAAACATAGAATGTAAATTCAAAGCAAGGACACAAGAGATTTATGTGGTTCTGTCAATGTGACGTACTCCACGGTGGTAGGGATTCTTCTTCTACTGAGACAATCCACTTTACTTAAGAACACCAATGTGGTATCCCCTATGATTATAATGGATGTCTTAATCTTCTACTCCTTTCACTATTGCAAATACAAAGCAACCACAATACAAAGAGTGTCACTTACTGTGTCTACCCTTCTTCTAACTTGTATTGCCTCTGTTTGATTTGAATAGGTTGCTTCACTGCCACTTGGAAGATCACCAAAACTCTCTCTAACCTCTCTTGAAGAAATCTGAAAATACGTTGAGTTCTCTCAAATGCTACACAGAATTTCTTCTTTAGGTTGTCTCACCCAACACTTGGTCTCACCATCTCACGGCCTACACTCATGCTTCAGGTCTGTCATTTCATGTCTCACGGACTACCTCACACTTCTGGTCTGCCATTACACATCTCTCGACTTGCACCACGCTTCCGGTTCTGCTAGTTCACGTTTCTTGGCATGCCTCCCATTTCTGGTTTTTCTAGTTCACGTCTCTCGGCCTTTCTCCAGCTTCTGGTTTTCTGGTTCACATCTCTCAGCTTGCCTCACGTTTCTGGTTTTGCTCTCACCGTTTCTTATCTGTCACACCCTGTTGCATGTTCTGGTTTGTCACACCCCATCACATGTTCTGGTCTATCATGCCTAGTGGATCGTTTTGGTCGGTCATGCCTGGTGGGTTGTCTTCTCTTTCTAGTAGTTTGTTTCTAATTTCTTCTCTTGCAAGTGGTGCATTTCTAGTTTGCTCTCTCGGTGGTGTATTTCTCGTTTGCTCTCCCGGTGGTCTGTTTTTCACGTTTGCTCTCCCAATGATCTATTTTTCATGTTTGCTCTCCCAGTGGTCTGGTTTTCCATGTTTGCTCTCCCGGTGATCTATTTCTCTCTTATAATGGTGGCTTTCTCTCTTATGGTGGTCTATTTTTGCATCCCTTTTTCTGGTGTATATGTGCTGGTTTTCTCTTTCAATTTATATACTTCCTTCTATGCAAACCCTGGTGTATATGTGCCCCTCCATGTGGCTTTATATTACAATTCCATACAAAATTCAACATTTTCCTCCTTTTTAATTTATTTTTCTTGCTCTTTTCTTTCTATTGAAAACTCATCCCATGAATGCTTGAATGAGCCACTTCTGGTTGCACACTTAAATCTGGTTGATGACAATTACAACCCATACAAGGATGTGGGAATAACAGTATACACAATGAATCACTACACATACTAACTTGATTCCTATCATTACCCTTCTCCTAAAAAAGATTTGTAATCAATTGTCACTTATATCAAAAGGAGAAAGATTGGAAATATTAAAAGTAACATTAACTCACTAAGAAGTTCCAATTTATAAGTGTTGTCATTAATACTTGCAATCACATAGAATGGTCCATCTTCTCTTGGTTATAACTTTGAACAACTTTATGTAGGGAATCTCTCTTTGTGCGTATAAGTTAAACCTTCCTAATAAGTAAAATATGTGTGAAACATTTAAGATTTCTAATCTTTCACCTTTGGAGGTAGGTGATGATTTTATTGTCAATCATTAGAAAAAATAAAAAGGTAAGAAATTTCTCCTTTAATTCTTGGAGGAACTAAATAACTTATTAAGAATTAATTGTTTTTGTGATGTTTAACCTAACTTATCACTCCAAAATCCCTTCTTTTTTTTTCTTTTTGGAGTATGTCATCTCTATCCTTCTTTGTACTTTAAGTTTGTGTTCCTTTGAACATTAGGCCTACTGTTGAACCTATCTATGATGACTAATGTTAGATATGTTATCAACAGCATCTTATATATTTGTCCTTCTTGATTTGATGTTATGAGTGCTTTTGAGCTATGTTTACTACATTTACAAACTGTTGGCAACTAATTTATCCAAGGGTTAAGGAAGACAGTGTTGGTGGAATGTGATGAGAATGAGGAAAGAAAGCAAGGTCAAAATTAGGATACTACTAGCCCCACCTTATGCTACCAAAAATGACGAGTTGATTTAGATTGCTTGTGATGTTTTGGTTGTAAATAAAGTACTAGTTGCTACCTTTGACATTACATTTAGCAATGACACTGCATGTCACTTGTTAGGTAAGAGTCAATGTTGACCGTTGATCCTAAATTCAAGGAGTCAATATTAACCGTTAACCCTAAATTCAAGGAGTTAATGTTAACTATTGACCCTAAATTCACCTAAATTAGAGGAATTAATGTTGACCATTGATGGTAAGGCAACCTTAAACTCAAGGCATATACACACTCATACAACTTCCAAGAGAGCAACAGAATGAAAGAGAATAAAAGTGCATCCAGCGATAGAAAAGAAAGAAAGAGGGAGCAATAGAAAAGAAAAAAAGAGACAGCAACAAAAAGGGAAAATTACATAAATAGAAAGAAAGAGCTGCAAAAACAGCAGAAAGAGCTATAGAAATAAAAAGAGAGAGCAAGAGAAAAACTACCAAAAAAGAGTAGAAGAAAAACTACTAAGAAAGAGCAGGAGAAAAACTACTAAGAGAGAGTAAAAGAAAAACTACCAAAAAGAGTAGGAAAAACTGATAAGAGAGAGTAGGAGAAAAATTTCCAAAAGGGACTAGAAGAAAAATGACCAAAAGAGTGTAAGAGAAACTTGATAGAGGTAGTAAAGAAACCCAGTGAAGTAGGAGTAAAAGTAGACAAAGGCAGAAAGAAACCCAGTAGAAGCAGAGAGCTGAGATTGACAGAGGTCGAGAGTTCAAAACTGGTAGAGAGTTGAGACCGCCAAAAGCAAAAAGAAAGGTGTGAAACATGGTAGACAAAAAGTAGGGAGCACAGCAAAGAGAAAGCTATGAAAAAACAAAAGATAAAGGGCAAAGACCAGTAGTAAGGAAGAAGAAAACAACAGAAAGCATGAGCAGAGACCAGCAAAGCTTGAGTAAAGACTAACAGTAAGGGAGGAAAGAATGACAGAAAGCTTGAGTAGAATGGTAGTGAGTAGAGAACGATAGTGAGGACAGAACAACAAAATAAAAAGAGAAGATTAGTTTTTTGCCACAGCAGCTTGTACACATGAAGAGATCTTTCTTAAGGGAGTTCTTGTTATAAACTTTTTATGTACTTCTTGAAAAAGGGTGGAAAACCTTCAGGGTGATCGAGAGATCGTTGTAAATGGTTAAGGAGTGATCCTTCTACTACATTAGCTATATCCCTTGATTGTATGAGTGAATTATGTGATCTAGAATTGATCTTATCTTATCATGGATGTCACACATTGTGAGTGAACCACATAAACATTTTGTGTGTTTTTGGGTGCTTGTGCTTGCTTGATATTTATAACCATTCTCTCATAAAAAAAAGCAAGATAAAATTGAATTATAGACTTTAACAGGTCAAAAAGGTTTAATCTAGACAAATTTGTAAAAGGTATGCATCTCACATTGATTCACCTCCTCCCCTTCTCAATATGAGACCTAAGAAGGTCCTTATCAATTAGTATTAGAACGTGGTTCCTTTGTTGATCCATTATGCCTACTTAGATCTGAAATTTTTTTTGCTACTACTATAAATCTTTACATTTACTACTGGTTAATATCATGGAGAGCATAAATAGTGTTAATAGCATAGGTATTCCCACTTTTGATGAACAAAATTATTAATTATGGAATAATAGAATGCTCCTATATTTGCTTTCACTTGATTTGGATGTGTTTGAATTTATTGTCAGTGGCTTCACTCCTGCTGCTAAAGGTGCTATGACATTTACTGATGAGAAGAATTTAAAGTAGGATGGAAAGGCTAGAAATGTCTTATATGCCTCCTTATCAGACAAAGAATTCACCAAAGTGATGGTGATATGGAAACCCCAAAAAGACGTGGCTTAAGGACCTAATGCATATAAGGAATCAAAGAACAACTAAAAAAGCTAAACCAAAGTTTAATAACACAAGCCCTAGACCCACCATTTGAAGGAACACAAACCTAGGGCATTTCAAAAGGACATGGATGCCAGACTCTAGAAAAGAAAGGAAGTGGGAGTGATAAGTCGATTGGAACACTACAAGAAGAAGTACCTCTTGATAAGTTTCTTAGTCCTTAAAAGAATTAAGGGAGAAAAACCCTTACTTTTTATTTCACTCAAAGATGTCTAATTTTCTAGAACTTACAAGTGATGTCTATTTATAGGCTAAGATAACAATCCTAAAAAGGCACAAATTCCTACTTAGGACAAATTCTTATTTTGGAGGAATTCCTAACTATGGACAAATTCTAATGCAAACAATAAACTCCTATTTAGGAGTGAATGCTATTACTTAGTCTGACCCATTAAGTATTCCAATTATATTAATTAGGCTTGGACTCTTTGTCAAACTTGAATTCGCACCATTTTATGCTTGGTTGGCCTAACTGTCTTCAATCAACCCATTTAGTACTTCTTCAATCAACCCATTTAGTACTTCTTCAATCTTTTTGGCTCTAGCTTGTGTTATTGGACCTTTTAGAATGTGCAATGGACCTCTTGCGTCCATTGAAACCTTCCATCCATCATCTTTACAGTTCTTATCAGATGGGGTGTAATACAACCAAACAAATTTGGGATAAATTAAAGAATATTTATGAATGAGACAATGTTATGAAGGAAGCCAAGTTATAAATCTGAATGAGTAGATTTGAAGATATAAAGATGCTGAATGATGAATCTGTGGATGCCTTCTTTACAAGAGTAAATGAAATTGTATGCTCTATTAGAGGTTATGAAAAGGAGATCAATGATGTTGCTGTGATAAGCAAGATACTTGGAGCCTTAGTAGAAGCTTTTAATCCCAAAGTTTCTTCTATAAAAGATAAAGATTTGGATAGGTTGCCCCTCGATGATTTACATAATATATTGGTGGCTTATGAAATGAAAAAAGTCCTAATAAAGAAAGAAAAAAAGCTTGAGGTAGAGAAAGAGTTGGCCTTTAAGCCATGAAAAAATTAAAAACTAAAAATTAAAGAATAAGGAGAAGAAACCATCAGTAGCTCTAAAGTAAAAGATGGTGATACTAAATTTGATAAAGTCATAGCATATATCACCAAAAATATGTGAAAAGGAAAAAGGAAGTACAAGGAAAAGTTACCCTTGAAGTGCTTTAAGTGTGGAGGCATTAGGCAACTTACAATAGACTACCTAAAGAAAAAAAAAAAAAGCATAAAGTGACGATGATGATGAGCAGACCTCGAGGAGGATAACAAAGAAATCCAACTATTCTAAAGCTGGGAATTCAAGTGCTAATGGGAAAAAGAAACTCTTCAAATCCAAAAGAAGAAATTTCTTGAGCAAGCCGAATAAATAAGATTTTGAAGAAGAAGCTAATAATGATTCTGATGATCATGCTATAGAAAATGTGCTGTTTGCAAATGATGAAGAAGAATCCTCAAATGATAAGGAATCAGTTGAAGAGGAAGAGAAAGAGATGGTGCAGTAACTTAAGAATGAATTGAGAGCTTATTTGCACAAAAATAGCAAGCTGGAAAAGGAGGTAAAGAATCTCAAGAAGTTAAATAAAAATTTTGATGTTGATGAATCTAATCTCCAAAGTGAAAAAAAAAAAAGAGTTTGAAGCAAAAGAGAAGGAGTACTTGAAAAAAATTGAGGAGCTAAATGTACTTGAAGCAGAACAAGGCAAACATGAAGATTTTAGTGCTAAGGTGATTTCACAAGAGCAAGAAGTGCTGAATTTGCAAGCCAAGCTCCATAAGGCTGAATCTGAATTGAAGAAGTATGAATAGAGCTTTATACAGACCATGGAAGTAAGAGGAGAGTCCTCTTTAGCAAATACTATTAAGGAGGATGCTACTAAAATGTTAGATAAGTGTCTAAGCAAACAAAGACCTCATTCCATGGGGAAGAAAGGACTTGGCTATATTAAAAAGCCAAATGATAGGATAAAAGAGAAGAAAGAAAATTTTGTTTGTACTTGAAAGCAAACACAATAAGTTATGAAGAAAAGAAACCAACCCAAGTTAAAATGGGTTAAGAAAGATGTAATGAAGACTTCTATCTAAAGGAGACAAGTTGTCAAAGATGGAAAAAAGGTTGCCATAATAGGTACTAAAGATTTAAGGTATGAACTTGTTGAAAGAAGAAAATTCAAATTTGAAGGATTTTGCTAATGTTGTAGTAAGTATGGGTACAAAGGTAGTGTGTGTTGGAGTAATTAACTATAATAAAGAGAAATGTGAGACAAGAGTCTAAAGGGAGACTTTACTAAGAAAGGAGACGATCTCAAGTGAAAAGAAGCAACTGCTACTAAGAAATAGATTTGATATATTGGAAAAATTTTATGGAAGATATGAAAAGGTTGAACACACTACTAAGCATATTTGACATTGTTACCAGGTTAGAGAATGCAAAGGAGAACACCTACATATGCTCCTACATTTGGCCAAAGAAGAAGAAGAGGAAGGGAAATGACAATGGTTGTAAAAGTTGTCTTAAAAGCTTCCAAGAAAGAAAAGCCATGGATACTTGACAATGGCTGCTTGTCACACATGACAAGAGACTCCAAGTTGCTAAAGGAAGTAGAAAAAAATAATAGAGCGTCAGTCACATTTGGTAATGATGGTGCTTTAATGATTAAAGGTGTTGTTGCTGAAATTTGTGCAGAAAAGTTAAAATTAGTGGAAGTGCTTTATGTTGAAGGGCTATAAAGAAAGCACTAATTGCTGCCTCTGGCATTACGTTTTATAGTGGCACTACAAGTCGCTTGTTAGGTATAAGTCAATGTTGACTATTGACCCTAAATTCAAGGAGTCAATATTGACCATTGGCCCTAAATTCAAGGAATCAATGTTGACCATTAATTGTAGGACAACCCTTGGGAATTAATGCTAACTATTGATTATAAGGCAATCCTTAAGGCTTATAAATACCCATGTAACTTCCAAGAGAGAGCTAAAGCATAGCAGAGAGAGTTTTAAAGAATGTGAGAGGCAAAGAGAATAACAGCTAGAGAAAAACAACCAAGAAAGAGTAGTTGAAGAAAACGGCCAAGAGAGCTATGCCTGAAAAACCAAAAAAAAAAAGAGCATCTAGTGGTAGAAAGAAAAAAGAGAGTAGTGGCAAGTGAACAAAAAGAGAGAAATGGAAAAAGGCATAGCAATTAGAGAGTATAGAACGACAAAAGTAGAAAAAATTACAACAGTAAAGGCAGAAAGATTACAGCGGCAGAAGTAAAAAAAGAAAAAGAAAAAATTGAAGCGGTAGAAGTAGAAAGTTGCAGTAGTAAAAGAAAAAAAAATTACAATAGCATGAGTAGAAAGATTGCAAAGACAAAAGTAGAGAGAATCGCAGTGACAGATGTAGGGAGAATTGCATCCACAAAAGTAGAAAGAATTGTAGGCATAGGGGTAGAGAAAACCAACAAAGAAAATGGTAAAGAAATTAAGCAATAGAAAAGAAAGAGGCTCCAACAGTAGAAAAGAAAAAGTAACAATGGTAGAAATAAGGAGAAAACTTGCAGAGAGAAAACCTATAGAGGAAAGAACCTACAGAAGTGAGAACTTATAAAGAAAAGATAGTCAAAATGACAGAAAGAAGGAGCGAACCTACACAGGAAAGAACATACAAAGGAGAGAAACTTGGCAGAGGTAGGAGAGTAACTTGGCAAAGGCAAGAGAGAAACCTGGCAAAGGTAGAAAGAAACCCAGTAGAGGCCTAGAGTATTGAGCCCATCTTTGATGGCTAATATTGCATTTGTTTTCAACAGCATCTCATATAGTTATTTGTGTTGATGTGATGTACTAAATGCTGTTAAGATGCAGAGAGGTCGTTGGAAAAAATAGTAATGGCAGGTCAACCTTGAAGTCGATAAGTCAATATTGACTATTGACCCTAAATTTTAGGGGTCAAGACTGACTATTGACCACTAACCATTGACCTTAAATTTTAAGAGGTCAATGTTGACCATTAACCCTAAATTTTAGAAATCAAATTTGGTCATTGATTATAGGGCAAACTTTGGGAATCGATGCTGATCGTTGATAAGTGTACAACCCTAATCTGAAGGCTTTATAAATACCTTAATGCATCTTACAAGATTGATGTGTGGGCTACAGAAAAATTGAGAGAATGACAACAAAGGCTACAAAAAGAGAACAACATGTGTGCTACAGAAGATTGAGAGAAAATGTAAAGAGAAAGTGATCGGCTAAGGCAAAGGAGGTAGCCACCAAGGAAAGAATGATTGGCTAAGGCAAAAGGAGGTAGCCACCAAACCAATCAATGAAGAAGTTTCACTAGCTACACCAAACTAGAGGAGATGTGCAACAGCCACACCAAGGAGAGGCAAATGTGTAGTAGCCACACCAAGGAGAGAAAAACATGCAACAACAACTCCAAAGAAAGAAAAATGTGCAACAGCCACCTTAAGGAGAGAAGGACATCTAATAGCTACCAAAAAGGGATCTTGTAGCACAACCAACAGCTTACGGCACATCCAGTAGCTTGTAGCAACTGGTAATAGGTGAGTCACAACCAATTCTTACAACAAGTGAAGCACAACTAGCAATTATAGTAGCAATCATAACCAATAATAACAGCAAAGGCATCCAATAATAATAACAAAGGCATGTAGCAATAGCAACAAGGGTAGCCAACAATAGCAATAAAGGCATGCAGCAATAACAGCAAAGACATGCAGCAATAGTAGCAAGGACAACTAGCAATACCAATAAGTGCAGGCACAACCAATAGCAAGTACAACCAGCAAATGTAGGCACAACTAGCAACTTGTAGTAATAGGCAGCAAGTGCAGATACAACTAGTAGAAGGCAACAAGTGCAAGCACTAACAGTATAGGAGAAAACTTGCCCGATAATAGGGCAGGTAATACCAATAGTAGGAGGAAAAAATGTGCCTCAACAGCAAGTCTAGCAACTTATAACAACAAAGGAGAAAATATGCCTCGATAACAAGTCTAGCAGCTTATAGCAATAGAGGAGAAAACTTGCCCTAGGAAGAGGGCAAGCAATACTAGAAGCAGAAGGAGAAAACTTGCCTCGACAAGAAGGTAGGCAACACTAGTAGTAGAGGAGAAAATGTGCCTCGATAGCAAGTAAGGTAGCACTAGCAGCAAGGAAGGCAACCTACCAAGGTAGCAAGTAAGGCAACCTGCCAAGGTAGCAAGGGAGGAAGCACTGGCAACAGAGGAAGAAACCTGCCAAGGTAGCAAGTGAAATAGCACTAGTAGTAAAGGAAGAGACCTGCCAAGGCAACACGAGAGGTAGCATTGATAGTAGAGGAAGAGAACTTGCAGATGTAGAGAACCTGTAAAGAAGAGACCTACATAGCTTAAGCAAAGACTGGAAGTAAGGAAGAAGAAGATATGCTTTCTGCATTAGTAGCCTGTGCACAATGAGTGATCCTGCTCAGGAAAGTGTTAGTTACTAACCTTTTTATAAATTTCATGAAAAAGGGTGGGAGACACTTGAAATGATTAGGAGATCAACTCATTTAGTAATCGGGAGATCAAACCTTAAAGTGATCAAGTGATCAACTCTTCTATTGATTAGGAGATCAAACCTTCAAGTGATTAAGAGATCAACTCGTGAAGTGATTGGGAGATCATCATAAGTGATTAAGGAGTCGTCTTTCTATAACATAGTTGTATCCTTTGATAACAAGAGTGGAGTATGTGATATAGGAGTGATCCTATCACACTGTGTACATAGTTTATACATTATGGATAAACCATGTAAAAATTGTCGTGTGTTCTTGAGTGCTTGAATTTAATTGATATCCATACAATCGCTCTCACATAAAGAAGAAAATAAAAATTGGATCATTGACTCTAACAAGTCATAAAGATTAATCTGGAAAGATTTATAAAAAAGTAAACATCTCAAACTAATTCACCCCCTTCACCTCTCAGTATAAGACCTAAAAAGGTCATCATCAGAGAGAAACCCAATAAAGGTAGAGAGTTGAGACTAGTAAAGGTTGAGAGTCCAAAATGGCATAAAGTGTGAGCAACTGAGAGTTAAAAACCAACAAAAAGTGGGGGTAGCTGAGAGTTTAGAATTGATAGAAAGTGGGAGCAGTTAAGAGTTCAAAATTGATAGATTGTGGGAGCAGTTGAGGGTTCAAAACCTACAAAGGAAAAAACCTGCACAACAGAGAGAACTTACAAAGGAGAGAACAAGCAGAAAGTTGTGAACCTATATAGAAGAGAAACTTGATAGAGGTAGGAGAGTAACCTGTTAGAGGAAAGAGAGAAACCTGGCAAAAGTAGGAGAGAAATTCACAGAGGTAGGAGAGAAACCCTGTAAAGGAGAGAACTTGTAGAAGAGAGAATTGGCAGAAAGCTTTAGCAAAAACCAATATTAAGGAAGGAGAGAATAGAAAAAAGAAAGGGGAAGATTAGTTTTTTACAATAGTAGCCTATGCATATGTAGAGATTTTTCTCAGGGAAGTTTTTGTTATAACCTTTTTATGTACTTCTTAAAACAGGGTGGAAAACCCTTAGAGTGGTTGGAAGAACAACCCTTGGAGTGATCAAGAGATCATTGTAAATGATTAAGGATTGATCCTTCCACAATGTTTAATGAAAGATCCTTGCACAACATCAGCTGTATCCCTTGATAATAAAAGTGCATCGTGTGATCTAGGAGTAATCCTATCATACTGTGGACATAGCTCATATATTGTTGGTGAACTACATAAAAATTCTATGTGTTCTAGGGTGCTTATGCTTGCTCGATATCCATACAACCGTTCTTACATAAAGAAGTGAGATAAATTGGATCATAGGTCACAAAGATTTAATCTGGACAGATTTGTAAAAAGTAAGCATCTTACACTTATTCACCCCCTCCCCTTCTCAGTGTAAGACCTAAAAAATTCCTTATCAATCTTACAACACTCCTAGCCATTAAATAAGGTTAAGACTCCTATGTAAATACCCAACTTTTAAAGACAGTTAAGAGTTTTCTCTCTTTCAATCTTATTGCATTTTTTTTACAATTTCTATATCACTTAATGAATTTTAAGTGTGGCAAGCCTACTTTAAGCATTAATATCCATTTTTGGTGGTAGTTCAACCCATATCCAAATATGGTGGTAAGCTCATCCAATTTGTTGAGCCCATCTTTGATGACTAATGTTGGATTTGTTATCAACAACATCTTACATATTTGTCCTTATTGATTTGATGTTATAAGTGTCATTGAGATGTGTTTGTTGTATTTACAAAGTGTTGGTAGTTGATTCATTCAAGGGTTAAGGAAGATGGCATTAATGGAATGTAACGAGGATAAGAAAAGAAAGTAAGGCTGAAATTAGGATGTTGCCAGCCCTACCTTACGCTACTAAGCTACAAATTTGGAGAAGTATATTTGAAGATATAAAGATGTTGAATGATGAATTAGTGGATGCCTTCTTTACAAGAGTAAATGAAATTGTATGCTCTATTAGAAGATAAGGAGAGGAGATCAATGAAAATACTGTGGTAAGGAAGATACTCAAAACCTTACCATAAGCTTTTAATGCCAAAGTTTCCTTCATATAAGATAGAGATTTGAATATGCTACCCTTGGGTGATTTATACAACATATTGATGGCTTATGAAATAAGAATAGCCCCACTGAAGAAAGAAAAAAGGCTTAAGGTAAAGAAGGAGTTTACATTCAAGGTAATAAAGAAATTAAAGATTAAAGACCAAGAAGAAGAATCCAATAGCAGCTCTGAAGAATAAGAAGATAATGATACTAAACTAGATGAAGTCATGGCATACATCACCAAAAATATAAGGAAAGGAAAAGGGAAGTACAAGGGAAAATTACCCTTAAAGTGCTTTAGTTGTGAAGACATTAGGCACTTTACCATGGATTGCCCAAAGAGAAAATAAGTAAATAGTGATGATGATGATGATGAGCCTACCTAATGAGAACTGTAGAGATGATGGGTGGAAGGCTTCAATGGATGCAAGAGGTCCATTGCACATCCCAGAATGCCTAATAACACGAGCTAGAGGCAAAAAGATTAAAGAAGCACCAAATGGGCTGATTGAGAACATTCAGGCCAACCAAGCTTTAAATTGTGCAAATTTAAGTTTGACAAAGATTTTTGGCCTAATTAATATAATTGGAATACTTAATGGTCAAACTAAGTAATAACATTTAGTCCTCAATAGGAGTTTATTGTCTATATGGGAATTTGTCCATAGTTAGTAATTCCTCCAAAATAAGGATTTGTTTTAAGTAGGAATTTGTGTCTCTTTAGGATTGCTATCTTAGCCTATAAATAGGCACCCTTGTAAGCTTAGGAAAATCAGACAACTTTGAGTGAAATAGAAAGCAAGGGTTTTTCTCTCTTGGTTCTTTCAAGGACTAAAGAACTTATCAAGAGGTACTTCTTCTTGTGGAGTTCCAATTGACTTATCACTCCTAATTCCTTTCTTTTCTACGGTATAGTGTCCATATCCTTCTTAAATACCTTAGATTCGTGTTCCTTTAAAGGGTGGATCTAGGTTTTGCAATATTAAACTCTAGTTTAGTTTTCCTAGTTGTTCTTTGATTCCTTGTATTCATTGGGTCCATAAGCCACGTCTTTTTGGGGTTTTCCACATCAATTGGTATCAGAGCCTGGTTCTAAATCAAGTTGTGTTATTCCCACGGCCTTATATGAGTTATAATTGTTGTCAACTAGATTTAAGTGTGTAAGCAGAAGTGACTCATATCTCAGGAATTATAGGATAAAACTAGCATGTCAAATAACCTCGTAAAGTGATCTCCTTAAAGTGAACTTATAGAGGGAGTTTAGCATTGCTTAAGTCTTAGTGTGACATAGCATTGCTTGAGAAAAATAAATTAAAAAGGAGGATATTGGTGAATTTTGAATGGAATAGTAATATGAAGCCACATCAAGGGGAAGAAAGGAAATCCACTGTAGTTCAAGTAAGCCCTACTAGGGTTTTCATAGAAGGTAGTATATAAACCAAGACTTATCTCTTTTTAGGTAGCACACACACACACATACCAAAAAATGGGGACATGGATACAGACCAGAAAAGGGAGAAATGAGACACCAGTGAGACCATAAACGTTGTAGATACAGACTAGAAACATTGGAGATACAGACCAGAAATGTTGGGGATACAGACCAGAAATGTTGGGGATACAGACCAGAAACATCGGAGATACAGACTAGAGCACACCGGAAGACCAGAATCTGTGAGACCAAAAAAGGGTGACCATCGTAAGATAGTGAAACCTGGAGAAGGTGAGACGTGAGAGCGTACCACCCAAAAATAGTGAAACAAAGCAAACCAGAACTAGAACATGTGAAATGTGAGACCAGGTGAGACCAATGAAGCTTGAAACAGGTGAGACCAGATCAGACCTAGAATGGGTGAGACCAGACCAGACATGGAGCAAATGAAATGTGAGACCAGGTGAGACCAACATAGCTTGAAACGGGTGAGACCAGACCAGACCAGACCTGGAGCAAGTGAAACGTGAGATCTGGTGAGACCAGAAAGAGAGGACATGAGACCTAGAGAAGGTGAGACGTGAGAGCATATCAGAACCAGACTAGGTGAGATGTGAGATCTGGTGTGACCAAAACCAGAGCAGACGTGAGACCTGGAGAGAGTGAGACGTGAGACCAAACTAGACCAGACCAAAACGATGAAATGGTGAGACTAGACCTAAAGATCGTGAGACAGTGGGACAGGGAGACAATAAGACCAGGAGATGGGTGAGACGGTGAGACAGTGAGACCAGGAGTTGTGTGAGAACCAAAAGAAGAAGTTCAGTGAAGCATTTGAGAGAACTCAACGTATTTTCAGATTTCTTCAGAGAGGTTAGAGAGTGTTTTGGTGATCTTCCAAGTAGTAGTGAAGCAACTTATTCAAATGAAATAAAGGCAAGACAAGTTAGAAGAAGAGTAGACACAGTAAGTGACACTCTTTATATTATGATTGCTTTGTCTTTGCAATAGTGAAAGGAGTAGAAGATTAAGACATCCATTGTAATCATGGGGGATACCACACTAGTGTTCTCAAGTATAACATATTGTCTCGGTAGAGGAAGAATCCCTACCACCAAGGAGCACGTCACATTGACAGAACCATGTAAATCTCTTGTGTTTTTGCTTTGAATTTACATTCTGTGTTTTGAATTGAGTTGTGAACACAGCTAAAGAATCATCAAACCCATAACCTAAAGAAGACCTAATCAAGAACAGCCAATCTATCTAATAGGCAAGGTGTTTGAAAGGTAACTTTGGGGACTATTGTGATTAGTAGGTAACAATAGATCTACCTTAGTTAAATATAAGAAAGAGTTCACTTTTGAGAAGAGTTTGAAGTTGTTCACATACCTGCATATTGATGAGAGCTAGAGTATTAAAGAAGTAGAGTTCTTTGGCTAAAATTATTAGAGTTTTTTTAAAGGGGTGTGATATTGATTTACCCTCCTCAGTATCACAGACTAGTAGATCTTAGGGTGATGTTGGGAACTTCAATTGGTATCAGAGCACAGGTTCATTAATTTGAAACTTAATAGCTTGGTGTACTAGCTCAAAGGGTTTCAGAAGTTTTAACTTGCTTAGCATACTGAGAAATAGATACAGGTACCAACACCAGCACTACTTACAGCAAGAAGGTTCCAATCTTTAAGGGAACCAACTACCATATGTGGAGAGCAAGAATGCAGGTGGTATTTGTAACCATGGGCATGAATATGGTGAAATCTATATAGGAGAGTTTTGAGCCTCTAAAAGCAGGTAAAGATCCAACCCCAGGGGAATTATGACAGTTTAAGATCAATGGGAAGGCCTCAAATGTCATCATTTCAGCATTAATAGATGTGGAATATGCTAAAGTTATGGACAACAAATCTGCTAAGGAGATATGGGATAGATTATAGAAAGTCTATGAAGGTGATGGCAGAATGAAGGAGGCCAAGATTTAAGATTTCAAGGAGAGATATGAATCCCTCAAAATGCAGAAGAATAAGACAATCCAAGAGTTCTTTAGCAGAGTTATTGATGCTGTAAATGACCTTATAAGTCATGGGAAGAACAAGAAGAAATTATCTATTGTGAAGAAAATTCTGAGAATTCTGCCTGAAAGGTTTGCCTCAAAGGTGGTAGCTATAGAGGAGAGTAAAGATCTCAATTCTATGTCACTACATGATCTCCAGTGCAATCTCATTGCATATGAGATGAGAATAAAGTCAACTGAAAGCTCCTCAACATCAAAGCTATCAAAGGAGGCAACTTTCAAAGCTATGAGACACTTGAAGATAAGAGAAGAGGAAGAATCATCTAGTGAGGATGATGATGGTGATGAGGAAGAAAGAGAAGGTGAATTATTGGCTTACTTCACAAGGAAATTCAAAAAGGGGTCTAAGAAGTGAAAAGGACAGTTGTCCTTAAGATGTTATCATTGTGGGTAGACTGGATACTTTGCTTCTAAGGGCTAAACATATTGACTTGAAGAGAATATTTGAAGAACAGATCAAAATATGTGAAGACCTTACTATAGAGCTTAGCTCAAGGACTTCAACAATTAAAGAAATGGAGATAGAGTTGTTGAGACTTTAGCAATAACTCAAAAAGAGTGAAGAGAACTTGTAGTTTGAAGTGGTAGGAGAAACAAGCTCTGCAAGAGAAAAGAAGAATGGAGAGAAAGTGTAGCAATCAAATGCTGCACTGCCTAAAGAGAATGACACTTTGCCACATAAGTTGAAAAAGAAGGCTGTGACTCAGGAGAAGATAACTGAAGAAGAGAAGACAGTTATTAAACCAAAGCCAGGGCCAAAAATGATGTATATGGTTAAAGAGTAGCAGCCCATAGCTGCTACATCTCAGAAAGAAAAGACTGATCAGCCAGGAACAATAAAGGCTAAAAATAAAGAAGATTTGAAGAAGTAACCTAGGGTTGCAAAGAAAATTTAAGAAAGTCAACCAGCCAAGGGCAATGGCTGAACAAAAAAAGGAGAAGAAGGTGGCTGAAATGAAAGCCACACAAGCAAAGAAGCCAGCAACATTGCCTACATAGCAAGTAATGAACAAAAGAAAGCAAGCTGTGATTAGACCCAAGAAGAGGCAGTTTCAAGGTTACTATCTTTATTGTGAAGTTTGGGGTTATAAGGCAAGTAAATGCTGGTGGAGAAGGCCAGTATATGTCTCCAACTTGAGAAGATATGATGTTGTATACAAGGGGAGACAATACAAAATTTAGAGGAGAACACTTGTCATAAGTTCTTGCACATACTATAAAAAGCAAGGACACACTGACAAGGAGTGTTGGTGGAAGCCCAAACCAGTGGTTTCAAAGAACAAGTTTGTTATATTAGTAGACTTGGAACAGTGTGAAAGGTGCGAGTAAGATGGTCATAATACCAAGAGATGCATGTCACTTCCCCCTAAGCAAGAGAAGGCACTTAATGGCACAAGATGGCCATAATACCAAGAGATGCATGTCACTTCTCCCTAAGCAAGAGAAGGCACTTAATGGAACAATGAAAGCAATTGGTACAGTCAAAGTTGAGAAAAAGGAGAAAACTATCATCAAGCTAGTTCAAAAGAAGGAATATAAAGCTAAAAAAGAGGTGACTAATATAGCTGAAATTGCACTAAAGGTAGACTACAAGGATAAGCAATGGATCCTTGATAGTGGATGCACTTTACACATGATAGGAGACAAGAGTAAATTATCAAAGCTGAACAAGTCAAGAAAAGATAGTCAAGTTTGGCAATGATGATTCACTCAACATCAGTGATCAAAGGTCTGTAAATATTGGAAAAGGAAAGCTAAAAGATGTTCTGCACATAAAAGGACTTAGATATAATCTAGCATCTGTCAGTCAATTATGCAATGAATACCATAAAGTGATATTTACAAAAATAGGTTGCCAAGTAAAGAGTAAAGAAGGCAATACTATTGTAGCCGGGAAGAGAATAACTAGAAATTTATATTTGATTGATGAGGACAAAACAAACAGATGTTTAATTACAAAAAAAAAATCAACTCTAGCATAGGAGGCTGGGACACTTAACACAGAAGAACATGGGGAAGCTGACCACTACTTATGCAATCAAAGATATTGCAGACCTCAAGAGAGAGAGGGAGTATGTCTGCTCAGCATGCTCTAAAGGAAAACATGTCAAAAAATAGTATGGGACCAAAAAGTTCAGTCCTGAAGCAGTGCTTGACATTGTACATACTGATTTGTGTGGGCCGATGAGAACAAAAAGGTTGAATGGTGAGAAGTACTTCATCTTGTTTGTTGATGATTATTCTATAAGGACCAGCATCATGCACCTCAAACACAAGTCAGAAGTTTTGAAATGATTCAAGAGATACAAAAGATTGGCTAAAATGAGAATGGAAAGAAAATCAAAGTATTGAGGTCAGATCAAGGCACTAAATTAACAAATGTAGCTTTTGAAGATTATCTTGAGAAGTATGGAATTCATCATCAAATGGTAGCAGCAAGAACACCTTAACAAGATGGGGTGGTAGAGTGGAAAAATAGAGTTGTGGTTGAAATGGCAAGAACTCTACTATTGGAATCCAAGCTTCACACAAGATTTTGGACAGAAGCAACATTTACAACTATGCACCTACTAAACAGAGTTTTACTAAGGCCTAATACTGATAAGACTCCGTATGAGCTATGGAGTGGGAAGAACACAACAGCCAAGTATCTTAAAATCTTTGGTAGCCCTTGGTTTGTGAAGAACAAGGAGCAAACCTTGGGAAAATTACATGCTAGGTCAGATGAAGGCACCTTTGTGGGATACTCAGCAAAGACAAAAGGTTACAAAGTTTTTCTGCATAAACTAGAAAAAGTAGTCACTTCCAATGATGTAAGAAAAGATGAATGTTCTTAACTAGAAACTAGAAAAAGTAGCCTTCCAGTAGCAAGGCTAGAAACTATTAGAATGTTCTTAACTTTGGTAGCACATAAGAGGTATAAATTCTACTAGATGGATGTGAAATTAGCCTTTCTGAATGGGCACCTGAAAGAAGAAGTATATATCGAACAACCTAATAGAGTACAAATTAGTAAGGATGAGACACATGTATGCAAGCTAAAGAAAGCCTTGTATGGCCTTAAACAAGCCCCAAGAGCATGGTATAGTAGGCGGGATGCGTATTTGAGAAGGTTGAACTTGAAAAGAGGAACAATTGATAATAACCTATATGTGTTCAACTCAAAGAAAGGCCAATTGATAACCATAGTATATATAGATGACATCATTTTTGG
The DNA here is from genome assembly GCA_037897445.1 of Ceriops zippeliana. NCBI lineage: Eukaryota > Viridiplantae > Streptophyta > Magnoliopsida > Malpighiales > Rhizophoraceae > Ceriops > Ceriops zippeliana. The sequence goes on along the minus strand of JBAPLH010001437.1, from coordinate 2,254,910 downwards.
AGGGGATCACTCTGAGCTATGCCAAGAATTTGCACAGAAGATGTGTGAGGAATTTGAGATGTCATTGATTGGAGAAATGACTTACTTTCTTGGATTACAGATAAAACAATGTGAAAAAGGTATTTTTATTTCTCAGACAAAATATGCCAAAGAGATGCTGAAAAAGTTTGGCATGGAGGATGGTAAACCTATCAATACCCCTATGATAGTAGGCTGCAAGTTAATAAAAGATTAAGAACGAAGGAGTACAAGCCCCACAGAATATAGGAAGATGATACGGAGCCTTCTGTACCTTATAGCATTAAGGCCTGATCTCATGCAAGCGGTGTGCATTACTACCAGATTCCAAGCTGATCCTAAGGAATCTCATGTGTTGGCAGTGAAAAGAATCCTAAGATACCTTAAAGGGAAACTAGAAATGGGTTTGTGGTATCCTGCCATGGATTTGTAAAACTATGAGTATACACTGATGCATACTGGGGAGGAAGTATAGATGACAGAAAATCAACCAATGGCTGTAGCTTCTACTCAGGTGATATGGATGCAAAGACAATTGGCAAATTTGGGTGTTGAAATGAAGTTACCAGTGAGTATACTTTGTGATAATCAAAGTGCAATTGATCTTAGCAAGAATCTAGTTCAACATTCAAGGAGCAAGCATATTGACATTTGGTATCACTTTATCAAGGATCAAGTGGAAGAAGGCACGGTTTAATTGGAGTATGTTAGCACTAAAGATCAAATCTCAGATATTCTAACTAAACCTTTATCCATAGAGTTGTTTGAGGAGCACAAAATGAGTTTGTCTGTGCAAATGCCTCCTCAAGCCTGAAGTTAAGGTGAATCCTCCATCTCTACTTTGCAGGTTTTTCAAATTTGTAATTGGTTGGCAAAGGGGGAGAGACGCAACAGTACAGGGGGAGTTATTAAGGAAAGGGGAGTGCATATTGAGGGGGAGTTGTAATCCATCTACTTCTGGATTATTACTCTAAGAAGATTATGAAGGACTGCTGCATAATGGTTTTTGTTATGAGTGTTGCCAACAAATACAAAGGGAGAGATTGTTGTTCCCACAACCTTGTATGGGTTGTAATTGTTGTCAACTAGATTGAAGTGTGCAAGCAAAAGTGGCTAATATCTTAGGAATTACAGGATAAGACTACCATGTTAGATAACCTAAGTGATCTCCTTGGAGTGAAGTTGTAGAGGGAGTTTAGCATTGCTTGAGAAAAATAAATTTAAAAGGAGGATAATGTTGAATTTTGAATGGAATAGTAATATGAAGCCACATGGAAGGGGAAGAAAGGAAATTTGTCGTAGCTGAAGCAAGCCCTACTAGGGTTTTCATAGAAGACAGTATATAAACCAAGACTTATCTCTTTTTAAGGTAGCACACACACACCAGAAAAGGGAAAAGTGAGACACAAGTGAGACTAGAAATGTTGGGGATACAGACCAGAAATGTTGGAGATGCAGACCAGAGCAGCACACTGAAAGACTAGAATTTGTGAGACCAGAAAAAGGTGACCACCGTAAGATAGAGAGACCTAGTAAAGGTGACACATGAGAGTGTACCACCCGAAAAATAGTGAAACAAAGCACACTAGACCTAGAGCAAGTGAAACGTGAGACCAGGTGAGACCAACGAAGCTTGAAACAGGTGAGACTAGACCAGACTTGAAACGGGAGACCAGACAGACCTGGAGCTAGTGAAATGTGAGACCAGGTGAGACCAACGAAGCTTGAAATGGGTGAGAGCAGACCAGACTTGTAGCAAGTGAAACATGAGATCAGGTGAGACCAACATAGCTTGAAATGGGTGAGACCAAACTAGACCTGGAATAGGTGAGACCAGACCAGACCTGGAGCAAATGAAATGTGAGATCTGGTGAGGCCAGAAAGAGAGGATGTGAGACCTGGAGAAGGTGAGACGTGAGATCTGGTGTGACCAGAACCAGAGCAGACGTGAGACTTGGAGAGGGTGAGACATGAGACTAGGTGAGACCAGACCAAAACAGTGAAACAGTATGACCAGACTTGGAGACCGTGAGACAGTGGGACAGGGAGATAGTGAGACCAGGAGACAGGTGAGACTATGAGACGGTGAGGCCAGAAGTTGTGTGAGACAACCAAGAGAAGAAGTTCGGTGAAGCATTTGAGAGAACTCAACGTATTTTCATATTTCTTCAAGTGAGATTAGAGAGTGTTTTGATGATCTTCCGAGCGGTAGTGAAGCAGCCTATTCAAATCAAATAGAGGCAAGACAAGCTAGAAGAAGAGTGGACACAGTAAGTGACACTTTTTGTATTATGATTGCTTTGTATTTGTAATAGTGAAAGGAGTAGAAGATTAAGACATCCATTGTAATCATAGGGGATACCACACTGGTGTTCTCAAGTATAGTGGATTGTCTCGATAGAGAAAGAATCCCTACCACCGTGGAGTATGTCACATTGATAAAACCACATAAATCTCTTGTGTCATTGCTTTGAATTTACATTCTATGTTTTGAATTGAGTTGTGAACATAGTTAAAGAATCATCAAACCCATAACCTAAAAAAGACAAAAATTACCAAAATTTAAGAATAATTTAATAAATCAAAATTTTCTTATTAGGATTGATAGCAAGGCTACAAAAAATGTTTTAACAAATGATGTTAAAACTATAATGGCATACAATACTTTTTGCTTTTGATTTTAATATTAATTTTATTAAGGGAATGTCTAATTCTCTTCTGCACTTCCTACCTCATAAATTTTTTTAGGGAAATTAATAATGAGCAAAAGACCTGATTATGGATTACCATCAAGGCTATATATTTCACCAATGAAAGAAATGTCTAGTTCTTCTACTTAAATGCACAATAAACTACATTCATTATCCATTAACACTTATGAGCATGCAACTATAAAAGATTAATTAGCCTTTTAATCCAAAATTGTTGGACTTCTTATGTCCAATTGAAAACAATTATACTATTTAAAAACCTTATGATGTTTACAAGATTTTATTTTGAAGATAATATGTTTCCCTATATCACTATAAATGATTATTATTATTATTATTATCACCAAATTTTAATTGATATAGGTTCAATGGTGATCAAGCCCATTAATAAGGAAGCAGGCTATAGAGGAGCTAAAGATTAGGCTTATGCAAAATTCAAAATCAAAAAGATTATTTTTAAAGATTTTTAACAATATTACTTTAAAGAATCTTCATAAGTGATACCTAAGTTGTGTTGTTGTTTTCTCTACTTTAGTTGGGAGGTTTAGGAGAGTTATGGAATTCATTGACAATGATCTTATGGAGACTTTTAATGGGTAAATTACATAGAAGTTTATCTTATAATAAATGTAGTAATATAAGTAGTAGTAGTAATAGTATTAATAGAAATGAAGAAATAGATATTAATTAAAGTATAAATAATAATTATTTACAAAAATGACATCTTGCTTCTTATTCATCTTCTTATGTATATTAACCAAGAAGGAACTTTGTGCTTAAAGCAAATTATGTTATGAAGACTATTGAAGAAGCATTACCCTTATCTTAGGGTTATAATAACTTCACTTTGTTTTCACATCAAAAGAAATACAAATTCATTTATATAAGAATGGTAAAATTAATGGTTATAAGATTAAAATTAAATAACTTTACAATTATTTGTCTCTGAGACAAAAGACATAATCATTTTCATGACTCCTTATTAAGAGCAACTGAGTCAAATCTAAGTGATGGACCAATTTATTTTTCATGTTATCCAAACATCACCCTCTTTAATAAATATAAATTTGTTGCATGCATTATACTTAAATCTCAAAATGAATGGTTTTGATATGTTATTGGCATTAAAGAATTTGATCCTTATTTGTAAGATTTATTATAAAATTTTGAATACTATTTGATACTGACTCTAATTATATACAAACAAAACTCAATACCAATATTGGTATAGGATTATTTTAACATAGGTTAAGGGATTAGAGTTCTGACCCAACAATTATAAAACAACCGAAAACCAAAACTATAAGATTCAAATACCACACAAGGACAATGTTGAAGAAGATAAGTCTATTAAACCAATACACTTAAGTATGAAAGTTTACAATTAGTTCTCAACGAACCAGAGAAAATAGCTCCTTCCCTCATAAAAAAAAATTATGTCTCCTCCAACCATCCCTTTTTCCTTTTTTATATGCTAACCCCCAAAAATCCTAGTTACCAAGATGGACTTATTAATAAAATTCGTCCAGCCTATTACATAATAATAAAAACCCATGAAAATAACCCATTTAGATACTGAAATTCATCCAACCCACTACATAACAATATAACCCATGAAAATAACTCATTTAAATGCTCACACATAGGTTGCCAACTCCAACTTCCTTCTTAGCCATGGTTTTCATATTCCACCATAGATGATACATTTGCAAGCCCTGATAAAGCCTCTATCATCCTTAATTTGTGCCTAATAATTTCCTGTAAGTAAATGTCATATAACAAGTTGTTAAGTATCTTATTCCCACAGTCTTGTATAGGTTGTAATTCTTGTCAACTAGTTTTAAGTGTGCAAGAAAGTAATGCCACGTGGAAGGGCAAGAAGGTAAAAGCCACATGAAGGGGCAAAAACATAAAAGCCACATGGAAGGGTAAGACAATAAATTCGCCTCATTAGGTTTTTATGGAGGAGTATATAAAGTCCTAACACTGTAGAGAGCAAGAGGTAGCCATCGAGTGAACAGTAGCCATCATCGAAGATAAGAGAGAAAACAAATCTGTGGTTGGAAAAGAGGAGAGGTCAGCAAAAATAGAGAAAAGAGACGGCTGAAGGGGCTAGATGACCGGACAGAAGATCGAAAGAGCAAAATGGCAAAGCCATTGGAAGAGAGAAAAATCATATACGGCCAAATCAGAGCAAACTGGCAGAAGGAGAGAGAAACCTAACGGCCAAAAATAGAAGGTCGATAGAATTGAGAGAGAGAGAGATGGACGAAGAGTGAGATCGTGAAAGAGAGAGAAACAAGTCAACACGCTAGACGGTGAGAGAGAAAGCATGATGAATAGTGACTTATAGAAGGCGTGAGACCATAAACACGAGACGAGCCATGAGACAAGGAGACAGGTGAGACCTGAGACAGTGAAAGTAGGAATTGTATGAGACAACGTAAAGAAGGAATTTGGCTATGCATTAGAAAGAACTCAATGTATTTCCAGATTTCTTCAAGAGAGGTTAAAGAGTGTTGTGGTGAACTTCTGAGCAACAGTCGAGCAACCTTTCAATTCAACATAGGCAAGACGAGCTAGAAGAAGGGTAGGCACAGTTAAGTGACACTTTTTGTCTTATACTTGCTTAGTAATTGCAATATTGAAAGGAGCAGAGAATTAAGACATCCATTGTTACTAGAATTCTTAAGTATAATGGATAGTCTTGGTAAGGGAGAGTCTCTACCACTGTAGATGTACGTCATGTTGACGAAACCACATAAATCTCATGTGTCTTTAATTTGCTTTACGTTCTATGTTTTGAATTGAGTTGTGAACGCAGCTAAAGTATCAACCAACCCATAACCTAACGAAGACCTAAACAAGAACATCCGAATTGTCTATTAGGCAAGGTGTTTGAAAGGTGACTTTAGGGACTATTGTGATTAGTAGGTAGCAATAGATCTACCTTAGTCGAGTTTGAGAAATAGTTTGCTTTTAAGAAGTGGTTGAAGTTATTCACTTACCTGCAAATTGTGAATTATGGTGATATTGATTCACCCCCCCTCTTAGTATCACAAACTAATAGATCCTAGGGAGAAGTCTGGAACTTCAATTGGTATCAGAGCCAGGTTCACCAATTTGAAGCTTAATAGCTTGGTGTACTAGTTTGAAGAGATCTAGAAGTTTGACTTGTTCAGCATACTGAAAAATGGAAGCCAGTACTAGCACTAGCACCACTTACAATAAGAAGGTTCCAATCTTCAATGGAACCAACTACCATATGTGGAGAGCAAGAATGCAAGTGGTATTTACAACTATGGGCATGAACGTGGTGAAATGCATACAGGAGGGTTTTGTCACTCTGAAAGAAGGTAAAGACCTAAACCTAGAGGAATTAAGGTAGTTTGAGATAAATGGGAAGGCCTCAAATGTCATCATTTCAGCATTAACAGATGCTGAGTATGCTAAAGTTATGGACTGCAAATCTTCCAAGGAGATATGGGACAGATTGTAGAAATTTTATGAAGGTGATGGCATAATTAAGGAGGTTAAGCTTCAAGTGTTCAAGGAGAGATATGAATGTCTTAGAATGTAGGAAAATGAGACAGTCCAAGAGTTCTTCACTAGGGTTATTAATGTTGTAAATGACCTTAGAAGTCATGGGAAGAACAAGAAGGACTCATCTATTATGAAGAAAATTTTGAGAATTCTGCCTAAGAGGTTTGCCTCAAAGGTAGCAACCATAGAAGAGAGTAGAGATCCCAATTCTATTTCTCTACATGATCTCCAATGCAATCTCATTGCATATGAGATAAGAATAAAGTCAGTTGAAAGCTCTGCAATGACAAACGTATCAAAGGAGGCAGCTTTCAAAGCTATAAAGCACTTGAAGATAAAAGAAGAGAAAGAATCATCCAGTGAGGATGATGATGATGAGGAGGAAGAAACTGAATGTGAAGTGTTGGAGACAGGGGTCTAAGAAGGGAAAAGAACAGTTGTCCTTGAGATATTATCATTGTTGGCAGACTGGACACTTTGCTTCTCAGTGCAAAGTGAAACTTGATGATGAAGATAAGGATGGTGATGATGAGCAAAATTCAAGATGAAGAAGATCATCCTTCAAATCAAAGAAGTCCAAAAAGAAGACTACCAACCCATAGAAGAAGAAGATCAGCTCATTCAAGAGTTATATGAGTCAGATAAAAGAAGCTGATGAGGAGGAAGATGAAGAGTTATTAGATGAGTATGCCTTTATGGCATCAGCACAAAGTGGTAGTTCAACCTTTGAAGAGGAAGAGGAGGTTGATGAAAAAGAACCAGATCTTGAAGCTGAGTTGGAGACAACTTTAAAGGAGATAATCCGAAGGGGCAGAACCATAAGAAGGTTAGAGGCCCATATAAAACAAGTTGAAGCAAAGTTTGAGGAAGATGAAAGTCAAAAGGATGAAATAAGGGCTGAGCATATTGACTTGAAGAGAAGATTTGAAGAATAGATCAAAATATGTGAAGACCTTATAGTAGAACTTGGCTCAAGGGCTTCAAAAATTGAAGAAATGGAGAAAGAGTTGCTGAGACTTCAGCAACAACTCAAAAGTACCAAAGAGAACTTGCAGAAGCTTGAAATGATAGGAGAAACAAGTTCTATAGAAGGAGAGAAGAATGTAGAGAAAGTACAGCAATTTAAGGCTGCTTGGCTAAAGAAAATAAGAATGTGCCACAGAAGTTGAAAGTGAAGGTTGTGACTCAGGAGAAGATAACTAAAGAAGAGAAGACAGTTATCAAACCAAAGCTAGGGCAAAAAAATGATATGTGGTTAAAGAGCAGCAGCCCATAGCTGCTACATCTCAGAAAGAAAAGAAAGTTAGCCAACAAAGGGCTAGGGCTGAATAGAAGAAGGAGAAGAAGGTGACTAAAATGAAAGTCACACAAGCAAAGAAGCCAGCTACCTTGCTTACACAGCAAGTGATGAATAGAAGACAACAAGCTATGATTAGACCCTAGAAAAGGCAGTTTTAAGGTCATTGCCTTTATTGTGAATTTTGGGGTCATAAGGTGAGTAATTGCTGGTGGAGAAGGCCAACATATGTCTCCAACTTGAGAAGATTGGATGCTATGTACAAGGGGAGACAATACAAAATTCAGAGGAGAACACCTATCATGAGTTCTTGCACATACTATAAAAAGCAAGGACAAACTGACAAGGAATGTTAGTGGAAGCCCAAACCAATGGTTTCAAAGAACAAGTTTACTATATTGGTAGACTTGGAACAATGTAAAAGGTACCGACAGGATGGCCATAATGCCAAGAGATGCATGACACTTCTCCCTGAGCAAGAGAAGGCACTCAATGGCATAGTGAAAACAAGCAGTGCAGTCAAAGCTGAGAAAAAGGGGAAAGCTATCTTCCAACTAGTTCAAAAGAAGGAATATAAAGTTAAAAGGGAGGTAGCTAATATAGCTGAAATTGTGCTCAAAGCTGACTACAAGGATAAGCAGTGGATCCTTAACAGTGAATGCACTTCACACATGACGAGAGACAAGAGTAAATTGTCAAGGCAAGTCAAGAGAAGGCAAAGTTAAGTTTAGCAATAATGATTCACTCAATAGTAATGGTCAGGGGTCAATAAACATTGGAAGAGAAAAGCTAAAAGATGTTCTGCACATTGAAGAACTCAGATATAATCTAGCATCTACAGAGTAAAGAAGGTAATACTGTTGTAGTTAGGAAGAGAATAGCTGGAGATTTGTATGTGATTGATGAAGAAAGAGATCCTCTTGCAACTAAGACTATGTAAGAAAGAAAGCCAAATAAAACGTGGACCCATGCTCATCAAGTAAATCAGATCAAAGGTGACCCATCAATAGGAGTTACAACAAGAAGAAGAATTATGGGAGCTACTGCTTTACTCTCACAAGTTGGACCTAAATTTATTGAAGAGGCTACACAAGATCTAACTAAATCTCTGTTCACAGAGCTATTTGAAAAGCACATAATGAGTTTTCTGTGGGAATGCCTCGTCAAGCCTAAAATCAGGTGAATCCTCCATCTCTACTTTGCGAGTTTTTCAGATTTGTTATTGGTTGGCAAAGGGGGAGAGAAGCAACAGTGCAGAGGGAGCTGTTAAGAAAGGGGGAGTGCATATTTAGGAGGAGTTGAAACTGCTGTATAATAGCTTTTGTTATAAGTGTTGCCAATAATTACAAAGGGGGAGATTGTTGTTCCCACAACCTTGTATAGGTTATAATTGATTTCAATTAGGTTTAAGTGTGCAAGAAAGTAAAGGCACGTGGAAAGGCAAGAAGGTAAAAGCCACATGCACAGGCAAGAACATAAAAGCCATAAGGAAGGGCAAGACAGTAAATTTGCACTATTAGGTTTTTATAGAGGAGTATATGGGGGCCTAACACTGTAGAGAGTAGGAGGCAACTGTCAAGTGAACAGTAGATATCATTGGAGATAGAAGAGAAAATGAACATGTGGTTGGAAAAGAGGAGACAGCTTAAGGGGCTGGACGACCAGATAGAAGACCGGAAGAGCAAAATGGCAAAGCTATTGGAAGAGAGAAAAAATATATACGGCCAAATCTGAGCAGACTAGCGGAAGGAGAGAGAAACCCGATGGCCAAAAACAGAAGGTCGACAAAATTGAGAGAGAGAGACGGACGAAGAGTGAGATTGTGAAAGAGAGAGAAACGGGTTGACACAGCTAGACAGTGAGAGAGAAAGCACGACACGACAAGAGAGAGAAATGGGACGACGACAAAATAAAGTGGACGATCGACAGAAAACCAAGATAGCTGAAAAAATTTGGGGGCTGAACGAAGAACAAAGGTTGAGAGAGAGAAAAGGAGCTGAAAGACAGAATGAAGAGTGGATGACCGATGAATAGTGACCAATAGAAGGCGTGAGACCAGAATGTGCATTGGCGTGAGATCAAAAATGTGAGATGAGCCGTGAGACAACGAGACGGGTGAGACCGTGAGATAGTGAAAGCAGGAATTATGTGAGACAATGTAAAGAAGGAATTCGACGAAGCATTGGCAAGAACTCAACATATTTCCAGATTTCTTCAAAAGAGGTTAGAGAGCATTGCGGTAAACTTCTAGCTAAACTTGGAAAATACATGTAAACATTCAACTTCTTTAATTCTTTCTTATCTTTTAAGGGAATTCAAAAGGGTCAGAAGAAGAAGAAAGCAAGTAACTTAACCATAATACAAGGTTGAGTTTCTTCCATCTATTTGAACTTCTGTGGTTAATAAATGAATAAATACTTCTTCATGTCAATTACCATTTCTTTTAATTATGAGATATAAGGATGAAAATAAAAGTATTTATGTACTAGAACATTGCTCTACTATAGATGAAGAAGTCAAGACCATTTTTTTATTATAAGACTAATATTTCTCCTTTTATAGTCTAAATCCATTGTAGCCAATCAAATAAAAGAGCTATTACTCTTAATTAACTTTCTTTGCCAAAGACAATCATTCATGATCTCATTCCTTAACAATAAGGACTTTCCTTTCATTATAAGGAGTTGTTCACACACAATGATCATACAAATAACATTTACATCTACACCAAATATTAATTTTTTAAAGATATGCACATAAAAACACCTTGGGTTGTCAAAATTCCAAAAAACAAAAACACTATTTATATTACAAGGATAGGCTTGTTCATTGCTTGAAAGATGAGACCATCACTTCATTTAAAGCTAAAATGACTTCTCTATTTGTTCTAACAAATCACTCAAACAAAGCAATCATTAAATTAACTTAAATGTCTTCCTCATTCACTAATTTCATTGCAAGGTCTTAGATAATTAGAAACCACTGAAGTCCATTTAATAAAGAATCTATTATTATTAATTAGCTTCCTTTATTATGACATAATTACTCCATACTTGAAATAGGACTCCTTTCATTGCAATAGGACCTGTGGGCCATTTGATTTTATTGGAGTCCCTTAAAAAATAAAGCTATTACTCTTGATTACCCTTTTTTACAAGGAGATAATTGTTCATTTCTTAAAACTTGAGATAGATGGTAATGCAAACCATAGGCTAAGTTAAACAACCTGATTATATAGAATTAGAACCCTAAGAAAGTATTCAAATTAAACAAGGAGAACTCAATCCTAATCAAACTTGTTGATTAAAACCAATGCTATGATAAACTAGGTCATTACAAGATGTCTTGATAAGGCTAGAACAAGTTCTTGACAAAGATCTTAAAGTAAATTCTCACAAAGTGAAGAAAAACACTCCAATCATCTTTTTTTTTTTCTTGTTTATAGATTATAGTCCCTTATATAGGCATGAAATCTAATGAAGCCTATAAGAAAAAGGACATTTTCCCTTATTTCTTACCATAACTAATTAGAAAACAATTCAGCAACAACTCAGAGTTGAAAAGTCAAATCCTTATTCTAAACTAAAAAACACCCTAAGTAGTAACATAACATATGTTCCTACTTATAAACTTATTAAACCTATAGACATTAGGCCTTACTGCATTTATGGACTTAAACAAAATAAAACAAATTAAAGCCCAATTGAATTATAGAATGTAGACAAAAATTCAATAAAGCCCTAAATGTGAATCAAGCCTTACATACATTCTAAGCATGCAAATTGGGCTCTAATTGATTCCAGACATATGGATCAGGTTGTTTAAAGCTCTTTAAGCCTTATTCTTTATTTGTTAAGCTTAATCCATCTTTAACCACATATATATAAGCAAGTAACCTTGGCAATGCATATGATTCATTCAAAATAGCTTCCTTTGCTTACATCTCCATGATTAACTCTTGTAAAGCTTCCTTTGTATGTTTGGACCTTACTTTAGTCATTGGACCTCCAATTCCTCACAAAGGATCATGAGAATGGTTGGAAATGGGTGCTAGAACAATGTGGACAACCTGCTTTCCATTATTCCCTCCCTCCTTAAAAGGATTCACCCTCAAATTACTTATATCATACAAAGATAAATCAACATTAAAAGTAGTATTCACATTATCCAACACTTGAAAAGGTCCATCTCCTTTAGGCTACAACTTAGATTTCCTTTATGTAGGAAACCTTTCCATAAGGATAGGTTTAAAAACAACCTTCATATGCCCTTTATTTGCATGTTTTACATATTATATTAACTCAAACCTTGGCATACAAATTCCTAACAAAATTTGCCTTATGCTTACCATCCAAACTAACACATTTATTAGTAGGCAAAGGTAAGATATCCAAAGAAGTCAAAGGATTTAAGTTATACATAACTTCAAAAGGAGAATAAGTAGTATAATTAATAGTTCTATTATATGCAAACTTAATGTGTGGTAAATATCTCTCCCATTGTCTTGAGTTTTTTTTTTTTGAATGATAACATAAAACAAAGCAGTAGGTATCATATTAACTACTTAAACTTGTCCATCCTTTTAAGGATGTGTAAAAATAGAAAACAAGAGTTTAGTTCTTAAATTGTTCCATAAAGTATGCCAAAATGGCTTAAGAACTTAACATCTTTATATCACTTACTATTATTCTAGGTAAACCATGCAAATGAATAATCCCTCTAAAGAAAAAATTAACATAATTTAATTTACAAAGATATAATTAATGCATACCTTCTAGACAATGCATTAGCTACAACATTTTTCTTCCCATTCTTATATTTAATCATATAAGGAAATGTCTCTATAAACTCTAATCACTTAGCATGTCTCTTATTAAGCTTGCCTTGGATTTCAAAAATTTCAAACTTTTATGATTAGAATGGATTATGAATTCCCTTAGCCACAAGTAGTGTTGCCATGTTTATAAAGTTCTCACCAATGCATAAAGCTCCTTATCATAAGTAGGATAGTTTAATGTTCCCCAATAAGCTTTTCACTTAAAGTATGCAATTATTTTGGATTCCTACATCAAGATAGCCCCTGTACCAATATCAAATGCATCACATTCAACCTCAAAACCTTTGTCAAAATTAGGCAAATATAACAATGGTGCATTATTGAACTTATCTTCCAAAGTATTAAAAGCTTTCTCATGCACATCATCTCATTTAAACGTAACATTCTTTTAACAGGTTCATTCAAAGGTACTACAATAGAACTAAAATCCTTTACAAATCTTCTATAAAAACCTATTAAACCATAAAGACTCCTTACTTCATTCACATTTTTAAGTGTAGGCTAGTCTCTAATTGCATGGACCTTATCTACTTCTACACTTATTGCATGCAAAGTCACAACAAAACCAAGGAAAATAATGGATTCCATACAAAATGCACACTTCTTATGATTAGTATACAATTAATGCTCCCTTAAAACACTAAAAACAACATGCAAATGCTTTACATGATCATCCAAATTTTTGCTTTACACTAAAATATCATCAAAGTAAACTACAACAAATTTACCAAGGAAGGAGCGCAAAGCATGATTCATTAACCTCATAAAAGTGCTAAGTACATTAGTTAAACCAAATAACATCATTAATTACTCATTTTTTATATGAATTTGATAATGGTCACTCTTTAAATCAATTTAAGAAAATACACATAAACCATGCAATTTATTTTCTTTCCAAGCCTAAAAAGGATATCTTGAATTTTTTATTTTTGTTTTAAAAGTTCTGATTTTGATATTTGCCACTATCTAATGAATTGCTCTTTGTGATTTGTTGATCTTAAGTCTTTTAAGAACATAAAGGGGGCTCATTTGAGTGGAAAAGAGGTATGAGTGGTGAGATCATCATTGAGAAAAGCCAATTTAAAGTGAAACATGAGTGGTAACAATCTGATTTGAGGGCAAACATGTGAAAGAGTATGTGAGGAACAAATTTCTTTTAATTACAAAATTTTTTTTGCAAGTTGTAAACATAAGTAATGAAAGAGAATAGCATAATATAAACATAAAGTTTTGAATGAATGTTGTTACCAAACAATTTAAGACAATAAATACAAGGTTAGATGATTTACATTCACCTAGCAAATCCTTTAAAAAATGTGTGATTGAGGAAGAATTCGACTCTGAAGAATCAAGCTCAAGAAAAAGCAAGGTGATTGTTTCCAAAAAAGATGGTAACTTGGGCAGCATAGAGATAAATATTCCAACATTTTAAAGGAAGAATAACCCTGAGCTTTATTTGGAGAAAGAAAGGTTGAACATGTATTTGATTGTCATAATTATTCTGAGGAGAAGATAGTAAAATTGGTAGTGAAGGAATTCACTGATTATGCCAACATTTAATGGGACTAATTAGTGATAAATAGGAGAAGGAATGGTAAGAGGCCAATTCAATTGTAGAAAGAGATGAAATTGGTAGTGTGTAAGAGATTTATACCTAGCCACTATTATAAAGATTTGCATAGAAAGTTACAAAGGCTGGTTTAAGGGTAATTGAGTGTGGAGAACTATTACAAGGAGATGGAGATAGCTATGATTAGAGCTAATATAAAGGAAGACCAAAGGGCTACCATTATAAGTGAAGTTCCTAACTTCACCCTAGGATCTACTAGTTTGTGATACTAAGAGGGGGTGAATCAATATCACCACAATTCGCAGATATGTGAACAATTTCAACCTCTTCTTAAAAACGAACTCTTTCGCAGATTCGACTAAGGTAGATCTATTGCTACCTACTAATCACAATAGTCCCCAAAGTCACCTTTCAGACACCTTGCCTATTAGGTCTTCGCTAGGTTATGGGTTGGTTGATACTTCTGTTGCATTCACACAACTCAATTCAATAAAACAAAGTAAGGATACACGAGATTTACGTGGTTCCATCAACATGACGTACATCCACGGTGGTAGGGACTCTCCCTCTACTGAGACAATCCACCGTACTTGAAAATACCAGTTACAATGGATGTCTTAATCCTCTGCTCCTTTCACTATTGAAAATACTAAGCAAGTACAATACAAAGAGTGTCACTTACTATTTTTACCCTTCTTCTACCTTATCTTTCCTCTATTGAATTGAATGGCTACTTCACTGCCGCTTAGAAGTTTACCATAATGCTCTCTAACCTCTCTTAAAGAAAAATACGTTGAGTTCTTTTAATGCTTCCCTAAATTCCTTCTTTAGGTTATCTCACACAGGTCCTGTTTTCACCGTCTCATGGTCTCACCCATCTCCTATTTCACGATCTCACTGTCTCACGGCTCACCTCACATTTCTGGTTTGCCATTCCATGTCTCACAGCCTGCCTCACGTTTCTGGTTTGGCGTTTCACGTATGTTTCTGGTTTGCACAGCTCACGCACATTTCTGGTTTGCCCTTGTCCATTTCACACCTCCGGGCAGCTTGGTATGCTCTCCCGGTGGTCTCCTCTTTCACGATTTCTCCTCACTTCCCTTATGGACTGTGTGCTGTCTCCTCTCTTACCACTGGTGCATTTGCTTCTCCTCTTATTGTGAGTCATACAGTTTCCTTCCAACCATTGCCCAATTTCCCTTGCTATCCATGGTCTCCCTTGGTTTGCCGTGTGTTCGCTCTTGCTGTCCAGCTGGTTTCCTTTTCCTTGTTGTAGGGTTTTGACTCACCAAGGTCTCACTTGCCGTTGGTGTGTTGTGACATGCTCTCCTTATTGTCATTCACCTTGCCTCGACCATTCTCCTCCGTGCTGTCCACACCTCTTTTGCTGGTTGATTGCTTTGCCATTTAGCTTGTGTTGGCCAGTTTCTCACTTTGGATGGTTTCTCTTTGTGTTGGCTGAATGGTTGGTTGGACGTTCACCTCCTTGCTTAGTCGATTGTCTCCTTGCTTGGATGTCTAGGGTTGATCGACCAAATACCTTAGCTTACCAGTTTCTCTTGTGTTGGCCGAATGGTTGTGTTTCGATGTTTGTCTCCTTTGGCTGGTTGTCTCCTTTGGATGATTTCTCTTGCTTGGACAATTACCCTCCTTCTTGTCGTGTACCCTCTCTTTGTGTTTAGTGGTTTTGTCATTTAGGGTTGTGTTGTTCGACCGTTTGCTCTTCCAACGTTTTCTCTCTTGTGTTTTGGCTGACCCGCCTTTAGCTTTGTCTTCCAAGGCCTTTATATACTCTCTTCCATGAAACCTGAATAGGGCTTATGTTGTGGATTTATGTTCTTGCCCTTACACAGCAGATTTACTTTGTTTCCTTTCCATGTGGCTTTACTTTCTTGCCCTTCTATGTGGCTTTACTTTCTTGCACACTTAAACCTAGTTGACAACAATTACAACCCATACAAGGTTGTGGGAACAACAATCTCCCCCTTTGTAACTGTTGGCAACACTCACAACAAAAGCCATTATGCAGTAATTTCAACTCCCCCTAAATATGTACTCCCCCTTTCTTAATAGTTCCCCCTACACTGTTGCTTCTCTCCCCCGTTTCCAAAGAATTACTAATCTAAAATCGCAATGTAGAGATGGAGGATTCACCTTAACTTCAGGCTTGAGGAGGCATTTGCACAGATAGACTCAATCTGTACTTTTCAAACAACTCTATGGACAGAGGATTAGTTAGAATATTTGAAATTTGATCCAGCTCCTCATTGATAGCTTTGACCTAGGCTTTGTCTTGTGTAGCCTCTTCAATAGATTTAGGTTAAACTTATGAGAGTAAAGCAGTAGCTCCCACAATTCTTATTCTTGTTGTAACTCCTACTGATGGGTCACCTATGATCTGATTTTCTTGATGAGTACTAGTCCACGTTTTCTTTGTCCTTCTTTCTTGCACAGTTTTAATTGCAAGAGGATCTCTTTCTTCATCTTCAGACTCACTCTTCTCTGAGTCTGAACTTACTTCTTGTTCCTTATCTTTAGGTTGGTCTAATTCTTCATCTACATTAAAGTCATCTTTTGTCCTTAGCTTCTTCATTCTACATTGTTTTCCAGTTCTCATCTATTCTCACATTATTGGACGTGATCACTTTTCCTAGCTTATGCAGGAAAACTCTATAACCTTTTGTCTTTCCTAAGTATCCCACAAAGATGCCTTCATCCCTAGCATTGAATTTTCCTAAGTTTTGCTTCATGTTCTTCACAAAACATGTGCTACCAAAGATTCTGAGATACTTGGTTGTTGTCTTCTTCCCACTCCATAGCTCATATAGAGTCTTATTAGTGTTGGGCCTTAGTAAGATTCTATTCAGTAGATGTACAACTATAAATGTTGCTTCTGTCCAAAATCTTGTGTGAAGCTTGGATTTCAACAGTAGAGTTCTTGCCATTTCAACCACATCTCTATTTTTCTTCTCTACCACCCCATTTTGTTGAGGTGTTCTTGTTGCTACCATCTCATGGTGAATACCATGCTTTTTAAGGTAATCTTCAAAAGCTTCATTTGTAAATTCAGTGTCTTGATCTGACCTCAATACTTTGATCTTCTTTCCACTCTCATTTTCAGCCAATCTTCTATATCTCTTGAAGCAATTCAGAACTTTTGACTTGTGTTTAAGGTGCATGATGTAGGTCCTTCTAGAATAATCATCAACAAACAAGATGAAGTACCTCTCACCATTCAATCCTTTTGTCCTTATTGGTCCACACAAATCAATATGCACAATGTCAAGCATTGCTTCAGAACTGAACTCTTTGGTCTTATACTGCTTTATGGCATGTTTTCCTTTACAACATCCTAAGCAAACATTCTCTCTCTCTCTCTCTCCTAAGGTTGGGAATGTCTCTGATTGCATGAGTAGTGGTCAGCTTCCTCATGTTTTTCTATGATAAGTGTCCCAGCCTCCTATACCAGAGTTGATTTTTTTCTTCTTTAGTGAGTAAACAGCTGTTTGTCTTATCCTTATTAATCATATATAAATTTCTAGCTATTCTCTTCTCGGCTGCAACGGTATTGCCTTCTTTACTCTTTACTTAGCAACCTACTTTTGTAAATATCACTTTATGGTCTTCATTGTATAGTTGGCTGACAAATGCTAGATTGTATCTAAGTCCTTTAACATTCAGAACATCTTTCAGCTTCCCTTTTCCAATATTTACTGAATCATGACCACTGATGTTGAGTGAATCATCATTACCAAACTTGACTCTGCCTTCTCTTGACTTGTTTAGCTTTGATAATTTACTGTTATATCCTGTCATGTGTGAAGTGCATCCACTATCAAGGACCCACTACTTATCCTTATAGTTAGCCTTTAGTGCAATATCAGGTATATTGGCTACCTCCCTTTTCGCTTTATATTCTTTCCTTGGAACTAGATTGAAGATAGCTTTCTCCTTTTTCTCAACTTTGACTGCACCAATTATTTACTGTGCCATTGAGTGCTTCTCTTGCTCAGGGAGAAGTGTCATGCATCTCTTGGCATTATGGCCATCCTGCCCACACCTTTCATACTATTCCAAGTCCACCAATACAGCAAACTTGTTCTTTGAAGCCACTAGTTTGGGCTTCCACCAACAATCCTTGTCAATGTCCTTGCCTTTATAATATGTGTAAGAACTCATGACAAGTGTTCTCTTCTGAATTTTATATTGTCTCCCTCTGTATACAGCATTGAATCTTCTCAAGTTGGAGACATATACTAGCCTTCTCCACCAGTATTTACTTGCCTTAAGACCCCAAACTCCACAATAAAGATAGTGACCTTGAAACTGCCTCTTCTTGGGTCTAATCACAGCTTGTTTTCTTTTGTTCATTACTTGCTGTGTAGGCAAGGTTGCTAGTTTCTTTACTTGTGTGGCTTTCATTTTGACCACCTTCTTCTCCTTTTTTTGTTCAGCCATTGCCCTTGGCTGACTGACTTTCTTTTCTTTCTAAGACGTAACAGCTATGGGTTGCTGCTCTTTAACCACATACATCATTTTTGGCCTTGGTTTTGGTTTGATTACTGTCTTCTCTTCTTTAGTTATCTTTTCCTAAGTCACAGCCTTCTCTTTCAACTTCTGTGGCACATTCATATTATCTTTAGGCAATACAGCCTCAAATTGTTGCACTTTCTTTTCATTCTTCTTTTCTCTTACAGAACTTGTTTCTTCTATCATTTCAAGCTTCTGCAAGTTCTCTTCACTTCTTTTGAGTTGTTGCTGAAGTCTCATCAACTCTTTCTCCATTCCTTCAATTTTTTAAGTCCTTGAACTAAGCTCTATTGTAAGGTCTTCACATATTTTGATATGTTCTTCAAATCTTCTCTTCAAGTCAATATGTTCAGCCATTATTTTATCCTTTTAACTTTCAGCTTCCTCAAACTTTGCTTCAACTTGTTTTATGTGAGCCTCCAACCTTTTTATGGTTTTACCCCTTTTAATTATCTCCTTTGAAGCTGCTTCCAACTCAGCTTCAAGATCTGGTTCTTCTTCATCAACCTCCTCTTCCTCTTCAAAGGTTGAACTACCACCTTGAGTTGATGCCACAAAGACCTGCTCATTTGATGATTCTTCATCTTCCTCCTCATTAGCTTCTTTTATCTGACTCATATAACTCTTGAATAAGCCTTTCTTCTTCTTCTATGGGATGGCAGTCTTCTTGCTGGACTTTTTTGATTTGAACAATGGTCTTCTCCATTTTGAATTCTGCTCATCATCACTATCGTCATCTTCATCATCAAGTTTCACTTTACATTGAGAAGCAAAGTGTCCAGTCTGCCCACAACGACAACATCTCAAGGACAACTGTCCTTTTCCCTTCTTAAACCCCTTCTTGAATTTCCATGTGAAGTATGCCAACCCTTCACCTTCATTTTCTTCCTTATCACCATCATCATCCTCACTGAATGATTCTTCCTCTTCTTTTATCTTTAAGTGTTTCATAGCTTTGATATCTGCCTCCTTTGATACCTTCGATGTTAAGGAGCTCTCAGCTGACTTTATTCTTATCTCATATGCAATAAGATTGCACTGGAGATCATGTAAAGACATAAAATTAAGATCTTTACTCTCCTCTATGGCTACCACCTTTGAGGCAAACCTCTCAAGCATAATTCTTCAAATTTTCTTCACAATAGATGAGTCCTTCTTGTTCTTCCCATGACTTCTAAGGTCGTTTACAGCATCAATAACCCTAGTGAAGAACTCTTGGACTGTCTCATTTTTCTGCATTCTAAGAATTTCATATCTCTCCTTTAAAACTTGAAACTTGGCCTCCTTCATTTTTCCATTACCTTGATAGACTTTCTGCAATCTATCCCATATCTCCTTAGCAGACTTGCAGTCCATAACTTTAGCATACTCAGCATCTGTCAATGCTAAAATGATGACATTTGCGGCCTTCCCATTTGTCTTAAACTGCCTTAATTCCTTTAATGTTGGATCTTTGCCTTCTTCTGGGGCCGCAAAACCCTCTTGTACGGATTTCACCATGTCCATGCCCATGGTTACAAATACCACCTGCATTCTCGCTTTCCACATATGATAGTTGGTTTTGTTAAAGATTGAAACCTTCTTGCTATAAGTAGTGCTAGTGCTAGTACCAACATCCATTTCTCAGTATGTTGAATAAGTTAAAACTTTTGAAACCTTTCAAACTAGTACACCAAGCAGTTAAGTTTCAAACTAGTGAACCCGTGCTCTGATACCAATTGAAGTTCCTAACTTTACCCTAGGATCTACTAGTTTATGATACTAAGAGGGGGGGTGAATCAGTCTCACCACAAGTCGCAAATATGTGAACAATTTCAACCTCTTCTTAAAAGCGAACTCTTTCTCAGATTCAACTAAGGTAGATCTATTGCTACCTACTAATCACAATAGTCCCAAAAGTCACCTTTTAGACACCTTACCTATTAGGTCTTCGTTAGTTTATGGGTTAGCTGATACTTTTGTTGTGATCACACAACTCAATTCGAAACATAGAACATAAAACAAACTAAGGACACATGACATTTATATGGTTCCATCAACGTGACGTACATCCATGGTGGTAGGGACTCTCCCTCTACCAAGACAATCCACTATACTTGAGAATACCAATTACAATGGATGTCTTAATCCTCTTCTCCTTTCACTATTGCAAATACTAAGCAAGTACAATACAAAGAGTGTCACTTACTGTGTCTACTCTTCTTCTACCTTGTCTTCCCTCTGTTGAATTGAATGGCTACTTCAATGCCATTTAGAAGTTCACCACAATGCTCTCTAACCTCTCTTGAAGAAATTTGGAAATACGTTGAGTTCTTTCAATGCTTCACCGAATTCCTTCTTTAGGTTGTCTCACACAGCTCTTTCTTTCACCATCTCATAGTCTCACCTGTCTCCTATTTCATGATCTCACTGTCTCACGCTTGCCTCACGTTTCTGGTTTATTGTTCCACATCTCACGGCCTACCTCAAATTTCTGGTTTGGCATTTCACGTCTCATGCACGTTTCTGGTTTTCACAATTTGCTGGTTTCATGACTCACGTACGTTTCTGGTTTGCACGCCTTGCTGGTCACACATCTCACACACATTTCTGGTTTGCCCTAGTCCATTTCACACCTCCAGGCAGCTTGTTATGCTCTCCTAGTGGTCTCCTCTTTCACAGTTTCTCCTCTCTTCCTTTACACACTGCGTGCTATCTCCTCTCTTACCATTAGTGCATTTGCCTCTCCTCTTACCATAAGTCACACGGTTTCCTTCCAGCTGTTCCCCAGTTTCCCTTGTTATCCAAGGTCTCCCTTGGTTTGCCATGTGTTCACTCTTGTTTTCCAGCTAGTTTTCTCTTCCTTGTTGTAGGGTTTTGACTCACCAAGGTCTCACTTGTCGTTGGTGTGTTATGACCATGCTCTCCTTATTGTCGTTCACCTTGCCTCGACCATTCTCCTCCTTGCCATCCACACCTATTTTGTTGGTTGATTACTTTACCGTTTAGCTTGTCTTGGTCAGTTTCTCTCTTTGGACGATTTCTCTTTGTGTTGGCCAAATGGTTGGTTGGATGTTCACCTCCTTGCTTAGCCAGTTGTCTCCTTGCTTAGATGTCTAGGGTTGATCGGTCGAATACCCTAGCTTACCGATTTCTCTTGTGTTGGCCGAATGGTTGTGTTTGGAAGTTTGTCTCCTTTGGCCAGTTGTCTCCTTTGGATGATTTCTCTTGCTTGGACGGTTACCCTTTCTTCTTGTCATGTACCCTCTCTTTGTGTTTAGTGGTTTTGTCATTTAAGGTTGTGTTGTTTGGCCAGTTGCTCTTCCAACATTTTCTCTCTTGTGTTTTGGCTGACCCTCCTTTAGCTTTGTCTTCCAAGGCCTTTATATAATCTCTTCCATGAAACCCTAATAGGGCTTACGTGGCAGATTTACGTTCTCACCCATACGCGGCAAATTTACTTTCTTGCCCTTCCATGTGGCTTTACTTTCTTGCACACTTAAACCTAGTTGACAACAATTACAACCCATACAAGGCTGTGGGAACAACAATAAGGTTTATTTGCAATTTAAATAAGGAGATTGTTGATCTAATGGATTTACAACATTATTTAAAGATGGAAAAGCTATTGCATAAGGCTATCAAGGTAGAGAAACATTAAGTACAAAGGATCCAAATCTAGTTTGACTTATAGTTTTATATAAAACACAACTTAAAAAACGCCAAATTAACCTCAAAGTCGAAAGAAGATGCAAAGCCAAAGGATACAATTGTTGTTTCTAAAGGTAAAATCAAAACCATATCTTCTTTTAAATCTCATGATATTAAGTACTTTAGGTGTCAAGGGCATGAACATATTGCTTCTTAATGTCTAAATAAAAGAGTTATAATCATGTTAGAGAATAGTGACATGCCACCATTGGAGGATTGTTCTGATGTTGATGTTAAAGAACCTATTGATGGAAATATACTAGTTACAAGGTATGCATTAAGCATTCAGCCTAAGGATGATTATGATAAAGAGTAACATGAGCACATTTGCCATACAAGATGTCATATTAAAGACAAGGTATGTAACATGATTATCAATAGTAAAAGTTGTACTAATGTTACTAATATTTTGTTAGTAGATAAGCTAAATATGGATACCTTCGAGCATCCTAAGTCATATAAGTTGCAATGGTTAAATGATTATGGAGAAATTAAATTAACCAAGCAAGTTTTAGTTGCCTTTTCTATTAACAATTACAAAGATGAGGTTCTTTGTGATGTGGTACCAATGCATGTTAGTCATATGCTTCTTGGCCAATTATAGCAATTTGATAGGAAAGTTACTCATGATGGCTATAAGAATAAATACTCTTTTGTGATTAATAATTAGATTGTTATATTGACTCCTCTCAAACCTTTTGAAGCATATAAAGATTAGATTAAGATAACAAGAGAGTGCAAAATGAGAGAAAAAAAAAAGAGAGAGTGAGAGGTCAAATGAAAAGAGAGAAAGTAAGGCCAAGAAGAAAAATTCAAGTGAAAAAGGTAAGGCTAAGAGAAAAGTGTGCAAAAAGGAGAGAAAAGTATGAACATAAGTGTGTCTGTTAGGAAAAATAAGGTCACGAGTGCTATAATTACAAGGCAGTAACTACTTCTACTTATGTATAGAGATGTTTAATTTTATGTCTAGTGACCTGGACCCATCATTACCTAATGTGCTCATTCCGTTATTGCAAGATTTTGAAAATTTATTTCTTGAAAAGATTACTTATAGATTACCTCTTTCAAAAGGAATTAAGCACCAAATAGACTTTATAACCAATACTATCATACCAAATTGACTTGCCTATGAAGCTATCCTGAGGAAAATCAAAAAGATACAAAGGCAAGTGGATGAGTTAATACAAAAGGAATTTGTAAAGGAAAGACTTAGTTTATACTTAGTTCTTATCATCTTAGTCTTAAAAAAAGATGGAATATAGCATATTTGTGTCAATTGTCAAGCCATTAATAATAAGATCATTGTAAATTCCTAAGGCAATAGTGTGGATAGGGAAAAGATAAAGGTGATAAAGGATTGACCTACACGAAAGAATGCAAACAAGGTAAGAAGTTTTCATGGTTTAGCAATTTTTTATTGAAATTTTGTCAATAATTTTAGTTCCATTATTGCACCTTTGAATGAACTTGTTATAAAAACATTATTTTTAACTAGGATGATGTGCATGATCAAGCTTTCAATACCTTGAAAGAAAAGCTTCCTAATGCACCTTTGTTATGCTTGCCTAACTTTGATAAAAATTTTGAGATAGAATGTGATGCACCTAGAATAAGAATAGGAAAAACCAATTGCTTATTTTAGTGAAAACTAAGTGGGACAACCTTAAATTATCCTACTTATGACAAGGAACTTTATGAATTTTTCAAACATGGTAACAGTATTTATGGTCAAGGGAATTCACCATTCATTTTGATCATAAGAACTTAAAGTTCTTGAAATCCCAAGGTAAGCTTAATATAAGACATGCTAAGTGGCTAGAGTTCATAAAAATGTTTCCTTATAGGATCTTGTACAAATATGGTAAGGAAAATGTTGTTGTTGATGTATTGTATAGGAGGGACGCATTACTTACTTCTTTGTAAACTATGTTACTTAGTTTTGAATTACTTAAAGGCTTGCTTATATGCTAATGATTCTGATTTTGGCCAAGTATGGAATGCATATGATAAGTGTATTAAAAATTTTTGTTTTAGAGAAATGAATTATGTCAACCTATTTGTTCTATTTGTTCTATTTATGAGTTACTTATTAGGGAAACTCACGAGGGTGGTTTAATAGGGACACTTTGGTGTGCAGAAAACCCTATAGATATTGCATGAGCACTTTATTGGCTTAATATAAAGCATAATTTGCAATCTATTTATGATAAATGCACTACATATAGACAAGCAAAGGCTAAAGTTAAACCACATGATTTATATATACCTTTACTTATGCCTAACCAACTTTGGACTAATATTTCTATGGACTTTGTTTTAAAATTACTAAGCAATATGCTAAGCAAATTAATAAGGGCATGTAAAGGTTGTTTTGAACTTAATGATTGGGTGTAGGTACATATGAGGAAGGAATGGTTTCCCCTACAAAGAAAGTCCAAATTACAACCTTGAGGAGATGGACCTTTTCAAGTCTTAGAGATAATTAATGATAATGCCTATAAGCTAGATTTACCAAGCAATTATGATCATGTTAGTGCTACTTTTAATTTTGTTCACTTAACTTTGTTTCATGTAGGTGATTTAAGGACAAATCCTTTTAATAAAAGAGGAATGATAGAGAACAAACACTAATCAAGTGCAACAAAGC
This sequence comes from Ceriops zippeliana, assembly GCA_037897445.1. Taxonomy (NCBI): domain Eukaryota; kingdom Viridiplantae; phylum Streptophyta; class Magnoliopsida; order Malpighiales; family Rhizophoraceae; genus Ceriops; species Ceriops zippeliana. The sequence goes on along the minus strand of JBAPLH010001437.1, from coordinate 2,230,067 downwards.
AAGTATTCCCAAAATCCTTTGTAAGGAATTAATGATCCAATGACTCAGGTAAATACAAAAAGGATGAAAGAGACTTTACAAAGCTTAATCATGGAAATACATGACAAAAATGTTGCTATAAAAGATTCTAAATCTATTTTAGAAGTTTCCCATGCTACATCAAGAATAATCACTTATCTTAATGTGCAAGATGATAGACAAGGCCTAAAACTTAAAGAACAAAGCTAGAAACCTATGATATAAGTCCAAGCCACATGACCAAGTTATAGAAAGGCTAGATTCACATGTTAAGTTGTATTAAAGGGCCTGGTTTTTGTTTTGGATTGCTAGATTTAAGTTAAGGTCAAATATACATGTAAAAAGGGTTAACTTCTTGGGTTTATTTGGGCTCATTGGTTTAACTGAGTCTTGATACATTAACTAGAGTTTTTATTCTGACTTTTATACTTAGTTGTCATTAATTGTACTCTTATAAGAATTTTTACGTTAAGGCAAATTGGACTCCTTAATTAAAAAGATATCCTATAATTAAGGTATTTCCTATATAGATATATTAATAAACATCTTTTTCCTTATAGGATTACAATATTTATATGCCTATATAAAGGCTATAACTATGTAAAAAAGAAATCAATAATATTGAGGTATTTTTCAACAAGTTTTGCTTTGTTTTCCTATGTTTTTGAAAGAATACATTTTCTTGACTTATCAAAGGAGTGATAAACCTTTAAAACATCTTAAGATAAGAGCTTTTAGGACTTAGTTTCCTTAGGGTTCTAATATGGTCAATCTAACTTCTTTCCTAACATTTAAGGCTATGCATAACAATTTAATTCAAAAATTCCTATAACAGTTACTTAATAGGTATCATCACGAGTAACCTTTCTATCAGATTACCATAAATGCCCTAAGAGTAAATGACTAGCATGCATTAGCCCTATATCACAAAGAACCACATCCTTGTGTTTGTCAATAAAGAATGCAACTAACACTTGCTTTGTCACCTTAAGTTATCCACATTCATTCAAACCGTTGTAACTTATATGCTTTAGGATGTTTTAAAGTAAACAAATTCAACTTATCAACCAATAAAGTACTAACAACATGAGTAGAACTTCCGTTATCAATAATTATATTACATACCTTATCATTCACATAACATCTACTATGGAAGATGTGCTTACATTAAACCTCATCACTATCCTCCTTAGGTTGTATGTTAAGACCATACCTAGTGACTGATATATCTTCAAAAACTGGTCCTTCTATTTCAACATCACTATAATCCTCCAATGGCGGTATATCATAATCACTTGATCTAACACTCTTTATATCACTATTATCCATCACAACTATAGCTCTCTTATTTGGAGATTAAGAAGCAATATATCCATATCCCTAACACCTAAGACACTTAATATCACATAACTTAGAAGATAATTAGTTTCAATTTTACCTTTAGGGACAATAACTGAATTCTTAAACTTTACATCTTTTTTTAGTTTTGAGCCAAATTTGTTGTCTTTCTAGTTTGACTTCCATGGCAAGTCATAAGTTGAACCAAGTTTGTGTAAACTTTTAGACTTAGTTTGCCTTTCCACCTTGATAGCCTTATGCAATAAGTCCTCCAGTTCAACGTTATGTTGTAATTCAACTACATTAGATATCTCTTTATTCAAACCACCTATAAATCTAGCCATAATTGCCTCATAATCCTCCTTTACATTAGCCCTAATCATGGCTATCTCCATCTCCTTGTAATAATCTACACTAATGGAATCTTAAGTTAGCCTTTAAAACTTCCCATACAAGTCCCTATAGTAATGGCTAAGTATGAATCTCTTACACATCATTACTTTCATCTCCTCCTATGACCAAATTGATCTCTCACCATTCCTACACTCATGGCCTTTTAAAGGAAAAATGACCTTAAACTTTACTTAGAGTAGGAGAGGATGGTAGAACATTTGCTTGATTGTCATAATTACTCTGAGGAAAATAAGGTCAAATTAGTAGCAATTAAATTCACTAATTATGCTAATATATGGTGGGACTTATTACACAGGCTATTTGAAACAGCCCTTATCCCCTTCCTAAAACTGGACTCATTAAAACAAAATCTTCCTCTTTCTCCTCTTCAAACAAGTGTTTTCTAGAATATTTAGATTTGGATGGGGACTCTATATTATCCAACCTTATGTTTAGCAACTTAAATTGCTTTTGAACTACTTTTATAAACAACTTAAGATTATTTTCTTTATTATCTTCACCATTTCTTATATTTAAACAAATAAATAAAATGTTAGTGACAAAAAAAATTTGATTCCTCACACACTTCCTTACATGTTTGCACTCATGATTATGTCATTTAGCAACTCATGTCTCACTTAAATTTGGTTTTTCTTAATGATATTCTCACCACTCTTACCTTTTACCACTCACAACTTCCCCTTACAAGCTCTTTACAAAGAAGTTCATCAATGTTCCTACCAAAATAACAAGTAACAATTGAGCTAAATAGTTTTGTACTTGATTTAAAGACAATAAAGAAACAAAGGATAAACTATAATAAAAATGAAGAAACGAACAAGACAAGCAAATTTGGTGAAATCCTAATTAGACAAAAATTCTAATTGAATTAGGATTTGTGAAATTATTGTATTTTGGCAAAAAATCACAAATTGAGAAGTTCTAATTGAATAAGGAAAACATTTTCTATAAACCCTAATTAAATAAAGATTTGTGGATACCAATCCAAATTTAATAAAGAGATGTGAAACAAACAAAGTAATGAAAATAGTGCAACAGTTTTATATTGGAGGAGTAATGTTTCAATCAAATTGATGATTTGATGGATATATATATATATAGATATATACATGGATAAACAATGGATATGCAAAGTAAAAAAGAAAATAAAGGATAGGTAAACTTGATTTAAAGAACCAAAGCTCTAATACCAAATAATATGAACTTTAAGTTGAGTTAATCCTAAAACCTGATTATGTAGAATTAAAACCTTAAGAAGGTATTCAAATCAAGCAAGGAGAACTTAACCCTAATCATACTTATTGACTTGATAAGATGAAAATAAGTTTTTGACAAAGAACTTAGAGCAAATTTTCACAAAATGAGGAAAACACTCCAATCATCCTTTTTTTTCTTTTGCTTACAGATTATAGTTTCCTTTATAGGAATCAACACTGATGAATTCTATAAGGAAAAGGACATTCTCCCTTATTTCTTACCATAACTAATTAGGAAACAACTCAACAACTTAAAGTTAAAAAGTCAAATCCTAATAAACTAAAAAATAGAAACCCTAACAAATAACATAACTGAAGTTCCAAAATTCACCATAAGATCTACTAGTCTGTGATAATAAGAGGGGGTGAATCAGTATCACACCCCTTAAAAAAATTCTGATAATTTAAGCCAAAGTATTCTATGGTGGTAGAGTTTCTTCCTTTACCGAGACAATCCACTATGCTTAAGAATACCAATATGGTATTCCCAATGATTGCAATGTAGTTACAATGGATGTCTTAATCTTTTGCTCCTTTCACTATTCCAAATACAAAGCAAGTATAATACAATGAGGTCACCTACTATGTACCCTCCTTCTAGCTTGTCTTGCCACTATTTGATTTAAATAGGCTGCTTCATTGTCGCTTGGAAGATCACCAAAACACTCTTTAACCTCTCTTGGAAAAATCTCAAAATACATTAAATTTTCTCAAATGCTTCGTCGAACTTCTTCTCTTGGTTGTCTCACACAACTCCTGGTCTCATCGTCTCACGATCTCACCCGTCTCCTGGTCTCACTATCTCATCATCTCCCCGTCACACAGTCTTACCCATTTTTTGGTCTCACCATCTCTAGGTCTAGTCTCACCGTTTCATCGTTCTAGTCTGGTTTCACCTGGTCTCACATCTCACCTAGTCTAGTCTCATGTCTTACCTTCTCTAAGTGTCATGTCTTCTCTGGTTCAGTCTCACCTGGCCTTATGTCTCACCTAGTCTAGTCTCATGTCTTCTCTAGTTTGGTCTCACCTGGTCTCACGCATTACACCCTTTCCTGGTCTCACCAGTTTCTCGTCTCACCAATTTTGGTCTTCTGGTGTCATCTGGTGTCACCCATTTCCCTCTTTTCTGGTCTCACATTTCTAGGTCTCATCATTCTGGTCTAGTCTCACCTAGTCTCACATTTCCAGGTCTCACCGTTGCACACTTTGCTGGTCTCATGTCTTCTCTATTCTTGATCTGCTCTCATGTCTCATGGTTTCCAAGTCTGGTCTGCTCTAACATTTTCCTATCTCCAGGTCTCATGTCCTCTCTTTCTGGTCTGCCCTCACATGTTTCACTTTCTTATGATGGCTACCCCAAAAGAGATAAGTCTTGGTTTATATACTCCCTTCTATGAAAACCCTAGTAGGGCTTACTGTAGCTGTCACAGATTTCCTTTCTTGCCCCTCCATGTGGCTTCATATTACTGTTTCGTTCAAAATTCAGCATTATCCTCCTTCTTAATTTATTTTCCTTGCTCTTTTCTTTTCTACTGAAATCTTATCCCTTGATTGCTTGAATGAAGGATTGCCCATGAACAATTACAACCCAGCCACGTTGTCACATTAAGACTTAAGCAATACTAAACTCCCTCTACAAGTTCACTCCAAGGAGATCACTTTGCGAAGTTATTTGACATGCTAGTCATATACTGTAATTCCTGAGATATGAGCCACTTCTACTTGCATACTTAAATCTGGTTGACAACAATTATAACTGATACAAGGCTGTGGGAACAACAATCTCTCCTTTGTAATTGTTGGCAACACTCACAACAAAAGTCATTATGCAACAATACTTCATAATCTTCTTAGAGTAATAATCCAAAAGAAAATGGATTACAACTCCCCCTAAATATGCTCTCCCCCTTCCTTAATAGCTCCCTATGTACTTTTGCTTCTCTCCCCTTTTGCCAACCAATTACAAATTTGAAAACCCCACAAAGTAGAGACAAAGGATTCACCTGAACTTCAGGCTTGATGAGGCATTTATATAGACTGCTCATTCTGTGCTTATCAAATAGCTTTGTGGACAGAGGTTTAGTTAGAATATCTGAGATTTGATATTCAAACAACTCTTCATTCATCTTTTCTCTTACAAAGCTTGTTTCTCCTACCACTTCAAGTTTCTGTAAGTTCTCATCACTCTTTTTGAGTTATTGCTGGAGTCTCAGCAACTCTATCTCCATTTCTTTAATTGTTGAAGTCCTTAAGCCAAAATCCATTATAAGGTCTTCACATATTTTGATCTTTTCTTCAAATCTTCTCTTCAAGTCAATATGTTCAACCCTTATTTCATCTTTTTTACTTTATGTTTCCTCAAACATTGCTTCAACTTGTTTTATATGGGCCTCCAACCTTCTTATGATTCTGCCCCTTTTGATTATCTCCTTCGAAGTTGCTTCTAACTCAGCTTCAAGATCTGGTTCTTCTTCATCAACCTCTTCTTCCTCTTCAGAGGTTGAACTACCACCTTGAGCTGATGCCATAAAGGCATGCTCATCTGAAGAGTCTACATCTTCCTTCTTACCAACTTATTTTGTCTGGCTCACATAACTCTTGAATGAGCCTCTCTTCTTCTTCTGTGAGTTGGCAGTCTTCTTGCTAGACTTCCTTCTCATTTTTTTGCATTCAAAGGGATTCATATCTCTTCTTGAAAACTTAAAGCTTGGCCTCCTTCATTTTGCCATCACCTTCATAAACCTTCTGCAATTTGTCTCATATCTCCTTAGCAGATTTGTAGTTTATAACTTTAGCATATTCAGCATCTATCAATGCTGAAATAATGACATTTGAGGCCTTCCCATTGATCTCAAACTACCTAAATTCCTTTGGGGTTGGATCTTTACCTTCTTTTGAAAGCTCAAAACCCTCCTACATAGATTTCACCATGTTCATGTCCATGGATACCACCTGCATTCTCGCTCTCCACATATGGTAGTTGGTTCCGTTGAAGATTGGAACCTTCTTGTTGTAAATAGTGCTAGTGCTAGTACTAGCATCCATTTCTCAGTATGTTGAACAAGTTAAAACTTCTGAAACCTTTCAAACTAGTACGCCAAGCTGTTAAACTTTAAACTGGTGAACCTATGCTCTGATACCAACTGAAGTTCCCAACTTCACCCTAGGATCTACTAGTCTATGGTATAGATAGAGGGGTGAATCAGTATCACACCTTAAAAAAAACTCTAATAATTTAAGCCAAAGTATTCTACTTATTTAATATGTTAACTCTCATCAATATGCAGGTATGTGAACAACTTCAAACTCTACTCAAAAGCAAACTCTTTCTCAAATGCATCTAAGGTAGATCTACTATTACCTACTAATCGCAATAGTCCCCAAAGTTACCTTTCAGACACCTTGCCTATTACACAAATTGGCTATTCTTGATTAGGTCTTCTTTAGGTTATGGGTTTGATGATTCTTTAGTTGTATTCACAACTCAATTCCAAACACAGAATGTAAATTCAAAGCAAGGACACAAGAGATTTACGTGATTCCGTCAATATGACGTACACCACGGTGGTAGAGTTTCTTCCTCTATCGAGACAATCCACTATGCTTAAGAATACCAATATGGTATTCCCGATGATTGCAATGTAGTTACAATGGATGTCTTAATCTTTTTCTCCTTTCACTATTGCAAATACAAAGCAAGTACAATACAAAGATGTCACCTGCTGTGTCTACCCTTCTTCTAGCTTGTCTTACCTCAGTTTGATTTGAATAGGCTGCTTCACTGTCACTTAGAAGATCACCAAAACACTCTTTAACCTCTCTTGAAGAAATCTGAAAATACATTAAGTTTTCTCAAATGCTTCACTGAACATCTCTTGGTTGTCTCACACAGCTCCTGGTCTCACTGTCTCATGGTCTCACCCATCTCCTGGTCTCACCATCTCCTTGTCACATGGTCTCACCGTCTCACCATCTTTGGTCTCACAGTCTCTAGGTCTGGTCTCACCATTTCACCATTTTGGTCTGGTCTCACATCTCACCTAGTCTGGTCTTACGTCTCACCTGGTCTGGTCTCACGTCTCACCTTCTCTAGGTTTCACATCTTCTCTGGTTTAGTCTCACTTGGTCTTACGTCTCACCTGGTCTGGTCTCACATCTCACCTTCTCTAAGTCTCATGTCTTCTCTGGTTCGGTCTCACCTGGTCTCACACGTTACACCCTTTCTTGGTATCACCCGTTTTTGGTCTCATCGATTCTGGTCTTTTGGTGTGTTTTGGTGTCACCCGTTTCCCTCTTTTCTGGTCTCACATTTCCAAGTCTTACCGTTCTAGTCTGGTCTCACCTGGTCTTACTATTCTGGTTAAGTCTAACCGTTCTGGTCTAGTTTCACCTGGTCTCACATTTTCAGGTCTCACCTAGTCTCATCATTCTGATCTGGTCTCACCTGTTACACGCTTCGCTAGTCTCATGTCTTCTCTAGTCCTGATCTGCTCTCACGTCTCATGGTTTTCAGGTCTGGTCTGCTCTAACATCTTCCCTTCTTCAGTTCTCACATCCTCTCTTTTGGTATGCTCTCACATGTCTCACTTTCTTACAATGGCTACCCCAAAAAAGATAAGTCTTGGTTTATATGCTCTTTTCTAAGAAAACCCTAGTAAGGCTTACTGTAGCTATGGTAGATTTCCTTTCTTGCCCCTCCATGTGGCTTCATATTACTATTCCATTCAAAATTCAGCATTATCCTCCTTCTTAATTTATTTTCCTTACTTTTTTCTTTTCTACTAAAATCTCATCCCTTGACTGCTTGAATGAACAACTAGGATTGCCCATACAGTTACAACCCTATCACACTGTCACACTAAGACTTAAGCAATACTAAACTCCTTCTACAAGTTCACTCTAAGGAGATCACTTTGCAAGGTTATTTGACATGCTATTCTTATCCTGTAATTCTTGAGATATGAGCCACTTCTACTTGCACACTTAAATCTGGTTGACTATAATTAAAACCGATACAAGATTGTGGGAACTACAATAACATATGCTACTACTTATAAGCATATGAACATTAGGCCCTACTACATATGTAGACTTAAACAAAATAAAACAAATCAAAGCTTAATTAAATTATATGAATGCAAATTGATATTGAATAAAACCATATGAATTAAGCCCTACATATATCTTAAGCATGCAGGTTAGGCTCCAATTGATTCCAAACAAACAGATTAGGTTGTTTGAAGCTCTTTAAGCCTTATTCTTCATATGTTAAGCATTATCCATCTTTAACCACATATAGATAGGTGATTTACCTTAGCAATGCATTTGATTCATCTAAAACAACTTCCTTTGCTTTCATCTCCATGATTAACCCTTATAAAGTTTCCTTCATATGTTCAAAAATTATTAACACGAACTCAGATTATATGTAAACAAAACTCAACACCAATATTGGTACAAGATCGTTCTAACATATGTTAAATGATTAGAGTTTTGACCCAACGATTATAAAACAACCAAAAACTGAAAATATAAAATTAAGAAGCCATTCCTAACAACAACCACGATAAAGAAGTAGGTTTATTGAACCAATACATTTAAATATAAAAGTTCAAAATTAGTTCTTAAAGAACTAGAGAAAATTGCTCATTCACTCATAAAAAGAAGTTTCTCCCCTCCAACTATCTTTTCTTCCCCTTTAAATGTTAACCACCAAAAACCCTAGCTACTAAGATGGGCTTATTAATAAAATTCGTCTAGCCCATTATATAATAATTAAACTCATGAAAATAACCCATTTAGATGCTGAAATTCATCCAACCCACTATATAGTAATATAACCCCTAAAAATAAACCATTTAAATGCTAAAACACGGGCCACCAACTCTAACTTCCTTCCTAAGGTCATGGCTTTCATATTCCTCTATAGATGACACATTTACAAATCTCAATTAAGCCTCCATCATCCTCAATTCATACCTAGTAGTTTCTTATAAATAAATGTCACATAACATGTTGTTAAGTACTTCCTTTATTTTCTTTGACCTTACCCTTATCATTGGTCCTTTAAGATTTTGCAAAGCATCAACCATCTTGTTAATTTAAGCTAGTACAATATGAATTCCATCATTCCCTCTCTCCTTAAAATGATTTGTCTTCAAATTAGCACCTAAAGAGAAAGGTCATAAACATTAAATATTGTACTCACACTATACTCACTTGGTAAGTCAAGTTTATATGCATGATCATTAACCTTTACCACTACTTAAAAAGGACCATCTCCCTTTGGTTGAACTTTGATTTCCTTTACATAGAAAATATGTCCTTCCATAAATGTACCTAAACCCAATCACCAAGTTCGAAAGTAATATGCTTATGCCATCTATTGGCCTATATTTTATACTATTTGGTTTTCCTCTTAATGTTAAATCTAGCTTTCTCATAAAGTTGCTTAACCACTTTAACCTTCTTTTCCTCATCTAAATTAACCCTATATTGTATGGGTAATGGCACTAAATCCAAAAGAGAATGGATTAAAACTATAAATAAGCTCAAAAGGAGAATAACCTGTAGCACTATAAACAACACGATTATCGAAAAACTCCACAAAGGCAAACATTCTTCCCAAGTTTTAAAGTTTTCACCAATAATAGTACACAAAAATGTACCAAAAGTGTGATTTATTACTTCAGTTGCCCATCTATTTGTGTATGGCATGTTGTATAAAACAACTACTTTGTTCCAAGCTTACCCTACAATGTCTTCCAAAAATGACTCAAAAATTTTGTATCACGATCTAACACAATACTTTTTGACACTCCATATAGGCAAATAATCTCTCTGAAAAATAAGTCTATAATATGTTTGGCATCATCCATTTTGATACAAGCAATGAAATGCACCATCTTTAAAAAGCTATCAACTACTACAAGAATACAATCTTAATCCTTCTTAGACTTAGGTAATCGAAGAATGAAATCCATAGAAATGTCAGTTCAGGGTTCATAAGAAATTTTTAAGGGCATATACTTACCATAAGGCAAAACCTTAAATTTAGTTTGTCTACATATAATACACTTTGCATATACTCTTTCAATATCCCTTTTCATATATGGCTAAAAGAAATGTTCATTTAAAACATCAAAATTCTTTTGAATGCCAAAATGTCCCATTAAACCACCCTTATTAATTTCTCTTATAAGTAGTGCTCTCATAGACCTTTAAGGAATAGAAAGCTTATACTCTCTAATTACCTCATATCTATAGAACTTACCAAAAGTAGCTTTTAACAAACAGCATACACATTACCAAAATAAACATTATTAGCATACAAATCAATAATATGCTTAAACTCTAACAACTTAATGCCCAAAGTGCTAATTAATGTGTTCTTTCATGACAATGCATTAGCAACAACATTTTCCTTACCTAATTTGTATTAAATCACATAAGAAAAATTTTCAATAAACTTAACCCATTTTGCATGTGTCCTATTCAACTTACTTTGCCCTTTCAAGTGTTTTAAAGACTCATAAACAGTATAAATTACTAACTCCTTAGGCCAAAGGTAATGCTACTATGTTTCTAAAATCCTAACAAGTACGTACATTTCTTTAGCATAAGTTGGGTAATTCAATATTACCCCACTCAATTTCTCACTAAAGAATGTCATAGGTCATTTCTCTTGCATGAGAACTCCCTTAATACCAATGTCTAATGCATTACATTCAATTTCAAAGGTCTTAGAAAAATCAAGCAAAGCAAAAAATGGTACATTACCCAAATTATACTTAAGCAAATCAAACACATCTTATTGTTCCATACCCTACTTGAAACTCACACTTTTTTTAATTACCTTAGTCAATGGTGCAAATATAGCACTAAAATCCTTAATGAACCTCCTATAAAAGCTAGCTAAATCATGGAAACTCTTCACATCACTCACACTTTAGGTGTAGGTCATTCTTAGATAGCCTTATGTCGTAGGCTGACACAATATAACCCAAAAACATGGCCACCTCCCTATCTTCCATTACATTCACCCTAACCATAGCAATCTCCATCTCCTTATGATACTCTTCCACACTCTTATACCTTTACATAAGACTTTATAACCAAATGCCACTAAACAACCATAAAATGAATTAAAATAGGGATAACTAACCTAAATTAGAACCTAAGCTCTGATATCAAATGATACAGATTTCGATTATATGTAAACAAAACTCAACACCAATGCTAGTATATGATCATTCTAACACAGGTTAAAGGATTGAAATTCTAACCCAATGATTATGAAATAGCCAAGAATTAGAACTATAAGATTCAAATGTCACTCCTAATAACAACTATGTTGAAGAAGATAAGTTTATTGAACCAGTACACTTAAATATGAAAGTTCAAAATTAGTTCTTAAAGAGCTAAAGAAAACAATTTATTCACTCATAAAAAAGAAGTTCCTCTCTTCCAATCGTCCTTTTTTCCCTTTCTGTATGTTAACCACCAAAAAGCCTAATTATTAAGATGGGCTTAGTAATAAAATTTGTCTATCCCATTACATAATAATAAAAATTCATAAAAATAACCCATTTAGATGCTAAAACTTATCCAACCCACTATATAACAATATAAACCTTGAAAATAAATTCCCAAACACTAGCTACTAGCTTTAACTTCCTTCTTAAGGCTATAACTTTCATTTTCCTCCACAAATGACACATTTGCAAGCCCTAGTAAAGCCTTCATCTTCGTCAATTTATGCTTAGCAATTCCCATAAATAAATGTCGCACAACAAGTTATTAAGTGCTTCCTTTATTTTCTTTAACCTTGCCCTTATCATTAGCCCTCCAAGGTTTTGCAAAGCATCAGCTCCTTTGTTAACTTGAGCTAGTATAGTATGGATTCCTTCACTTTTTCTAGTTATTAGACCTCCAATTCCTTGCAAAGGATCATGAGAATGGTTGAAAATGGGTGTTGGAATAATGCAAACAACCTACTCTCCATTAAATAGTCACTTGATTCCTTAACAATATATCTTTTATTTTCATTACAACAAGTCATTCATGCAAATTAATTATGCAATTACATCCATGTTTACACCAAATCTTAGTTTTAATGCAACATTCATAACAAAACACATTAGGTAGTATGAATTTTATCAAACAAAGGAGTCATTCATGCTAATTAGCTTTCTAATATCTATTGTTAGGTTAATTATCTAGAAGATAAGAACATTAAGTTAACTTAATATTTACATTAGTCACTTAATTCATTAGGAGATGCATGTTACTATGCTTTTGATGGTTTGAATCCATTAAAGTCCATCACATAAGAAACTATTACTCTTAATTATCTTTTTATTATTATTATTATTGTGAGAGAATTGTTTATTACTTGATAATAGGAAATCACTAATAAATAGTTTGAATCCTTTGAACTTCATTGAGTACAGGAGCTATTACTCTTTAATTAGCTCTCTTTACTAAGAGACAATTGGTCATTACTCAGAACTTGGGTAGTTAGTTGATTTCTTGGCAATAAGGCTTGTCCTTTCTTTGCAAGTTGTCATTCACACAAATTAATTAAGTTGTTAATGTTTGCATGAGCATTAATTTCACAACTTTATGGATGCCCATCTAACATAGGAAGTCTAAATCCATTGAATTTCATCATACAAAGTAGTTATTCAACTTGATTAGCTTTTCTTATTTATATAGTTTAAATCATTAAGTGAATATTTATTGAATTATTTTAAATATCTACATCATATATGTAAACCCTAAAAGACATGACTTATGGAGTCATGATGCAAAAAGAATTGAACAAGAATCTAAGAAAGCTAAATTAGATTATAATCACACAAAACCTAAACCTAACATTCAAATGAATACAAACCTAAGGTATAAAGAAGGATATGGATGCCAAACCCCAAAAAAGAAGGGATATGGCAATGATAAGTCGAGTTAAATGACATAAGAGTTAACTTTAAATTCTTTATTTTTTTAAAGACTCAAATAAGAAAATCTCAACTTTTGCTTTTCCAATGATTTGTCTCTTTTAATAATAAGATCAAGTCTATTTATAGGCATAATTAACAACCTAACCCTTCAAATAAGGAAAAACATTTTAAATAAAATAATAACTAATTTACTCCAATTTTTAGGAATTATCATAGAAACCCTTACATTTACTTAACACAAGTCATTGAGCATATTTGTATAATTAGTCTTGACCCACATCGAGATATCTTTTGCCACCCTTTAAGCTTAAATTAGCTTATTTGGTATAAATTTCTTTAATCAACCTACTAAGTACCTTTTTCATTCTTTTAGCTCTTGAAAGTGTTTGTGGCTCTTATTAAATACTCATTGGATCCTTAAAAGCCCTCCATATATAGGCTCTTTTAAAGGATTGGCCCTTGAATCATCACGAGCATAAAAAAATGTTAAAAATAACTTCAAACGCACTCCCTTATGCATTTCTCTTAATTATTGTTACTTAATTATTATGTTTACTTCTCTTTAGGGCATTTCTTACAATGAGCTCATATTTTTTCCTTTCACCACTTTATCAACTCTTTAAAGAACTAAACAAGTTAAATTAAGAGAATTAATTTTAAATAAACCAAACTTATAAAATAAAGAAAATGGGACAGAATTGAACTAATGGAAAATAAAAAGTTAGAAAATAAAATGGGATAGAATTGAACACTCAATGTCATTCCTTTTTTTATTTTTTACATGAATATAAAGATAAGAAAAGATAAACTAGCATTTGGGATTGAAAAAAGGAAAAAAAAAACAAATGGTTATAAAATGTAGCTAAAAAGAAGAACAAAAACAAAGCCTCAAATTTAGACAAGCGAATCTAATTTAGAGCCAATCTCTTATACCACCTAGGGACCTAACACACATAAGAAATTAAACAAAAGCCCAATAATGATGAATTAGATTTCAATTATGTACAACCTAGACCCAATGTTCAAAGAAACATGAATCTAAAGTATAAAGAAAGATATGGATGTCACACTTTAGAAAAGAAAGGATTTGGTAGTGATAAATCGAGTTAAATGCCATAAGAAAAGTTAGTTCTTGATAAATTCTTTAGTTTGTTAAATAACTAAAAAAGAAAATTGTCACATTTTATTTTACCAATAATCTTTCTTCTTGAATAATGAAATCAAACCAATTTCTATGTTTAATTAATAAACTATTTAAATAAGTTGACAATTAATCTACTACTATGTTTTAAGAGTTGTTATAAAAATCCTTACAATCACTAAACACATGTCCATTCAACATACTTATACAATTAATAAAATCTTATCCCATATCAAGATATGCTATGTTACAACCCTTTAAGCTTGAATTAGTTATTTGGCACAAATTTCTTCAATTAGCCTATTAAGTGTATCTTTCATCATTTAAACTTTTAAACCATTTCGTTGGTCTATCTCAAATACTCAGTGAATTCTTTAAAGCACTTTATGCATTGGCTCCTCTATAGATCTTAAAACCCATCAATAGGAAAAGTCACATATCTAAAAGAGTTAAAGGATTAAAACTATACATAATTTCAAATAGAGTGCACCTAATAGTAAAATGAATGCTGATATCATATAGGAACTCTACAAATAAAAAACAATCTTCTCATCTTTTCAAATTTATTTAAATAATAGTACTTAATAAAATAGAAAGAGTTCAATTAACTATCTCAATTTGTCCATCTATTTGTAGATGCCAAGTAGTTAAGAACAAGAATTTAGTACCTAGCATCCCTACAAAGTCTTTCAAAAGTAGCTTAAGAACTTTGTATCCTAATTTGAAACAATGCTTTAAGGCATGCCATATAAGTGTACTACCTTTATACAGAACAATCCACCCACATTGCATGTATCATTAGTTTAATGACATAAGATGATGTGTGTGCTCCACACATTATATTCATTATAATAAGGCCATTCTTCCAACTTTGGTACTCTAGGTCTATTGAATTCCATCAAACAAATAAGTCATTAGTCTTATAGATATTATATGGTTGAGTTCTTGAAGAATTGATCATATCATTTCTTATTGATAAGACTTTTTCTATCATTGCAAGGACTTATTCACACAAAATTATTGTTAAATTAACTTTTATGTCTACACCAAAGATTATATTCATTATGACTACTATACCCTTACTCTCTTTGCCACTTTGAATCCATTGAATTCCATTAAACAAAAAGGTCATTAATCTTAATTAACAACATATCTTACAAGCATGAAATGGTTCAATTCCTAAAAAATGGATTGTCTATTCACCTCAAGCTTACTAGATTTCTCCTTTCATTAGAAGGTTTTATTTACACCAAATGAGAATGAAATTAACTTTTGTCTCTGCATCACACATTATGTCCATTATAGTAAAGCTATCATTACAACTCTTAACATTAATGTGAAAACCCCTAAAAAGACATGGCTTAGGGACACAATGCAAACAAGGAGTCAAAGAACAACTAGGAAAGCTAAACTAGAGTTTAATATCATAAACCCTAGATCCACCCTTCGAAGGAACACAAACCTAGAGTATTTAAGAATGATATGGATGCCACACTCCAGAAAAGAAAGGAATTGGGAGTGATAAGTCGATTGGAATGCCACAAGAAGAAGTACCTCCTGATAACTAAAGAATCCTTAAAAGAACCGAGAAAAAACCCTTGCTTTCTATTTCACTCAAAGTTGTCTAATTTTTCAAAGCTTACAAGGGGTGCCTATTTATAGGCTAAGATAGCAATCCTAAAGATGCACAAATTCCTACTTAGGAGAAATCCTTATTTTGGAGGAATTCCTAAATATGGACAAATTCCAACATACACAATAAACTCCTATTTAGGAGGGAATGTTATTACTTAGTCTGACCTATTTAAGTATTGTAATTATATTAATTAGGCTTGGACTCTTTTTCAAACTTGAATTCGCACCATTTGAAGCTTGGTTGGCCTAAATGTCCTGAATCAACTCATTTAGTGCTTCTTTAATCTTTTTGGTTCTAACTTGTGTTATTAGGCCTTCTGGAATGTGAATGGATCTCTTGCATCCATTGAAGCTCTAGCTCATGTTATTAGGCCTTTTGAAATGTGCAATGGACCTCTTGCATCCATTGAAGCTTTCCACCCATCATCTTTATGGTTCTCATCATTCCCCCTCTCCTTAAAATGATTCATCCCCTCTCATCAAAAGGGGAAAGATTAGAAACGGTAAATGTTGCACTCATATTATACTTACCAAGAAGGTCTAACTTATAAGCATTGTCATTAATTCGGTCTATAACTTAAAAGGGAGCATCTCCTCTAGGTTATAGCTTCAAATGCCTTTGAGCTGGGAACCGTTCCTTGCACATATGCACCCAAACCCAATCACCAGGTTCAAACACCACCTTCTTTCTTCCCTTGTTGACATGGGATGCATGTTGCTCAATTTGTTTTTCAATATGTTGTCGCACCTTTTTATGCAATTTTTTTATCATGTTAGCCTTCTGTTCACCATCTAAGCTAGCATACTCATTAACAGGTATGGGTACCAAATCCAAAGGAATTAATGGATTAAAGCCATATATGATTTCAAATGGAGAGTAACTAGTAGTAGAATGAACACTCCTATTATACACAAACTCGACATGTGGTAAACACTCTTCCCATGTTTTCAAATTTGTCGAATAATAGCATGCAAAAGAGTAGAAAGAGTTCGATTAACTACCTTAGTCTACCCATCAGTTTATGGATGACAAGTAGTTGAAAACAATAGCTTAGTACCTAACTTACCCCACAAAGTCTTCTAGAGGTAGCTTAAGAACTTTGTATCCCAATCTAAAACAATGCTTTGTTTGCATCATCAGTTTTATGACATGGGATGAAGTGTGCCATCTTTGAAAATCTATCAACAACAACAAATACAGAATCCCTACCCCTTTTTGTTCATGGCAATCCTAGTACAAATTCCATAGATAAATCAATCCAAGGATGGTTAGGTATGGGTAAAGGGGTATACAAGCATGAGGTAAAACTCTAGCTTTAGCTTGTTTACATGTTATACATTTCGCACATATCCTCTCAACATCTCATTTCATGTATGGCCAAAAAAAAATGTTCATTTAGGATATCTAGGGTTTTCCTAACTCTGAAATGACCCATTAGACCACCCTCATGAGCTTCTCTTACAACCAACTACCTCAAAGAACTTATAGGTATGCATAAACCATTTTCCTTAAAACTTCTCCAAGGCTGATGTCTCACATACTCCATACACATTAGCAAAGTCAGGATCATTCACATATAAATCCTTAATGTGTTCAAATCCTAATAAGTTTGCAATAAGGGTAGATGTAGGAAAACGTGATTAGTGGCTTATGTTGTGCATAGTTAGCTATTTTTAGAATATATCTTTAGGAATAAACTAATTTAGGTAGGTTTTTTAAGGTCCCATAAGTTATGGGATTTGATGTATTTTTACCTTTTATTACTTTCATTTTTTACTAGGTCTAGCATCTATAAAGCTATTGTCTAATGTATTATTCAGAATAAGAAGGATTATTACTCTTTCAATCTCCAACATTTACTCTTTCAATCTCCAACATGGTATCAGAGCCTTTGTTCTTCTTAGTCTTCTTCCTTCTATTTTCTTTTCTTTTCTTTGACATCAAAACAGATTGCTAGCCTTTATTGCTGGTGATCCCTACTTCACGTGGAAGGCCTTAATTGCCTAGAATTGTTATTTTTTTTTTCATAAAGATGTCTGAGGTTGCAGGGACAGGATAAGGCCTTAATTGCCTAGAATTGTTATTTTTTTCATAAAAGATGTCTGAGGTTGCAGGGACAGGATCACTTATCAACAACCTTGAAACACCCTCAGGTACCTGTTCTTTGGCATATTCAGGTGAGTTTCCATTCTCCATTGGGTTAAATGTTTCGGGTACAACCTTTGCCAACCCCTGGGTCATGGACTCAGGAGCTACTGACCATATGACTCACTTACCAAATATTTTTTCCACGTATTCCCCATGTCCAAGCAGTAGGAAAATAGCCACAGCAGACGGTTCGGTGACCACTGTAGCCGGTGTAGGGAATGTTAAAATAGGTCCATCACTGGTCCTAAAAAATGTCCTCCATGTCCCTAAACTGTCCACAAATTTGATTTCTATACAAAAACTTACTCAAGATTTATACTGCAATGTGGTTTTTCATCACGACTATTGTGAATTTCAGGACAAGGATTCGGGGAAGATGATTGGACATGCTAAAGAACGGTATGGTCTTTACTACCTTGAAACACCAAGTCAGTTAAACATTACTAAGGGCAGATTATCCCATTCTTTTATGTCAGAAAATCTTTCATCCAATAAAGAGAAAGTTTGGCTCCATCATCGCCGACTTGGACATCCATCTTTTAGAATTATTGAAATTCTGTTTCCTTCTTTGTTTAAAAAATCTAAATGTTGAAACCTTTCATTGTGAGGTATGTGAACTTGCTAAACATAAGCGTATACCAATTCCAGCCAGTAACAAAAAGAGTTCTGTTCCTTTCTATCTTGTTCATAGTGAAATTTGGGGTCCTACGTCTATTCCTAATATTTCTGGAGCAAGATGGTTTGTTTCATTTATTGATGATTGTACTCGTGTTGCCTGGATTTTTCTACTCAAGCATAAATCAGATGTTATTACTGTTCTCCCAAATTTTTTCTCCATGGTCAAAAATCAATTTGGAATCAATATCAAAAGGTTTAGGTCAGATAATGCTAGGGAATATTTCAATCAAACCCTAACTCCATATTTTCAAAAGGAAGGTATAGTACATGAATCATCTTGTGTCAATACCCCACAACAAAATGGAGTAGCGGAAAGGAAAAATGGTCACCTTCTTGAAAAAACTCGAGCCTTTATGTTCCAAAACAATGTGCCTAAAAATTTTTGGGGGGAAGCAGTTCTAACTGCTGCCCATCTCATAAATTGTTTGCCATCTAGAGTTTTGGGATTCAAAAGTCCTATGGAAATACTCTCCACATTCTACCCTGACCTACAAACTACAAATAACCTTGTTCCTAGAATATTTTGGGTGTGTATCATTTGTTCATGTTCACTGTCCAACTAAAGGGAAATTAGATCCAAGGGCAATAAAATGTGTCTTTGTGGGGTATTCCTCAACTCAAAAGGGGTATAAGTGCTACCATCCTCCATCAAGGAAGTTCTATGTCTCAATAGATGTCACTTTCAATGAACATGAGTCTTACTTCACCCATCCTTATTTTCAGGGGGAGAGAATTTAACAATAGAAAATAAGGATGAGGATGTTTTTTACTTGATCTATCACCACTGTCCATGTGTAAACCATCCAGTTCATCTTGTCCCATTATACCAAACCGTGTGCCTGAAAATCTTCCTAAATACATAGTTGAAAATGAACCAAACCATATGTCTGAAAATCCTCAAGAAAAACCAGATTCTGCACCTGAGAATGTAAGTTTTGGCAAGGGCAAGGTGTTCACAAGGAAGAAGATGATCGTTCCTGAATTTATGCAGGTCCAAGAGTCCAACCCAAGTCCTGAGAATGAGGTAATAATATCTAATCCTACATTGCAAAATGAAACTGAATTTCATATGAGTAAGGATGACCAGGATCTTCCCATTGCTATTAGGAAAGCAACAAGGGAGTGCACAAAACAACCTAATCCTACATTGCAAAATGAAACTGAATTTCATATGAGTAGGAATGACCAGGATCTTCCCATTGCTATTAGGAAAGCAACAAGAGAGTGCACAAAACAACCTTTATATCCTCTTGCACACTTTATGTCTTTTAAGAAATTTTCACCATCTCATCGATCCTTCCTTGTTAGCTTAAACACCATTACCATTCCTACCACCTTATCCAAGGCGTTGTCCAACGAGAAATGGAAACAAGCTATGAATGTGGAAATGGAGGCACTTGAGAAAAATAAAACCTGGGAGTTGGTAAAGTTACCAGTGGGAAAGAAGCCTGTAGGGTGTAAATGGGTGTATACAATAAAGTATAGAGCAGATGGATCAATAGAAAGATACAAAGCAAGGTTAGTAGCCAAAGGATATACTCAAAGCTATGGAATTGATTATCTAGAAACTTTTGCACCAGTTGCAAAAATGAATACTGTTAGAGTTTTATTGTCGTTGGCAGCTAACTATGGTTGGGAATTACAGCAGTTCGATGTAAAAAATGCATTCTTGCATGGAGAACTAGAGGAAGAAATTTATATGGAGGTCCCACCAGGTTATAGGAAGAACTTGGATTCTCAAACTGTGTGTAAATTAAAGAAAAGCCTTATATGGTCTAAAACAATCACCACAAGCATGGTTCGGACGATTTGCTAGAGTTATGATAGCTATGGGATACAAACAAAGCCGAGGGGATCATACATTGTTCATTAAACACTCAAGGTCAGGGGGAGTCACAGCTCTCTTGGTTTATGTTGATGACATAATAGTGACAGGAGATGATGACAAAGAAAAACAAATCTTGAGTCATTGTTTGGGCAAGGAATTTGAGATCAAGGTGTTAGGAAGGCTCAAATATTTTCTTGGGATTGAGGTTGCTCACTCTAAGCAAGGCATTTTTATCTCCCAACAAAAGTATGTCACAGATCTCCTAAAGGAAACAGGCATGACAGCATGCAAACCAGCAAGTACTCCAATAAATCAGAATGTCAAACTTGGAAAAGCAGAGGAGGATGTTGCGGTAGACAAGGCAACATATCAACGCCTTGTAGGAAGACTTATTTATTTGTCTCACACACGACCAGATATATAACATATGCAGTTACTGTGATTAGCCAATTCATGCATAACCCAAAGGAAGTTCATCTACAAGCAGCTTACCGAGTATTACAGTACCTTAAGGGAGTACCAGGAAAAGGTATTTTATTCAAAAGGAACGGAGGTTTAGTACTTGAGACATACACAGATGCTGATTATGCTGGGTCAATTGTTGACAGAAAGTCAACCACTGGATATTGCACCTTTCTTGGTGGAAACCTTGTGACATGGAGGAGTAAAAAACAGAATGTAGTGGCCAGGTCTAGTGCAGAAGCAGAATTTCGAGCAATGGCTCAAGGTGTGTGTGAAGTACTTTGGTTAAAAATCATTCTAGAAGACTTGAGGATTAAATGGGATGGCTCAATAAGACTCTATTGTGACAACAAGTCTGCAATCAGCATAGCTCACAACCCAGTACAACATGATCGAACAAAGCACATTGAAGTCGACAGACACTTTATCAAAGAACACATGGAGAGCGGGTTGATTTGTACCCCTTACATGCCTACACACAGCCAGCTTGCGGATGTACTCACCAAAGGGTTAACCAGTTCGGTGTTTCAAAATATAATATCCAAGCTGGGAATGGAAAATGCCTATTCACCAACTTGAGGGGGAGTGTAGGAAAACGTGATTAGTGGCTTATGTTGTGCATAGTTAGCTATTTTTAGAATATATCTTTAGGAATAAACTAATTTAGGTAGGTTTTTTAAGGTCCCATAAGTTATGGGATTTGATGTATTTTTACCTTTTATTACTTTCCTTTTTTACTAGGTCTAGCATCTATAAAGCTATTGTCTAATGTATTATTCAGAATAAGAAGGATTATTACTCTTTCAATCTCCAACATTTACTCTTTCAATCTCCAACAGTAGAGATAAGGGCATATCTGCGAGATAATGCATCAGCTACCACATTTTCCTTACCTTTTTTATTGGATGATGTAGGGAAAGGTCTCAATGAATTCAACCCACTTGGCATGTCTTTTGTTCAACTTTCCTTGTCGCTTTCAGTGCTTTAAAGATTCATGGTCAGTATAGATGACAAACTCCTTAGGCCAAAGCTAATGTTACCATGTCTCCAAAGCTCATACCAATGCATACATCTCTTTATCATAAGTAGGATAATTAAGGCTTGCTCCACTTAGCTTTTCACTAAAGTAAGCAATTGGGTGCCTTTCCTACATTAAAACAACTCTAATGCCAATACCTAAAGCAATACACTCAATCTTGAAAGCTTTTGCAAAGTTAGGTAAAGCAAGTAATGGTGCAAAACTTAATTTTTCCTTGATGCAATTAAAAGTCTTGTCTTGGTCACTACCCCACCTAAAACTCATGTTCTTTTTGATAAGCTTAATGAGTGGTGCAGCAATGGTGCTAAAGTCTTTAACAAAGCATTTATAAAAACTAGCTAGACCACGAAAGCTCCAAGCATCACTAGTTGACTTAGGTGTAAGCCAATCACGAATTGCCTTAACTTTTTCCTCGTCAACCTCGATACCTTTAACACTGACAACATAGCAAAGAAATGTGATCTGATTAGTACAAAAGGAACATTTATGTAAGTTAGCATACAATTTCTCATAATGTAAAATGTTTACAACAAAACATAAATGATTAAGATGATCTTCTAGGGTTTTACTATAGACCAAAATATCATCAAAATACACAACTACAAATTTACCAATGAATGCACACAAAACATGATTCATTAGTCGCATAAAAGTGCTTAGTGCATTAGAGAGACCAAATGGCATAACTAGCCACTCATACAACCCATACTTAGTTTTGAAGGTTGTTTTCCACTCATCTCCCTCTCTCATCCTAATCTGATGATATCCACTTTTCAAATCAATCTTAGAAAAGACATATGACCCATGCAATTCATCTAACATGTTATCTAATCTAGATATGGGGTGACAATACTTTACAGTGATTTTGTTGATTGCTTAACAATCAACACACATCCTCCAAGTCTCATCTTTTTTAGGTACAAGTAGGACAGGAATAGCACATGAACTCATACTTTCTCTCACATATCCTTTGGACATAAGCTCCTTAACCTACCGTTAAAGCTCCTTTGTCTCCTTAGGATTACTCTTATATGTTGGCTGATTAGGGATGGATGCACCTAGGATGAAATCAATTTGATGCTCAATTCCTTTATTAGGTGGCAATCCACTTGGGAGATCATCAAGGAATACATCTTTAAATTCCTGCAATAGTGCAACAATAACACTAGGCAAAGATGGGTCAAACTTGTTAGTGTTAAAATAAGTCTCCTTGTACAAAAGTACAATCATAGGTTGTTTGGAATAGAATGCTCTTTTGACATCACTTCCTTTTGCATAGAAACTCTCTCTTTTCTTCTCTTTCTCTTGTGTCCTTACATTTTCTTCTCTCTTTTCTCTTTTATCAACCTCTCTTTTCTGTTCACTCTTATTTTAATCCTTAATTGATCCTCATATGCTTGTTGAGGTGTTAATGGTACAAGAGTGACAAGTTTTTCATTCATTACAAAGGAATATCAATTCTTGAAGCCATCATACATAATTCGCCTATCAAATTGCCATAGTGTTCCTAATAGAATATGTCCTGCATGCATAGTTACAACATCACATAAAACTTCATCATGGTACCTTCCGATAGAATGATATGAGCACTTGCTTATTTACCTTCACTTCACCACTCTCATTCAACCACTAAAGCTTATATGGTCTAGGATGCTTTATAGTAGGTAAATCCAGCTTCTCAACCATAGTTGGGCTAGCAACGTTAGTGCAACTCCTGCTATCAATAATCATACTACATACCTTATCTTTGATGAGACACCTTGTCTGAAAGATGTCTGAAAGATGTTATCTCGTTGCACCTCATCTTTTTCTTTTACTTACACATTCAATGCTCGCCTTATAATGAGAGCTACTTCGTTAACCGGATACTCTTCTCCATCACTTTCACCCTCTGATGATGGCATAGAATCATCATCCGATTCACTTTCAGTTTCAACATCACCATTACTTATCAAGAAAATTGCACGCTTATTTGGACATTGAGATGCAGTGTGACCCCTGCCCAAACACTTAAAACATTTAACATCTCTATTTTTACTCGGTTGTGGCTCAAATTTACCTGTCTCCTTACTAGAACCCACATTCTTGTTCTTAGATAGCTTGACTTTGGACTTGCAATTGGCCATCTCGTCCCTTTTACTCCAATTTGGCTTCTACGATGAGGTAGAACCTGAATTCTGCCTAAACCGTATGGAGCCCTTTCGTTTAAGTTGCCTTTCAACTTTCATGGCCATGTGCACCATGTCTTCTAATTCCACATAATGTTGCAATTCAACCAAATTTGCTATGTCCTTATTTAGCCCTTGCAGAAATCGAGTCATGGTTGCCTCTCTATCTTCTTCTACATTGGCCCTAATCATGGTAATCTCCATCTCCTTGTGGTAGACCTCCACACTTTTAGCGCCCTGAGTGAGCCCTTGTAGCCTTTGGTACAACTCCCTGTAATAGTGATTAAGGACAAACCTCCTCCTTAAGATAGCCTTCATCTCTTCCCATGTATCAATAGGCCACTCATGATTCATTCTCCTAGTCAAAACAAGTTGATCCCACCAAATAATAGCATAATCAGTAAATTTAACTGCAGCAAGCTTTACCTTTTTCTCCTCTGAATAGTTATGGTAGTCAAAATCCGATTCAACCTTCCTCTCCCATTCTAGGTATGCATCAAGATCATTCTTACCTTGGAATGGAGGAATTGTCATTTTAATACTGCCCAAATTATGGTCGTAGGTGCCTTGCCTCCCAAATTCTCTTCGATCCCTTCTATAATTACAGTTCTAACTATAGTAGTTTGATTGTCAAATTCATCATCTTCTACATCATCTTCATGGTCATAGGCACATCTCAAGTACCTTCTTGCTTTAGGAGCCTCATATTCCCCATGTCTCCTTTGCAACTCTACTATTGTATTAGCTTGCTCCTCCATCCTCTCCCTCATATCATCAAACCTGGTATTCATGTGCTCAAATTGTTATTGCATAGCTTTGATCATGAAGGACACATCACTAGCTCCCTCTTAAGTTACACCTTTGTCTTTGGATGTCATAGTATTACTTCTGCAAAAAACAAATAGGATACCTCATAGAACACTCCCTTACGTGTATCACTCAAAAGATTGTGTCACACTCCCTCGTGTTTACACTCTTTATGGCTTTTTCTTTAAATGAACTTTCATTCTTACCTTTTACCACTCGAATTTTCCCTTTCAACTCTATAAAGAACTAAATAATGTGTTGTTTCCATAGCCTTGTATGGGTTATAATTGTTATCAACTAGGTTTAAGTGTGCAAGAAAGTAAAGCCACATGGAAGGGCAAGAAGGTAAAAGTCATATGGAGGGGCAAGAACGTAAAAGTCACATAGAAGGGCAAGACAGTAAATTTGCTACAAGTAAGCCTTATTAGGAATTCATAGAAGAGAGTATATAAAGGCCTTGGAAGACAAAACTAAGGTAAGGCCAACACAATTGAATGCACAGCAAAAACACAAAAAGTTGAAGGCATAATTGAATACTCGGCAAAACACAAGCAACTGTTCAACCAAAGGTGTTAGCAATTGAACAATCAGCAAACCTAGAGTGACCGGCCAGCACCAAACCATACATGGCATAAACAAAAAGAGGTGGTCGGCAGTAATATAAAGAAAATCCAAGACAGCCACAGCAGAATAGGGGTTGCAAAAGAGAAAAATCTGACACGACAAAGAGAAAACCATGTGACAACAAGAGAGAGAAACTCGTGAGGAATGGCACACCACCAGCACACTAGCGATCGGCGAGGAGACAATAAGGTAAAGAGGTAGAGAGAGAAAAGGGATAAAATCTGATACAGCCCAAAGAGGTGTGAAACAAATAAGGGCAAACCAAAAATGTACGTAAGGCATGTGACCAGTAAGGCGTGCAAACCAAAAACGCATGTAAGTCGTGAACCAACAAAACATGCTAACCAAAAACGTGCGTGAGACGTGTCAAACCACAAACGTGAGGTAGGCCATGAGATGTGGAACAACAAACTAGAAACGTGAGGCAAGCTATGAGACAGTGAGATTGGGAAATAGGAGATAGGTGGGACTGTGAGACGGTGAAAGCAAGAACTGTGTGAGACAACCTAGAGAAGGAATTTGGCGAAGCATCGAAAAGAACTGAACATATTTCCAGATTTCTTTAAGAGAGGTTAGAAAGCATTGCAGTGAACTTCTAAGTAGCAGTGGAGCAACCTTTCAATTCAACAGAGGCACGACAAGCTAAAAGAAGGGTAGACACAGTAAGTGACACTCTTTGTATTGTACTTGCTTAGTAATTGCAATAGTGAAAGGAGCTGAGGATTAAGACATCCATTGTAACTGGAATTCTTATGTATAGTGGATAGTCTCGATAAGGAAGAGTCCCTACCACTGTGGATGTACGTCATGTTGACGGATTAAGACATCCATTGTAAATCTCATGTGTCTTTAATTTGCTTTACGTTTTGTGTTTTGAATTGAGTTGTAAACGTAGCTAAAGTATCAACCAACCCATATCCTAACAAAGACCTAGACAAGAACATCTGAATTGTCTATTAGGCAAGGTGTCTAAAAGGTGACTTTTGGGACTATCGTGATTAGTAGGTAGCAATAAATCTACCTTAGTCGAATCTAAGAAAGAGTTCACTTTTAAGAAGAGGTTAAAGTTATTTACATACCTGCAAATTGCGAATTGTGGTGATACTGATTCAGCCCCCTCTTAGTATGACAAAATAGTAGATCCTAGGAAGAAGTTGGGAACTTCAATTGGTATCAAAGCACTAGTTCACCAGTTTGGAGTTTAATAGCTTGGTGTACTAGTTTAAAGGGTTTCAGAAGTTTTAACTTGTTCAGCATACTAAGAAATGGACGTTGATACCAACACTAACACTACTTACAGTAAGAAGGTTCCAATCTTCAACAGAACCAACTACCATATGTGGAGAGCGAGAATGTAGGTGGTATTTGCAACCATGGTTTTGAACGTGGTGAAAGCCATATAGGAGGGTTTTGTGGCCCTAAAAGAAGGTACAAATCTAACCCCAAAGTAATTAAGACAGTTTGAGATAATTGGGAAGGCCTCAAACGTCATCATTTTAGCATTGACAAATGCTAAGTATGCTAAAGTTATGGACTGTAAATCTACTAAGGAGATATGGGACAGACTACAAAAAGTCTATGAAGGTGATGGCAAAATAAATGAGGCTAAGCTTCAAGTGTTCAATGAGAGATATGAATCTCTTAAAATGCAGAAAAATGAGACAGTCCAAGAGTTCTTCACCGGGGTTATTGATGTTGTAAATGACCTTAAAAATCATGGGAAGAACAAGAAAGACTCATCTATTGTGAAGAAAATTCTGAGAATTCTGCCTGAGAGGTTTGCCTTAGAGGTGCAACCATAGAGGAGAGTAGAGATCTCAATTCTATGTCTCTGTATGATCTCCAATGCAATCTCATTACATATGAGATAAGAATAAAGTCAACTGAGAGCTCCTCAATGTCAAAGGTATCAAAGGAGGTAGCTTTTAAAACTATGAAACACTTAAAGATAAAAGAAGAGGAAGAATTATTCAGTGAGGATAATGATGAGGAGGAGGAAGAAAGTGAAGGTGAAGTGTTGGCATACTTCACAAGGAAGTTCAAAAAGGGATCTAAAAAGGGAAAAATGACAGTCGTCCTTGAGATGTTATTGTTGTGGGCAGACTAGACACTTTGCTTCTCAGTGCAAAGTGAAACTTGATGATGAAGATGAGGATGGTGATGATGAGTAGAATTCAAAATGGAGAAGACCATCATTTAAATCAAAGAAGTCTAGCAAGAAGACTACCAACCCACAGAAGAAGAAGAAGAAAGGCTCATTCAAGAGTTATGTGAGTCAGACAAAAGAAGCTAATGACGAAGATGAAGACTCATCAGATGAGCATGCCTTTATGGCATTAGCTTAAGGTGGTAGTTCAACCTCTGAAGAGGAAGAGGAGGTTAATGAAAAAGAACTAGATCTTGAAGCTGAGTTGGAAGCAGCTTCAAAGGAAATAATCAGAAGGGGCAGAACTATAAGAAGGTTAAAGGCTCGTGTAAAACAAGTTGAAGCAAAGTCTGAGGAAGTTGAAAGTCAAAAGGATGAAATAAGGACTAAACATATTGACTTAAAGAGAAGATTTGAAGAACAGATCAAAATATGTGAAGACCTTACTATAGAGTTTGGCTTAAGGATTTCAACAATTGAAGAAATGGAAATAGAGTTGCTGAGTCTTCAGCAACAACTCAAAAAGAGTGAGGAGAACTTGCAGAAGCTTGAAGTGGTCGGAGAAACAAGCTCTATAAGAGAAAAGAAGAATGAGACTTTGTCACAGAAGTTGAAAGAGAAGGCTGTGACTCAAGACAAGATAATTGAAAAAGAGAATATAGTTATCAAACCAAAGCCAGGGCCAAAAATGATGTATGTGGTTAAAGAGCAGCAGCCCATAGCTGCTATGTCTCAGATAGAAAAGAAAGTCAGCCAACCAAGGACAATGGCTGAACAGAAGAAAGAGAAGAAGGTGGCTGAAATGAAAGCCACACAAGCAAAAAAGCCAGCAACCTTGCCTACACAACAAGTAATGAACAAAAGAAAACAAGCTATGATTAGACCCAAAAAGAGGTAGTTTCAATGTTACTGGCTTTATTATGGAGTTTGGGGTCATAAGGCGAGTAAGTACTAGTGGAGAAGGCCAGTATACGTCTCCAACTTAAGAAGATACGATGCTACATACAGGGGGAAACAATACAAAATTTAGAGGAGAACACCTGCTATGAGTTCTTGCACATACTGTAAAAAGTAAAGACACACTGATAAGGAGTGTTGGTGGAAGCCCAAACCAGTGGTTTCTAAGAACAAGTTTGCTGTATTGGTAGATTTGGAACTGTGTGAAAGGTGCAGGCAGGATGGCCATAATGCCAAGAGATGCATGACACTTCTCCCTGAGTAAGAGAAGGCACTCAATGGCATAGTGAAAACAAGCGGTGCACTCAAAGCTGAGAAAAAGGAGAAAGCTATCTTCCAGCCAATTCAAAAGAAGGAATATAAATCTAAATAGGAGGTAGATAATATAGCTAAAATTGCACTCAAAGCTGACTACAAGGATAAGTAGTGGATCCTTGTCAAAGCTAAACTAGTCAAGAGAAAGCAGAGTCAAGTTTGGCAATGATGATTCACTCAACATCAATGGTCAAGGGTTAGTAAACATTGGAAGAGGAAAGCTAAAAGATGTTCTACATGTTGAAGGACTTAGATACAATCTAGCATCTGTCAGCCAACTATGCAATGAAGACTATAAAGTGATATTTACAAAAACAAGTTGCTAAGTAAAGAGTAAAGAAGGCAATACTGTTGCAGCCGAGAAGAGAACAGTTGGAAATTTATATGTCATTAATGAGGACAAGACAAGTAGCTATTTACTCACTAAAGAAAAAGAAAATCAACTCTGGCATAGGAGGTTGGGACACTTATCACAAAAGAACATGAGGAAGCTAACCACTACTCATGCAATCAGAGACATTCTTGACCTCAGGAGAGAGAGAGAGAGAGAGAGTATATTTGCTCAGCATGCTCTAAAGAAAAACATGCCAAAAAGTAGTATAAAACCAAAGAGTTCAGTTCTGAAACAGTGCTTGACATTGTGCATACTGATTTGTGTGGACCGATGAGGACAAAAGGGTTGAATGGTGAGAGGTACTTCATCTTGTTTGTTGATGATTATTAGAGAAAGACTTACATCATACACCTCAAACACAAGTCAAAAGTTCTGAATTGCTTCAAGAGATACAAAAGATTGGTTGAAAATGAGAATGGAAGGAAGATCAAAGTATTGAGGTCAGATCAAGGCACTGAATTTACAAATGAAGCTTTTGAAGATTACCTTAAGAAGCATGGTATTCACCATCAGATGGCAGCAGCAAGAACACCTCAACAAAATGGAGTGGTAGAAAGGGAAAATAGAGATATGGTTAAAATGGCAAGAACTCTACTGCTAGAATCCAAGCTTCACATAAATTTTGGATAGAAGCAGTATTTACAACTGCGCATAAAGTAGTATAAAACCAAAGAGCTCAGTTCTGAAGTAGTGCTTGACATTATGCATACTGATTTGTGTGGACCAATGAGGATAAAAGGGTTGAATGGTGAGAGGTACTTCATCTTGTTTGTTGATGATTATTCTAGAAGGACCTACATCATGCACCTTAAACATAAGTCAGAAGTTCTGAATTGCTTCAAGAGATACAGAAGATTGGCTAAAAATGAGAGTGGAAGGAAGATCAAAGTATTGAGGTCAGATCAAGACACTGAATTTACAAATGAAGCTTTTGAAGATTACCTTAAGAAGCATGGTATTCACCATGAGATGGTAGCAACAAGAACACCTCAACAGAATGTGGTGGTAGAGAAGAAAAATAGAGATGTGGTTGAAATGGCAAGAACTCTACTGCTGGAATCCAAGCTTCACATAAGATTTTGGATATAAGCAACATTTATAACTGTACATCTATTGAATAGAGTCTTACTAAGGTCCAATACTGATAAGACTCCATACAAGCTATGGAGTGGGAAGAAGACAACAGCCAAGTATCTTAGAATCTTTGGCAGCCCATGTTTTGTGAAGAACAAAGAGCAAAACTTGGGAAAATTCAATGCTAGGTCTGATGAAGGCATCTTTGTGGGATACTCAGCAAAGACAAAAGGTTACAAAGTTTTTCTGCATAAGCTGGGAATGATCACGTCTAGTGATGTGAGAATAGATGAGAACTAGAAAACAATGCAAAATGGAGAAGCTGAGGACAATGAAGAAGATAACTTCAATATAGATGAAGAATTAGACCAACCTGAAGAAAAGGAACAAGAAGTAAGTTCAGACTTGGAGAAGAGTGAGTCTGAAAATGGAGAAAGAGATCTTCTTACAACTAAGACTGTGGAAGAAATAAGGAAAAAGAAAACGTGGACTAGTGCTCATCAAGAATATTAGATCATAGGTGACCCATCAATAGGAGTTACAACAAGAATAAGAATTATAGGACCTACTGCTTTACTCTCACAAGTTGAACCTAAATTTGTTGAAGAGGCTATATAAGATCTAACTAAATCTCTATCTACAAAGTTGTTTAAAAAGCACAGAATGAGTCTGTCTGTGCGAATGCCTCCTCAAGCCTGAAAATCAGGTGAATCATCCATCTCTACATTGCGAGTTTTTCAGATTAGTAATTGGTTGGCAAAGAGGGAGAGAAGCAATAGTGCAGGGGGAGTGCATATTTAGGGGGAGTTGAAACTGCTGCATAGTGACTTTTATTATGAGTGTTGCCAATAATTACAAAGGGGGAGATTGTTGTTCCCACAGCCTTGTATGGGTTGTAATTATTGTCAACTAGGTTTAAGTGTGCAAGAAAGTAAAGTCACATAGAAGGGCAAGAAGGTAAAAGCCATATGGAGGAGCAAGAACATAAAAGCCATATGGAAGGGCAAGACAGTAAATTCACCGCAAGTAAACCTTATTACGGTTTCATGGAAAATAGTATATAAAGGCCTTAGAAGATAAAACTAAGGTAAGGCCAACACAATTGAATACACAATAAAAACACGAAAAGGTGAACGGCATAATTGAATACTCGATAAAACACAAGCAACTGTTCAGCCAAGGGCGTCGGCAATTAAACATTCGGCAAACCTAAAGTGACCGGCTAGCACCAAACCCTACACAACATAAATACAAAGAGATGGTTGGCAATAATATAGAGAAAATCTGAGACGGCCATGGTAAAACAGGGGTTGCAAAAAAGAAATATCCAACACAGCAAGGAAAAAACCGTGTGACGGCAAGAGAGAGAACCCGTGAGGAACGGCACACCACCAGCACACCAGCGGTCGACGAGGAGACAACACGGCAAAGAGGTAAATAGAGAAATGGACGATACAATCGGGTCAAAAGGGAGAAAATACCGAGAAGGCCATAGAAGAAAGGACAAAAAAAAGGGAGAAAACCCAAGAACGGCCGAAAAGGGGTGGATAAAGAGAGAGAGAGACCATCGGCAGAACAGAAGAAATCCAGCTAGATGGCAGAACAGAGAGATCCAGCTGGATGGTAAGGGAGAAAATGAAGAGCCACCACTAGAACGAAGAGCCGTTGGAAGAGAAAGAAAAATCTGAAACAGCACACCACCGATACGCCCAAAGAAGAATGAACAGCTAGACAGCAGAAAGAGGAGTTGACGATAGAACAGGGCTGGACGGTGAGAGAAATTCGACTAGACGGTGAGAGAGATCCGGCTAGACAGTGGGAAGGAGAAAAACCAAACACGAACAAAAGAAGTGTGACTGGCAAAAAAGAAAGAAAACTCGAGATGACCAAATAGGAGTGGACAGCCGAAGAATAGTGACTAGCAGAAAAGGGAGAAAATCTGATATGGCCAAAGGAGATGTGAAACGGACAAGGGCAAACTAGAAACGTACGTAAGGCATGTGACCAGCAAGATGTGCAAACCAAAAAAGCACGTGAGTCGTGAAACCAACAAAGCTTGCAAACCAGAAGTATGTGTGAGACGTGAAACGTCAAACCAAGAGCGTGAGGCAAGCCGTGAGATGTGGAACGACAAACCAAAAATGTGAGATGAGCTATGAGACAGTGAAATCGTGAAATAGGAGACGAGTGAGACCGTGAGACATCGAAAGCAAGAGCTATGTGAGATAACCTAGAGAAGGAATTCAGCGAAGTATCGGAAAGAACTCAACGTATTTCCACGGTAATTTTTACATGTTTCACCCACAATCTATAAGCTACATCTACATTGTGATAAGATCACTCCTAAATCACACAATCCACTCTTGTTATCAAGGGATACAATTATGTTATGGAAGGATCACTCCTTAACCACTCATGATGATCTCCCGATAATTCAAAGGTTTAATCTCCTAATCACTAGATAAGATGATCTCCCAATCATTCAACGAACTAATCTCCTAATCACTCCAAGGGTATCCCAACCTTTTTCAAAAAGTTTATTAAGAGTTTAGTAACTAACATATTCCTGAGAAGGATCACTCAATGTGTATAGGCTACTAATGTAGAAAATAGATCTTCTCCTTCTATACCATTGGTCTTTGCTCAGGCTTTGTCAGTCTCTTCTCTACAAGTTATCTCTGCTACAGGTTATCTCTACTACAGATTCTTTCCCCCTACTACCGGTGTTGCCTCACCTATTGCTTTAACAGGTTCTCTCCTCTTGCTATCAGTGCTACCTCTTTCAACCTTAACAGGTCCTCTCCTCTGTAGGTTCTCTCCACTGCTACTTATCTCTGCTATAAGTTCTCTCCCCCTACAACCACAATAGGATTTCTCCTCTGCTACTGATGCTACCTCCCCTGCTGCCTTAGCAGGTTCTCTCCTCTACAAGTTCTCTCCGCTATCAATTATCTCCCCTATCAGTTCTCTCCCCCTGCTGCTAATGTTACCTCACCTGCTACTTTGGTAAGATCTCTCCTCTATTGCCGATGCTGCCTCCCCTGCTACCTTGATAAGTTCTCTCCTCCTGCTATTAGTGCTACCTCCTTCAACCTTGGTAGGTTCTCTTCCTCTGTTGCCTCACCCACTGCCTTGGCAAGTTTCCTCACTTACTACCTTGGCAAGTTACCTCACCTGTTGCCCTGGCAAGTTTCTTCCCCTACTTTTGGTGCACGTTTTCTCCTTTGTTGCTGGAATTACTACTAAGACACATTTTCTCCTCCACTACCATAAGCTACCAAATTTGCTGTTGAGCACATTTTCTCCTCTATTGCTACAAGCTAATAGACTTGTTGTCGGAGAACGTGTTCTCCTCTACTGGCATAAGCTACCAAATCTACTGCAATTGCTATATGTATGTGCTATTATCGCTGCCTGCACATGCTACTATAACTGCTATTGCTACCTATACATTCTGCTATCGCTACTTACACATTTTACTGTCACTACATGCATGTGCATGAGCTACTATCACTACTTTCACGTTTTGCAATTGCTACCTACATGTTCTGCTATCACTACCTATAGGTTCTATTATCATTGCTATACGTGTTGTTATTATTGTCTTCACGTGCTGCTATTGTTGCATGCATGTTCTGTTGTTGTTGCCTATACATTCTACTATCGCTACTTGCACATGTACGGATTGCTATTGCTACCTACACAGGTTGCTGTGCTGCCTACACATTCTACTATAACTTGCTATTACTCCTACAATCTACAATTGCTAGTTTTAGTTATTAGACTTATTGCACTACAATTTTTGGTATGGCCTGCTAAACTTGCTACAATTGCTAGGATTAGGATTGTAAGTTGCAGCTAGTGTTATGGACTACTACTAGTATTATGCCTACTGCAGATTGCTAGATGTGCTGTAATTGCTAGGATCACCTGTTAGACATGTTGCAATTGCTGGGATCACCTACTGGATGCATTGCAATCGTTGGGATCACTAATTGGTTATTGCGGGCTACTACTAGTATAATAGGTTATTGCTAGTTGTTGTGAGTAGCTGCTGGTTGTTGCGAGTAACTACTGGTATAGCAGGTTGGTACTAGTTGTTGCAAGCTACAGCTAATGTTGTAGGCTTCCACTGGCATTGCCTACAAGCAGCTGGTTTCTCCTCTGTTTGTTGTCTGCCCTTGCTATTATGGCTTGCTACTTCGCTGCTACAATCTCCCTTTTTGGTGGATACTTCATGTCGTTATCTCCTTAGGGTGGCTGCTGCACATTTTTCTCTCCTTGGTGTAGCTACTGCACATCTCCTCTGCTGGTTTGGTGTGGCTACTAGTAACTACACCTTGTTCTCCCTTTGGTAAGGCTGCCTTCTTCTCCCTTTGGTGTGTTTATTAGTTACTTCAACTCCTCATTTGGTTGGTGTGGCTGCCTCCTTCTTTGGTGGTTGTTGTCACCTCCTTCTTTGCCAACTATTGCACTCTCTTTGATTGGCTTGGTTTTCCGACTGCTCCTCTCCTTTAGTTTGGTTTTCTAGCTACTACACCTTCTTCTTAGTGTGGCCAATTGCTTCACCCTTCCTTGGTACAATCGACTATTGCAACTCTCCTTGTTGTGGCCGACTACTACTGCACCTTCCTTAACCGGCTACACCTCCCTTGGTAGCTACCTTCTTTACCTTGGTCGATCACTCTCTCCTTTAGTGGGTGCCTCTCTCTTTGCCCTTCACCCTCTCCTTGCCTTTAGGTTTGTCATTCTCTCTCCTTTGGTAGCTTTCTCAAAATTCTGCAACACACACACTTGTCTTACAAGATGCATAGGGTTGTTTATAGAGCCTTGAGATTAAGGTTACATAATCATCAATGGTCATCAGTTATTCCCAAAGGTTACCCTACAATCAACGACCATATTTGATTTCTAAAATTTAGAGTCAATGGTCAACATTGACTTCCTAAAATTTACAATCAATGGTCAACCTTAACCCCTAAAATTTAGGGTCAACGGTCAATATTGACTCATTGACTTTAGTTGACCTACCATCAATGATTTTGACTTATGACTTCTATGTATCTCAACAACATTCAAAACATCAAATCAATATTAACAACAATGTGAGATGCTATTGACAACAAATCCAAAATTAGCTATAAAAAATGGGCTCAATAGAAAGAAAAACGTGCAGCAGCCACACCAAAGAGAGAAAAACGTGCAACAAGCACACCAAATAGAGAAAAACGTGCAACAGCCACCCTAAGGAAAGAAGGATATGTAGCATCCACCAAAGAAGGATCATGCAACATAACCAATAGCTTACAGCACATCCAGTAGCTTACAACAACCGACAGCAAGTGAATCACAACCAATAATTGTAGCAGTAACCACAACAAACAATAGCAACAAGGGCGTACAATAATAGCAGTCAGGGTAGCCAACAATAATAGTAAAGGCAGCCAACAATACTAGCAAATGCAAGCATAATCAACATCAGGCATAACCAATAAGTACAGGTACAACTAGTAACTTGTAGCAGCAAGCAGCAAATTTAGGCACAACCAATAAAAGGCAACAAATGCAAGCACCAGTAGCAGAGGAGAAAACTTGCCCCAACAATAGGGCAAGCAGCACTAGCAGCAAAAGGAAAAAAAGGTGCCCAACAGTAAGTCTACAACTTGCAGCAACAAAGGAGAAAATGTGCCCTAGCAGTAAGTCTGGTAACTTGTAATAGCAGAGGAGAAAATATCTCCCAATAACAGGTCTGACAACTTGCAGTAACAAAGGAGAAAACATGCCCCAACAACAAGTCTAGCAACTTGCAACAACATAGGAGAAAAAGTGCCCTGGCAATAGGGCAGGCAACACCAGCAATAGATGAAGCAACTTGCTAAGGGAACAGGTAAAGCAACCTACCAAGGGAGCAGGTGACGCAACCTACCAAGGTAGCAAGAGAGGTAGCACCAACAGTAGGGGAAGACAACCTGCCAAGGCAACAAATGACGCAACTTGCCAAAGTAGCAGGTGAGGTAGCACCAACAACAAGAAAAGGAACCTGTCAAGGTAAAAGCAAGCAACCTCAGCAATAAAGGAGAAAACCTGCCAAGGCCAAAGGAGGCCAAACTTTAGAGTGATCAGGAAATCAATTCTTCTAATGATCAAGAGATCAAACCTTTGAGTGATTAGGAGATTAACTCATCAAGTGATTTGGAGATCATTGTAAATGGTTAAGGAGTGATCCTTCCACAAGTGGTTAAAGAGCGATCCTTCCATAACATAACTATATCCCTTGATAATAAGAGTAGATTGTGTGATTTAGGAGTGATCTTATCACATTGTAAACATAGCTCACACATTATGGGTGAACCACAAAAAAATTACCATGTTTTCTTGGGTGTTTGCGTTTAATTGATATCCATACGACCACTCTTATGTAAAAAAGAAAGATAAAAATTGGATTATCGATTCTAATAAGTCACAGAGGTTAATCTGGAAAGATTATACAAGTAAGCATCTCACATTGATTCACCCCCTCCCCTTCTCACATTAAATCACGCTCTCCCCCTTTCAATGTGAGACCTAAGAAGCCTCATCAAATGGTATCAAAGCTAGTTTCCTCTATTAATCCATTTTTGCTTCTTTTGATCTGAAGTTGTTTATTGCTACTTTAAGTCTTTACATATATTGCTAGTTGATATCATGGATAGCATGAACAATGTTAATAGCAAGGGCATTCCTACATTTGATAAACAGAATTATCAGTTATGGAAGAATAAAATGCTCCCATATCTAATGTCACTTGGTTTAGATGTATTTAAATCTACTATTAGTGGCTTCATCCTTATTGCTGAAGGTACTACTATGACACCTACTAATAAGAAGAATTTGGAGTGTGATGGAAAGGCAAAAAATGCCTTATATATCCCCTTATCAGACAAAGAATTCACCAAAGTAATGGAGTGCAACACGACTAAACAAGTCTGGGACAAATTGAAGAACACTTATAAAGAGATAATGTTGTGAAAGAAACTAAGCTACAAATTTGGAGGAGTAGATTTATGGACATAAAGATGCAAAATGATGAATTTAGAAGATATCAAAATTTTGTGCTTCATTAAAGGCTATAAAGAAGAGATCAACAATGCTACTATGGTAAGGAAGATACTTAGAACTTTACCAAAAGCTTACAATGCCAAGATTTCCTCTATAAAAGATAGAGATTTGGATAGAATACCCTTAGATGATTTGCACAACATATTGGTGACTTATGAAATGAAAATAGCCCCAATGAAGAAAGAAAAAAAGTCTAAGACAAAGAAGGAGTTGGCTTTCAAGGCAATAAAGAAATTAAAGATCAAAGACCACGAAGAAGAATCCGACAGCAGCTCTAAAAAAGAAGATGGTGATACTAAACTGGATGAAGTCATGACACACATCACCAAAAATATAAAGAAATGAAAAAGGAAGTACAAGGGAAAATTACCCTTAAAATGCTTTAACTATAGAGACATAGGGCACTTTGTCGTGGATTGCCCAAAGAGAAAACAAGCAAACAATGATGATGATGATGAGTCATGCCTAAGGTAGAGAACAAAGAAATCCAATCATCCTAAAGCTGAAAATTCAAGTGCCAAAGGGAAAAAGCAACTCTTTATATTCAAAAGAAGAAATTTTTTGAATAAGCTGGATAAAGAAGATTCTGAAGAAAAAGTTGATGATAATGCTGCAAAGAATATGCTAGTTACTAAAGTAGATGATGTTTTAGAATCTTCAAGTGATGAGGAATCAATCGAAGAGGAAAAGGATGAGTTGGTGCAGCAACTTGAGAATGAATTAAGATCTTGTTTGCATCAAAGTAGCAAGCTAGAAAAAGAGGTAAAACATGTTAAGAAGTTGTATAAAAATTCTACTATTGATGAATCTTATCTCCAGGTGAAAGAAAAGGAGTATGAAGCAAAAGAGGAGTTGATTGTACTTGAGGCAAAGCAAGGTAAGATACATAAAGATCTTCGTGCTAAGGTGATTGCATAAAAGCAAGAGGTGCTGATTTTGTAAGCCAAGTTCTACAAGGCTGAGTTCGAATTGAACAAGTATGAAAAAAGCTTCATGTAAGCCATAGAAGTGAGAAAAGAGTCATCTTCAGCAAATACCATCAAGAAAGATGCTACAAAAAATTGGATGAGTGTCTGAGCAAACAAAGACCTCATTTTATGAGGAAGAGAGGACTTGGCTACATTAAAAAGTCAAATGAAAAAGAAGTAGAGAAGAAGAAAATTATTTTTGTGCCTGAAAGCAAGCACAATGACATTATGAAAAAGAGAAACCAACCCAAGCCAAAATAGGTTAAGAAAGATATGGTGAACTCTCATTCAAAGGAGACAAGTTGTTAAAGATAAAGAGAAGTTTGCCACAACAATTGCTGAAGATAAGAGACATAAACCTAGTGAAAGAAGAAAATCCAAATTTAAAGGATTTTGTTAGAGCTGTGATAAGTATGAGCACAAGGCTAATGTGTGCTAGAGCAATGGGCCTATAATGAAGAGGAATGTGAGGTAAGAGTCTAGAGGGAGACTATATCAAGAAAGGAGATAGTCTCAGGTGAAAAGAAGTCATATGCTATTAAGAAACAAATTAAATTTACTGGGAAAAATCTGTGGAAGATGCAAAAAAAGCTAGACACACTGTTGAGGATTACTTGACATTATTGTCCAGTCAAAGAGTGCAAAAGAGAACACCTACACATGCTCCTACATTTGGCCAAACATTACTACCTTGTCAAAGAGTGCAAAGGAGAACACCTACACATGCTCTTACATTCGACCAAAGAAGAAGAAGAGGAAGAGAAACAACTATGGGTGTGGAAGTAGCCTTATAAGCTTCCAAGAAAGAAAAATCATGGATCCTAGACAATGGTTGCTCTTCATATATGACAAGAGACTCTAAAATGTTGAAGGAAGTAACAAACTATAATGGAGGGTCAGTCACATTTGGCAATGATGGTGCCTCAAAGGTTAAAGGTGTTAGTGCTACTAAAATTGGTATAGAAAAGTTTAAATCGAAGGAAGTGCTTTATATTAATGAGCCAAAACACAATCTTGTCAGTGTTAGCCAACTATGTGATGATGGACATGAAGTTACTTTAGACAAGGATAGCTATATGGTAAAAAGATTAAGTGATAGTGTTATTCTTACTAAGAGAGAAAGAATAAATGAAAACTTATACCAAGTTTGTAAAAGCAAAATCATATGCTACATAAGCACCAAAGATGAGAATTTGTTGTGGCATAGGAGATTGGGACATCTTGGATAAACAGAGTTGAACAAGTTGTCCAAAAATGAAGTTGTGAAAGATGTACCCAAGTTAAGAAAAGAAAGAGATGTAATTTGTAGCACTTGTCGAAAAGAGAAGATAGTGAATGTTACTCACAAAAATGTGAAGACATAAACAAAGAAGTCATTAGAGCTTATTCATTCAGATATATTCACCAAACCTCTATCAAAAGGGATGTTCCAGAAGTTAAGGCTAAATTTATGTGTTCAGCTACCTCCTAAAAGCTAAGGTATGCCTTTAACCCCTCTCCCCTTCCCTCTTTTATTATTCTTTGGATTTGTTATCAAAAAGGGAGATATTTTACATAAATCCAAAAGCGTATATACTAATTAAAAGGAGAAGTAGCTTGATAAATAAAGGAGGAGAAATTATCAAGGAGGAGATGCAAAAAAAAAAAAAAAGAGTTAAGTTAAAGGTATAGGTACATGTAAAAAATGAGATGTATGTTAAGGAGCTATAAATGTCAAAAGTTATTGCTTGTACTTAATTGTTAATTTATGGATTTAATGTGTTGCCAACAAATTCAAAGGGGAAGATTGTTAAGCTCATCTTTGATGGCTAATGTTG
Source organism: Ceriops zippeliana (assembly GCA_037897445.1). Taxonomy (NCBI): domain Eukaryota; kingdom Viridiplantae; phylum Streptophyta; class Magnoliopsida; order Malpighiales; family Rhizophoraceae; genus Ceriops; species Ceriops zippeliana. The sequence continues at coordinate 2,189,782 of JBAPLH010001437.1, read as the reverse complement.
AATTTGTTGTCAACAACATCTTATATAGTTGTTCTTGTTAAGTTGATATTATAAATGTCGTTGAGATGCAGAGAGGTTGTTGGGCAAAACCATTGATAGCAGGTCAACCCTAAAGTCGATAAGTCAATGTTGACCATTAACCCTAAATTTTAAGGGTCAAGGTTGACTATTGACCCTTAACCATTAACCCTAAATTTTAGGAAGTCAATGTTGATCATTGATCCTAAATTTTAGAAATCAAATCTAGCTATTAATTGTAAAGCAAACCTTGGGAATTGATGCTGACCATTGATGAATATGCAACTCTAATCTTTAAGGCTTTATAAATATGTTTATGCTTCTTGCAAAACTGATGTGTGGGCTACAAAAAAAAATTAAAAGAATGGCATGTGTGCTACAGAAAATTGAGAGAGAATGTAAAAAGTGAGTGACCAACCAAGGAAAAGGAAGCGGCCACTAAAGAGAGAATGACCAGCAAAGGTAAAAGAGGTAGCCATCAAGGAGAAGTGCAGTCAGCCAAGAGAGTTGCAGCACCAAGGAGAGGTGCAGCAACCACCAAAGAAAGATGCAATCATACCAATCGAAGGAGGAGTTGTAACAACGACAGCCACACCAAAGGAAGAAAAAGTAACAGCCAACCAAACCAATCAAGGAAGAAGTTACAGTAGCCACACTGAAAAGTGAAAAACGTGTAGTAGCCACACCAAGTAGAGAAAAATATGCAGCAGCCACCCCAAGGAGAGAAAAACATGTAACAGCCACCTTAAGGAAAGAAGGACGTCCAGTAGCCACCAAAGAGGGATCTCGTAGCCTAACCTATGTATAGCACATCTAATAGCTTGCAGCAAGTGGCAACAAGTGAATCATAACTAGCAATTGTAGTAGCAATCACAACCAACAATAACAGCAAGGGTAGCCAGCAATACTAACAAGTGCAAGCACAACTAATAGCAGGTAGCAGGCACAACTACCAAGTACAGCAACTTGCAATAATATAGGAGAAAATGTGCCTCAATAGCAAGTCCAGCAGCTTGCAATAGCAAAGGAAAAAACATTTCCTAACAACAAGTCCAACAGCTTGTAACAGCAGAGGAGAAAACATTCCCTGGTAGCAAGGCAAGCAGCACCAGCAGTAGGTTAAGAAATTTGTCAAAGCAGTAAGTGAAGCAACCTACCAAGGCAACAGAAGAGGAAACACTAGCTGCAAAGGAAAAGAACCTTCCAAGGTAGCATATAAGATAACCTGCCAAGACAACAGGTAAGGTAGCACCAGTAGTAAGAAAAGGAACCTACCAAGGCAAAAGCAAGTAGCCCAAGCAACAAAAAAGAAAACCTGTCAAGGCTGAAAGAGGCAGCACCAACAGTAGAGAGAAAGAACCTACAGTAAAGATAACCTGCAAAGAAGAGATTGAAAAAGCTTGAGTAAAGACTAGTAGTAAGAAATGAGAAGATCCATTTTTTGCAACAACAACTTGTACACATTGAGTGATCCTTCTTAGGAAAGTATTAGTTTCTAACCTTTTGATAAACTTGTTAAAAAAAGGTTGGGAGACCCTTAGAATGATCGAAAGATTAGTCCTTTAAGTGATTAGGAGATCAACTCATCTAGTGATTGGGAGATATAACCTTCAAGTGATTGAGAGATGAACTCGTCAAGTGATTGGGAGATCATTATAAGTGGTTAAGGAGTGATCCTTCCACAACATAATTGTATCCCTTGATAACAAGAGTAGATTGTGTGATTTAGGAGTGATCCTATCACACCATGGACGTAGCTCACACATGTGGGTGAACCACGTAAAAATTATCGTGTGTTCTTAGGTGTTTACATCTGATTGGTATCTATATGGTCGCTCTCACATAAAGAACAAAGATAAAAATTGGATCATCAACTTTAACAAGTCACTAAGGTTAATCCAGAAAAATTTATAAAAGTAAGCATCTTACATTAATTCACCCCCTCCCCCTTTCAATATGAGATCTAAAAAGGTCCTCATTAAAGAAAGCTATGAAACACAGAAAAAGAGAGGGTAGAGAGTAATAGTGAGAAAAGGAGAGAACAACAAAAAGCTTGATTAGAGACTAACAGTAGGGAATAAGAGAACGACAGTAAGGAGAGAATAGTAAAAAGAATAGAGAAAATCAGTTTTCTGCCATAACAGCCTGTGCACATAGAGAGATCCTTCTCAAAGGAGTTTTTGTCATAATCTTTTTACATACTTGAAAAAATATGGGAAACCCTCGAGGTGATCAGGCAATCATTTTAAGTGGTTAAAGAGTAAGTCTTCCATAGTGATTAAGGAGAGATCCTTCCACTACATCAGTTATATCCCTTGATAGCTAGAGTGGAAAGTGTGATCTAGGAGATATCCTATCACACCGTAAATGTAGCTCACACATTGTGGGTAAACCACATAAAACTTTTGTGTGTTCTCGAGTACTTGTACTTACTTGATATTCATATGGTCATTATCATATAAAAAAGTAAGATAAAAATAGATTATAGACTTTAACAAATCACAAAGGTTTAATCGAAACAAATTTGTAAAAAGTAAACATCTTACACTGATATACCCCCTCTCCCTCATAGTGTGAGACCCAAAAGACTCCTTATCAAATTCTCGTTTTGCATAATTATAGTCTCTATATAGGCATATAAACATCACAATCTTATAAGAAAAATGTGTATTAACATTAAAAAAACCTTAATTATAACAGATCCCTTTAATTAAGGAATACAAATTTAGGAATCTTTAAAAGACTAATGGGTGTAAAAGTCAAAGTAAAAATCTTAATTAATATATCAAGATTCAACTAATCTTACAAACTTAAATAAATTCAAGAAATTAAACCTTTTTACCTGTATATTTGACATTAATTTAAAATCTGGTAATTCAAAATAAAAATAGGTTCTTTAATACAACTAAACATATAGATCGTGTCTTTTCTTAATTTGTTCATAAAGTATTTATATTATAGGTTCCAAACTTTATTCTTGAAATTCTAAATTTTGTCTATCATCCTACGTATAAAGATAAGCAATCTTTTGGCTGATAAGATTTCACGTCAAGTTGGTTTATTAGTTTTTGTCGAAATTGGATGGGATTGATGCAGGTTTTTGGCAATGGATCTGAAAACTTCTAATCCTACAATACATGCGCTCCCTCTTATGGCGAATGAGCAATGATTAATTTGTAAGATTTCAGTGGCGAATGCTTGTGAGAGATGTCAACCACAACGGAAAAATCTAGAGAATGCTTTGTATGGTTGTGTTCATGCTAATTGCGTTCGGGAATATTATTTTTTGCAGCTTGGCTTTTGATTTTCGTCCTTGTTCAACATTCAAAATTAGGATCAGGGCCGGAAGCTATGAGCAACATAGGTTACTTTTTGGGGTTGTTCATTTCAGAGAGTGTCTATTACGACTGTCGTGCAATTGTGGAACTAGAAAAAGAAGATCTTATTCTCTAATAAATAGTAAATTGTCCGGGAAGGAAGTAGTGCAGGACATCAAGTGATGAGCTATTGAAATTTACGATGTCTATGAGGAAGAGACAGAGCTTGGCAAGGAAATCATTGAGACACGGTTAATCATTGCCAGAGGGAATACTCTTATTAGTAGAGAAAGTGTGTTACAGAATACAAAGAGTGTGGCTCACCTCTCAAATCTCTCTATTTCTCATAACCCTATTATGCCTATATATATAGGGATATAAGAAGGGCAAAAGGGTAATTTGGAATACAAGGCATATTCCAACAAATCTCCACCTTGCATTGTATTCTCTAACACACAACAAAATAAAATTCTTCTATCTCTCCTCCAAATAGCTCCTTAGAGCCAATCAATTAAAACGAACACCAATCAAGTCCAAGCAATGCTTGAACTTACTACGAAAAATTGGTTTCGTCAACATGTCAGCTGGATTGTCTGCAGTAGCAACCTTTTTCAATGAAATCAAATCTTGAGATATAACATCTCGCAAGAAATGATATCTGACATCAATGTGTTTGGTCCTCTCATGATACACTTGATTTTTGGTCAAATGTATAGCACTTTGACTGTCACAGAATACAGTGGTAGTTTCTTGTAATAAACCCAAATTAGTGACCAAACCTTTCAACCAAATAGCTTCCTTGACTGCTTCTGCTATTGCCATGTACTCAGCTTCAGTAGTGGAAAGAGCAACTGTTGATTGCAATGTTGCCTTCCAACAAATGGCACTGCCTGAAAGAGTGAAAACATAACCAGTTGTTGATCTTCTTCTGTCAAGGTCACCTGCATAGTCAGAATCCACAAAACCAGTAATCAACTTACTGCCTCTGCTGAACATCAGTCCTACCTCTGTAGTGCCTCTAAGATACCGAAGTATCCATTTAACTGCTTGCCAATGTGATTTCCCAGGATTAGCCATATATCTACTGACCACACTGACTACCTGTGAAATATCTGGACGAGTGCAAACCATAGCATACATAATACTACCCACTGCACTAGAGTATGGAACACGTGACATATATTCCTCCTCCTCTAGGTTATTGGGTGACAAAGAGGCTGAAAGTCTGAAGTGTGATGCTAAAGGAGTACTTACCGGTTTGCAACTCATCATCCCAAAAAACGATCAAGAACCTTCTCGATGTATTTTTTTTTCTGTAAAAGGCGCAACTCTCCTGCTTGTCTGTCTCTGATGATCTCCATGCCCAAAATCCTCTTTGCAGCTCCCAAATCTTTCATCTCAAAATCTCTACCAAGTAGTTTCTTCAAACTGTTGATCTCAGATATACTTGTAGAGGCAATAAGGATATCATCTACATATAGTAGCAGATAGACAAATGATCCATCACGCAGCTTCCTATGGTAGACACAACTGTCATACTCACTCCTTGAGTAACCATGACTTACCATAAAGCTGTCAAACTTCTTATACCATTGTCTAGGAGACTGCTTTAAACCATATAGAGATTTCTTCAACCTGCAAACATGATCCTCCTTGCTTTCATTCTGGAAACCCTCAGGTTGATCCATATAAATGACTTCCTCAAGATCACCATGTAGAAAAGCAGTCTTCACATCAAGCTGCTCCAGTTCCATATCATACATAGCAACCATAGCTAGAAGCACACGAATGGAAGTGTGCTTAACAACTGGAGAAAATACCTCATTGAAGTCAATCCCTTCTTTCTGGCTATAACCCTTTGCAACCAGACGTGCCTTGTACCTTGCATCCTCAACCCCTGGAATTCCCTCCTTCTTCTTGAAGATCCATTTGCAGCCAACAGTCTTCTTATCTTTGGGAAGTTTCACTAAGTCTCAAGTCTGATTCTTATGCAGGGACTCAATTTCCTCAGTCATAGCAATGCTCCACTGAGAAGATTCAGCACAAGTGACAGCCTCTGAATAGTTGCTAGGTTCATTGTACTCCACCTCTTCTGCTACTGCCAAACAATAAGCAAAATCTGAATTTAAAAACCTAGCTAGTGGCTTGATAGTCCTTCTGGGTCTGTCTCTGGCGATACTATACGGCTGTACCTGTTGAGTATCTAGAGCACCCTCATCTATTTCTGAAGTGTCAACCCGAATCTGTTGACCTGACTTAGAAGGAATATCACTTTCAAACTCCACCTGCTGTGTGGAACTCCCACTCTCTTCATCTGTTGGCCTTAAGACTTCCTCTTTTGGATGCAGCATAGCGGATTCATCAAATGTCACATCTCTGCTGATGAGGAATTTTGGAGACTTAGGGTCTGGACACCACAACCTATAACCTTTCACTCCAGAAGCATAACCAAGAAAAATACATTTCTTAGCCCTCGGTTCAAGCTTTCCTTCATTAACATGAGCATAAGCAGGACAACCAAATATCTTCAAATCAGAATAATCTGCAGGTTTGCTTGACCACACCTCTTCAGGTGTCTTACACTCAATAGAAGTACAAGGAGATCGATTCACTAACCAAGAAGCTGTATTAACAGCTTCTGCCCAAAACTCCTTGCCCAAACCTGCATTGGATAACAGACATCTAGCTTTCTCTATCAAAGTCCTGTTCATGCGTTCTGCAACTCCATTTTGTTGTAGAGTTTTTACAACTGTGCGGTGTCGTACAATACCTTCAATTTTGCAAAACTCATTGAATTCGTTATTACAAAATTCAAGGCCATTATCTGTTCTCAGCCTCTTAATCTGCTTTCCAGTCTGCTTTTCAAGTAAAGTTTTCCACTGCTTGAAGGTTTCAAACATTTGACTTTTATGTTTCAAGAAATAAACCCAAACTTTACGAGAAAAATCATCAATGAAAGTGAGCATATAAGCAGCACCCATACCTTTAGAGAGAACCTGAGAAGGACCCCAAAGATCTGAATGGATATAGTCCAATGTTCCCTTTGTTTTATGGATGGCTGTACTGAAACTCAACCTCTTCTGCTTCCCAAAAACACAATGCTCACAAAATTCTAATTTTCCAGTGTTCTGACCACATAAAAGACCTCTCTTACTCAAGGCAGCCATACCTCTTTCACTCATGTGTCCCAGCCGCATGTGCCACAACACAACTCGTCACGTCAGAATCTGAAACTGAAGTAGAAACTGCAGTTGAGTCTGTGACTGTTGAACCATGCAAGAAATACAATGTGCCAATTCTGGCAGCCTTCATCAATACAAGAGCACCTCTAGAAACCTTTAGAACTCCACCTTCACACCCAATCTTGCAGCCATTCTTCTCAAGAGTGCCCAAAGAAATAAGATTCTTCGTCAAATCTGGAATGTGTTTGACCTCAGACAAGGTCCTAATGACACCGTCGTGCATCTTGATCTGCACTGTACCAATCCCAAACCTTACAGACGTGATCATTTCCTAACAGAACACCACCATTAATTGACTTGTAGGTGGTAAACCATTCCCTGTTAGGAGTCATATGTTGCGAGGCTCCAGTGTCCATGATCCAGGTATCCTGAAATCTGCCTTGACCTTGTGTAACACAAAGCAGATCATCACTCTCATTTGCTGCCATATGAGCTTCTCCTGGTGGATGGTTCTTCTGATTACCGATTACCGTTGTTTCCTTTCTGCTTGTTTTTCAACTTGTAACAATCAGACTTAATGTGCCCTTTCTTTTTGCAATAATTGCAAGTCAAATTCTTATGCCTTGATTTTGATCTTGATTTACTTGAATTCTGACCTCTCTCCTTTGATCTTCCTCGATCAATAATCAAACCAACACTCTGATTTGATGTTTCAGAAAATGTCAAACTACTATCAATTTTCTCCTTAGCTTGCAAATTAGTCTTGACATTCTCAAGAGAAATATCTTCTCTACTATAAATCATAGTATCTCTAAAGTGCTTGTATGAAGGAGGCAAAGAGCACAACAACAACAATAAAGCTTGATCCTCATCGTCAATATGAACGTCAATTTTACTCAGATCAGTAACAATTGAACTAAACTCTCCAATATGTGATTTCAAAGAAGTACCTTCTGACATACGAAGAGTGTAAAGGCGTTGCTTTAATCGAAGTCTGTTGGTCAAAGATTTCGTCATGTACAGACTTTCCAATTTTAGCCATGCATCAGCTGCTGTTCTCTCACTGAGGATTTCTCTCAAAACTTCATTTCCCAAACTGAGTTGAATCGAGGATAGAGCTCTTTCATCCATGTCATCCCAATCTGCATCAGACATTGACTCTGGTTTCTTCTCCTTGCCATGTAGAGCCCTTTTTGTACCTTCTCGTGTCAGAATTGCCATCATTCTAACTTGCCACAGTGCAAAATTAGTATTTCCATCGAACTTCTCAATTTCAAACTTCACCGTTGATGAAGATGCAGAAGTCATTGCAACAAAACACAAACACCACGACGAAAATTTAAAAAAAAAAAATACAAATCTGCCTCCAAGCTACAGTGCCACCCGATGCTACAGTGTCTTTTCGGTCTACAGTGTCACCGAAGCTACAGTACAATTCGCTGATCTACAGTACCTCCGACCCGTTAAACTCGATCTGTTCGTTTTTCCGTCAGATCCGCTCCGTTTCAGCGCCAAATCACTAGATCCGCTCCGTTTCAATGTCAAATCACTAAATCCGCTCCGTTTCAACGCCAAAACACCAAAATGGCCCCTTGTTCGGATCTCTCTCTTCCTCCTCCTGCTTCTCTCTCTTCGTCTCTCTCTACACGGGTGACTCCTGTCCAGTTGCACGGGTGGTCGGCAGTGGAGTTCTAGTCGCTCAGCTTGTTGGCCTTCCAATTCGAGCTCGAACCGTATCAAAAAGAAAATTTTTCCTTTTGGTGGATTGTAGGCAGACGTGGGCTGCTGGACAATGAAGAGGTTGAGGTGCTGCTGGGTGGCCGAAGAGGAGGAAAGAGAAAGAAAGAAAAAATTTCAAAGGAGGAGATGCTGATGGGTGGTTGGAGATCGTCGTGGTGGTGGGTGGCGGAGGAAAGAGAGGAGAAAAAAAAATTTTCTTTTTGGCTCTGATACCAATTTGTTGTAGCAAACGATAAATCAATGAAGAAAATAACACCAGAATATTACGTGGTTCGGTCTATGTGACCTACGTCCACGGGAAAGACAGAGGGAATACTCTTATTAGTAGAAGTGTGTTACAGAATACAAAGAGTGTGGCTCACCTCTCAAATCTCTCTATTTCTCATAACCCTATTATACCTATATATAGGGATATAAGAAGGGTAAAAGGATAATTTGGAATACAAGGCATATTCCAACAAGTGCCTTATGATAGCTTATTGAGAATCGACGTCGATGGATATGCCAAAGGGTCACCAAGTACGTCAGAGTTTTGGCGGGTTGGCGAGGGATAATAGTGGGCGTTGGCTGCTTGGATTCCAAGGCTTTTGTGGTGTTTCATTTGCGGTTAGTGCGGGATTACGGGCTCACTATATTGCTTTGCGAATTGCTTGGGGAAAGAAGCTTTGGCAAAATCCTGGTTGAGTCTTAAGTCTAATGTTGCATCAGAGAAAATTACGAAGACTGAATGGGAGCATGACCATGATAGACATCTCTTTAAATTAATGTTTGCATCATTTAAAACGACATTGAGATTGTTGGCTGCAGCGTTGGCAAACAGAAGAAAATTATTGTTATTGCGTTGACTTCCTTGGATATTTCCACTGAAGCTTCGCTGGCTATTTTGCTTGCAAGACCCCCTCCGCCCTCCGCCCTCCGCCGGGTTTGGCTGACCTTCTGGGTAGGAACTTGGTTGGTGTGGTCCCTACCTATGGGTGGCTAGCCTTATGCCTTTGTGTTTTCTTCTTTATGTTTCGGTTTCTTTTTTATTTCTTGTATTTCTGCATTTAAAAAAAATAAAAAAGAGAAGTAAAAGAGCTACAAATGAGTAATTATAAATAATAATAATAATAATAATAATAATCATGTTACATGATTTTTTGTAACTGCAATTAATTTGTGAAAATTTTCGTAAAATATTTTAAAGTAATGTCTTCGTCTAATCGTCTTCGTGGTGGAAAGCAGAGAGAGAGAGAGAGGGGGGGAGAAGACAACAAAAATCACGAGAAATTAGAATAATATCGTTGTATTTGTATTTTTCGTACATGCCCAATTTCAAGTGAGGTCGAACAAAGCATCCAAATGGGCAAATGGCGACTCGCGACTGGCCGGCAGCCGCATCAGGCGCGCGTAGATTTACAGGAACAATAAATTAGGCCACAAGAAAAGCGCTAGAATAATTTGCGTTAAAGAGCTTTCGTAACGAGACCGGAAGTGGGATCCACGTCAGGCGCCACCACACACCCCCATCAGATTCTCGTTGGCTTGTCTAACCCACCCCACATATGCTTTGACTCCCCCCTCCCTCCCCCACCAACCCAAAAAAAAAAAAAAAAACATAAAAGAAAAAAGAAGAATAAAACTGGAAATTGCTTACGCGGTTTCTGACTTGCTCTTTTCCCCTTTCTTTAATGAAATTGGAATTTCGTCCACTTTCGCACGCTGGATTGATTGACTGATTGATTGATTGCTTGGTGAATATTTTGAAATCTTGGATATTTATTTTTGTTATCATTTTCAAATATATATATATATTTGAATGCACTATGTGTCTGAAAAAAAGGGCAAAATATTATTGCTAATTACGCAAGTATTCATTTGGTCAACGATACACAGTCCATCCGTCCGTCCGTCCGTAGGTCAGGCAATTTTGACCTCTTGGGCTCTTCTGATTATATATCATTGTGGGACGTAATAACAGCATCTTACTAATTTATCAGCAAAAAATTTCAAACCGTCTGGCATGGCGCATCCAGTGGGGGGGGGGGGGAATTTGGCAACGGAGAGGCAGAGCATTGAGGGGTAGAAACGGGCGGAACGTGTTCCGAGGCAGCAGAGGTTTCAAACTCAAAAAAGCTGAGGTAAAGGCTCCCTATATTTGTCCCATCAAATTTTTTTTTTAAAGAAAAAAAAAAGAAGAGAGAGAAAACAAACAAAAAAAAAGTGAAAAAAGTAAAAGGGCATTTAGGCTGGAACGGAACGAGGCTTTGCTTAGAAGAGCCGAAGAAGTTTGTTTTGCAAAGCCAAAAGGAAAAAAAGAAGAAGGAGGAGGAGGAGGAGGAGGAGGAGGAGGAAGAGGAAGAGGAAGGGCGGAGGGTTGATGTGTGATGGAGAGCTATTTGAACGAGAATTTCGGGGGCGTTAAGGCAAAGAACTCATCGGAGGAGGCGTTGCAGAGATGGAGGAAGCTCTGTGGGTTCGTCAAGAATCCCAAGCGCAGGTTCCGTTTCACTGCCAATCTCCCCAAACGCTCTGAGGCTCAGGCTCTTCGTCGCTCTAACTTGGTCAGTCTCCCAACTCTCTCTCTCTCTCTTTTCCGATTCCGGTTGCTTATTATTTGGTCAAAGCGCCATTTGCTTCAGCTCTCGGGAGTAGCCCTGCATCTAGCATGCAGGCTTTCACTTCTGAACTGACATTTAACCCCCCAAATGGAACGGTGCCCTCTGTGTTTTATTATTATCATGATTATTATTATTATTATAGTTGTTATTTTGGATCTCTTCATCGGCCAGCTTGCAACTGTTCATTTTATGGCTGTGGCACGGTCTGGCTACTTTACTTATCAAGACTACTCTGTAAATCCAGTTGCCTCATTGCCAGACCTGGATCTTAATAGTCATCCGCAAAACGTACGATTAGTCATGCCAGATATTCGGATTAGATCCGCTGCTTATGCAAGACCGAAAATCCTTCTTTGGAGGGTTTTTTAACAAATGGGTTATCACTCGGACGGTTCTAGCGGGGCTTGTAAACATCGCTGCTGTCTTTGGAGAAAGACTTCATTTTGAATTCTTAATCTAAACTCTGCTAATTTCATGGTCCATTAAATCTTGCAAACCTTTTAATTTTTTCTGGCATGGCCTTGGAAATTTGATCACCACAAGTTGTAGATGCAGATTCAGATAATCAATTGGAAGTACCCAATTTTTTAACAGAAAATTGGGCTCTTAAGGCTTGTTCAAAAAACTTGGCATTTCAGGTTCTAACATGAACTTTTGCTTTCCTTCGTTTTTTTTTTTTATTATTATTTTCTTTCTCTTTCACCATTGCAGGAAAACCTTAGACTTGCACTTTTGGTTACAAAAGCTGCACTTACGTTTATCCATGGTAGGAATCTCCCGTTATCTCCGTTATCTTAATTCGCAAAGTCTTGGGGGTTATTCTGAGGTTTATCTTTTAAGTTCCAATCTTACCCTGCACACCTGCAGGTCCAAAATTATCTAGTGACTACACTGTACCTGAGGAGGTCAAGGCAGCTGGTTTTGAAATCTGTGCTGATGAATTGGGATCCATTGTTGAAGGACATGATCCAAGGAAACTGGAAATTCATGGTGGGATTGAGGGCATTGCTAACAAGTTGTTCACTTCACTCACAGATGGTATCCCTACTTCCGAGGATTTAGTAAATAAAAGACAAGAAATCTATGGAATTAATAAGTTTACTGAGTGCCTGCCTCAGGGTTTCTGGGTTTATGTATGGGAAGCCCTGCAAGATACAACCCTGATGATACTTGGTATTTGTGCCTTTGTATCTCTTGTTGTTGGTGTCATTATGGAAGGATGGCCAAAAGGTGCCCAAGATGGACTTGGAATTGTTGCAAGCATTCTGCTTGTTGTGTTTGTCACTGCTACAAGTGATTATAAGCAATCTGTGCAGTTCAGAGATTTGGACAAGGAGAAAAAAAAGATAACAGTACAGGCTACTAGGGATGGGCTGAGGCAAAAGATCTCTATATATGATTTGCTTCCAGGGGACATTGTGCATCTGTGCATTGGAGACCAGGTCCCAGCTGATGGCCTTTTTATTTCAGGCTTCTCTGTGTTGATAAATGCATCTAGTTTAACTGGGGAGAGTGAACCAGTTAATGTGAATGCTGCAAACCCTTTTCTACTTTCTGGAACAAAAGTTCAGGATGGATCATGCAAAATGCTTGTGACTACAGTTGGAATGAGAACTCAATGGGGAAAACTGATGGCTACACTTAGTGAAGGGGGAGATGATGAGACCCCATTGCAGGTCAAACTGAATGGAGTTGCTACCATCATTGGAAAAATTGGCCTATTATTTGCTGTGGTGACATTTGCTGTCCTGGTGCAAGGATTATTTAACCGCAAGCTCCAGGCGGGAACCCACTGGATCTGGTCTGGTGATGATGCTATGGCACTGTTGGAATATTTTGCTGTTGCTGTCACAATTGTTGTAGTCGCTGTTCCTGAGGGACTGCCTTTAGCTGTGACATTGAGTCTTGCTTTTGCTATGAAGAAAATGATGAAAGATATGGCACTGGTACGCCATCTGGCTGCTTGTGAGACAATGGGGTCTTCCACAACCATCTGTAGTGACAAAACAGGAACATTAACAACTAACCACATGACTGTTGTAAAAACTTGCATCTGTGGTTATGTCAAGGAAGTGAGCACCTCTAAGAGTAACTTTGGCTCTATTATTTCTGATTCTGCTACAAGTATTCTACTTGAATCATTATTCAATAACACTGGGGGCGAAGTGGTTATTAACAAGGACAACAAGACTGATATACTTGGGACTCCCACTGAAGCTGCTCTTCTAGAATTTGGGCTGTTGCTTGGTGGAAATTTCCAAGAGGAACGAAAAAAGTCAAAAATTGTCAAAGTTGAACCATTCAACTCTACAAAAAAGCGAATGTCTGTAGTTCTAGAGCTTCCTGATGGAGGTTTGCGAGGACATTGTAAGGGGGCTTCTGAAATTATCCTAGGTGCTTGTGACAAGTTTCTAAACTCGGAAGGTCAGATTGTTCCCCTTGATGGAGCCTCCACCAGTCACTTAAAGCACACCATTGAACAATTTGCTAGTGAAGCTCTTCGAACTCTTTGCCTTGCCTACCTGGACATTGGAGCCAATTTCTCAGCTGATAGCTCTATACCCTTCAAAGGATATACATGTATAGGTATTCTAGGAATCAAAGATCCAGTTCGCCCTGGTGTCAAGGAGTCTGTTGCAATCTGTAGGTCAGCTGGTATTGCTGTTAGAATGGTCACTGGAGACAATATAACCACTGCAAAGGCTATTGCCAGAGAATGTGGAATACTGACTGATAAGGGCATAGCTATTGAAGGACCAGATTTCCGGGAGAAGAGTGAAGAAGAGATGTGTGAACTTATTCCCAGAATTCAGGTCATCAATTTTTTAAGTTTTCTTTTGGAGGCATTTGTTTTAATTTCTTTATAAAATTTTCCTTATGTTTACAAGAGCTAACCATGCACAAAATTTGCATGGCATGCCAATTTATGGTACTAAACCTGGATTAGTCATTGAAGTGATTTCACTGAAAAGTACCATATATTTGTTATCATCAGTGATTTGGGTAAAACTGTAGATCCTGACACATGTTTCTTTCCAACATCAGAAGTATTTAAAATTGAGTGCCATTTGTTTTGCAGAATTGCTGCAAATGCACCAATGTATCTCTTCTAGATGTTGGGAACCTCATTTGCTAACAATAACTGATGCTTCTTAAATTTGCAGGTCATGGCTCGATCTTCACCCAGATAAGCACACCCTTGTGAAACACCTACGTACCACGTTTAGGGAAGTTGTTGCAGTGACTGGAGATGGTACAAATGATGCTCCAGCGCTTCATGAAGCAGATATTGGACTTGCAATGGGAATTTCTGGAACTGAGGTTGGTCACCCTTCAATCTCTCTGCACTGGAGCCTGGCCTCCTTTATTGTTTTATTTGTTTTATGTTTTATGGTTAGAATTGTAAAGGGAATTCCATGTTTTGACTATTTGATTGCATACACAATTTTTAATCGATATGGGGTTAGTTACCATCATGCCACACAAATTGAGCACTACCACATATTAATTTGAATCCATGGGACACTACATGAATCGTATGATGCTCAATTACTCTTTTCCCAATATTTGCTTATGTAAAAGCATACAGAACATTAATAGTAAATTGACACTGAAGTTTGTCTCAAATTGAGCATATTAAGGATATGTTTCTTGATTTGCAGGTAGCCAAAGAGAGTGCTGATGTCATAATTCTGGATGATAATTTCTCCACAATTGTGACAGTAGCAAAATGGGGACGTTCAGTTTATATAAACATTCAAAAATTTGTTCAGTTTCAGCTTACAGTCAATGTGGTAGCCCTGCTTGTCAACTTTTCTTCTGCCTGTTTGACAGGTATGTGGAACCTGATCATATTTATTATGCTGTCAGTTTGTCCTATCTAGGTAAGGTACAAATTTTTGCTTCTCATTCTTTTTCGGGTTTGATGTTCTTGCAGGGAGTGCTCCCCTAACTGCTGTTCAACTTCTATGGGTCAACATGATCATGGACACCCTGGGAGCACTGGCATTAGCCACAGAGCCGCCAAATGATGACTTGATGAAAAGATCGCCAGTTGGTAGGAAAGGGAACTTCATCAGTAACGTAATGTGGAGAAATATTTTGGGGCAGTCTTTCTATCAGTTCGTGATAATATGGTACCTCCAGACAAGAGGGAAAGCAGCTTTTCATCTTGACGGGCCAGATTCTGATTTGATTTTGAATACACTCATCTTTAATTCCTTTGTCTTTTGTCAGGTAATATCCTTTTATAAGTTGTTCTTTTACAACATGGTATAAATTTAGGATGTGTTTTAGAGAAGGTTGGTAGCCTGATGTCATGTGTTTTTCTTCAGGTTTTTAATGAGATCAGCTCCAGAGATATGGAAAAGATAAATGTCTTCAAAGGCATACTGAAGAACTACGTGTTTGTGGCTGTCCTATCTTGCACTGTCCTCTGCCAGATTATAATTGTTGAATTCCTGGGTAACTTTGCAAACACTGCTCCTCTCAGTTGGCAACAGTGGTTGGTTAGTGTTCTCCTTGGGTTCCTTGGCATGCCAATTGCAGCTGTATTAAAGATGATCTCGGTATGATCAGACCAAAACCTAAGAACGTGTAATAGTGACTTCCATAGTCATCTCTCACCGGTGAGTGCAATTCCATGCCATGCCCACCTTCCCAGGTTCCTTTTAATTTTTTGTTATTCGTTTTTTTTTTTTTTCCTGGTCCCACTGCAGTATTAGGATGAGTGGATCTACAGAAATTCTTCTCACATGGTAGAATTTGGAGATTACTAGTAAACTACAAAACAAATGACTCCAAAATTTTCACAGAAGATCATCGTTTGACACCCAAATCTAATATACAAAGGTTGTCAACATACTGAATCTGTAAGGTGTATATTAAAGCAAACCTTTTAATTTGATGGCAGACTTTCGCTTGTTTGTTCATATTTTTAACCTGTTAAGTTAGTCAAGTTAGAGAGCAACAGACAAGGTGACCCGGGCGTTCAACTGTAAGAATTGTGTGGATTCATGCGGTGGGAATTTTCTGGCTATCATTCTGATTTATCAGTTGAACCGTTTAACTTGGAGGTTAAAACATGAAATTGATGCTATTACAGTATTACTGGCTATGTTTTACCATCTCATTTATTTATTTATTAATCAAGGTTTGAGCCGGCCATCTTAAATTGCTTCCTCGTAGTAAAACTTGGTTAAAATGCCCATTTTGCTGTCTCCAGGATCAAGTACTCGAGGCTTTTTTCTTTTATCTATATAGTCAACTCGTTGACTTGCTTCTTAATTCGCCTGCCAGGAGGTGAGTGTGAGCAGTAGAAACCGAATAAAGGCAAGTTCTTCAATTCTTGATCGATAAATCGTTCATTTTTCACCCATTGCACTTGAAAGAGTGCATTCCTTCTCCAAGTGCTCGAAAATAAATGCCTAATTATTCGTGTTCCCAGTTTGAATGTGTGGGGCACAATAAAGAGAAGAAATAAAATCACATTAACAAGCCAGTCACCATCAAACAAATTAATAGAAGAGTAGACGACAGTTGCCAGTGATTGCTTGCACTAACGGATTCCTATAATTGATTAAGGTAAGGAGAACTAGAGTAGAGGATGCACCCCCCCCCCCCCACTATATTATTATTGCAGAAACGAAGTGCTTGTTGACACATTGCATGTCCCTGCATCAAATTAGTTTCTAATTCTGCATTTATGCGAGTCTTAGGGATGATCAGGCTGATTATCAGGTTAATGCTGAGGGGACAAAGCGTAGACAATGCACTGAGAAGTTAGTAAATGAACCCTGGCAAGCTCCCATTAGAATAAAACGAGTAGAAATTTGAAGCACATGCGTATGTTTGACCCATTAATGGACATAATCACAATCTGTCGGGGAATACGATTCTGCAAAACTGGAAAGACTAGAGATTTTTGGGGGAGAAAGTTGAACACATAGGTAAGGAAGCCTAGAGCCAGTGTGCGGTAAGACGTGACGTTGGTCCAAGTCCAAAACCCATTGCCAGAGCCCCAGTGGGGCTGGCAGGTTAGACAGCGTACTGATGATGACAGAGAAAAAGTACCAAGTACCACTTTGCCTGTCTCGACTACACAGCTATGATCACTGTTGACCCTCGTGGGACTGGAAAATTTGCTCACCCACGAAATGCAGTCCATAGAGACGTCAACCTAATCTGCCCGTATCTTTGTACTTCAGTCACTAAGAAGACAAAGGACACTACTTTTTGTTTAGTTCGGGAATTTAGTGGAAGGCAATGATATTCAGAAAATTAATTGTGTGCAAAATATGGCATTGGCTGATGAATCTCGGAGCTACTTTTTACATAATGAAAATTGGAAAGGAAATAGTATATTCCTTGCCTTTTTACATAGTTAGCCATAACATCATGCACGTGTAATGAATCAAAGCCACAACAAGAACTCTCCGTTCTGGAGGCCTTGAATTTTTAAAATTGAAAGTTTTAAGAGAAGCTCATTTTATTGTACGGCTTATTCTATCATCAGAGAAAAAATTCATCAAAATATAATCACATACAAGTGCTTTTTGATTATGAAACAGTTTCTTAGTTTTCCTTTAAACCTGAATATAGCCAACAAATTCTTTCAAGGGAATAAATAAATAAATAAGTGGGGGAGGGGGAAGAAGGCATGGCCCGTTTTGAATGTTAAACCCCAAACATTCAAAACAAAACCAATTGCGTTTACCTTTCATGCAACTTTTCAATTAAATTAGATAGTCAACATACAGTATTTAATTTTTGAATGTCATTAAGGTGTCCTAGAGGTTAGAGACTCCTTATCTCTCTTCTCTCCCCCCCCCTCCTTTTTTTTTCTTTTTGTTTTTGAATGTCTCACGCCCTATTTTTTTAGTTAATTTTTATAACTACCCACGCAAACATAGGTCCCCCCCCCCTCCATAATGATTATGACCTATCATACTTTTCAAAGATACAAGAAAGCATCCCATCAAAAAGTTTGAGGCTTGCGCGAGAGACAGCACCAAGGCAGAAATAAAAATTTTAAAAAGGGAAAAAAAAATTGTGAGCGGTATGCTGTTTAGTAGGTAAGCAGCCTTCAAGTACTCTTTCGGCCTCTTCTTTCTCATCTTGGGGCAAAAAACAAAACAAAAAAGAAAAAAACAACGAAAAAAAACGATGCTTTGCTCTTTATTTCCCGTTTTGTTCTTCGGCTCTCTTTCCTTGCCAGCTTCCAGATTATACATATTCAATCAAGCCCCATATTATTCCAGAAATAATTAACAACGCGCGTGGGAAGACCAGTAATATTTTGTAACCCATGGACAAGACTTTCTATTTCAGTCGTTTCTTTGAAGGCAACCCATGATTCTGAGCAACATGATTGAACGTGAGCCCTTTTCTTTTGGTGCTAATGGCCGAAGCAACTGAAGAATTCTCTGAAACATCCGTTGGCCTCAAGACGGTGGGCGGAAAATCAGGCGAATTTACAGACTTCGATGTTTTAATGTTTTCGGCTTCAAGCTTTTGCATTAGAACGTAACAGTGGAACACATCTTCCTGCGACATAAGAGTTGTCAATTCCCCCTTGATCAGAACATCACGCTTTAGTCCAAGCCATCATCTGATTGTGAAAATTTACTGGTCGAAAGGAGTTAAACAAAATAAAGGACTCACAATTTCAGAATAAGAAATGAAATTCATCTCACACGCCAATGCCTGCCTCGTTAAGCTCTCATCCAATGCCACTAAGGTGGCAGCAATGGCTATAACAGACGGCCGATAATTCATCAAATTGATCTCTGCATAAACGAACTCGAATCAATGCATAATAGGATCATTAAAAGATTATTCACCTACCATTAATGGTGTGAACACGAACTAAAACTGAATGTCTATTGAAGGGTTACCTCTCATTACAGCCAAGACGAATCCAGCAGTCCTGGAGATCATAAGCCTTGGTGGGGATCCCTTGCAGAACTTTGTACTGAAATAGTGAACAAAGGCAAAAGGAGTAATAGTGATCATTTTCCATTCCAATGTGCTCAATACCAAAAGCTCCATTCTTTGGATGACTTTGCCTTCAAAATTGTACTCCTCAATCTGGAATTGTGACAAAGACGGTATTTTTATCTCCTCCATTTTTGCAGCCAAAGAAAGACAAGCCACTGACAGTAGTCTAATTGCCCACAATTGCCCACTCTGCGAAAGGAGGAAAACAAAGTGAAAGAAGATATTAACCAATGATGGTAATGAACAGAAAACTGACACCTAAGAAATTCGATTTCTTACATCAATGGAACGCTTTGACAAGAAGCGATCGAAGTATGTCATCGAAAGATACACTGTTTGCAAGCGAAAACCAAAGATTGCTCTTGTCTGCATTAATTAAATTTCCAAAAATGTAAACATCTCGTATTAAACTTTAACAAGAATTTTTTCATAAAAGAAAAAAAAAATTGCATCTTGAACTTCAAGAAGCCAAAGAAAATATGTAGAAACTAACTTTGAGAATCCAATTGATAGATTCCACACGGGCAAGTTTGACCCAGTTGTCCAACACCAAAGGTTGATCCCTTCTAAACCCATAACCGTTTTCTCTGTCCAAAAGCCTTTCCACATGCCCTTCTCCATCTAAATCACCATAACTCTGTATCATTCCAATGAAGCTATCATCATCACCAGGGCAAGCCTCAGTTTCATGACAAAGAAGCCCTGATATGGATTCACAATCCATGTCTGTTACCGTCTATTGTGTCTCTACTCCTGAACATTAAATCCAAGAGAGAAGGCGTACCATGTACCACATTATTAACTGCTAAACCCATGATTTGGATAGTGAACGCGAGGCCTAACCCGCATGATTGAACTGAAAGAGAGATAAATGGGGATGAAGATGGGAAACGAAAGTGATTTTTGAAACGGCTATGGATTGAAGAACTGTGTGGGTTTGGCTCTGGTTTGGTTCGTTTACAACATGTATCTCCTTGGTCTTTAAAGTGTGGAAATTAGTTAAGCGCCATTTTTTTTTCCCCCACACTATCTTCTCTCTCTCTTTCTCTCTCTCTCTTTAATTTTTAAATCTTAACTTTTTTTTTTATTTTTTGGCAATAATAAATGTTTCTGTCGTTTTTTCATTTGTGGACCAAGTTTGATTGGGTCATGGATGTTCTTGGTTTCAGGGCACACGATCAGTTTCAGGCTAAAGTTGGCTTCGTTGGTTTTACGCGAACTTCGAGCGCACGCAATGAGTAGTAGTGCTGCGGATACCGTACATGAGATTGTACGCGAACCACAGCCTGACGTTTAGTCGTCGGTTGAGCTCTCTGCTTCTGCAAGCCAATCGGATCGTTAAAGTTTGTACAAAGCCCAAGCAAATGTGGTCTGATTGATTCCTACGACCTGAAAAGGGGTCATTATAAGGCAAATCAAATGGTTTTCTCATGCCAACAAGGCTTTTTACTTTCGTTTTTTTTTTTTAATCTTTTTTGTTTTAAATGAGCAATCCATTTTATTAATGAATAACCTTGTCACATAGGCCTTTGTGCTTTCCATTGGACTTGACATGTTAAAAAATTCATCAAGGAGCTCAATCATTGAATTGAATTGTGAGACGCACAATAGTTTTTACTCCACCTCATATAATTATAGGAACAATAATTACTGGAAAAATTATGTGTGTATATATGAATGTATGTGAAAATGCCAAGGAATTATATAATTTTCTTTCTCTCTCTCTCTTCTTTTTTTTTTTTTTGCTTGGGGGGGGGGGGGAGACAACAGGAGAGTGTCACAAAACAGAAGAATGACAAGGGAGTAAATGTGAGATAGTTTACAATGCCAATTATTGTCCTTGAATCATTAGTTGATTAGTGTCCTCTTTAGTCGTCGTTAGTAAATCAATCTATTCCCAAGTACCATAATGAATCACGCACGCATATAAAGACATTGACCAAACGCAAAAATGAAAAGGGGGCCTGACTTATTCTTCCCCAAAAGGTTAGATGGTTTGAGAAACAATAGAAATGATGGGAAAGACAACGGGTATTTGTATTAAAAGATTATAAAATTGCGATGCCCACTTTTTTTTTTTTTTTTTTTTTTTTTGGTTTTTTGATTGGACGTACAACAACACTGCAGTTCCAATTCAAAATTTAAATTTTAGTGCACACTAATAAATATGCATTTAGCTCAAAACAATAGGTCTGTAAACCACAACCATGATCTTAAACACACTCTAAACGTGTTGACGAATCACAATAAATAAAAGTTGCAATAGGAGATTCCAACTTTTGTTCTTCCCAAAAAAAAAAAAAAAAAAAAACAAAGAAAAGAAAAATTTCGGTAGAAGAGCCAAGACATATGCCATTTGTTAATCAATTGGTGGATTTGTCTTCCAAATAACTTCCGCCAGGAATCATGTGATGGCCTCCAGGGCTGCTTTGCCAAATACCTTTCCTGATTGAATGAAATATTAGATTATCCCATTAAGATATGACATAAGAGCCAAAAAGCCAACTTAACAATATCAAAATTTTAATGACTTCTTGATGTGTAACCGTTGGGATACATTAATGAGAAAAATTAGTTGATATTATTTATTGTGAGACAGAAAATGACAGAATATATAAATTAATAAATAAATGAAATTATAAATTAATTAATTATATAGGTATATTACTGACCTCTTATTATAGTTATTTGTACTCCAATGGTGCTCTATAGTATTTTGGGCTGTTGCTTTCTTATAATAATAACACTTTCCTTATCTATTGGTTCTTTTTCAAGTACTCAACAAACTCCTTTTTTTTTTTTTTTTTTTTTCATTTTTTCGGTCCATACCCTAACAAAATTCCACTAAACATGTGTTTGAGCTGATGGCCTTGCTAATCAGGACAGTACCAC
Organism: Ceriops zippeliana; assembly: GCA_037897445.1. Classification (NCBI taxonomy): domain Eukaryota; kingdom Viridiplantae; phylum Streptophyta; class Magnoliopsida; order Malpighiales; family Rhizophoraceae; genus Ceriops; species Ceriops zippeliana. Next base: position 2,168,035 of record JBAPLH010001437.1, on the reverse strand, counting down.
CACGTGGTTTAAAAAAATAAACCAATAAGAGTGCGTTGGCTTTCCGATTGATTAAAAAAAAAAAAAAAAAAAAAAAAAAGTGTTTTTGAGGTTCTAAGGAATCTATATTGCCTTCCTCAATTGTTAAATTTAAACTAAAATTTCCATTAAGAAATTGGTTCATCGGGTCGCTTTTTAATGAAACTGGTTTTTCTACATTTATTTGGGTCCCTTTGGTTACGATATCCCTGTTTTGTTGTGTTTTTTTTTTTTTTTTTGTTTTTTTCCCTCTCAACTTTCTGTTTTATTTTAAATATTTTTTATTTGTTATTGACAATTGAAAACAACTTCTTTTCCTTTGTAGAGAGTATTAAAGTATAATAAATTTGATATCATTGTTAAATAATTATATAAACACTTCAAATTTTAATAAATGGTTAAAAATATCATACAATAATTTAAAAACATATATAATTATAAATACATAAATCTACTCAAATAATAAAATTTAAATTAGATTCAATTAAATTAAATTTTATTATATTTTTAATTATCTCTTAATCTAAATAACATTGACATCTTCTCTTCGTCTTGATTCGGCATTACAATCATTCATAATATTTACTTTGACCTGACATAATTTGTAAACTTTAATGGATTATTTTTCAAGTCAGCATTAATAGAATTAACAAGAGTTTTCTTGATAATTTTTCTTTACTTTGGTCTCTTTGTTTTTGACCTTTGAATCTTCGAGGAACTTTGTGATAGTTTATAATAACTGATATTTGCAGAGTACTACTTCATGAATGCTCTGCTTCAACATTTTTTATTTCCTTATGAAAAAAAATGAATTTACATTACTCTTAACTCACAACTCAATATGTCTTTAACATTCATCAACTCTTATATCTGAATCTTATAAATTTTATTATTCAAAATAATCTTTATATATTTCACAAACTCGATACTTTTATATCAGAATTCTCTGTTTGAATTATTTACATCAACTAAATTAATTATAATTTTAAATCTTAATTTAACTCCTAAATTCTTCTTCAAATCCAAAATTGTCATTCTTTTCATGAATAATTTACTATTTTTTTGTTGTAATAAATTATTCTACTTCTTTGTTTCTCCTTTTATTCTTTTTCTTCATTTTTGTAGTCATAGTTATCAAATTAATAAATCTCATCATTCCTTTTCTTTTGCGCCTAATTCTCATTCTTTGGGGGGGCCGTTGTGGCTGAAAATAGAGGGATTAGCGTCCAGCAGTTTTGGATTTGGGTTCTAAAGACAAAAAAAAAAAAAAAAAAAAAAATTTGACTTTTGGCAGTACATGCAAACGGTGAGTGATGGATGGCGACAGAGCTGAAGCGACGGGTGCGGTGGTTCCAGCGGGGAAGGGTGACTCCTGTGACAGCTGTAGCAAAAGATTTATATGCTTCTTCTCCTCTGAATGAAACATCAGCTTTAATATAATTACCCTATCAATTAAATAAATAAATAAGACAGTGTGGGGGAGATAGGAGAGATAATAGAGAAAAATATATTATTATTAAATAAATAAATAAGACAGTGTGGGGGAGATAGGAGGGAAAATAGAGAGAAAAAAAAATTAATTAAAAATACAAAGAGAGAAAGAGCATACAAAAAGAGAATACAGAATATAGAGAAAAAATATATGGAGAGAGTAGAGAAAAGAAATTAAGTAAAGAGATGTAAAGAATAATAAGGGACAATATTAAAAAAAAGTATAATAAGCAATGTCCAGAAAAAATAAAAAAAGAATGCTTATTAAAATAAAACAGAAAGAATGTATAATAAAGTAAATAAAATGAAAAAAATATAATTAAAAAAAGTGTGAAGAAATATAAATCAAGATAAAGTGGAGAGAGAAAATATGGAGAATGAAGAGGGAAATTTTGAAAAACAAAAAAAAAAAAAAAACATATAAAGAAGAGTGAGAAAAATGAAAAAAGAGAATGTGGAGAAATTTGATTTACAAAATAAATAAATAAAAATTTTAAAGATTGTTTTTGTTTGTCTCACATATTTTTTTTAGTACAAGATTTTTTATATTTTAAGCAAACAAACAAAAACAAAAGTAAAAAAAAAAAAAATTCTTTTGAACAAATTTTTTTGTTATCAAACAGACAAATAAAAATAAATAAATAAATACCAAAATGAAACCTAAAATGGTCGGAGTTTTCATTAGTTACTGGTCTTGTCAGGTAATTATTAGGAGACTGGGAATCTCACAGTTACACCGAATGATTGACCTGATTCTTTTTCTTTAGCTTTTTACCTTTCACTGCACTGACTGGAAGTCAACTATTTTTATTTTTATCTTTTTGACCATCACGGGTCAGCGAATCAACTCTTGTACCATTTTCTTCTTCCTCGGGCGGATCAGAAAAACTCAATCAAAGCCTACCCGATTTAGGCTGATCAAAAATCAGTTCCACCAATCCCATTAACTTTATGTCTTATACTTATAATCGGATCTAAGAATTTCTAATTTGCTTCTCTCAAATTCTTTTCAAATTTCTGCGTTTAAATTTTACTTAAAGTCAATCTGACAAATATATATATATATATATATATATATATATATATATATAAATCAAGAAACTAAAAAGATGTAAGCAGTCGTTATTGTAATGGAATGCCTGACAAAATATATCCATATAACCTTTTCTTGGCAAGAGAAAAGTTAAATTAATTGTACATGTCATACCACAGACATGAATAGATTCATCTACGCATAATCACATTATTTTGGGGATATTGGAAGCATTCGGCAGAGAAAAATCTCGAGTGAATTCTCGGGATGGGGTAAATTTTGTGAGCAGAGATGTGGAGACATAAAATCATTACAAAATCATTCGATGCACGAATCTCTACTTCTTGAATCGTGTGATGGCCAGCAATATAAACATTTAGGAACCTTATTGCCTTCGTCCACCACCCACCTGCTGGGGCTGTATTGTTTTCCTAGCTCTCCATGAACTCGATGGAAGAGTGCCACATCTTCTCATGGCCTCATTCTTGACTCTGCTTAACTTCCCCATTACTAAATGCCATATGGTTACCAACATTTTAGGGTTTAATTGTCTACATTTAGAGTTTAGTTTATCAAAAACCAGACCCAAAAATAAATAAATAACTAAATAAAGCTTCAACTAGAGTTTGTTAGAACGTTTGCAGGCCAATGACGGTTATATATATATATATATATATAGAGAGAGAGAGAGAGAGAGAGAGAGAGAGAGAGTTTGGGTTAGTCATATTCGGATTTAGGAGAAAAAACCATTGTTTGTAGGCTCGAATAGACAATTGCATTTCCCCTCCGATTCGACTCAGTGCTCACAACATCGAATGACAATACTAAGCTTGTGTCCCCGTCTCTGTCTCTGGGGTCACTTCACTTCCTGGAAGGTGCTACCTGTCGTTTATGCCCATTATTTGTTGGTTTTATTTTAGATCGTCTTTACTGTTTGTTAAAAGGGTCTACATGTTCTTATAGTGCTTGCTGGTTGTGAATTGATTTGAGATGTGCTTGGTTATGGAAATTCTGGTTCTTCTTTCCTTTTTTTTTTTTCTTTTTTTCCAAATTTTATGCATTTTGTCAACTTGGGTAGGACTTCTCGACATTAAACACGATGGAATTTTTTTTTTTTCCCTCAAATTGACAACTTAAAATGTTGTCGAAGAGAACAAAGGATAATGTTAGCAAAACTGCAAATGAGTGAAAATTGATATGTTTATATTTGACTTATTTAACAAATACGTCTGCAATCGATGCTCTCTATATTAATATGATTCAGTTAACGAGCCATGTCAAATGTGCTTTAACTTAACTTTATTTAATTAAGACTCCTTTAATGAATGAGTTTTGATAAATTGGATTTTTATTGAGTTGAGTCAGCAAGATATTTATGAATAATTTGCTTAATTTTATGATAGTAAAATAATTAAAATTATGAAAATATATCGTTATGAATATAAAAGTAAAATAACAAAAGGCTTAATTTAATAAAAATGACCTATTACAAAGTAAAACTATTAATTTAAATTTATAAATGTAAATATATAATTTAAAATCAACATACCAAACTTACTTTAATGGCATACTTAATAATTTTTTCAATGATTTTATAAACAAGATTTTAAATGAGCAATATATGTCTAGAAGGACTAGAGGTGCTCTTGATTATACTTTATTATTTATTAAAGGTATTTTGAAACTAAATTTAACTGTCATTTATTTAAATAAATAAACAATTCGAGCAAATTCTTATTCATCTAAGCTACCAAATTTGTTGACTACTGCGTAGATATTAGGAAGGCTGAAGTTTATGAAGCCAAATCGACGCTAGTACCCTCCTTTTCATAATTTTCATTGCTTTTTAAGCCCAGAATGGCCATATTGTTGACTTTTCCAATATGACTCAAATTCGAATTTATGGGAACTACTACATCATGACTAATCAATTAACTTTCCTTTTTCATTTCCATTTTTCTAGAAAAGAAAACTGCTAAGCTTCTTTTTACTGGGTAGCGAAATCCAAAAGGTGCGTACTTGGCCCCTACTTCAGCCTGCATGGGAACTTGACCCGATTAAGCCGGAAAGCATAACATGCCTCCATCCTTCCCGCAACTTTAGCACGATGGTCCTTCCAAAGAGGCAACAACTACCCTGTAAAGCCAGTCCTATGTGCTTTGCCACTGTACCTACATCATCTTTCCAGGGGCTCCAATTTGTAGTGCACGCACAGCCTTTTACCTCGTATGCATTGCTTTGTTCCCCCTATTCTCTCTCATTCTCATGTTCTTTCTCACGGTATTGGACCCCATGACCGTGACGGCGGATTGAACCATCTATCTTGAATTCTTTATCTACTTGTTGCATTGCTTTTCATTTTTTTCATTTTTGTTGAAGGAAAGAAAAAAACTCAATCCAAAATCCTTGAGGCCACATATGTACATTGACAATCAATCAATCTCACAGGCAAGTGTATTTTTCAAAATAGCTAGTTTTGCATCGTTGATCCCAATCAAGAAAATTGCCTCAAATTTCTACGTGGATCCTACATGTTCTAAACTTCTAGCGGGTTCCGACTACAGACAAATATCATCATGGATCTCCATTTTAGCTCTAGAAAAGCTAAAAGGCTGTTTATGTTTTGGTGGCACAATAAGCGACTGCTAAAAGTGCTGGGTTTAATTTGACTAGATGAAGTGGAGATCTATATTATATAAGACTATTTATGTTATGCAACTCATGGAGACCCAAGAAAAACAAAGAAAAAGAAAAAAGGAAAAAGGAAAGAAAAGAGCTTACGCAAAATATTAATTACATCAGAGCATTGGTATTTAAATGCAAATGTTTGAAACCGATAGCTAACAAGGTTGCAGATTTTAGATGGTCCTAACTGGGGTTTCGGTGTTTTAAGAGAATAATTGAGAAATATAAAAAAAAAAAAAACATTTTGTTCTCAATATACTATAATAAATATCCCATTACCTTTCGTTAATGTATCACTAAAATACATTCCAACAGTTACAAGTTTAATTGCAGTTTCTCTGTGATTTATTCTAATCAGAAATTTCACATAAAGGATTTTCAAAAACTTGTACTGGTTTTTTCGATGGTCACTTCTCTATTTTCTTTCCCAGTCTGTCTTTTTCTTTTTATTTTGTGTTCTATTTTATTTTTTTTAATTTTTCTGTGCTTCGATTGCATACCTCACGTGGTGTTCATCTCAAAGTGTGTATTATAATCCACACACACTTGCCAATGAATAACAAAGGCAATAGGGCAGAGGCCACCATCAGGGCATATTTCTTCATATTGTTAGGAGATTTGCCGAGTCATATATAAAGGAAGCAAGGGAAACTTTCTCACTCTATCAAATCCCAAAGTTCGATGGTAAAAAGAAAAGTGCAAATGGATACAGTCACCTGTGTACATATCTTATGGGGAGAGTTTCGAGACGCTAAGGTTTCATAGTTGATTTTGACGACGACAGAATGTCGTGGTACTACTAATGTTTGTATTTAATTGTTGCTGATTAATAGGTTACAAGCAAGCATTGAAATATAAGGGAAGGAAATAGCTCATTCCAATTTACAAAGGAGTTGGCTAAGTAAAGATTGGATAACATACTCATTATCAACGCAAGAAAAGAGCAGATGGAGTAAAACTTGGAAAATATATTCCTAATGAGCTTTAACAAAAAAAAAAAAAAAGCCCTCAAGCTTATAGTGCTAATTCAAGATCAATCAAACAAATCAAGCTCAGAGACAGAAAAATGAAGTGCAAATGGAAGGATATGAGGTACGAGTCTTGATCAATTCTAGTTAACGATTCACATGCGGTTGAACCGACTATTATAGTTCATTATCACAACCGACTAATTTGAGTGGTGGCATGACAGACTAGTCCTGTCTACGAATTAATAAAAGAGCGCTGTAGCTAGCTAGTTATCTACCAAACTGAACTCGCAGCCTTCGATGAACGACCATGTTTTGTTGCAGCTTTTGTTTTATATTTACCATAGCCAAATAAATAATAATAATAATAATAAAGCATAACATCGTCTTCTATTGTATGCTTGTTTTCTTCTTCTTCTTCTTCTTCTTCTTGTTTAATTTTTGCAAAACACAGCGGTGCCCATAAGAGCAAGAGGGAGGATCGACATGGCAAACCCCCCCCCCGGCGGCATGATTGAGGTTGGTGCCTTAAAATTTGTGACAAAGAAGCGGGCCCTACCCCACCGACACATAACACAGCACAGTAGCTCTCATGCCATTTCTTTCAACAATGCATACCTTAATATGGCACAGGCAAATGTCGGGGAAAGAATAGGAGTTGGGATTCCCAATGTTTTGACTGCCTTGACCTCATCCTCTCTGAAAACTTGATTCTTCCTTTACTTACTATAGAACCCACTAGGGCAGAGTGTTCTCACATGCCACATGGGAGCATTCAGGCTTTCAGCAGAATATTTCTGGCACAAGGACATTGGGATGTTTAGCCATCAATACGCTGACGCCATAAAGCTACAACAAAAACAACAAGATGCTTGTGACAAGATAATAGAGAATACTATCATCTATTCCCCTGATTAATTAATTATTATTACTATTAATCAGTTGAATGCTTAGTTCTTTTAATATTGACACTGGAAGTTGGATTATCAGGGCATCATTGATGATTTTTTTTTAAATCGACTTATGGTTAGCTGAAAGGTATGCATACGCCAAATCCCATTCATAATTTATTATCCTGGTAAATATACATCATTCCGTTCTCAGAATTCATGACAAGGATGGCTGCTAGATACTTTATTGGATAGCACAATCACACCTCGTCCTTCCGTTATTAAAAATGCACTATATATATATATATTGTCCAGTTGAAATAGGAACGGAGGATTTAAACTAACATTGTTTACCACAAACTTCTGAATCCTAGTAACTAAAGCAACTGTAGTATGCCAACTTCCTTCTAATTTCTTCAACTAAAAGTCCTATAATTTGGAACAAAATTCTGTCCTGCTTAAAGTAGCATTCTGCTGAAGCTGGCCGAAGAACGCCAGAAAGGGCAATTAGCCAGTTTGAAATCTCCAGTTGGGTTGTCGACGAATTACAATTTCAAGTTTAACCTGATTTTGTTTTGATTCTCGACTGAAACTATGATCAAACGTAGTTTTAGATGTGCCATGGCATGAATCAAGCATTTAACTTATGATCATGCTTTTGATCATAGTATATACTACTTACTAGTTGAGCACCCTATCAACGGACGTACGAATTTCATTTATGACCATATGGCACTTAATTTTCTTTATGTCGTTCGTAAAAATTAAGTCAGTCTTTTCTTTAGATAGTAAAGAAAAAGTAAAATATCACAGAAAATACCAAAAAGAATGACGAGAGAAAGAAAATATTATATTATATTTAAAGAGAATACAAGTAAATTAGATGTCTTTTACCCTTAGAGTTAATTTCTTTTATATACAACTCTACCTCCTAAATGGATGACTAAAATTCATCTAAACTAACATCTATAATCAAGGTTCTAGAGAATTTTATAAAGATCTCTACAAGTTTACATAATCAAGAAAATTTTAAAATAAAGCGGAATGTTTTAGGATCCTAATAAGCCTCTTCATTCTTAAAGATTTTACTAGGTTCCTCTAGAATATTTCAAGGCGTTTCACTCTCCCCTACTTAATACTTCGATGCCCTCATCCAGTCCTCATATTCTTGAAGTTTTTGTTGAAATTGTCACATATTTTCTTTGATTTCCTAAGTTGCTTCACTCTCGAGCAATCCCTTCCATTTGATCAAGTATTGAGTGTTTGGTGATATACCACATTTTTGAACAATTCATTTTCCAAGCACTTCTTCAACCTCTTTGTCATAGGACTTTACCACAATTGGGGGGGGCTTTATTGGATACTCCACATCTTAAGTTTTCCTAATCTTCCTTGAATGGTTTAAGCATACTCACGTGAAAAACTGGGTAAATTTTTAAGTTTTTAGGCAGATCCAATTTGTAAAAAACCTTACTAACCTTTCCAAGGACTGAATAAGGTCTCTCGTACCTTCTTATTAGACCCTTATGGACAGAATGGAAAGCTTTCAATTGTTGGGGCAAGATTTTGACCATCACTTTGTCTCCAATAGCAAACTCGACTTGTCATCTTCTTTTGTTTGCCCATTTCTTCATCTTCTTAATTGCCTTGTCAAGGTAAGAACGAGCTATGTCAGCTTGCTCATTTCACGACTTAGTCATCTTTAGGGCTCTTGGACTTTGGGTTGATGAATCCGTATCCATATTATAGGGCGTTAAAGGTTATTGCTCAGTCGCTAACTCAAAGGGACTCCTCTTGGTCATCCACTCTTTTGTAGATTGTAAAAAAATTAAGCCATATCTAGGAGTTTCCCCCAATCGCGTTGGTTGAAACTTACAAAATGCCTAAGATAACAATCCAAAAGAGCATTAACCCTCTTAGTTTGGCCATCGGTTTGATGGTGAAAACTTGTAGAGAAATGAAACTTGGTCTCCAAGAGTCTGAACAACTCATCCCACAATTGACCAGTGAAACGAGGACTACAATCAGTTATGATGTGGAGTGGTAAACCCTAATACTTTACCATATTTTTAAAGAATGGTCACGCCTCCTCTTTGATTATGCAATCAATTGGGGTAGGGATTAAAAGTCTCATACTTTGAAAAACGATTTACAACCACTATGATCGACCCTGACCCTTTTGACTTGGGTAAAGTAGAAATGAAATCTATAGTAATAGTCTCCCAAGGCCTTTGAGATATCGGTAAAGACTCTAGTAAGCCTTCAAGTAATTGGTGGTCAACCTTGTCTTGTTGGCATACAAGACAGGTTTTAACATACATCTCAACCTCATTTCTCAACTAAGGCCAATAGTATGTCGCCTCCAACAATGCTCATGTCCTTTTTATGCCTGGGTGACCCGTCCACTTGGTATCATAACACTCCTTAATAAAGGAGCATCTTATATTCCCCTACTTAAACACATAGAGTACCTCGGGTATAGATTAAGTCATCCCTAACCCAAAACCTTTTTGTCACCCTCTTAACAACAAGGTCGATAATTTGTCTAGCTATAGGAACATGCTTTAGCCCCTTTTGAATTAGGCCTTTGATATCTCTTTTTACTTCAGAGATGGCTGCCAATTCTGCTTTGCGACTTAGAGCATCAGCGACTACATTGGCTATGCCTAGCTTATATTCAAATGTATAATCGAACTCAGCCAAATAGTCCTACCATTTAACTTGCTTTAGGGTCAGCTTCTTTTAGGTTTAGAAGTAGCTAGTGGCCACATTGTCCGTCTTGATCATAAATCGAGAACCCAATAGATAATGGCGCCAAGCATAAAGACAATGCATAATGGTGGTCATCTATTTCTTTTGTACCGTGTACTTCCATTTAGTGTTATTTAATTTCCTACTCTTATAAGTCACGAGATGCCCTTCTTGCATTAAAACCCTCCTATAGCAAAGTCAAAAGCATCAGTGTAGACTTCAAATACCTTGGTAAAGTCATGGAGAATAAGGACAGACTCTTTACTTACTGCAACCTTTAACCCTTCAAAGGTCATTTACTGTTGAGTTGTTCATTCGCACACTGGTTCTTCTTTAATAAGTTGGTTAGAGTAGTACATGATGAGTATCCATTAATGAACCGCCTATAGTAGTTAGCTAGACCAACAAATGATCGCAACTGTGACACGTTCTTTGGTGATTCCCAATCCTAGATGGCATACACCTTCTCCTCATCTATTTTAATTCGTCCATTCCCCACCACATGACCAAGGAAGTGTACTTCTTATACACTTTTCCTTTTTTTAGGTAGAGCTCATTGTCTTGCAACAACCTGAAAGAGTCTTACTATAGAGAAGGATAGCGTCCAAGTAAACCATTACAAATTAGTCCAAAAATGGCTGAAAAATCTGGTTCATATGTGTGAAGAAAGTGGCAAGGGCGTTGGTTAGCCCAAAAGACATCACAAACCACTCAGATGAACCATAATAGGTAACATAGATGGTCTTTGTCTCGTCTCCTTCTGCAATACAAACTTAATAGTATCCAGAACACAAATCTACCTTTGTAATCCACTTAGCTCGTCCTAATCTATCAAATAAATTAGGAATAAAAGGAAGGGATTATTAATTCTTTACTGTAAATTTGTTGAACACCCTGTAGTTGATACACAATTGTAAGGAACCATTGTGTTTCCTTTGGAATAGAATAGGGGCGCTGTCGGGAGCTTTTGAAGGTTGAATTTGACCCGTATCAAGTAAATTAGTTAGTTGCCTCCTTAACTCCTTAAGTTCAATAGACGACATGCGATAAGGGGTCATAGTAGGTGGCTTAGACCCCGGTTCCAATTCTATCTTCTGATCTACCTCCCTTCTTAATGGAGGTCGTTTAGGTAACTCGGGGGGCATCATATCCTTATTTTCCTTAAAAACATTTCTAATCTCTTAAGGTAGGTCTGCCTCTTAAGAGTTAGAGGGGTCATCAATCACTATTATTACTAAATATGTGATTTCCCCTCACTTAAAGCTTTTCACTACTTGCATTGCTGATAAGGCCTTCCTATCTTTCAGTTTTGAGATGACAGGAATCATGCATGAGGCCTTTTTTCAAGCACACACACAAAATTTGAGTAGGGTCTAAAAACAATTTGTACCTTACGAAGGAAGTCCATGCCAAGTACAATCTTGAAATCATCCATGTATGCCACGGAGAAGTCAATTACACCTCTCCATAGACCAAGGCTCATCGGTACATTTCGGGCAACTCAACTTAAAGGCTTGGCACCAGTGTTGAAGGTCATGAGGCAACCCCCACTATTAGTTATAGAGAGACTAAGCCATTTAGCTTCTTCCTCGATGATGAAGTTGTATGGCACCCTTATTAATCATGACTTGGGCGTGCTGTCCATTTATCTGTACATCTACAAACATCAGCCTTTTACCTCTTATTGCTTGGAGCTCTTGATTACCCTTAAGAGCATTGAGCGATTGTAAAGAATTAATCTGCTTTACTTGACCATCGACTGCTTATGACTCTTGTTGCTCAATCATGACTGCCAACAAACCCAGTTTTGGACAATTTTTCATAGGATACAGCCCCTTACACACAAAGCACCCTCCTTTAGGCATGAAGGATTGTTTCTTCTCCTCATAGTCCTTTTTAGTAAACGGGTTGTGACTTCCTTGGCCTCTATCTCTTTCTCCTCAACCTTTGTTGAAGTTACTTTTGGAGCTCTTATTTTTAGAAGACTCACTCCTTTGATACTCAATGAGGGACTCTGCAATTGCAATAGCCTCATCAGTGTCTTTCGCCCCTTGCCACAAAGTAGAATAATGCATCTTCTGCCCCTAGGTTAGGTATTTTCAGCAACAACGTATTGAAATCCCTAAAATAGTTAGGGATAGAGAACTTGTGTCTTAACTCCCTCAGTTGCTTGCATGCCTCATATACCACATTCTCAAGGAAGAATTGCCTCTTGAGTTCCCTCTTAAAGTCCTCCTATGTCTTTATAATAAAAAGGCCTTTTTGCATATCCGTATACTTCCTCCGCCACCATAAAGTTGTTATATCTGCAAGGTAAAGGATCGTTGTGTTCACTTTGTCTTGCTCATCTACCATTTTTAAACACTCAAAGTATCTCTCCATTTGCCAAAGAAATTCTCCACCTCTTAGACATCCCTCTTGTTTAAGAAATTTTTGGGCTTGGAAGTCTCTACCTTAGAGCTCCCTTTGAGTCGTCATCATTAGCTACGACCCTCTTACACATGGCTATATCTTAGCGCATCTCCTTCATAATGGTTTTTAAAGAGGTCACTTAAGTTTGCAAGCTTTTGATGGTCTACATAACTGTCGCCTTAAAGGCTTGCTCACTCCTGTAACATCCTTCATTATTGGAAAGACACTCTTAGACGTTTCCTTTAACTTTGTCAAGCTTTTCTAATATGTGAGACTCCATAGCATCAAAATTATGTTTAACATGTTCAATATGTAATCTCATCTCAATCATTACCTGTTCAAAGATGTTGGACTTCTCTTCCAAAGTGGCAAGAGCTACGACAAAATGAGTCTTACTGTGTCCACACTCTTTCTTCTTGTTCCTATCTTGAGTAGGAGATGGATCATGTCCCCTCTCTATCCCTTGGTGTTCCTTCACCATATTCTCCTCTATGGTGCTTGACATTATGCCTTACAAACTAGGCTTTGATACTAATAGCCACAGACATACGAATTTCACTCATGACTGTGCGGTACTTAACTTTCCTTACGCCCTTCGTAGAAGTTAAGTCAGCCTTCTCCCTTGGATAGTGAAGAGAAAGTAAAACACCACAAAAAATACCAAAGAGAATGATGAGAGAAAGGAAATACTATATTATATTTGAGGAAAAATACAAGTGAATTCCACCCTTAAGACTAATCCTCTACATACAATTCTACCTCCTAAATGGATGACTAGGATTCATCTAATCTAACAGCTACAATCAAGGTTTTAAAGAATTCTATAAAGATCTCTACAAGTTTACATAATCAAGAGAATTCTAGAATAAGATAAAATGTTTTAGGGTTCTAGTAAGTCTCTTCATCCTTCAAGATTTTACTAAGCTCCTCTAAAACATTTTAAGGCATTTCAACGAGATTAATTTTAACTTTAGAATATTTAAAATTAATATATTTAATATATTGTTTAATTTTTATTTTCAACTTCTGTGACTATAACTTGAAGAAACATAATGATTATCAAAGAATAAGCAAATGAAGCTAGAACTATGGCAAACAACTCCTATTTCTTTTCGCAAATATTTAATACAAGAGTGGATAGATTCTGAACATGGATTAAGAAACTTAAACACAAGTAAAAGGTCCATTAGATTACTGAGTCGTCGTAAAAAAACCATAAGAAATTATATGGTAAGCTTAGTAACCACTAAGAACAGAATTCCCTACTTTTGTTCATTAATTTTTAAAATAATATTTCATAATTATATTTGTTCATACACATAATAGTGAAACAAAATATCAAAATATCTTTTATTTTCAATTTCATTTTTTTTGTAAACTCAAATGAAATATAATAGTTCATATTTCTTGTACTTACTATATAGCTTCTTAATTGTATCCACCTACCTTTATTATTAATTTTATTTTCCTTCTGTTATTGATGGTAACTACAAAAAATCTTGAAATTGAGTATCAAAGAAATGTGCCACGGTTCCATGACACTTTGCGGCTATAGATAGATGTATAGCGATAATGGTCGTCAATGGACATCGCATGGTTAATTATCGGCTCCAACTCCGAGTTTGGCCAAGCGTATGAGAGCATTTTTAACCCAAGAAAATATTTGAAATGCGATTACTTGGTGATAAAGTTAGAGGTAAACTAGCGACTTTAACTAAAAAGTCATTATCACGGTTACCGAACGAAATTTTATATCCATACATACATACATATATATATATATATATATATATATATATAAACGCATCATGCAAAACCCAACAAAAAGAAGCATTAGTCTAACGTTGTTTAGAGAAACGTGTATTTTATATGTCCGAGCCAGATGATAATGGGTAAATACAGGTTTATGCTTTTGAAATAAATACCTATATGTTAATTCTAACCAACCAGTATTAATATTAATAAAATATTTTTTAGAGAGTACTGAGTTTGGGGATTTTTTTTATGTAAAAAAAAAAAAAAAAAAATCCTAAAAATTCAGCCAGCGGACCTGCTTGATGTGTGGTTTACCGTCACCAAAAGGCCAAAAAACCCGATTGATGCAAGCAAAATTGAGTTTGATGTAACAAGACAATAATAATAAAAAAAAAAAAAAAAAGAAAAAGAAGAAGGACTTGATTCTTCATGTTCATCACTTGCAAGTTTGTCCAGGACTTTGATTCTGTTGTTTGCAGACTCATTAACTCGACTATAGCCTTTTACAGGCGGCCTCACAATCGATATTGTCAACATTCAAATAAACAGTAACACCCCTATCAATATCAATCTCTAAGTACTTGTCTCTTTTCTTTTCTTTTCTTTTCTTTTTCTTTCTTTCTTTCTCCTAAATAGTAAAAATTGTCTTATAAAAGAAGTTTATATAGTTATATGAAATAGTAAAAATGTCCCCTGTACTAATAAAAAATATAAAAATAATTTTAAAATATAATCCTATCTATTAAAAAAAATTTAGTAACTTAGTCCATTTATTATGCTAATAATAGCCTTTAGATTCATAACACCAAATTTGTATAACAGGTTCTGCTCTATTTAGTCAAACCATCTGCATATAAAGAAAACTCGATTTTTGATTCGAATGCCTTTCTTAAAGAGTCATTCTCTTCAATAGAATAAATCTCTCATCTTCCATTTTTTTTTTTTATTTTAAGTTTGGTTAATCATAATTTAGTTTTATAATTATTTATAAACTATTTTTTAAATCATTATCAATAATATTACCAAGATTTTTTTTCAACGATTTTTCTCAGTTCAAAAAGTAAAGTATCCCATGAATAAAATTCTCACTAAATAGAAATAGACAAAAGTGGCGGATCTCACTCTGGTGACTCCCATGGCTCATGATGCGGCGGCGACTCCTTAAATTTACATATTTCCTTTTTTTTTTTTTTTTTTTTTTTAGCTAGATTGAAACCTCCACTTCGGTATAATTATCGGTTATGCAATTGTCTTTTATTTATTTATGTTTTACGGCGACTTCCCTTTTTCTTTTTCTTTAATTCTGCGCTCCTATACAATTCTTTTTCTGTTTCTCAAATCAAGCAGGTTCTGAAACTACAATTAATGCGTAATAAAATAATAATTTTAATGATAAATTAATCCTATTTAAATAATAAAATACATTCAATTAATTTAATATTTATTTAAATATTAATTTATAATTTATAATAAATCTTAATTAATTTTAATATTTACGTCGAAGCTTGATTGGCACCCATGATTCGTAGTCGTCTCTGACGGACCTCAGGTCAAAATGGCGAGTTTGTTTTAATTTGGGGTATACCGGAAAATGCAAATTCAACCACGTCTCCTGGTGCCCTTTCCGTCGGCAAATTCTTGAATTCTTGGCCATTTTTCCTACACGTCTCGTACGAACAGCAGCCCAGAACCATACGCTTGTCCCCCATAGTGGTCAGTGCCTACGCCCACAATTTGGCCAGTGCCTACGCCCACAATTTGGCCAACACGACACCGCTGAATCGCAACATAAAAATCTAAGACACCCGGGGGCACTCCCAAAAACAAAGCACCGGACGCGGGCTTCGACCACGGATTCTTTTTACTTTTTACCCGTTTGTCTGATCGAACGGTTCGAACGACGCCACGTGGTAGGACACGCAATTGCGCCGAATATTCCGCAGCTGGATCTGAATAAACCTTCCGATCGATTCGGAGCTTCCATCCTTCCGTCCCTCTCCGGAAAAATGACATCATTATTATCAAAAATATTATTAATTATTGATTAAATATTATTATTATTATCGTATCTATAAAAGACGCGCTCTGCCTCTCTCCCTCATTTTCTTGGCCTTTATTATTATTATTATTATTGTTGTTGTTGTTTTTAAGGGTTTTAACGCAGCAGCGTCTTCCTAAGTTTAGCTGGAATTGGAATTCCTTGGCAAGGCGATCCCTTTGATTAAACCCCAAACTCCGAGTATTTTGATGGCTATTTACTTCTCGAGTTCTTCAAATTTGTTGCCTGGGCTTTTCCTTAATTTGGTCGTGGTTCAGTTTAATTTTGTCCTGCTTTCATTCTGGGATTCCCGTAATTCTCAGGTTCCTCCTTGTCAACCTTGTTTCGTCTTTTGACGCAGATTTAGAGATCATTCATAGCCGCCCCGCTTAGCCATGGGAAAGCGTATGTTTCTTTTCTAAGTCTCTGTTCAATTCTCGATTTTTCGTGCTTTCTTTCTTTCTCTCGCTCTCTCTCTCTCTCTCTCTCTTTTAAGTATAAATTTCGTGGAATCTTTGAAGCTTTATGTTGTTGTAATGATTCAATATTTTCGATGTTTGAATTTGTCTGAGTTTTAATTTTTGTGTGGAGCCTGGGCAATGGAATTAGTAAAGTAGTACGAAGATATATAGATGAAATTAAGGTTCCTGCTAGGGGGAAATAGGAGGCTGTAATAATTTTGGGCTTGTAATTGGGCAGGCAATACCCAGCGTAAGAATGCTGCGTTGTTGGATACCGACGACGATAATAGTAGCGTGAGTTCATCGTCCACCGTCCAATCCGATCACATGTCGGTGATGGGTACTGATGATGTTCAGCTCGATAGAGATAGCTTATTGGATCAAGCCCTAGACGCTTTATTCGAGAAGAGGTTTGCAATCTGATTGAAATCTTCCATCTTATATGGTTATGTTTTACTGAACATCAGAACATCCGTTCATGTTTTTTTGTTTATCGTCTCACCTTTCCTGCTTGATTTTGTTTTTCCTTTTTGGTATATAAAGGGGATCAACGAGAGAGAAAGCTTTGGCAGCAATTATTAATGCTTTCAATGCCAACTTGCAGCTTCAGTTTGTTGAGAAGAAGTAAGCAAGCATTCTTTATGTATTCATTTGTTAGAAGATTTTAACTTTGTATTGTGTTTCTTAAAATCATACTCATAGGAACAGAAAGTGTATGCTTTATGCTCCATGCCTATTGTATTTGCATTCAGTTTGTTGATTTGCAAAATTTTGTGGAGTTTCAACTTATTTTCCCCTCTTGATGCTCTGGAATAAAAACCTCCCCAGTTTACATCCCTTGTATTGTAAAAGAGCTAAGTCACCAGCTGGTACTTTTGACTATGAATTGTGTGTATTCCACAATCTATCTTGACGACTTAAAATCAATTGAATTTGACATGTACCGGAAACCTTCTTATTGAGTGTGTTTCTTCAGGTTTGCTACTTTGCTACATCAATGCCTCAATTGTATCAAGAAGGGTTCTAGCAAAGAGGTGCTCTGGCATCTCGTGCCATTGGTTAGTCCAAAATCTATCATGTTGACACTTTTTATGCTTCTCTCCAAATTGCAACCAGCAATGTGATGTTCATCTTCATGTAGGATTGTTGGCTTTGACTGTTGGTTTTGGGGATAATGCACATGAAATATTGGACAATTCAGTGGCTCCTATAATCCAAGCTCTTAAATCTGGGTCTGAATCTGCTAAAATTGCGGTATGGATGAAGTATGGAAATTTTCACCTCGAAGAGTTTGATTGTTCCCAGACTATTGGATTTCATTGCTCATTTCTTGTGTATG
Organism: Ceriops zippeliana; assembly: GCA_037897445.1. Taxonomy (NCBI): domain Eukaryota; kingdom Viridiplantae; phylum Streptophyta; class Magnoliopsida; order Malpighiales; family Rhizophoraceae; genus Ceriops; species Ceriops zippeliana. The sequence continues at coordinate 2,150,194 of JBAPLH010001437.1, read as the reverse complement.
GTTGGGTTAATGATTGTAGTTGCTGGAATGTTTAGCGATCATCACTTTTGTTGGTGGCAATGATCCAGCAGAAACAGAACGCTCAATGCAAATAATGTGGCAGTTGGTTCATCCCAAGCTGGGCTCTAATGTAGGTGACCAAGTTTTAGTTTCCAGCTTATGGTTTTTTTAGTATCTTTATGGTGTCTAATCCATCACAGTTGATATTTCTTATGATTTGCTCCTGCTCCTATCCAAACTGCAAGCCCCCCTCAAAATGCTGCAGCAGTTTGTGTATTGTTAATTTTACTCTCTTCACTTTTAGGTGGTTGCTGTCAAACCTTCTCCAGCAGTGATTGCTGCGGTAGTGTCTGCCTGGGCATTTCTTTTAACAACCATGAATGGAAGGACACTCAATCCTAAAGATTGGCAAGAGTAAGTTGAATGTGTGTGTGTGTGTTTATTTTTTTGTCTCTCTTCTTTTTCCAAAAGATGGCCAGCATAAACATACGTGAAAAATTGAGCTTCTCTCACACTAAATCATCATCACCCATCCCTTTCTCATCCGGATTACCCTTTGGATTGATGGTTGTTGTTAAGCAATGTAAGAGTCTCGTGGATGGTTATTTTGCATGTGTGATGACGAGCTACAGACCCTCTATCTAGTATGTTATGGCCAACTTGAACAGGTAAATGGACTTTTGGACTATTTTTTGTGCTGCAGGTCAATTTCCTATTTTTCTAGTCTGCTAGATAAGGATGACCGGTCTGTAAGGATGGCTGCTGGTGAAGCATTAGCTTTAATATTTGAGATGGGAAGTCTTGAAAAGTTTGCTGCTGAAAATAAAGATTCAACTGATGTTGTGGGAGGGAATAAGTCTTGGGAAGGATATTCTCATGTGCAAGGATTGAAAGGGAAAATCCTTAACCAAGTAAGAAATCTTTCTGCAGAGGCAGGTGGAAAAGGATCCACTAAGAAGGATCTTAACAGTCAGCGGAACTTATTCAAGGACATCTTGGAGTTTCTAGAGGTATAAATTTATTCTTCTCCACACAAGTTTGACTGCTTGGATGATCCCTTTTTTCAGGACATTGCCTTTTATACTTTTCAGGATGGATATTGCCCTGAAATCTCAGTGAAGATTGGGGGAGATTCATTGCGGACATCAACATGGTATCAACTGATACAGGTCTGCCTCACATCTTTATTTGTTTCCTAGGCCTGGTGTTCAAAGATTTGTGTTTGTCCATAATTTAAAGCTGACACTTGGATTTAACAGTTGAACTGCTTGAAGCACACCTTGGGTGCTGGATTTGTCAAGCACATGCAGGTTGGTTTCTTGCCCTTCTCACCTTCTGTAAGAAGTGATATCCATTCAAGTCAATTGATTGGATATTTTAACACATTTTAAACAAACAGGAAAATGAGTTCCTTCATGATGTATTTGGGTTCACACCAAAGAGAAAGCATCTTCAAGGTGTCGATCTTCAAATTTCCAGTGGTGAAAAGGTCAGTTACTCTCCTATATGACATTTTACAACCTCTTACGAAATTTTCTGATATATAAGGCTATTATAGTTGCAATTATTTACTGATGTGTAACCCATAATATATGAGGCTTTTCATACATGCTTGTGCCATCTTATAGCAAAAGATGATCCTAAAGGAATTTGGAATCAGTCTACCCTGGTAGGATTTTTGAATCAGCCTACTCAGCTTACCTAGGAAGAGCACGGTTAATAGGTGGCATATGTGCTTGGCTTGTCTTTCAAATTCTAACATCTTCATTTTGAAGCATTGATGTAATGGCAGTCCCTTTATTACTAGTATTCGATTCTTTGTTTGATCCTGAAAACTATGTATTCTTTGTCTTAGAGGATGTTCCGTTCACCAAATTCAGTGCTAAACAAAGCCAGGACACAGTTTCTTAATAAACAGCGGATGTTATCTGAGGTTGGCTTCTCTTCTATTCATATGCAAGCTATTATTGAATACGTTTGCTGCTCATTGTTTAGGAATTCTTTCATTTCTGCTTGTGGGACAGGGGAGGGCACGGACTTTAACAAAATTTTCTAGTAGGCAGTCTATTTTCATTAGCGATACTTACTTTCCCCTATATTTGCATCAATTATTCAATTTGTTGAAATGATTTTTCAGGGTAGAAATGTGGGACACTATGCCGTCAACGCGGGGGATGAATGGGCATGAGATGGGAAAAGTTTGGTCGGTTCAAGTGTTATTTGGCAAACATGTTGTAGTTTTATCTTGGACACCAATTTTTATGACACGGCGGCCCTGTGAATGGCCATCTGCTACATTGAATTATGTACAATTTCAACCTCCTTTTTTTGTTATGAAATCATTTTCAGCTGTGCCGATGGTCGTTGGTATATTTATATGGATCAGGTTGGTTTAGCCAATCCCTCTAGCCTGTACCTGTTATCATGAATGTTTTGGCCTGCGTCATTGGCTGGCGTAATAAATACTACCAGACGAAGTACAAATTCCACTTGGCAGGGAATAATAGGGATATAAATAATTTGGCATTTTTTAATTATTATTGTGTAATTTAAGGGCATAACGCACCATGCTTGAAGCATCTTTTATATATCTATACCGAAAATGTTTATGAATCCTTTTTTGATGCAAAGTTATTATTAATATTTTTGACCTAATTTTGAAAGACATTCTTATTTTTTAAAGAAATAATTTTATCCTTTAAGCATCTAATCTCATATTTTATAATACATTTTCAATATAAAAATTCTTGTTTTTATAATCTATAATATTATGCAAATTATAAATTAAAAATTCATTGTTATTTTTTCACTTTTCTTATTTATAAAAGTTATGAACAATGGATGGGATTTGTTATAATTACAATGAATATTCTTGTTAGCTATTTTTTAATAATGTTTTGTCCATTTATATCTTCTTTCTTTAGAATTATGTGACTCTTTTAGTATATTAGTCACTCTTATTATCATCATTGTTTCTTTTTGAGAAGATAAAGTTCTAAGACAAAGTTCATAAAAATATCAATCTAAAGTTAGTTTGGTACAAGTAAAAGTGTATACAAATCATACAATTTAAATTTAACTTTTACTTGCCTAATACATTTATCACAAACAAATTACATATCATACTTTATATTAGGCCAATAAAAATTCTCATGCAATATATCTAAAGTTTTCTGCACACCAAAGTACCCCATCAAACCACTCTGTAAGTTTCCTTAACAAGTAACTTATGAATAGAATAAATAGACATATATAATTTATCTCTCTTAAATAAAAATCTTTCGTGCCTATAAAAATCACTAAACACACACTTATCACATGTATTCCATACTTGACCAAAATTAGAATCATTAGTATACAAGTTCCAAGCAATTCCCAGTCAAATAACTTAGTTTGCAAAGAAGTAAGCAATGCATACCTCTTAGACAATGCATTAACAACATTTTTCTTTCCATGTTTGTAGTTAATCACGTAAGGAAACATTTTTATGAACTTTAACCATTTACCATGTCTTTTATTATGCTTACTTTTTAACTTTAAAAACTTTACACTCTCGTAATTAGAATGAATAGTAAATTTTCTCGCTACAAATAATGTTATTATATTTAAAGAATTTGTACTAATTGGTTTGAAATCATACATCAAAATAACCCTATTTGTATTCTAGATGCATCACATTTTATCTTAAAAATTTTATCAAAATTAGGTAAATATAATAAAAGTGTATTAGTAAACTTTTCTTTTAAGTACTAAAAGTTCAACCATGTACATCCTCTCACTTAAAAATAGCATTCCTTTTAACAAATTCATTCAAAGTTTACTAATTATTTATATAATGTATATTTAGTTTTAAATACTGCTCTCAATTCATCTTTTCCTTTGATGCAAATTCGATAATAATCATTTTTTTTCAAATAAAATTTACATACTTGTCTAAGATAAAAATAAAAATATAATTTAAATAAATAGACATGTCCCAAGCATGACAAATGTATTAAAACATAAAAAAATGAAATACAATATAATATATTATAATACATAATTTTATTCATTTCAACAACCTCAACATTTTATTCGAGTATAATATTGAGTTCATACTTGCTTGTGTATAAAAAAAAAAAAGATAATTTTACACAATGAAAAAGAATTTTATTACTTTTAGACACATTTTATGTGAGAATGCTATCTTATCCTGTTAAATATTAGTTTTACCGACCAAGTACAACTGAATAAAATCCAAGTTTTACTCGAAGAATTATGGAAGGATACCTCGCTGAGAGCAGATCACCTAAACTGCTTACCCGTTTTTCGACTTACAGAACTTTTAAGTACGGTACAGACGTCAAAAGGAGCAGGGAAACACATAGACAGATGTTTAATCGTCTTTCGGAGTTGTTTTCACAATGGGGGTCCGAAGTAATCAGACTCCTCTCCGTAGCATTAGCACCTTCGGACTCCCATCTCTATATGGTTCGATGCAACTTCAAGGCAATCTTGTACCATGCCGCCGCGTAGGTTGGAACAACAAATCAATACTTTATCCGGTATATATTAAAAAAGGAAAAAAAAAGACAAAAACAACACACTTATCCCACAAAAGACGGGGACAAGGGCACTAGACGAAATAAATTCATCAACCTTTTTGCTTGCGTCTACAATGATACAAACAAGGCACACAAGCATTTCCGGCTTTATGTCTTGTCTACCTGAATATCAAATCTTAATCATGTTCATTCCCCATGCTCAAAACTCCTAACACATCTCCAAACGAACAATAACCAAAAATGATTAATTCTGCTTATTGTTGTCTTTCCACTACTTGCTTCCAACAGTTCAATATTCAAAGTTCAAAACAGATGTGAATCATTTATTACCAAGCAAGCCCCCTCTCAATTTGCTTCTTTGGGAGCTTTTATAGCTTTTGAAAAAGGCTCTAGCAATTAGAAACTCATGCAAGTCCAGCGAGCATGTGCTTCTATGTACATAAAGCAAAGATCAGGTTGAGCTCACAAGCACAAACAGCGGTTTGACCCCTAACTTCTCTCGACCCTGCAACACAAGGAGAAATGCACAAACAATGCATTAATGAAACAAATGAAAAGGGCATGCTTGCACTAAATTAGAGGTTATCAGCAACAGACATGAGCTATGGCCCAAGTGCGAGCAACTTTGTATCTTTAGCAAGCTGCCAAGATATTGGCTGCATGCCAGTAGAATTTAGTGTTAATTTGGGTGCAGTAAGGACATTTTTCCATCAAAGGGAGTTGCACATCTCTCCTTTCGAGCCCGCTTCTTCTAGCACTTACCTGAATTCAGTATCTAATAGTGGCTAGTAATAACACAATTGACTTTCCTAACTGATTCACTTTGCAAAATGTATTAACAAATTTTTGCTTCTCACAATATGAGAAGTAGAATCTGTGATGGCTGCCAGTATGAAGTTCCAACGAGACCAAAAACAGTTAGCCACACAATGGCTATGGTATATAATTCCCCTTAAATAGTTAAATGTGATTGAGAAAAGGAGAATCTGTGATGCTGCTGGTATGAAGTTCCAATGAGACATAAAACAGTTGACCAAGCAATGGTTACAGTGTATAAAGTTCCCCTTAAATGTGAGTGAACTCTCTCAAAATGATCAAACAGGTATATGAAAAGGAGCTAATTACACTGCTTAAAATTAGTTGTTCCCTAGATATTTATCTCTACATAAAAGCATATAAGTAATGACCATTATATTATAAATGCAAAAGTTGAACAAAGAAAAGTCCTTCATATTTCACAAACATATGGCTTTTCCATGGATTATGGATGAAAACAAGTTGCTTGTGAATGTTCTTTCCAGATACAGAACTCCTTGACTGCTGATTGTAAGTAACTCTGAAATAGTTCATGTTATGAGATTGCCTAGTTTATGAAAACGACTCAAAATCTAATTGAACCATTCTGATTGGCAAAAGATGAGACATTGACATCAGCAAACTTGATATTAATTCCCAAAACAGATGAGAATGTCTTGTGAAACTATGGGCACATACCTTCAGCTCTGGCAATTCAATAACACAAGCACACTCAACAACAGTAGCTCCAACACGTTCTGGAAAAAAAAAAAAAATATATATATATATATATATATATATATATCAGCAATAGAGAGCATAACATATGCTTATGTACTAACAAAAAAAATATATATGTAAAGATGAAACTTTGAAGATAAGTATGAGAAATTGTTTACACCCAAACATGAATGAACAAACTGCAAACCTGAGGCAAAATAATAGTAATTACACAGTGTCTATGATGTACACATACAATCACCTCTACATCAATATCGAAAGAAAAATGCATGTTTCTAAAATGAAGGAAAGGAGTTAATGCCTTGAGACTGCAAAACAATCTGTCAACTCTTCAACTGGCACCCATAACTGCCCTATAATATCCATTGGTCTGTCAGCTCAACCAAAACTGTGCTTGGGTTGGCCTTTGAATGGGGACATTGATTTCATGCCCCCAACAGATCAAGTGATCAGAAAATAAAATGAACAAATACAAGGATAAATTTGTTGAATGAAAAGATCAACATGGAATAGAAAAGAACTTGGTTGCAAACTCAACCTAGTAGCCTGACTGCAGCAGATAAGGTACCGCCAGTTGCAATTAGGTCATCTATTACCAAAGCATGCTCTCCAGCTTCCACAGCACCTACATGCATCTCCATCCTGTCTGTTCCATATTCCAGAGAGTACTCTTCTGAGATGACCTCCCCTGATGAATCACCAAAAAAAAAAAAAAACCAAGCAGTCTGAGCAATCTAACTGGTGAATACATCGCATTAATGCATCTGATCTTTGAACAAATTTGTTGCACAAATAAAGAAGTTATATGGAACTTGTGCACAGAGCTGAGATTATTTGCATCCAATATTTCCAGTACACAAAGGTAAATAAATAGTCAGGAGAAAATACAAAAGCAAAATGCATACCCGGCAACTTCTTGGGTTTCCTCATGGGGACAAATTTTGCCCCAATGGCCAGCGCAATGGGAGGGCCAAAAATAAAACCCCTTGCTTCAATACCTGCATTATGTCCCCGTCATTGGAACCACAAGAATCAATGATATCTTACCATGAATAGAATAAAGACTAGTCACCAATACAACTAAAAAATTTTATTATATGACAGTCATCCCAAATGCCAAGGCAGGGGTAAATTGTTCATTTCATCTTCAAGATTTCGGGAAAGGAGTTTTTTTGACTGTTCTCTCTTTGCTTTATTTTTGACTGTTCTATAACAGCAGGGTCCAAATCAATGCAACCCGGAGGGATGTTTTTTCCTCATTGAATTTACTTGCTTGAAAGCAATAGTCGACGTCCTTCCCTCCTCAAACATCAAAACAAAAGTGCCATTCCTAGAATGACCTTTGATGCTGCCCCCTTATGAGATAATAAACCAGACAACATCATTATTTTATCTGTGGAATTCAATCAAGCATTGTATGCTGCCAGCATTTAAATTGTTACTCATCTCCCCCCCCCCCATTGGGAAAAAAGGCAGAACCAGAATCATTTTAATGTGATGAGAGAAATGTAAATCAAGCTCTTTCTCTCTCGCACAAGGCTGTTGACATGTGTTGATGAAAAAGGCTAACTAATTAAAATCAGATGCTTAAAAATGGCTAGAAAACTCAAAGAATGAGCGTGCACTCATGAACACCTGACAAAACTTCCCCTAGCATGAAATAATTCCCATTCTAATGACATGTAAGTTATGGATAAAGGAAGAATAGTCACAGCTTAAACTTAAATATTAGTTATGTCTTTAATCAACAAATAATATCGCTTGCAAATTAAATTGCAAGATACACGTCTTCTTAGGTAGATTTGCTGCTCGAGCAGTTTAATTTCAATTGTGACTATTTGGTGCTACTCCTACATGTGATGCAAACGAGGTGGCAGATGATTACTCAGTCTTTCACTGAATTACCACTCAGAATCTTTTAACTTTCATTTGGTCTGCATCAAAGTGATTTCGACAAGGTTTTTTTTTTATTATTTTTTCCCCAACTTATTGGTACTCAAAATGGTGGGGACTATCGAGAAGATGAATCTGGCAAACTCCAACAAAGTTTTGCAATAGTAATTCTGCAAGGAAATCTCATAAAATTTCGCCAACACCTAAAAAGAACACACATCAGCTTCACCAAATCAAATGGGAATTTGGAAATAGAAAACAAAAAAGTACAGCCGACCACAGATAAAACAGGAAGAAGAAGGAGACGGAGATAGTGTTACCTGCAACGACGGAGATGCCTTTCCCACTGTACCTCTCCACAAACAAATCAATGGTGTCTTTAAATGCCTTTGGCTCAAGAAGTAATGTTGTTATATCCTGAAACATAATCCCTAAACGGCCCCCCCAAAAAAAAAAAAAAATTCCAAAACACAAGAAGAAAATTTGGCATTAACCAACAAGAAATGGAAAAGGAAAAGGGAAAAAAAATTGTACAAATTGTGTAAGGTAAAGGGAAAAGAGGGCACTAAAAGGAGGAGGAGGAGGAGGAGGAGGAGCAAGTAAGAAGCACCTGGTTTAGGGAAGTTGGGGATGACCCTAATTGCAGAAGCAATTCTGGTAATGCGAGCATCCTGATCGTACGCGGCGGCCATTACCACTGGACTTGGCGAGGGCTGCGGCTGTGAGTCACTCGCTGTTCCAAAATGATCAATCACGACCCCCCTAGTCTTGGTCAGCTTTGTTGTGCTCTTTTGTAATGAGCAAAAACAACACACGGCGTCCAAAACAATCGGAAAAATGTAACGGCGGTACAGAGCCCGGCCGTCGAATGAAATGATGTTTTTGTTGTTGCTGAGAATTTTGATTTCCCTTTTTTAATTACTAATTTCACTGAATCGCTCTTGACTAATGTCTTACGGTTCCGCTCCAGATTGGAGGCCGCCGCACATTCTGTGTAACTTTCTCTGTATATATAGGTTTTTAATTTAAATATTCCCATAAATGTCCATCTTTTAATAATAATCATAATCCTCAACATAAATAAATAAAAACATTATGTATATTCTCTCATAAAAAAAAATAAATTTACATTAAAAATATAAAATTAAATTTTATATTGCAGTCAACGTTTTAGAATTATTCGGATCCGGGTGCAAACTCTACCCCCGCGGGAGGGCCAACCAAAAAAAAAAAAAAAAAAAGGACCCGAACTCAAATATGTGGGTGAGCCGGCGGGGTTGTGATTTGAGAGCTCTATTCTGGTGGGATTTGAAGAAAAAGGGGAGGGGGCTGACAACTTGTGGAGAACCAACCAGAGAGAGAAATTCTTACCAGCAGAGAGGAGACGATGAAGGGCAGGTCGGTAATTTTGAGGAAAATTCAGGGCCAATCGACGAAGAGAATGAGCTTCGATCCCACGGGGGGGGATCGGCACTGGAAGCGGAGCAGGCAGCGGTTTGCGCCGAGGCGAAACCACCGAATTGAAGCAGCGCAGAGAGGGATGCGAAGCCAAACTCGGCTGCATCATCCGTCGAGTGTAAAAAAGAAAAGATTACTTTGAGAATGCAGGAAAGAAATTATTTGTAGTCAAAACAAAATTTATGTTGGTAATTTGGTTAAAATTTTTGAAAACAGGTCACACATTGACTAACTAAGTGGGCAAGTGGTGGTTTTAGAGTCTTAATTTGAATATAAAATTTTTTAAATATTTCTTCTTCTTCTTCTTCTTTTTTTTTTTTTTTTTTGTTTATATATGTATATTAACTTTTAATATAAAATTTTTAACATTAACTTATAAATTTACATTTAAAAAAATTTCATAATGTAATAATAGTGTTAGAGAGAATTAGAGATGTATTTATTGTTAATGTTGTTGTTGTTGGATTAGTCGGCTGGATTGCTAAGAAGCAGGAGAGTGGCGTGCAGATTTCCATGGTTCACGTGTTGCCCACTATTAAAAACGTGTAGATAAAAAGGGTTGCACGAAGTGTGGGCCCCGAAATTAAAAAAATAAAAAAATAAAAAAAGGGAAAAGTCTGCGTTGGCTGGCGGACGCTTGGCTACTAGAAGAAGAAGAAGAAGAAGAAGAAGAAGAGGAGGAGCTGTGGTGGGGGTTGGTGGCTTTATATTTTGAACTGGAAGCAGACCCAGTCTTCACTTCCCCCCCACCCCCCCAACCACACAACACTCCTCACATCGAAAGAAGAGAAACGCATTCATTCTAAGTCTAGTCTTAATTTATTTGACCGACATTTTAGAGGTGGGTCATTCGCGCTTGGCCACCGAACAAACTCAAAATTGGCCACCACCAAGAAAACGACCCCCCCCCCCCCCCCCAGGGCGGCGGCATTCATACATAAATTATTAAATTAATAATTAGAAAACGTGGTCCAAAACCACACACCCCCCCCCCCCCAAATTAACATTAGTTTTTCTCGGAATCTAACTCTGCCTGCCAAGAAAAAATAAATTTCTTTTTTTCTATTCAACGCCTCCTCTTCCTCCTATTTTCCCACCACTTTGACACGCAGCTTCCCTCTCCTTGCCCCCAACCACCACCCTTATAAACTCACCTCCGCCCCCTTCTCTGCTCTTCACCCTAACAACACACAACTCAACCAACCTCGGCCTCCCTCTCTCTCTCACTCTCTCTCTCTCTCACACACACGCGACTGAACTAAACCTACAACACAACTTTTTTCACTCAGCCCTATTTTTCTTTTCTTTAATCCTTGTGTAGATCAGAGAGAGAGAGCAATAAGATATCGGATGGCCCTAGAAGCTTTGAATTCTCCAACCACTTCGACTCCATCGTTCCGATATGTACTAGATTCGAGCCCTCCGAGTCAGTACTTGAACGGCCAGCCACGGGCCAAGCGAAAGCGCTCCAAGCGCCCGCGCGTCGACCTCCAGCCCACCGAGGAGGAGTATCTCGCTCTTTGCCTCATCATGCTAGCTCGCGGCACCCCCACCCCTGCTTCCACTAGACGCCTCAGCTCCCCCCCTCCGGCAGTTCCTCCAGCTTCGGAGCCGACGACGATTACGTCGGAGCAGAAACTTAGCTACAAGTGCGCCGTCTGCAACAAGGCCTTCCCGTCCCACCAAGCCCTAGGCGGGCACAAGGCCAGTCACAGGAAGAACGCACCGAGAGAAGACCAATCTACGTCCTCCACCACAGCCATCTCCGCCGCAACAGCCAGCACCGTGTCTAGCGGAGGCGTTAGAATCCACGAGTGCTCTATTTGCCACAAGAGCTTCCCTACTGGACAGGCTTTGGGCGGACACAAGAGGTGTCACTACGATGGCGGTGCAGCAGCAGCAGCAGGAGGCGGCGAAAAGAGCGGAGTGACGTCAGCTTCCGAAGGCGTCGGGTCCACCAGCACACTAATTCACGGCAGTCGTGGCTTTGACCTGAACATCCCGGGGTTGCCGGAATTGACGACTGACCTTGTCGTCCCCGGCGATGAAGAGGTCATCAGCCCGCTGCCGGCCAAAAAGCCCCGTATTTCGCTGGCACCCAAGGTCGAAGCATCTGAGGGCGATCACTTCCGACTTCTCTTCTGAGCAGCAAATCTAGAAATTTTTTAGTTTCCTAGGGTTATTTTAGGGACTTTGAAAATTAGGCGATATTGATTTCAACCATTTTTTTTTTTAAATCCTTTTATTATTATATTATTAATTTATTTATTATTATTATGAGTAGTTAGTTTGTTGGGTTGTACATAGGAGTTTGAACAGTCTCCGTCAGGTCGGTCGGTTGCCTACATTTATTCACCATACCCTTTGTTATTTTCGATATTCATTCGATTGATTTTTTTTTTTTTTTTGTTTTTTTGGGTCCCCCTAAATTTCTAAGCCTTGAACGCCACGCCACGAATATTTATTATTATTTCTGGTCAAAATTTTGAATTTTTTAGCATGCGTAGAGTCAAATGGACCAGGTGGGCAGGGCAAGCACGAGTCCGTGACATTCATAATGACGCATATCAAAATATTAATTTTATTATGAGATTTGGACTTGGCTTCCAACAACATTAACTCCATAAAAAAAAAAAAAAAAAAAAAAACAAACTCCAATTTCAGTCATATTGTTATGATGTAGTTGAGCAGTGAGTGTGTGTTTTTTTTTTTTCTTCTTCTTTTTTTTTTGAGGATTGTTGCATTATTTATTATTATTTTTAAAAAATTTTATAAGGGCCTTGTTTTAATTTTTACTTTTTTTTTTAAATTTCTGGTTACTATGGGGGGGGGGGGGGAGTGCAAGACAAAAGTCTCTAGGTCTCGAATGCATAACCCAGATATTGTAATAGGGATTGGATCCAACTATTATATTACATGGAACTAAGAAACTTAAAATGAATGAAAAAAAATTACATATAAATTAATCATCTCTAATAGAGCAGATTTATTTATTTAGAATTTAGAAATACTAATCTATATTTTCATAATTTTTTTCAAGTATTTGTAAAGCTATAAATTCGAAATTTTAATACAAGTAAATACTTTAATATAAATATTAACAAAAAAATACATGTTTCTTTTATATTATATATTCAAAAAAGTTTCATCATATTATCAAACGAAAATTGCTGAAATTTTGAATGCAACGTGTTAATCAATTTATTCATTTCGAATTAAAAGATTAATCAAATTTACCTAGATTATACATAATTAATTACAAAAAGTTGAATATATGCGCAATTTTTTTAATCTAATAATTAGGTACACTAAGTTATTAGAGAATTATAAAAATTGTTAATAACTCCAATAGTTTGTACTGGTTCAAGTCTTAAAGTCAGCCATTTCAATAGTTTCTGATCTTGAATGGGCGGCAGTAAAAGCTTTGAATTGGGCCAAAACTCGAGAAGAAACTTTTTGAGCTAAGGATGCATGAAACAACTGAATTCGCAATTCGCACAATCTATACGCTACGTGCTGATGGAGGCAGAAGGTGTGGAGCGGGGGCCAATTTCCCCCGCCCGCCGCCACCCCCTCCCTCCCGAAAAGACTCCCTGGAATCCCTACTTCTTTTGTATATATAGTTGCCCCTCTCTCTTAACAGGTAATTGTATTCTTTTTGAGACTAAGGAATATGTCACTATCAAGAATGCAAATGATAGACCCATTTTATTGTTCTTTTTTTTTTTTTTTTTGTTGCGATGTGTTATTATCCAAACAAACAATTATTATTGTGTTGGATTGTGTGGGACGATAATGTGTTGGAGTATGTAAATAATAAATGTGTTAGGATGTGAGTGGGGTAGGTGTACAGAAGATGCAGAGAAAAAATGCAGAGAAGATGCGTGGCAGAAGGAAGTTTTTGAATTATGTAAGTCTCTCTATCTCCTTACTACTTCATCTCGGTTGTTTTCTCATCTTCATTATTGTGTATGTGTGTGCTTATAATTAAATCTCGATTTTCACAGTGTATGAGGGTTTCAAAATCCTTACACGATAGATTAATAATAATAATAAAAAAAAAAAGTTGGCTAATCCATACTTATTCGGAGTTTAATTTTACAAATATTAAGTTGATTATCAGTTAAATTATCTGTCATCAAAATTCTTTCGGTTCGTAAAGGAATTTAGAAGTTTTGGGCTATGTTGAAAAGAACTAGTGAGGGAAGACACCAAGTGAAGATACGGGGATGAAGGTTAGTGGACGAGGATGGGACTTGATGAAGTAGCTTGAAGGCCTCACACCGAAAAGAAAATTTGAATTTAAATAAATAAATATATATATATATATATATATATAGTGTAATTATTTACAAATAAGTTTCATCCAATGTGCAATCAATTATTCAGAAATGCAGATTTCATATTGTTTGATACTGATTTGGACATAATATATTTTATTTGCTTGTACATCTTATGATTGTCAAAAAGAATTCAAAACATACAATAATAATAATAATAATAATAATAATAATAATAACTTTTTAGACACGAGACCCACAGGTCTCTTTTGCTTCCCGTCTGCCTCGTCCATTGACCAAATTTCACTCAAAAGAATATTAAGCATTTGATTGTTCACAAACTATATATTCTTATTACACTGTTTCTTTGCACACACAAGGAGTTTGCTTCCTTTTAGTTGATAAGAGTGTCCTGAGGTCCTGGAATCCCTTAATTAATAATTGATAAACCATGTTCTCATCATGTCTTAAAGCTACTCATTACAGCATTTTCATGGGAGTGTATCCATCCTCACATTTTGTAGTCAGACGTGCAGTCTTAATTATTTAGCCTATATGAAAGGGAGTTCTTGCAATTGTAAATGAAAATGCAGTTGACTAGTCATTGCTTAGAATTATATAATTCCGATTAATGTTGTTTTTGGACATCCTTTGCTCATTACAAACTGATAGCCGAAAGAAGAATTCTATAAGCCAAATTAAAAAGAAGATCATGGCATCATAAAGTTCCCATTATATTAGGATGAAGCATGACAACAAAGTGTCATTTATCAAAATTACTCCCCTGTCACTTTTGCTGAAATGAGTCCGTTATGCGACAAAATTTCATATAAGATAGGAAAATAAAATCTTAGACGGCACTGTATGACTAATAAATTGTCTTTGAGAAGAAGATAATGACTATGACAAAGGGTATAAGGGAGTAGGCAAGGCTCCGATTGCCCTGATTGGTAGGAGAAAATATGTACAAAATTTTATTAGAATTAGTAAGAGAGAATGTTAACAAATTTTACATTAAATAGAAAAAAGAGATTTTAGATCTTATAGTGCTTTTCATGTAAAATCTCTCCGTGTATGCACTATTTTATTTTGCTTATTTTCTTGTTTCCATTATTGTGTATGTACGTGTTTATTGTTTAACCCCCCGGCATCTGCACTGCATGGGTTTCAAATCTCAACAATATCTGCACGTACAAATGTGTTTGATAATTAGGTAATTAGGTTTGTTTTTTGATTGTGTGAGTGTGTTTTTGGGTTATGTTTAGCTTTGTTTTAATCTATATTGTTTGAGGCCTGTGGGCGAAGAATGGATCTAGTTAATTCCATTTTGTTTGAATCTCTGTCTCTGGCACCAAAGCTGGTAAAAGGTAGCAACCACGGAAGAGCGGAGCAAAGAAGAGAAAATGAAGGCAACGGCGGAAATGGGATAAAACTCCTAAATCTTTTTTGTTTGAAATTTCAGCAGAAAATGGAGAGAGAGAGAGAGAGAGAGAGAGAGAGAGAGAGAGAGAGAGAGAGAGAGAGAGAGAGAGAGAGAGAGAGAAAACCCTGTTGCATTTTGTATTGGGGTTGATGATGTGCATAGAAGAAACCAAATGGATTGCTAAATCAAATATTAATTAGCAATATTGCATAATTTCTTTAATATCATAGCTAAGTATTGAGATGATCTCACCATCAGAAGGAGTGTTCTTTTTTTAATATATATATATATATATTAGATAATACTCGTCTCCCAGAATTTGAGCCATGTCCAAGTGAGTGCACGTGGTAAAGGCACGGTGGAGTCCAATAATTCGATTGCCTCTTCCATGTGAAAATGGCTTGGTGATCTTATTGTCCATCAACTTCGGCCTTACCCTTTTGCGTTTTCCCTCATCAACTATTCAACGAGAGAATATTTCCAAAAGGAAAAATAAAAATGAAGCATCACTACACCATATTTACATCACTTTTCCTATGCCCTATGAAGAAAGCACCTCTGTACATTGGGACTGACCAATTTCATGCCGGAGCAGCTGCCTCAAAAACAGGGGCCGCAGCCACATATTGTTCTTCATGTATGCAAAAATAGCCATCCTTTATGATATTCAACACACCAATTGAGCAATCTTCTATGCTTTCCAAAGCCAGAGTCAAACCATTCCATTAATCCGCGAAGAAAAGGGTTTAATGTGAACTTAGCACCTTGAAGGTAGTCAACAGGAATTAGCTTTACACTTTTTTTTTGTCAAGCCTCAAGGTAAATATTTCAGTTGTAAAATGTGTGTTCTAAGAGAAAATTCCTTTGCCTGGCCAGGAAAAGTAAGTAATAATCAATAAACTATAACAGAAATATGGTCACATTAATGGATCATGAAACAAATGCTCCTCACAGCATAACCACTGACATTTTTGAACTGCGTGTCAAAGCAAACACAATGTTACCTGCACAGCCGTTATGACTGACAAGAGATCCTTGCATTGATCAAGCATTAACCGCTCCTTTCCAGTTACATTTGCAAGTTCACCGACCAAAGAGTTTACTTCCCCAACCTATCAAGGGTAGATACTTTTAGGGAAAACATCAATCTACATGGCAGGTACTGAGAAAAGCTCAACATCGAGAGGAAAGCAAGATAGTGCATCAAAATTAATCAAAGAACTCTAGGTCTTGTCTACTCCAATAACAAAAAGATTGTTCGTATCAATAAGAGAGCACCTTTTATAAATTTTTCATTTGGGTAAGGTAGAATTATCAAATGCATTTTCTTGATATCTAGTGGCATAAAAAAGGCATCCATTTTGATTCTTGGAAAAGAAAGGCTGTCAAGCAATTTCAATAATTCAGCTCACCAAAGAGGCACTAGATATGTCTTGCCTGTTATTATTGAGTTACTACAAACTATTTAAGAATTGACCTGCTAGCAGTAAATAACATCAAGCAAATAAGCTGATTGAATGCACCAGTCAGGAATATGATAGATGGGAACTCCATAAACCATATAAGCACATGTCAAATGGTAAAACTCAGAAAATGGAACCATTTAGCCATCATACAGAAGGGAAAAGCACTAACAAAAAGTACAAGCCCATGGCCTCAAGAACATGGAACATGCAGATCTCCACATAAAAAAGAAACAAAAGATGTTTGCTCAACTGACTTAGCTTTGAGCAGAAGGTTTGGCACGAGTAATGGAATACCAAAACACAAGTTCCCACGTTAGAAATAAAAGGACCATAAACCTATTGGAGCCTAAAGCTAATGCCAAAATTGGATCCAGTTCCATTCAGATTAGAACAAGACTGGTTCAAAGATTCCCTCAAAAGATCAAAAATTGATGATTGTTTGTGAAGGTTTCCACAGAAAACAATAGAATGAATGAAATACACACAATTAAACATAATATAGTCATAGATCTATACCAAATGTTGGTGTGTCCTCAACACTAATAAAAAAAAAAAGTAAATTTTACAATACACTCCAAACAAGTTAATTTTGCAAAGACTAATCATTATAAAGTACCAAAATTGCCACAACCTAATGTTGTGCTGGGCATAAAAAACTGACATTATTGTATAACAATAACAAACCTGAACTATTAGGCACTGCAAAATGATTCCATCCACCATGGGACAAACCACAACTATTTCAGTGGGACAGATACATATACTCAAATGCAAAACATTCTCAAGCCTGACCTATAGTCATGCCAAAACAAGGCAGAGCAAAGGAAAGAACCACAGTAATTGCAAGACAGCCATATAACATACAGGCCCGTGGGAAGAAGCATAAAGAATGAGATAAAGTACCCTGGATGACAGTAAGCATATTGCGGATGCCATAGCCTGCATCACATCAACAGCTGAACAGATAGCATCCTTAACATTCTGGACATCTGCCTGTAGAAGTATGAGCTGAATAAGACACATTTTTATGCTGAGGGGAATCAAGGATAGGAAAAATAGACATACCCTTGCAGCACCAACAACAGGCAAACGGAGCGTGCTTGCTCGCAATGCTTCAATAGCCCCTGATAAAGAACGGGAGTACTCCTGGTCCATGAGATCCATTTCCTCCAAATATATCATCTACAGGCAAGAAGGTTAAGTAGACTAACCCATAAAAGCCAAAGAAAAAAAACAGGTCGGTGAAACCAACTTTGTATTGAGGATGAATGCACCGTACAATCCCAGTCTAAACATGCAGACAGAAACACACACAGATACATGTATGTATGTATGTATATATATATATATATATAGAGAGAGAGAGAGAGAGAGAGATTTTATCTCGATATAAATGCCCAAAGATTAAAGCGACAAAAAAAAAAAGGAAGACCGATCTCCAATCCAAATTAAGTCCACTACTGCTACAAAACAAAAGAAAAATGTAGCTAAATATCTTACTTGTCCTTTGAGGATGGAAATTAGCTTCAAATTTTGTCTCAGCCATTGTACCTCTGTTCGTTTTGCTCTAACAGATTCATGCAACTTTGAGATGGTTATGCGAGCATCAAACAAGCTTTTCTGATACATAAAAGAAAATTAGAAGAGAAGATTCGGCACACTAGTTTGGCATCATATATTAGTAGTATCTATGTAAAAATGAATTAGCAAAATTTAAAACAAGCAGCAAGCATTAGAATATGAGATATACACTATATATATATATATAAACAATGCTCATGTTCACACAAATGGAAAGTCTTGTGACAATGATGTTTGGTGCATATAGGACAATAATGTTGCTTACATCTTCCTTAGACCAACGACTTGTCTTAAAAATATTGAAGCCTAGTAGTGTACTCAGGGTCATACAGTTTCCAGATTCTAGACAAGGTCATTTCATAAACCTGCCAGAAACAAACTCATACAATAAAAGGGTCCCAGACCTCCCAGGCTGCCCTCCTGACATCCTGTATGCCATCAAGGCAAAAATTCCACCACCAAACTGTTTGATGTGCACGATTAAAAAACATGATTACTGCCTCCAAATTGCCAGCAATATTGATGAGCACCCAATGACCAGGATTACACAATAAGATGTTCAGATCCCATTATCACATCAATGAAAAGATGAACGACACCATCTTTTATCTGTCCTAAAAATACAAAAAGCTTCTATGCCACAAGTAAATTTGTGCTAAGAACAATCTCTCCTCCAAGAGCTATACAATATAACACTTGGGCACAGTAACAATCTGAAATGTAGAAAATTTGAGAAAGCTACAAGAATGTCCGAGTCCTGAAAATAGGTTAAAAGTGGCAATAGAAGCATAATAACTGAAGCGGTTTGCACCCTACTAAAAATAATCTCATTAACTCCCTAAAGTAGCCAGCAAGACAACACTAGAAAATTTTCTTGTGAGAAAGAAAACTCATCGCATTTACTTTGCACAGAACTTAAATTTGTAGCATTTCTATTTTTCCGCTCCCACTGGAAAAACCTTCTGTCATAGCAACTCCAAAGCCCCCACCCCCATTTTTTCTCTTACAATTAAAAGTCTATTTGAACGTTGACAAAATTATTGATGCTACTGATTGACTCCAGCTAGTACAAAAATTTATCTACGTCCAATCTCAAATGCTAATCGCTCTTTCTTAATCGCTTTTGATTCTGCTCTAAGGCCGTGAAGAAAATAAGTTTCAGTTAGACATAATCACCGATAAAAGATTTAATGATAAAGATAATTTTAATGTTTTTGGAACTACTCACATAGTATGATAACTATATCAAAAGCAGTCAGAAAGAGACAGAGAGAACACAGAAACTAGTAAGAACAGGAAGGAATAATCATAAGGTCTATACCTCTGCATTCAATCTTTGGGCTGACAAGGCCGCATCAGATCTAGCGTTGACAAAGCGCCATTGCAACAATCGATTATACAAAATCCTCAACAAATGCACCTCAACAATCCTGTTCTCCCCAATCTTCTCTCTCCTAATATCAGCAGTGAAGCTCAAAATTGAAGGCGTACCGATCGTATTGATCAAGTTACTGCTGACCACACCACCCACAATATTCCTCGCCCTCGAAGGACTAATTCCCCTCATTGGAGACAGAGTGGACGTGGGTGACCCAAACTTACCCGGGGACACAGCCCGTATTGCTCCGCTGCGAACAGGAGAAATTTGTCCCCTGCCGTTAACAATTCCTTTTGGAGAGGATATTGGATTATCAGTTCCAAGCCTTTTCGGCGCAACAAGTTTTGGGGGTGCAGGCCCTTTCAGTCCAGTGGTCTTGGAGACTGGCGAGCCAGGGTCTGTTTGTCGCCGGTGTCTGCCATTAGTCTCTTGCCACAACCTCGCTGCTACCACTACCCACGGGGTCCGCGTTGTGCTTGTCCTCCACCACCACAGGCATTACCACCGCCCTCTGAAGTACTACCGGAGGACACACTCTCGGAATCGGATGCCATAGGAGGATCAGACTGCAAATTAGAACGGTTAAGTTTCTCTAAGTTCATATTGCTGGAATCGGAGCTCAATCTGCTCCGATCATTGGTAAAATCCATGCTCCTAGTCATGGAAGTCGAATTTGTTATTCGCAATCTCCCCGGCCACCGTTGCTGTTCTAATACCGGCCTCGAATTCTCCGGCAGATCTGCACCTCTTGCCGGCGTATGCGTTGCTTTTCTCCTCTCTGGCGTACATTTCCTCACACTAACCGGGGATGGCGATGGCGCTGGCTTCGCTTTACTCACCTTAAGCGAGAACGACTCTCCCTGAAACGATACCGACAAGCTTCTCGTTGAAGTAATCAACATTTTCTGAGCACTGGTCAATTCGCTACTGCAAACACCGCCATTACAATTAGCAGTCCTCAAATCCGACGAATTAATACGAGGCGTGGATAGCCGTTTTTGCTCCACCGATTGCGACCGTTTGCTTGTAGAGGAGGACGTCGTCGGAGTCATTAACGCCGCTGGCCGCGATATCAAAGGAGACGCGCTCCGTTTGGCGGTGGAGGAAGATGAGGAGGAAGTGGACAAATAGCGAGAAGTGACTTCTCGAGATTTCGGCCGGCGAGGAGTGAGAGCATTGTCCGGGTCCGACGGCAACAGAGGACGCCTCGTCGGGTTCTGGTTTTGCGTCGCAGCGGTCCTGGGCGTGGTGGCCTTAGTGTTTAACGCCGTGGACACAGCAGCTACCATCGTCTCAAAAACAGATATCCAAAGACCAATTCCTGTCGCATTCTTCAAAATCCAATCCCTAAAACCCCTACTTCCGCTCTGCAACTCCACCTCGCCATTCAAAGCGCATGTAGAACCCAACAAACAATGGATGAGGATAGCAGTTTCTCTCTCTCTCTCTCTCTCTGTTTTTTTTTTATTGAGATTTAAGTTGCTTTTTGTTGAATTTTCAGAAATTTTATGGCGCTTCAAAAAAAAAAAAAAGACCGTTACAATTCGCCGGCCAGCGAGAGAGGCGTGTACGGGTCTGATTAGAAACCGAGGTTGACGCCGCCTTCCCTTCAGGCGAGATTTAAGAGCATAACCGCCTTACTAACTCCTAAGCCGTTTATGTGTGCGTGTATATATATATATATAATTTTTTTTGGCTGCGCAAGAAATAAAAAAGAAAATTAATTAATTCGCTAAATAAAAATGGGGAAAAGTGCGGGTGAGTTCGGCTTTGACCCGCAGGTTACACGCGAAAATGGGAAACTCCCTGCCGGAGGATGCAACGCGTTTATGTTTGGAAGTTACACGTGGACGCGATGCGTGGGGTTGGGGGAGGGGTTATGTGCGCAAGGTGCGTTGCAACCACCGTGAGGATAAGTAAATGACGGGACCAATGGGAGCGCATGCTTCGTTCCCGTTGAAGATTCGGAGTGACGTTGAGCAAATGGGGCATTCTATAAATTCAAAAATCTTTTATGTTTTTTTTTTTAAGAATAAAATACCAATATAAATAAAAATTTCTGATTAGGATAGCCTTTTATTTTATTTTTCCACCCCAGATGACGTCTGGCTAAGGCTGACGAGGAACACAAAGTGAGGGGAAGGACACTACTGCATGGTAAAAATCCTCTCTTACTTATACTTCTTCTACTATTGAATAAATAGGGGAGAAAAAAAGAGGGCTTTATTTTTAATATTTAAAAAATATTATGTTGAAAAAAGAATATTAAATTCAAAGTGATATGAATAATGCACGTGGCAATCATGTTAGGGGCAGGTTGAGCCGCAATTGAAATTGTTGTGCCTGCTGATTCTTATTGCTCGCCACCTGGCAAAAGGGCAAATGGCAAATGGCGATACCGCATTCGGATACGAGTTAGTTGGTAACCAAACCAAACCACGGCGGCGACTGTGATGGCAAGGCATGTTCTTTTAACTAGAGACATGTAATCTAACCGAATGTAATCTAAGAGCTATGATGTTTGATGTCAAACTCGACCCACTTCCTATCTATAACCAGTGCCTGCGGATACCAAAAGTCAATTACAAATTATTTATTAACAAGACACATCTTCTACGCAGCTTTTGCAATTGCAATACACACCCGCGCGCGCATCTATATAGATATGCGTGTAATTTTCACACTTGGGACGTAACATATGCCTCAATTAACTTGGACCGAGCACCTTAAATGAAAAGAGAGGGGAGGGAGGGAGGGAGGGAGGGAGCAAAAGCCACAAATTTTGAAGATATGTGTGCTGCTTGTAACTAGGTATATCAGAAAAATAGTAGGTATGTCTTTACATGATATTAAATAAAAAAAAGAGTAATTTTAAATTTTATAAATATAATTATTATATATTCTAACATATTATTTTTTAAAAAATAATAATCTCGTAAGTCGTATAAAAAATAACTCAAATTTTAATTTTGATATCTACTGTCAAATGCTTCAAACGTAACCAACCATTTACTTCTAATCTCATGCACTTTGCTGTAGTCCACTCTACGAATGGGTCATAGTCATAGTTGAGCTCCATAAGGAGCTTGAGAAGAGTGGGGGATGATGATGGATTACAGACCTAATTCCAAATAGGAATGACACCAGTAGCCATTTCTGCGATCATGTGAACAGTCCATGTGAAATTTAGGTAGAAGCGCGTACTGGAAACATTGCTACGACTGCGTGATTGACGATTGATTGAGCCAATCTACAAGTGGACTTCTTTCTACAAGAGTGAATTTTTCAACAGGTTCCAATATAAAATTAAATATAAATTTATATTATTTAATTATGATAATTAATTATATATTTATAATTTTATTCATTAATTATAATTATGTATCATATGATTAAATAAGTAAAATTAATGATATTTATCTTCTTCAATTTCTTACGGTGTACCTTTAATCTGACAAGCAAGGTGGACCATTCACTGGTTAATCTTATCTCATTACATGGGTTATGAAATAATTCCTTAATGCTCACAACGGGGCATGAGCTGATGATTATCATGGAAATCAGAATCACGTCAAAGACGACAACACACGCAATCGCTTCAAATCAATGCATTATAGGACCACTTAAAAAGAAAAGCTACTTCCTTCTTTGTCACTCTATGTGGAAAAGATATCCTTTTTCTTTTTTTTTTTTTTAATTTTATTTTTAATCATTCCTTTTCATTGTTTTTTTTTTTATTATTTTTGAATCATCAATCTACAATAAGGTTGGAGAACATTCTTCGTTTTCACTTACAAATAATATCCGATTATTTCAGATCGAGTAAGTTAATTTAGCGATAGTAATTCATATTTGAATCGTCACAATTTCAAGTGTGGACAATCAAATTCCTTTCAATAACCAAAATTTTGACGCAATGTTGGTCCATTTTCTGTGCTTTCACCAGAGAGAGAGAGAGAGAGAGAGAGAGAGAGAGAGAGAGAGAGAGAGAGAGAGAGAGAGAGAGAATCAGACAGAATTGATGTGACATATAAATCTTAGGTCTTAAAAATTATTTCATTGGACAATTTTTTTTAATTAAAAAAAATTAAATGTGAGACCTACATAACTTCTCTCTCTCTCTATTTTTTTTTTTTTTTTTTTTTTTTTTCTGTATCCACTAACATTTACCATTTACAAAATATGTGTTTTTCTAGAATTACCTTCAAAATAGAAGTAATTATGTGGTATACATGAAGTGATGATGATGAAGAGAAAAAAAAAAAAAAAAGAGAATTGCTTGATGGAATCCTCAATTGAAAGCAATCATTCTTTCAAAAATATAATATGAGAGGAGCACCATTACCTGGCCAAATAAGTGAGAAAAACAGCCAGAATATAAATCTCTCTCTCTCTCTCTCTCTAAGCTTGTCTTCTAATTGTACCTGACCTGATTAACAAAGAATGCCCACTGCTCAACGTAAAGAGGAGCAAAAAGCACGCTCAAACTATCATAGTTAACATCGACGAACCTAGTCGAAAAGAATCGCGTTGTGGGAATCCTCGTCCCATGGTGTCTCCGCTCCCCTACTCATCTTCTTCTCCCCTTTGCCTTTACATGGGACCTTGCTCTCATGGGCCCCACTTAACTTTTTATTCCATTATTTGCGATGGTGCTTTGGACGGTTGGCTGGCTGGCTACTTTTCCAAGTGTAAATTCTGCCGCCGGTATTTTTACTAAAATTAAATGCTGAAACAAAATAGAGAATCCACGGAAATGGCTTTTTGTGATTCCTACCTGGCCATCTGCCTTCGTGTTTTGCGTTGCTAACGAGAGTAGAAGAACGCTTTCTTAATGTCCCATTTCGCTTGACCGATCACCGTTACGCTATGACAAGTTTGATAGCCTGAACATGTTATAGACCCTCAGTATGAGGGATTTGAGTTCAACCTGAAACCTTCAAGTTGACTGCATGTCACCGAGTCCCCGAGTTCAAGTAGGCGAGAAGATTTTGAAAACCTTTGCCTTCATCTCATCAATTGGAGAGTGAATTATTGAGCTACGCACCCAAGTGCTTACAAAATGCTAAATTTGGTCCAAGATTATCCACGATGTATGTGCCATTACTTTTAGGTGTCATACTGCTTTTAAATTATACTTCCATTGATTATACTCAGCAAACTCAGAGGTAAGTAGGTTTGATTTGGTAATATCTTGGGTTATCTTAATAGTGAAGGTAAATATTAAGCAAAATATAAATTATAGGAAGATAGTTGAATAATTAATAAAAAATTTATTATCCTAAATTAATGATAGCGGATGTTCTTTAATTTTACAGGAAAAAAGCCAATAAAACCTTTGATACAAAAAAAAAAAAAAAGAAGAACACACAATGAAACCTACCTTAATTTGAATTATCTACAGCCAATATTTGTAATGAATGGTACAAACAAACGAGTTATAAAATGAAAGAAAGTTGAAAAGCCGACTAGGACTGCATAATGGTCCAGTTGAGTTCTATCATTGGGCAACAAGAAGATAGCCTTTTTAATTTGTTATTAATTACGATGATGCAGTTTAAGTCACAACTTTATTAACAATGATGATCGTTAGGAGTTGGAAAGCTTCGTGACCCAAGAAGCATGTTGGCAAGATAATATTATTTTTCAAAGTACCATAGCCCACAATTAAAGCTAAGATAAAATAATTCTTCTGCTTTTGGTCCACGTCCGTTTTCTCTCCTCTAACCAGCTCCGAAAGAAAGGAAGAGAGTGACAGTGGGGGGAATAAAGATGATTAATTCCTCCTTCAGCCATTCTCCTTATGATGACAGACGTTCGGGATGTGATACAAAGAGTTAGTGCAAATAGGTGAGAATTGGCGATGCTAGTCAAGGATTGGTTCGCGCAGAAAGAAATATCACAAATGGAAGTAATCAATTGAATCAGCTTCAAGGATGGGAGATCCCCACCTGTTTTTGTGGGTCTCGTCGATGAGGTTGGTACACTTTCCTTGATTGTTCATGCCGCGCCACCTCCCAGATGTTCAAGGACAGAAATGGGTATGAAGCATGATTGGTTGTCCAAATTCATAGGGCCACCAGGGTTGGGTCATTATTGCTTTTATCTTCCCTTTTTAAAGCATGCTTTCTGCTACATGCCCAGCGGTAGGCCGCCTCCGCATCATACCCAGTCCAAGTTATGTTTGACTTGGTCAATAAGTTTTTTTCACAACTAAATTAGTCAATACGTGAACATCGTAGGGTGTTAGATTTGACCGGATGGTTTTAGCGGTTGGATCCCAACAGTTGAATTTTGCTCAGACGGAGTTGACATTTGAAATTAGCCCATAATATTCCATATGTCACCCTCGAGCTCCCACGAGCTTAAGCAGTCAATAACAAGCCCCCATGTGCCCATGCGAAAAGTAGTTAGTTGTCCGTGGAAATTTCACGTCAAATATGCAAAAAGATTTTTTTTTTTTGAGAAATTTATTATACTTTAAATTATATAATGAGATCATTTTTTTAATTTATATATATATATAATTTTTAAAAGTTAGAATTGCAAAATCTAATATAGAGATCTAATTTTTTAATTATGAAAGTATTTTTTAAAGAACTACAAATAGGAAGTTAATAACTCGTACTTGCCACATTTGAAAAGAATAGCTAGGGGTAAAGTATAAATTCCGTTCAATGACCGGAGATTTTTTTTTTTTTAAGGAATGAGCAGAGACTGGAGGAATTAAGAAAAGGCCAAAGTGGTTAAGAGTTGCATTTATAAAATAATTGAAATGAACCAAATACTAAGTTCTCAGCAAAAAGAAAGAAAAAATTATGCACAATTCATCGACTGGGGATCTGATGGGTTGGCACTTGTCCATGTCATTGCTGCGACAATCCAATGGGTCTTAAGCTAGCATGTCCGATGCGAGGAGATTGGGTAATGAATTCTAGAACTCCGAGTAGATGTAAGTCCAAGACCCAACAAATAGCGGTTTAAGGAACTAAGTTGCATACCCGTCTGGAAATGGTGTACAAGTGTTATCGGAGGGAGAATTGTAGCTCCTTAAGATAATTTAAAAATTAAGTGAATTGGTTCTAGTTAATTGGGTTACTCAATTATTT
Source organism: Ceriops zippeliana (assembly GCA_037897445.1). Lineage (NCBI taxonomy): Eukaryota > Viridiplantae > Streptophyta > Magnoliopsida > Malpighiales > Rhizophoraceae > Ceriops > Ceriops zippeliana. Next base: position 2,123,526 of record JBAPLH010001437.1, on the reverse strand, counting down.
TTTTAATCACAATTGTAAATTATAAAGAGAGATAATAATAAATGAAAGTAAAAGTAATATAAAAAATAGATAAGAGAAAAAAATAGTATATATAATAATTTAATTTAAATTGATAGTTTAGGTTTATTTTTCAAATTTTTTTTCTTGACTTCATTATTACTTTTTTTTTATGTAAAGTGAAAACAACGCTTTACATTTAGTTAACTTTTATTATAATAAAACTTTTACAATTCTTCATAACACCTTAATACTTATATTCTATTATTTTTTTATCCGAAGAATGTAGGTAAAGGTGAATCTTGTTTATGACTTTATGGAAAGTTAAACTGAAATAGATTTTAGCAAAAAGTGATTGGTATTTGAATCATTTATTTGTGTTTTCAATAATTGGGATCATGACAAAGAGGATGAAAGAGATTTTATAAGACTTTATTATGAAGATGTATGACAGAGAAGCTACTATAAAATATTCTTAAATTGTTCTAAAAATTTCTAATGTTACACTAAGGATAATCACTTATCTTTATATGCAAGATGATGAACAAGTGATTATCATGTCCTTAAGTTCTTAAGTGCTTTCACTTATTTTTCTCTCATTCGTTTTCTTTTCTTTTTAATTTTTCTTTATTTTCATTCCTTTTTCATTTGCTCACTTTCATAAAGTCTCACTTGGTCTTTATACACATGTTTTGGAGTCAATGGAACATGTGTGAATGGTTTTCCATCCATGGTGAAAGAATAACATTTTTTTGTAACCATTATGCAAAATTTTTCTATCAAATTGCCAAGGACGACTTAATAACAAATACTCTGCCTACATAGGTACATCACAAAACAACTAATTCTTATGTCTACCAATGAAAAATGGAATCACAACTTGTTTAGTCACTACAATTCATATGGCTTACGATGTTTGGTTGTAGGTAAATTCAATTTCTCCACCAACTCTATACTTGCTACATTAGTGCAACTACCTTCATCTATAATTAAGCAATAAAGTCTATTATAAACTAAACACCGAGTATGAAAAATATTTTCCCACTGCATCTTAGCATCATCTTAATGAACTCTATCACAGCTAACTTCACCTTCTTCTCCTAGAAGAAGTTGTAGCACTCATATATTAATTCTACCATTTGTTCCTAATTCAAATAGACATTAAGGTTAGCTTCTCCTTAAAAAGAAGGTATTTTTATTTTAATACTACTAAGATTTCTGTTTACTCCTTCCTTCATTCTCTTTTTGTTATCTCAACCTCCTTTGTACTTATTATAAACATTTTCATTACCTCTTACTCCTTTACCATTCCTATTACTATGTCTTCTTCTAAATTCATCTCTAAAACTTCTACTAGTATTATTACCTTTATCATAATAATCATGATCATCTTCACTAAAATCATGTTCAAATTTACTCCTTCATGACCCTCTTAGTTGGTTATTTAGGATTTACACTCGATTCCTCTTCCATTTTATTTATCTTGTCCCTGACTTCCCAAAACATTTGGTGAATTCTATCAAGGCTTCGGTGTTGATAGACTCTCTTCTTCTACTACTGGTGTTATCTCACCTGTTGTCTTGACAGGTTTCTTCCTTTATTATCAGTTTTACCTCACATACTACCTTGGTAGGTTTTTTTTTCCTTGTTGTTGATACTGCCTGCCTTGTTACAAGGGCACATTTTCTGCTCTACTACTGCAAGTTACTAAACTTGCTACCAAGATAAGTTTTCTCCTCCTATTGTTGGTTATGTTTCCTGCCCTGTTGCTAGGACACATTATTGATTATGCCTACATGCTGCAAGTTTTGGTTATGCTTATTGGTATTGCTGCTTGCATTTGTTGATATTGCAATCTACAATTGCTATTGGTTTATCTGCTTTTGCTGCTGAAACTTAATGTTGCTACTACAATCTACAATTGTTAGTTGTTTGTCTATACTTGTTGGTGCTAAGGGATGTGTTTTTGGTGTTACAGGCTACTGTTAGTGTTATAGTGGTGATATGAGCTACTGCTGGTGTTGTGGGCTACTTTTGGTGTTACAGGTTATTATTGGTATTGTATAGGATGTGCTATTGGTGTTGCCTGGTGTAGGTTGCTAGTTTTTTTCTATTACAACTGTAGGATTCCTTGGGTGGCTACTGTAACTCCTTCTCCCTTTGGTTTGACTGGCTGCTGCCTTTTTCTTTATTTGGTGTGGCTATTGCACACCTTTTTTTTTTTGGTTTGGTATGGTTGTTGCACGCCCTTTCTTTTGGTTTGGTGTGGCGACTGCACACTTTCTCCTTTGCTTTGATATGGCTACTGCACACCTTCTTTTCTAATTTGGTGTGGCTGTTGCACATTTTTCTCTCATTAGGTTTATTTATAGAACCTTAAGATTATGGTTACATACTCATAAATGACCAACATTGATTCCTAAAGGTTGCCTTGTAGTCAATGATTTTGCTTAATGACCTTTTTACATCTCAATAATATTCATAACATTAAATTAATATAAACAATTATGTAAGATAATGTTGACAACAGATCCAACATATTAAATCCAACTTTTAGTAGGTAAGCATAAGGATATCTCCCTCTGAAACATACATCTCCCTTTTTACATGTACCTGTACCTTTAGCTCTCTCTTTTTCCTACTTCTCTCCCTTGACAATTTCTCTTCCTTTATTCATCAAGCTACTTATCCTTTTAATTAATATATACTCTTTTTGGATTTATGCAAAATATCTCCCCCTTTAACAACAAATTCAAAGAACAATAGAGGTAAGAAGAGGATAAGGCTTAGAGGATAACTCAATGTCTAGGAGATGGTTGGATATATAAGTTCAACCCTTTTTGTCCAAGATGTCCCAATCTCCTATGCTATAACAAATTCTCATATTTGGTACTTATATAACATGTGTTTTTACTTTTAGAAACTTGATATAAGTTTCCATTTGTTCTTTCTCTTTTATTAAGAATAACACCATCACTTAATTTCTTTACTGTGTAGCCACTCTTGTTAAAAATAAATTCATGTTCATCATTACGAAGTTGGCTAACACTAATAAGATTATATTTTAGCCTTTTAACATAAAACACTTCCTTTGATTTTAGTTTTTCTACACCAAATTCAACAGCACCGATACCTTTAATCTTTAAGGTACCATTATTGCCAAATTTGACTTATCTTCTATCATATTTTACTACTTCCTTAAACATCTTAGAGTCTTTTATTATATGTAAAAAGCAAGTACTTTTTAGGATCCATGACTTTTCTTTCTTAGAAGCTTTTAAAGCTACTTCCAATATCATAATTATTACTCTTCCTTTTCTTCTTCTGTTGATTCCTCATCACTTGAAAATTCCAAACATCATCTACTTTAGCAACCATCACATTCCCTGTAACATCATCATCAAAATTATCATCAATTTCTTCTTCATTTAGCTCACTCAAATAATTTCTTCTTTTCGATCTAAAGAATTATATTTTCCCTTTAACACTTAAATTTTAAGCTTTAGAATAGTTAGATTTCTTTGTTCTCTTCCATGAGACCAACTCATCATCATCATCACTATTTACTTTTCTTTTCTTTAAGTAGTCTACAGTAAAATGCACTATGTCTACACAACTAAAGCATTTCAAGGGTAATTTTTCCTTATACTTCTCTTTTCCTTTCCTCATATTATTGGTAATGTATGTCATGACTTCATCTAATTCAGTATCACAATCTTCTTTTTCAGTGTTATTGTTAGATTCTTCTTCTTGGTCTTTAATTTACCTTGAAAGCTAGCTTCTTCTTTACTTTGAACTTCTTCTCTCTTTTTATTAAGGCTATTCTTATTTCAAATTCTATAGCACACACATTTGTTTTAGAAGGTGCATAAGGTTATTTATAGAGCCTTGAAATTAAGGTTGCGCACTCATTAATGGTCAGCATTAATTCCCAAAGATTACTTTATAATCAACAGTCAGATTTGATTCCTAAAATTTAGGGTTAATGGTTAACATTGACTTATTGACTTCAAGGTTAACTCTCCATCACTAGTTTTGTCCAACGACTTTTATACATCTCAATGACATTTAAAACATCAAATCAACATGGATAACAATATGAGATGTTGTTGACAACAAATTCAACATTAGTTATCAAAAATGGGCTCAACAAGTTAATAAAGAGTTTGATCTGTATACTAAATTGTATTAAAAGACTTATTTTTGTTTTTGATTGTTAAATTTTAAGTTAAGGTGGAATATACATATAAAAGCCTTAATTTCTTAGGTTTATTTAGATTTATAGGTTTGATCAAGTCTTGATACATTAGTTAGAGTTTTTACTTTGATTTTTATATCTAACTATCATTAATTATAATATTTTTAAAGATTCATACATCAAAGCATATTTGTATTCCTTAATTAAAAAGATCTTATATAATTAAGATTTTTCTTATATAGGTATGTTAAGAAATACATTTTCTTTATAGGATTACGATATTTACATATTTATATAAAAGACTATAACTATGTAAAATGAGACTCTTAGTACTTATTTTCCTTAGGGTTATGATCTAATCAATCTAACATGTTTCTTAACTTTTTGGATTGTAAATTATAATTTGATTTAAGGATTCTTAAGGTAAGTTGTCTAATGGGTTATTTATCACTTATATATACAATTGACATTTCTAAATATAGCTTGAGGATAGAGTTCAAAGAGATAAGAAGAAAAAGGAAGATTGTGTAAAATTAAGGAAGGTATAAAGGGCAATTTATGCAAGTGTTCAATAAGTTAACTTAAAGGGGTCAAGAAGACAAATGTAAATAATTATGATTATTATTATAACTCATCAATTTGGCATACATTTCCCTTGAGGTGTCTAAAATTGATCTTTAATTGGGTTGAATTTTGCTATTTTAATGACATGTTTGAGAAGTTTATAAGGGGTAGTAAGAAGAATATCATCTTTACTAGCTTCATCACCTTTGGTAACTACTATAGTAGGAATAAACACTTAAGATTATGTTATAACCCTTGCTTTGGAAGACTAAGACTATAAAGAGTTTGTAAAGACAAAGCATTATTAAAAGATCTTAAAAAATGTTCCTTAAAAAGGATAAAGATTTGTATTAGGATTTAAGACTCATTTCATTACTATATTCCATAATAAGTAATAAGGACAAAAGCATAAAAAAATTATTGTAAAAAGGTAAAAATGAGGAGAAAGGAAGTCTTATTGTAGACAATTTCCTTTAAAAAATAAAAAAGGGTAAAAGTATAAAAATAACTTTTGAATAGCCAATAAAGAGGAAAATAAGAAATTAACCCAAACAGATCTAATGATTATGATTCAAGGAATATGTTATGTTTGAAACCTGGTGATAGTTAGTGCCTTTTTAGTCCATTAAAAACATTTGAAGAATAAAATAACTTATAAGTCCAAACATCCTAGAGAAATTAAAATTTTCAAATATAGGGCTAAATGATAAAGATAATTTATATGAATTGCTAGTAACCCCTTAGTTTGACTTAATAATATTGTTTACCTTTTTCCTTAAGTCAGACTTGGGAAAATGTTACTTTTCTAAGATAAACACATCATCCCTTTAAGCCTTAGACGTTTACTTAATTTAGATTATTCCTTTAATTACATTAGCATTTAAATCTGACTATAAATACCTTATAAATGTCATTATTAAGGCATGCATTAATCATTTCTTGACTTTGTTAGTTTTTACATGATCACATCTTTTGTTGACTTAAATATGGAAATACTAACATTAAGTTGAGACCCAACCCCCTTACCTCCTTTTGTCTTATAAATCAAAAATCTTATTTATCTTAGGTATTTAAACCTGTACCCTTTTGAATTTAACCTTATAAAGTCTTAACCTAACTATAAACCTAGTTGATTTGACCATATCAAGTCTTAGTTCGATCACTAAGAAAGCCCATTTAACTTTATCATAAGCTTTATTAATATTAAGGTATAGTGTCATATGTTCCTTTTTTTCTGTGATATTTATGCTTTATAAAATTAATTATGACAAATAAAATTTAAAAGTTATTAATTATAAGACTTTTAAGGACAAAATCATTTTGTGAATCTAAGATAGTTTATGGAAAAATGACATTCAATTAATTAGTTATGGTTTTAGTTATGAATTTGAAAAAATATTGCATAAACCAATTAGGTGAAAGTCCTTATAATTTGTTAAGGTAGCCAACTTTGAAATTAGACACATATGGACATAATTAAATAAGTTATAATCCTCTTTGTTATTAATAATATTTAGAAACTTTGCAACAAAATCATCACTAATTATTTGGAAAAAGGATTAATAAAAGAGGGTTGTCATATCATCAAGATCAAGGACTTTCATTAGATGCATTTGACATAAGGTTTTAAATAGTTTTTTTTAAAATTCTTAACTCAACATTATATTCATTTGCTTTATTACTTCTAACTGAATGGTATCTACAATTGGCTACATAATAAATACTCTTTAAGATTAAAATAAATCTTTGAAATAGGATATGAATGTTGTTAAAATCTTTTATTTAGCTAAATAAATTAGTGATTATTGTCTATAAGTTGCTAAATATGATTCCTATGTCATTGTTGTGAAGCAATAAAGTAAAAAATTTTCATGTTTTTGTCATCTTCCCTAAGGTAAGTAGTTTAAGATTTTTATGTTTATGTTATTTTTTCTTTATGTAATAATTCATCTATCTTAATTTGGATTTACTTAAAAAAGATAATATAAGTAGTTGTTAATAAGGCTTTTTAAGCTTTTGCTATTTTTTCTAAAGATACAAGTAACATGGCCAAAATGATGTTGCTTCCATTTTTTTAAAGCATCACCGTAACTAGCAACAAATGTAGTAGATCATGAGATTATAATACACACTTAGATTTGATCTATACCTTATTCACTATAAATTTCACAAAATGGATCTTAGATGTATTCTTAAATAAGAAAAGGAAGTTGCTTTAAAAAAGAAAACTAGTAAATGATTTTAACCACACTTTTAACGAATTATGATCTAAGCTAAAGCACAAAAGGTAAGTAATTAAAGCTTATGAGTACAATTCTAGAAAATTGTTAGTGGCAAAAACAAACAAAAAATTAAGTTCTTAAATGTTCTTAAGTTCTTTTTTTCCATTAGTTCACGTGAATTCATGTCCTTAAAAATTTAATATAATCAATTTACAAGTATTAATAATATTCATATACCTTTTTATACAATTAATAGGTCTTAGATAGTCTTTTCACTACTTATATGAGAATAAAATCTCATTTAAATTACCTTTATAGACCTAAAGTTTTTACATTTAATTATTTAAATGATAGAGAAGATCCCAAGTAGTTTCCTCCTCTTTCTAATCATAAAGTCTATGCTTCTACTTTTGTTTTTTCTTCGTTAACATTGCAAAAACTAACACATTATAAGAGGTCTTTACAAGCCAATAAATATGAAAAGGGGTCCATTTTACTTTGCATGTTCTTTAAGGTATTGATTTTTTGTTCTTAAAAAAATATAATGTAACAATTTTGATTTATTATTCATTTAGTAATACAACTAATAGCAAAGGTTATAATACAACCCTATCAAAGGTTATTAGGATCTTAAGCCACAACTACCAAAAGTTGGAAATCACTTGTGCAATTTACTGTTTATAGAAGCTTATTGAGCTTTAAGTTACCACTTTAGTTTTTTTAATAGAAACTAGACTCAAGGCTTGCAGGATGAATAAACTATCTCTTAATTTTTATTTTTCTCTTTTACACATTCTTTCCTTTCGATTTTTATCTTTTTCTTTAAATTTTCAATCTTTTTTCATTTTCTTTTTCATTTTTGTCTCTCTTTTTTCTTTTCATCTCTTTTATTTTAAATTTTGTCTCTTTCATTTTTATTTTTTTTTGTCCATTTTTAATTTATTGACCTTTTTTTTTCTATCTCTTTTCATCTAGTTCCCACTTTATCCTTTATATCTCTTTTTTCAATCTCTATCTTCATCTCTCTTTTATATCCCTTCCCTTTATCATACATCTATTCATCACTCACTCATACTTTCTCTTATCTTTATCTTTAAATTATCTTTCTCTTTCTTTTTTTTTTTTTAATTTTTCATCTAGCTCTCACTTTTTATCATTTTTATATATCTCTCTCTCCATCTCTTTCTTTTATATCCCCTCCCTTTATCTTACATCTCTTCATCACTCACTCATTTACTTCTTTATCTTTTTATTTTGTCTCTTTCGTTTTCCCTATCTTGTCTATATAATATATAAGAAATCATTTTGATTACAATTTTGATACTTAATTTATGTAACTTAAATATATTTTATTAATTATATAAATTTAATTTAATAAGTATTTTTTATAATTAATCAAAATTTAAAAATTTTGAAAAATTATAAAATTACTAACAAGTAAAATAAAATAATTTTGATATTAATTTTAATTCTGTCATAAAAATAATTGAATAATAAAATAGTTAATTATGATGAAATTATTTTAATACACTTAAGATTAGACTATTTTATATAATTAAATGCCTTTTAAACATAACATAAAATAGGCCAATAAAAAAAAGATTTTGCCTATAATATTTGCCTCTTTTATTAATAACACTTACAGTTTTTTTAATTACACCTATCAAGTTTTTTTGTTGATATTTTACATCATTTTTTATTAGTCTTTCATTATCCTTAAAACATAATAACTCATATAGTGTCATATATGCATAATTTTGCCAAATTAAGAGCCATGACAACATTTTTTTTTTATGATGTGACAATACTTTAAAAAAATTAAAATTAAAAAATTAAAGATTAAAGTTTTGAAATGTTAAAAAAATTATGAAAAATTAGAATTTAATTTTAAAGAGTAAAATATTTCTACATTAATGTCTAAAAAAAGTAACTTATAGAATATAAATTAATTTTAAAAAATTCTAAGAAATTTAGAAATTAATTTATTAAAAATATAAATAAATTCTAAATTAATTTTGGAAAAAGAAAAACAAAAAATGTGTGACGATTGTGTTATCTTGGACATTACAAGAGGAAGAAGAATAAAGGGTATTTACCAAGTAGATATTATGCTGAAGTCAGTAATAATGGGAGACACGTAAAATTATTTTAATTATTTTTAAAATTAAATTTTATTTTTCATAATTTTCTTTTATTCATATCAATTAATTTATATTTTTTTATTTTAAAATTAATTTATGAGTTTTCAAATTTTTTTCTGTTTTAAGAACTTTTTAATGGTCAAAATTAATTTTTATAATTGTTTTCCTATTTTTAGATTTGTTTCTGTTGTTAAAATTAATCTCTGTTTTTTATATTTTTTAAAATTAACATCAAATTTTAATTTTTAAAAAAATTATTACTATATCATCATGTCATCATAAAATTATTAATACGATTTATAATTTGATAAAATTGTGCATCTATAGCATTATTTGAATTGTCATATGACAAAAATAATAGAAATTTGACGAAAAAAGCGTAAAAAATTGACAGAAAAAATCAATGAATATGATCTAAAAAGAAAAAAGGTAAAATATATTTTTTTTGCATATAAAATAATAACATAATCTATTTTATACTCATATTATCTACTTTAGGTAGCAAACGGACAACAAAGATAATTAAAGGTCAAAAGTTCGCACGAGCATGGCGGGCGATTAGCGCCCACTAAATTCGACCGCATATCTCTCGATCATCCGTCCCGCATAACGTGAAAAGTCAAAAACGTCGTTGTACATAGCCATAGGTATCTTGCTCAATCATCATGCGGCAAAACCTGAGGAATCCACGTTTTGACTGCTAGTTTTCGTACGTGCCGCGGCTCTCTTCTCTGTCCTGTTTCTCATTCTTTTGTTTCTCTCTTTCTGGGTCTGTTTATTTAGATATCGTTGATCTTTTTGAATTATCGGAACTTCAGTTGTACCTGGTTTGGACTTTTTTTTTTTCTCCGTTAAGTGGACGGGTGGAATAAATAAATAAATGGCTTCGAGTTTTGATCGGTGGGAGAAGGATCCCTTCTTCTCTGCGGCCGAGGAAGTTCAAGAATCCGCCGACAGGTATCTTTTTTTTTTTTTTTAACTGCACCCAGTATTTATTTATGGTTTCCATTTGCTTATCAATTTTTTTTTTCAATTTATTACATTATTGAAAACGGGCATTTCAGATCGCGTCTATCGACCTTTTTTTTTATTTGTGGCTTATTCCGGCAGTGGAAACTGAATGGATAAACCTATAGGTCTGAATTTGTTGCTGTTTATCTTCGTTTGTCAAAGGAATAAAACTGGCATTAGAGGTTCTGTCTGGCTGATGTTCTGTCTAATGTGTGTTGTCGGTGTCCTCTTGCATTTGGTTGACTTATGTTTTTTTTTTCTGTTAATGATAAAATATGTGAAGGATGGAATCTACGTATAGAACATGGATTCACGCGAAGAACGACGCTTCTAGTATGTGGAATTGTGAGGAATTGCGTCGGGACCTATGCACTGCCATTGGCACCACCAGATGGCAGGTCTCTTCTTCTCCATCAGACTTGCCTTTTTCCCTTTTTTTTTTTTAGTCGGGTTCTTAACTTTCCTCATTTGTGCCATTTTGAAAGCTAAATTTGAATTTGGAATGGGCATTGCAGTTAGAGGAGTTTCAGAGGGCTGTCAGATCGGCTTACATTAAAAGCTCTAGCGATGATGCAAGAGACAGGCATCGTGAATTCATCCTTGCAATTGAGGATCATATTTCCAGAATTGAGAATTTGATACATGACTCTGCCAATTCAGAGGGCAACACGCCAGTGCCTTGGGCGTATTTGGATGAAGGAGAAAGCAATGAACTCGCATTGTTTTTGTCAGGGCCATCGGTATTTGCAGACGACACCTTTCAGAAGAATCTCAAGGGGGACAATGAAAAACCACAATCAATCGGAAAAGCAATAGTCCCCAATTGTCCAAAGAACAGTGCTCAGTCAATTGAACAGGATTCATTGGAGTCTAAGAGGGAGAAAATTCACGGGCATAGGAGGACAGCCAGTGCTGGTGCCGACATTGCAGCTTGGAAGATAGCAATTTCTGAAGATAGTTACCCAGTGAATTCTTCTAATGGACAGGCTGTCCGACCCCCACGAAAGATACCTAGTTTGTCTGGAATTTTAGATTCCATTGAATCCACCTACAACTTCAAGTGGCCAAAGAATGGTGTTAGGAAATGGAAGCTGGCAGATCATCAAAAAGAATCTGATACTGCACCACTGCAATCTTTGCATTTGACCAGGGTGAGTAGTTAGAATGCCTTTTTTCTGGGATTGAATATGGGGATCAGCTCTTAGTTATTGATTATCTCATGTTGACACATCACTAATGCTGGCAATTTTTTTTTTCTTTTTTGTAATTTTTTGACAGGGCATTAATGAATATTATGAAAGAAGTAAGAGTTGCTTGGACAGTTATGATGATTGCTATGATAAACAACTCTACAGCTGGTATGGAGCTATACAAAGACAGCTTCAACGTTCTCAGTACCAAATTCAATACAGTCGACCCATTCGAACAGTCTTCTCAATTGTTTTTCTTTTTTGCTTAATCTGTGAGTACATTATCTGAGTTTTTTTTCCCCATATATAATATGCATCGATTATATCTCTATATCTGTGTTGGTATTTATTGCCTGTGTATTACTGTTAGCAATAATCTGTAGGTGTTAAGCATATTAGCTTGCATTGTGAGCAGATGGTTACTAACTGGTTATTGTTTCTTAGAAGAAACTTAGGATCATAATCAAATACACCATTATTTTTCCTAACTCAAGGAATTAGGTTTAACATTGGCATGATAGTACACGATGGTATGTGAGAATTTTTCCATTGGCTTATGATGATTCCTTTTCCAAATATATAGAAATCATTTTTGGGACTCCAATTCATTTCTCCTAAATACAAAGGTTGACCATGTGTCTTTGCTGTTTTTGTTTGCTAAGATTTGGATCTTATGTTTTCCTGTCATACAGACATTAAATGTTTCCTTGGTCAGTTGGGGAAGTAAATATGATTTATGCTAAGAGACTCAAATTTTCTTGTAGTCATTGCCTCAAAACCTCTTCGGATCCACTTTTGTTATTTCTCAATTGCCTGTTGAAGTTAGAAACCAACAAATTATAATTTTTCTTGGAAGCCTGCTCCTGTTCAAACATTTTTAGGTTGTAATCAGAATCTTGCTTCGTTGTGAACTCAGTCTCAGTTTAAATATCCCTTTTCCTTTCAAACACTGCTTTTTTACTTATTGTACACCAGACATATAGTCACCAGTTATAGCACTTTCAGTTTGGTAGAAGATTGCGATCATTCTACATCAAGTTTTTCACATTGCAAGTAAAATAAATGATGTGGTGAGTAATGACCATTCATGTATCTGCTCTGAACAAGTTTCTATTTTTCTAGCTGTTGACTGGAAAAGATGCTGTAGAGTGGTGGTGGGTTTGTGAAATGATGCATTCCATGGTCTACATATAGGTCCAGCCACTGTCCATATCACAAATCACCTGCATAATTCAGACTTGTTGGGGAGAACCATGTTGAAAAATGTTTAATCTTTTTTTTTTTTTTGTGTACCAAATGCAGGGTTAGAAATGGTTTTAGAGAAAAGAAAATCTCCTATCAAATGCATGCCAAAGACATGCTTTGTGATGTTATGATTTGCATCTTCTGGCATTCTATGTTTTCTTCACCTTTTTAATTACTCTAGAAACATTATTGCCGCCAAATGTCTTAATGATTTTTTAGAGATAGTAATGATTGTTTTATGAAGAGCGAACGGCTGGTTTAAGTAGTTAGAATTTTAATGCAAGCTGTTACTTTTATGAATTTATCAATTGAAATTTGGAATTAAGGTCTGGTTGAGTTCATTGTTCAATCTATGTGCTTTCTGCAGTATTGGTTGCATTGCATGCATTGTGAGGATCTATGAAATCTCTATGCTCCATTCAACGAAAGGGGTCAGTACATGCCTTGGAGGCATTCTACTGTCAATATCAGGATTTTGCTTCTCAGGAGAACAAGGTGTTGCTCATAGGTATGCCATGCTATGCCCAGAAGTAACCTTGATTTCTTCTCTGTCCAACTTTCTCATTCCCCCAAACCCAACCCCACACCACCTCCCCGCCCTCAACGAGATTTTTTGATGAAGAGTAATTGGGTTGTATTTCTGTAAGATCCAGGATGGTGGAGAAGTTGACTTGAGTTTTTCCATTGTGCCAATGATCTTGTAACATAACTTATTTTCATATCATTTATTCGATAGATTTTTAGAGATTTTAGCTTTGTTTAGCTTTCTTCTCTGATTTTGTTGTTGTCACTAGGTGGTTAGAGACAATTTCGAAGTATTGATCACTTTTTAGTCCATCATTTTTCAATATTTAAAGCAATGAATCTTTATCTCAAACTTCTCACTTCGTCTCAACCCATTGACAGAAAGCCGCTTTCAATCAAGGCAGTTCATAAATACGGAAACTAGTATTAAATTGTTGGCAAATGTTCAGTAACTTGGCCGAGGTGTAAGTGATATCTTCTACCATGAAGGTTTCGAATGAATCGTGGTCTCTTTGATGAGTTTTTCAATTGCGTAAAGGCGTCGAATTGTGCTAAATGGATTTTCAATCAATCAAAGTGAAGTTCAACAACTAAATAAATTGTTTGATTTGTGCTGAAGTAAAACTTATTATATTCTCCAACGAGGAGTACTTCTGATTGACATCGTTCAGAATAGGCATTACAGAAGAAACAGTGCAGTTAAGGGGTGGATGGCCCGTCTCATTAGGTGACCTCCTAGTTGGCGATTCTTGCCAGGTAGCTGTAACTCAAATAGGAAGCAGCAACCAAAAGTGGCACAAAGAACTCCATAAAAGCTGCATACTTGGAGGTGCGATTGTCCTTGATGACAAAAGCTTTAATCCCCTGGTACCTGGATTCCTTCAAGGGGACGTCCTTGCTATCTGCTTTGAAAGCGTATCCCTGGACCACACCTACCTGATACCCTTTGATCAAGTCTTGTGCTGCCTTGCTGTGCCCGACATCCTTGAATTCCTTTGTTGCATCTTTTCCTGCTGACTGAATTAAAGCTTCTTCTCCTCCAGGGTGCTCTTCCAAGAACTGTGTCACGTCAACGACCTGCTAATTTTAAGAAAATTATATTACCCACCTAGTTAAATGAGAGAGAGAAAGAGATAGAAGAGAAGAAGTGGGATGTTACCCTGCCATCAATGACCAACCAGCAGTCTTCCTTCGATTTGTGCTGGCCAACCTGTGAGAGGGTGAAAAGTTTGTGTTCAGCCATGTCGCACTTGGGAGGTGGGATCCTTGAAACCAGAGCGAGACAGGTGGATGTAGTTGTGAAGCAATTGATGCAAAATGTGAGATGGGGTTTCGATACGGGTTGGTTGAAGCATGCAGCCACTCCAGTTCTTATACTGCTAGGGACGGGAAGTGTGCTAGGTGGCTCCAACGGTCCACGTGCAGAGGTAGGTACGGCATCTATATGTCAGAGATGAGTACAGCAGATTGGTTGACGTTAGAATGCACATATTAGATATTCATTCATTTTGGTGGAAGGTCATCCCGAGAAAATTCAAGGGACCTATTGATTGAATGATGCGTTTCTCTATTTGCAAGATATCTAACCCAAGCTGGCGTATCCATCAAAACAGTAAAGCCAAATAAGACTCGATCAGAGGCCGAAAATCCTTGGTTTTATGAGAATTAATTAACACTTGCCGTTCCCTCAAACCCGTTTAATTTCTACACATCCTTGTTGCCTTTTAGGTCTCCACAACCTCATCCCTAATGACGCCAGCTAGCTCTCACATTGGCTCAAAGGCTTTCTCGCAGAAACCAAGCGACACGGTTGAAGCAAGGGACTAAATAGTCTACGATAAAAATTTCCGAGCTACATTTTGCTCAGCCCATCGGAAGATACCTCAGAATCTGACGCAGGCTTAATGCTGACCATTAGGTTGTTTGCTTGGAATACGTTTAATTGGGTTGCAGACTTTGGATAATTGACAAAATGGCAGCGTCTAAAAGGGTAATTCATGGTTTAGGCAGGTTAGGTAACACCACCAATCCACCCACAGATTTACAGCTCACGAGGCTTAATCATATCAACTGATACATTCAAAAATATCATATCAACTGATAAAATTATTTGAAGGGTGAGATTTGATTAAATATCTTTCTCAATCTCGACAATTATCTGCAGTGACATCGTTGAGGGGTACGGAGATGGACTATCCATCTTCCAGTTAACAAAATCCATGAAAACTCATTTCTTGGTTTCCCATCTATTGAACTGATTTGGCATCTTCTTCCTTTATGGATTATGGAACTTAACATTTTTTACATTCAGACTGCAAGCTGGTCTAAATCAAAGAGGTCTAACAAATGCAGTGATTTTCAAAATTCCAGAAGTTGCTATATGAAATTTCTCCAGCGGCCTTTATTGTTCGGAGCAACGCGAAAAGCCAAGATGAAAAGCTATTATGACGCACGAGCTTCCTCTGTGCTTCTGTATAAATGTTTAGAATTGCCATTATCACTTTCATCCTTCCCATGAAATTCAATGCCCTGGAATGTGACCCTAGATGACCGATATTGACTACCAAAGGCAGTGCCAAAGCCCCATCCAAGGCCTAACCCAACCCCACAGCCTCCGCCTGAAAAACAAAGTTCAAACTATGAACAACTCTCTCGCACGTGATACCATTTGAAGACATTAAACATCATTATCAGAAAACATTTCTCTACTACTTTTAGTAGATATAAGAGAAAAGGTGCTACCTGCCCCAAGACCCAAGGTATTCAAAGGCATACCTGCAGAAAAAACATCATAATTGGCATGTGAGCTGCTAAAGAGGGTGCTTGAACTTTGAGACTAAACCGTAAGATGATTGAGTATAAGGAGGCCCCAACTCCAAACTAAGATCATGCCAATAAAATTTTGGCAAAAAGCTGTTGTGTCGGCAATTAAGTTAACCAATTGACTTGAAGACTGAACACCAATCAAGTTAACCGAGTTCCATGAGACCTCAAGGCTCCACAATCAACTTGATGGGTTACGCATAATTCAAACATCAACTGAACAACACACAGGAGGACTCAAATAGAATTTCATCAAGGAAAAATGTTAAGGCCCCAACAAGAACAACAAAATAGAACTCTTCTCATTTAACCATACTGTCAATCTTCCCAACAGCACAAAATGCCATAAAAGCTAATCTCTCTCTCTCTCTCTCTCTCTCTCTCTCTCTCTCTATATATATATATATATATATATTTTGGGGAGTGGGTGAGGTGGCATAATCCGATGACATTAACAGACGCAAAGATCCAGAGAGATAAGAAATTAACATATATACCAAGGGCATAACAACAACATTATGAACCACTTGTGATCTATAATCATGGTGGGATAGCCTGCTGCTTAGTTTCCGGAAAAGCCAACTGATGCAAAAGGAGAAATCTTTCTCATAAAATGGGGTGAAGCCCTTCTAAAACAGACTAGCAATATTTGCCCTTGGCCAATGTAAAATTGACGAGGAGGTTTGGAACAGATTTCAATACGATTCAAAGGCTAGTTGAGGCATAAGGAAGGAAGAAAGAAAGAAAGAAAAAAAAAAAACTGACCTCCAAAGCCCCAACCAACGCCGAAGCCACAACCAACGCCGAACCCTGGAATCAAAATTTGGAATAAAAGAGGGGAAAGGAGATAAGGCAATATTAATTAAATCAGGCGAGAGTTACTGAAATAAATCAACAGAAACATCCTCAATATTGATTGATTGTATTTGATCAAAAACAGAAAGAAAAGAATAGAAAAGAAAAATATATGGATAGAATACCGAATCCGACACCAGCTCCATTGAAGTTTGTAAGAACCATTTTCTTACACTGCAGACACCGCACCAGGCACGCTCGGGAGTTGGGATACTCTATGAAGGTGGCCCCTTTGCAAACAACGGGGGGCTAATTGATCTCAATGCCCAGGATCTGAATTCTCTACCTTACATTTTCTTGAAACGTCAATCACTTCGTAAAAAACAAAGAATGCTGGCAAACCAAAAATAGCCCATCAAAGAAGCCCAAATGTTCTTTTCCTATCAAGCCCAAAACCCTTGTACTAAATTTCCTTCCAAGTCTTTGTATAGTATTCCAGGGCCAACCCGAACCCAGGGAGAGAGAGGGCTGTTCAAACTCTTTTAAGATCTATCTGTCTTCGGGTTTTTGCGTGATGTGAAGGGCAGCTTGAGGGTGTGGACAAGTCATGAGCACTGTGATACTCTTGTGAGCGAAAAATGAGCAGAAGAGGCTAAAGGCGGATCTTCCCCGAAGGGCAAGGATTAAATGAAAGATAACGAGAGGAGAGGTGAGAAAAAATTCTCCTGTTGCTAGAAATTTTCCCTTTATTGTAATCTCCGATGAGGACGTTTTTTTAGGATATGGCTTTCATCCATTTTTTTTTTTTTTTTTACAGGTATGGACTGCTGTGTCATTCCAGCTCAGGCTAGAATGGGCCTGCTGGATTGAGCCTCCTTTTATTTAGACTACTAGCAGATGAAGGACGAGCAATGCACTTGGGCCCTTGGCCCAATTCTCATGGTAAGTATCGTGTAATTATTTAATTAAACGTACAATTTCCTCCTCCTCCTCCTTTCTTTTTTTCTTTTTTTTTTTTTTTTTTTTTTTTGGTTTATGGTTACAACAAAATCAAATGCGTTGCAAATATGTTAACTCAAGGGCAGAAGTCATCTATTGACGTACTCATCCAATTTTTCGTGTAAAAATAAATAAATAAATAGTATATATATATACGTAATGTTGAATTTAATTAAGTTTTTTAATCATTTAGTTTTAATTTTAACAAATTTAAAATTTAATATCACATTTTTAGTATGAATTATCATTTATTAAGAGATAAACAATGATAAAGAGACTCGAATCTAAATTACTGTCAAAAATTACACCAAATTATCAATTATATTATTTTATTAGTACAAAGATATTTTGTATATAATGGAACACGTATACTGAAATGCCTGAAAATTGGAGAAAAGGTCCCAAGTCTTCTGCAGGCCAAAAAAAAAAAAAAAAAACAGGTTACCATCATAACTTTGTTTGTTTTGTTTTGTTTTGTTATATGTATATATATATATATAATATTCAAAGAACATGTGAAAGCAAGAGTAGCATTTGCAAAAGAATTGAATGTTTAGCAATTTCTTGTACGTATGAATAGGCTACAGATATGGTCACGGGCGACAAGAAAAGTGGGAAGAGTCTGAAAAAAACATGGAGAGTTAGCTCACAACTTTGCTATATTGTCCATATTATTGCGATGTTGCTGTGGATCTGCCCAACCAACCAACCATAGTTTGGTACATCACGCCGCGTTCCAAAAAGTTTTCAGCATATTTGCCCTGCCCAACTTTTGAATGTCTTTGGATTCTTTTTCTTTCTTATAATTTGTTTGTTTGTTTGATATGACGTTTTGCGACAAAATAACTCAACTTGCTTTTCACATCTAACCTATTGGGACTAATAATTTTGACCTGAATAAGCCCAGTTTAGCTAGAACTCAACCCTAAATAATGAACGTCCCCGACCCTGTTCTTTGGCCTTTCACTGGACGATCTCCACGATGGTTCCTATACCCCTCTCAATCTTCTTCGGAGCTCCGGCAGCAGTGGTACGAGGAGTATTCTGTTGAGTGCGCTAGGGAGAACGCGATTTGGCTTGAGAAGAGCAGACGGGGGTTCAGCAGTGCTTGCCAAGGTTAAGAAGATGAAGAAGCACGAGTATCCGTGGCCCGATGATTCGGATCCCAATGTGAAAGGGAGGATTCCTCGCTCATCTATTCTGTTTCAAGCCTCAGAAACAGAAGCCTTAGCGGATCACTCTTGACTTTGAGAAGCCACTTGCTGCTCTCGAAAAGAAGATCGTCGGCGTAAATAGCATTTTGTTTCTGTTAGATTAAAAATGTTGTGCCTTTGCCTGTCTGTCTGTCGAATCCCAGGTGCGGAAGCTGGCAAAATGACACTGGTTTGGACTTCACTGATCATATATTTATTCATTGGAGATTCAAATTAATTTAGGGTTTTAGATTCCACCATTTAGGGTTAGGTTTCCTTTTTTTTTTTTTTTTGGTATAGCTGAAGGCCGCCCAATCAGTGGCATGTCGCTTGGACCAGAAAAAATGTTTTTGCCGCCGATCACAAGGCATTTCTTGTGCGCTGTGCTTACAATGTACGAACGGATCAGTTGTACCAAACATATATGTTTGCCTGAAATTTGCGAAGTCAACTCTATTTCCCGAGCATTCCCTTTCAAACGCGAGGATAGCTGGATTAGAAAAGAAATGCCTGAACATGGAAGCCAGGGGCGTGAGCAATTTAATTCTATTTTACCCTTTTTTTCGAATTTCTTTCCTAATTATTATTATTATTATTAAACGTTCCTCTACCACCAGACTATACCGTTACAAATTGTAATTTATTGAATCTATAGAATTATAATGATATGATTGTACCCAAATGAAAAAACAACAAAAAAAGCCATGAACTCTGCTTTCCATACATTTTCCTACATTGTTGCATGAAGAAAAGTCCAAATATCTTTCAGCTTTTAAATTCTTCGACAGCACCATGCAAAACAACAATTGTCCGAAAATTTCAATCGCATAGAGGGACGCGACGCACCAATACATGAATACCTAATACCATATGACTTGTCCTTGCTTCAACATGGTTGTCTTTACATAGATCGAGCCACAACACCTCTCCTTCTCCTCCTCCTCTTTGCCATTTCTAGCTTTCTCCTGTTCCCTTGCTTTCCAATGAAAGGCTCGGGCTCCTCTATAATGGTAGGCAGACCTGAAATATTTTTGAAGCAAAAGTGATCCACTTACCCTAGAACCTGGATCAAAAAAATTTTATATAGTATTTTTTTTTTCTTTTTTGACTGTAAAGATCAGTGGCCAAGAGTGTGGGTTCCACTTAATAAAAAATAATTTTTTATTTTTTATTTTTAAAATTTCAAATTTTCAGCCTAAATAACTAAATGAGTAACTAAGACAATAAAATATGTAACTAAAAATAAGAGAATATACAATTAGACATTGCTCAATGTTCTCATAAGTTTATTGCATATTCTATTTTACTCGTTGTACATTTTAATATTTTAGTTATAAACCTACTGAATTTTGGCTGGAAATTTGAAATTTTCAAAAAAAAAAAAAAAAGTAATACGAGCACTTTGGCCCTCCTATGACTGGATATTTTGTCCATGTAACAAGATTTTTTTTTTCTTACTGAGAATTTTTTTTTTTTTTTAGTAAATCTCAATTGCAAGTATAACTCTTAGCTTTTGATTGAATTTAAAGTAGAGTGCGGAAGAAAGTTGTGATAAAGAAAATAATTTTTTGTTATGATTATTTGGATAGATTAGAAATGGATAAGAAAGAAAATGAATATAAAAAAAAAATCATATTTATGAAATAACATTTATGTCCTCGTGTAAAATTCTATATGTACTTTGATAATTGTTTTTGGTGCATCAAAGTGAGCAGGTGACTAAAATAAATGAAAATTAATAAGGTAGCCTGATTGAAAATAAAAATAAAAAAAAAATTACTCAATTGCAAAATGAGTTACGGATGCACAAGCTATGACTCCCATAAGATAAAAGTAAACAAATTAGAGGAATAAGACATAAGGGCAAATTAGTATTTTAATTAAAAAAATTAGTTGTTTGGATTGGCAACTGTTTATATTTTTCTCCCTGTTTAAGTGAGACCATGAAAAGTGCCCTAAGTGAGAAAAGTTTCCAGCAATTTTCTATACACTTTCTTTCTCGTGGATCTTTCATAGAAGAGAATTTGACTCTCTTGCTCACTTTTTCTCTTATTCTTTTATGTTGTTTCTTTTTCTCATAAACCAAACAAAGAATATGCTTATTGTTGCATCTTTTTTTTCTTCTTCTTTTTTTTTCTAAAACATGGAATATACTTAAGAAATTTGAATATGAAATTATTTAGTTAATTTATATAATTTTAAATATACTCTTATCACTTAGACCAAGCATGATGGATTTAAAAAAAAAAAAAAATCTAAATATTAAAAGATAAAAATTGACATGTTACGTTCGAGCATTCAAAAGAAAAAGTGAACGTGTCAATTAGATAATCATCAAAAAGCCTGAAAAAAAAAAAAAGAAAATGTAAACCAGGAATGATTAAAGTGAAATTTTAGTTGCTTACGGATGATTGGAGCCAAGCATTTACCAGATATAAAACCCTTTTCCTCCATCATTGTTCTGATCATATCATCGCGTGCTTGCTTGTCGTTGTTGCGCCCACAGTCATAGTCGTAATCACCAACCAATTCTTGCACGTTACCCGCTTGAGTGCCTAAAAATTTAGTCTTGGCATTTGCGAAGATCCACGTGGCATCCATCTGTTTGCTGATCATACGTACTGCAGAATATGGAATATTTTTCACGCGCTTGCTCGATTCATCATTGTGGTTGATGAAGCCATTAAGGAAGATCATGCAATCCATCAGGCTTTCCTTGGCAAACCCTTTCATGTCATAGGCCTGATCTTCGCCAAAGGCTCTTGCGGTGAGTGTTTGCGGGATGGGACAGGCAAAGAGCTCGGGTTGAGTCGCTGATTGCAGCATCCGGGTCTTTGAGCAGCAAGTGACACTGAGCCCTGTTGCTGTAGAGGACCATCCTTTCCCTTTTAAACCTTAATGGACACAAGTCCAATGCCTCAGTATACTTCACTAATCCCGCTTCTACCTCTCCTGACCAAAACAAGCGATTCCCTTGCTGTCTTTTCAGGCCCACCAAAACCCTTTTCTCTTCTGCCTTCTCTTCAGACAGCATTTTCTGTCTTTTCCTCCTTTCAACTTTCAGATCGCATACTTCTTCTAGAACCTTTTCAACTTTGCTGTCCTTTAACTTCAAGTTGATTTGTTCATAATCTAAAAGCAGTGCTCTTGTAATTTCGTCACCAACGTTTGATCTGCCGCCAAGGCTTCGAAGTTCAACTAAATCTACAAGACACAAGGTGGCAGCTTCTCCAACTTTGTACCTCGTATCTTGGTCCCTGAGAAGTAGTAGTAGACAATCAATGCCCATGTACTGCCAATCATCTGAAGATTTCGAGAGGCGACAAAGATTCTCTATAACTTCTTTGGACTCAGCAACGTGTTTTCTTCCAACTTTACCGTAGCATAAGATTCTTAGGAGTCCAACACCAGCAGGTGATGTGTGATTGGACAATCCACCCCACATTTGACCCAAATCTTTTAGAAAATCCTGTCTACATATGAGATCCAGAGACATCCCTTTAGAAACAAAACAATTTAAGAGATGGAGAGACCAGCACTGGAGTTGGCTTGCCCACTCCTCAGCCTTTCTGTTCTCCATCTCCAACCCCCCAACACCTCTCGTAAGCAGGTCACTGTGATATTTTAATCTCTCCTTTGAATCCCTTAACCCAACAAAGTTATTGTATATAACTTCAAGGCAAGTAGAAGCTAATTGCATGACCAAATTGACTATCTCATTTTCATAGACTGCCACAGCTTCGAAGGTTCTTTTATAGCTAGCAAGGTGACCAAGTGCTCGAATAGCAACTCTTTGCTCAACCCAACTGATTTTTCCTCGTAAAAGTTCCATTAGTGAAGGTATGACGTCTGATTCAACAGCTTTCACCGCGAACTCGGCCTTGTTCATGGTGTAGGAGCCAATTACGTGAGCTGCATAATATGGGATATAGATGTTTTGATTGCTAAGAAGCCAACTTTTATCAATAATACCTTTGTGGATTAAATTTGCCAGGCATTTGAAAATTCCAAGTGATGGAAACTCTGGATCATTCGGTTGCGTCATGGCAATGTTCCATAGGCCACTAAGAACTAGCACATCTTCCTGGCTGTCCCTCAGAGGCATTTCCCTGAAACAGCTTGCTATTCGAGCTCTCCTGAGAGATAAGTCTGTTTCTTTCAAGGGGCAAAAGAAGCAACTGGGGTTGGTGCAGGAATGCTCCACACCCTGACTACCTACTTTGGTTTTGGCAGTGTTGATGTTGATTGTTGGTGGTGTCTTCTCCAATTTCTTCAGGAAATCCATGGTAATCAAGAGACAAAATTAGAGTGGTTGAGTTCCGGGTGTAGGACTTGGTAATTAGCTAGGGTTAATCTTTAGGCTTAGGGCTTTATAGATCAAGATCTGCATACGACAGAAATGGCAGGTATTATTAGTGGGTGGCCTAGTGGTGGAGTGACAAATAGCTAGCGGCGCATGGAAAGATTTGATAATTTTAAAAAGAAGTTTGGATGATAAATTAGAAGCAATTTTCATATCTGGATGTGTGCCTGTGTTTCCTCGAGAGATGTGAGAATTCCCTGGCTGAGGAAGAGTTATGTGCGTCCAGGTTTTGGATCATATGAAGATAATTTAAAGAGTGGGAATACATATATATATATATGTATTGTGGAGAGGTAGCAATTATTTAAGCAGTTAAAATGGGCAGATGAGCAATCTAGATCGAATTTGGAGGGAGGAGGGAGTGGGGGAGGAGTGAAGGGGACAGGATCCAATCTTCTGCTACTTTTGCTAGTATTGGTTGAAAACTATTCTTGGTTATTATTTACTCTAACATGCTAATC
This sequence comes from Ceriops zippeliana, assembly GCA_037897445.1. Classification (NCBI taxonomy): domain Eukaryota; kingdom Viridiplantae; phylum Streptophyta; class Magnoliopsida; order Malpighiales; family Rhizophoraceae; genus Ceriops; species Ceriops zippeliana. The sequence goes on along the minus strand of JBAPLH010001437.1, from coordinate 2,099,799 downwards.
CAGGCACCCCCATCAAAATCTTTTGCAGGCAAGCGGTCTTTTAATAGACATTTCGTATTGCAATTCAGACTCACCGCCACTTTCACTCTGCTTTCCCATTTCTCCCTTTTCGCTTTCTAGATGCTTTTACGTAACTTTTTTATTTTGTCTTATGTGGAAACTATTGCCTAAGCAAGAATTAAAGCAAACCATCAAGATGTCCTTTCACGTTCACCGAAATCCATATTAGTAAAACAAAACTTTCAGACTTGTTAAGCAGTCTAACCTTTACCGGCAAGGGCAAATTAGTCTTCGGTGCTTTTTCCAGGGGAAATAATTTCACAGAAACTTGAAACCACAATCATCTGTCATGTTTGCTCAAGATACATCAAACGGGGCAAGCATTTTTGGTAGTATGTAATGGCACTACCATTCGCCAGAAGTTAATTTTGGCCCCTCATTTCTGTACAAGAGGCTTAGAATAATGCTATAATTTCATGTGAGTATATATCTCTTGCTTCGATTCTGTTTATTATGGGGGTCTTCTTAACTCTCAGAAATGGATCACTCCACCTGATAATTTGCTGGATGAAATCTCCAAAAAATCAAAAGAATGGATGCCAGGCAAACTGAGCTTAAACCTTGACCTTTAGCCTACAAATTTCTCCTGATCACTCCAGTTCTAACCTGTGACATTAATAATGGCCAGAAAACTGTGTGCTTTCGGGTGGACTGCAAAATGGTGTGAGGGACCACAGCTAAAATATAGGACATTGTGTCTGCAGGAGTGAAGATGAATGTGGTCCCTGCACATTCCTCAAGTTATATCTTGAAATAAATAGTAATTCCATGACAAGCAAAGCTCAGCAGAGAAGCTTGAAAATAGATTAAAAAGAGTGCAAGTACCGATAATTGAAGTCTCAAGACAATGAGACTTATTGTACAAACAAGTGCCTTACATTGTGGACCTGTAAAGCTTGATGCAGGACATCATGTGGCAATAAAAAAAGTATACTTGTGTGAGTTGTTTGAGTACTATTAACAGTATTTTTTTCCCCGTGAAGGTTTACAATAACAGGTTCTAACTGAGCATATGGCTGCCATGTATTTTTTTTTTTTTTCTTTTGTTTACTCCTCATATGTATCATCCGCGTGGAATATCGGAACGTTGATTTCAAAGCTCATGATGATGAAGACCCAATATGGAATCCAGGTCGAAAGCTCTAAGTATTCACTCTCTTTCTAACAAAGTTACTCTAATTCAGCATGAAAAATGTCTCACTACATAAGTTTGCAGTTCAGATTCTTAAGAATGCCGGATTGGAAGAAAAAAAGAAAACAAATGAAGATAGATGTCCATGTACACGATTTTGACATTAAAATATTTCTAATTAATAATATTAAAATATTTTTATCAAAAATTTAATTATAACGTGACTTAATTAATGAGACAATGATTTATTTAAATATTTATAACCAAAAAAATTATAAATCATTATATTAATTAAGAGTTATAATTTCAAGTGAGATTTGGGTATTAATAAATATATTTAATTTAAATTTAAAAATTTTGTACACACACACGCACACACACACATATATATATATAAATAATTGTACTTTCTTTTTTCTCTCTCTTGACGTATTTAAAAACTCCATTTAAGTCATGTTATTACAATAAATGTAATATAAATTTAAGTAAATTATTTATGATATTACTTACATAAACATATTTAATTTTAAGATATAAAAATTTAACTTTTAATGATGTTATATTTATTAAAAAAATTTAATAACTAGTCTTCGTGAGGAAAAGGAAACCAGTGGCACAGGGTCCGTCGTACAAGAAATTAAATAATTCTTTGCGGAGGGGCCGAGTGTTCTTGAGTAAATTCCAAATCCTTTCGGATGAAGGACAGCGTCGGTTCGTTTTGTTCGATTTTTACGTGTAACAAGGAAGATCCGTTCCACACAAAGAATTAAACAATTTTTTGTGAAGGGCCGCGCGTGCTTAAGGACTTTCGAGTCCCTTTGGACGAAGGGCAGCAACGGCTTAAGGGCTCAGTGAATATTGGCCATGAAAGGTTTCGAATTAAGGCCACTTTTGACAGAAACAGACAATTGTCAACCACTGGGCTAAAGCCCTTAATTAAGTTAGAATAAACTTTTCAAAACACAAATCTATTCTGGAAAGTGACAATGGTTCCTTGGCCAAGGAATTAAATACCCCTTACCCTAATCTTAGTTAAAGAGGCGGCGGCTATGTGAAGAGAAAATTTTCCTTAATCTACTGACAAAGAAGAATAACTTTTAAGTTGAATATATATATATATATTATATTTTATGAGTTATTCTACACAATTATCCAAATACACATAAATTGTGTGTATTAATAAAGTTCAATAACATATATTTGACAAACTTATGAATTTAAATATTATAATATATACTGATAATAATTATTGGGTTATATTTTTAAGCATATGTAGTTTAACAACATATATAAATAGTAACTTATCTGTAATTTTAATAAAATATTTATGAATAAAAATGATTAGATAAATTAATATTATTAATTAATAAAATTTTATAATTTACTCAGTGTTAAATTATTATTTTATGATTAGTAATATTAAATATATTTAGTAAAAAATATTTAATATATTTATTAACGTTAATATATGGTATTACTTATAATGGTATATTATAGGATTTTTCAAAGCAAAACTACAATATATTGAAATTGTTTTATTCAACTTATGATTAATTATTGGTATTTATGATTATCTAACTCATTTAATTTAATTACATATTTTAATTGTTATTTTATTTAATAAAGTGAACATTTCAAAATGGTGTAAACAAGTCAATTTTCACTTAGTTGTTATGAATATTTACTTGTACTATTAGTGTGTAAGTCTCTTGTTATTGCAACAAATTCAAATAGTAAGAAAGAGAAGTTACGTAATAAACATAAAAACAAATAAATAAGTTGAGTTTTATATTTATAAAAATAATATTTTCCAATAACATTAAGAAAAATTCTTTTACAAATAGAAAGTACAAAAAAAATATTTAGAATTTATAAAAAAATAGTTCTGTTTTATAAACAAGTCACTCATTGATACTTTTATGACAAAACTCATGACCATTAAGTTTAATAGGTTGTGAATTATGTAAAGGAATATTATTAAGAAAACTAATATTGAAGGAAGGCTTAGTATCTTTAAATTAATGGTAAAGACCTATTTTTTGATGCAATTTATTTTAAATTTATGACAATCATAAGTATGAGTTATTTCAAATTAATTTTAATACTATAAAGATAAATGGAATAATATAATATATATGTTAAGGAGAAAATATGATTAAGAAATCAAGCAAGTCACTATATTAATCTCTTAAGAAAAAAGGATTGAAAAGGAAGTTAGAGTCACAATTAACTAATCTAATAACGTAAAGAGCTTGTTTATGTTTTTAAGGTAAAAAAAAAAAAAGGAATGAAAAGGCATTAAGTATTATTTCTATAAAGAAAGTTGAATTTATCAACAAGATTATTTTAAATGTAAGTTTTGGTAAAAAAAAAAAAGTAAATTAAATATCTTAAAGTGTTTCAAATTAAATTTAATTGATATTTTTCATAATATTTAATGACTTAATTCCAATGCTATTATTAAGGTATCCAAAATGGTGGAAGGATTCATTAGAATTTAGTTATTTCAATTTATAAAAATGTTGACATTATTGGTTTAGTTATTCTTAATGATGATTTCTATAAACTTAAACTTGATGATAATTTTAAAGAATCTTTATGATGCATCATAATTAGTTTAGTATGATGAATGAAACTTTAACTTACTTATGAGATAAATATTTGAATCATATATCTAAAGAATATTAATAAGATTGATGAATAATGAAAATTTTTCTAAATCTAAATTTCATTGATTTCAAAATGTGTATGAATTGTATTAACAGTAAGTAAATCATATATAATAACGATATGGTCATAAAAAGTACTTAACTTCTTGAAATTTTACACATTGGTATTATGGATTGTTTGACACATTAGCTTTTAATGTAGAAAAATATTTTATTACTTTTATAGATGTTTTTCACATCATGATTATATCAACTTGTTTTATAAAAAATCTTAATTAGTATGCACTCTGGAGGTATATATAAAAGGGATTAAAGGGTAAATAGATAAAAAAAGGGTAAAAATCATAAGATTTAATTAAGGTAATGAATATTATGAAATGTCAAGGTTTATTTGAAAAATTTTCTAAAAGTTACAACTCATGTGTATGGAATAATATGTTAAGTATATCTCAAGAAAATAATATAGTAAAAAGACATAATTACACATTAATGGATATGATTATCAACATAATAAGTAACTTTTTCTAATCAAAATTTAAAAATGTAGGCACTTAAAAATACAAACTATTTGTTTAATAAGATATCTAATAAGTTAATTCAAAGTAATTTGATTCTACTGTAAATAAGAAAAAAAAAACTTAATTTAAGACACCTATAGAAAATATGGATTTATAATTCACATGTAAATATATTAAGCTCTAAGAAATATAAAAGTATATATGTTACTACTTATGTCATAGTTTGAGAATTTTACTAAATAATAATTCAAATGGATTAAGAATGATAAAATTAGTAAGAGTAATGAATATTAAAATCTGTATATAAAGAAAATTAAGATAAATATTATTTTACTCATAATAGATAATATAAGAAAATCTTAAAGAGAAAAAAAAAAAAAAGATATTTTGTATGACTTTATAATTTATTTATAAGAGGTAATTAGTCCTACCTCGTAAAGCAATGATGTAAGAACAGGACAATACTTTTATTTATTTAAGCTATCACATGTGATTTGTGGTAAATTCGCGATCATTATGTACGCAACCCTTCAATCGAGACGTCAGAAAGTAAGCAAAGACCGCAGTACGAGGCACACTGCTAATTAACTTGATACAGACTCTTTTCTTGTTATTTTAGAAAAACTATTTCGCCGTCTTTTATTGAGAAAGCAGTTGTGCCGTTAAAGCTTCGAAAAGCAAACTTGCGTGCAGTAAAAATAGAATCATTAGAATTTGAGTATAAAATTAAGGGATTTTAATAATATATCTCCGTAGTTCATTGTGCCAGGGACCCTTGAGAACCTCTTCTGGGAGGACCTGCTGCTTTTGCTATCATACCCAGAACCAAGACCCAACACTGAGTGCCTTGGGCTTTGGAATGACTTCAGCTCTACTTTGCAACCCAGAAAATCCTATCTGACAAAATCCAAAACTATGCTCCGGCTTCGGCCTATAATGGGAGGGCCGAAATCGATAAAATTGGGCCCCGACGAATCCTTGCAAGTCCACAATCATGTCTCTTTTAGCCCATGAGCTTCAGTTACAAAATTGGATGGTCTTGAAGATTGATTGTTTGGGCTTCTCCAAGTACGTTACAATCTGTAGCAACGCACAATTCTTCTACTTATCATCTGCCCTGATACGTCCCCAATCCATGTCCCCTTGCTTCAATTCCCTCCGTTAATCTAAACTAAATCCAAGTTCTTTACTGCCACGTGGAGTTCAAATACCATCAAGACAAATCCATGGATTCCAATGGGGGCACATGGTGCTCAGAGATATTTGTGGAGTAAGCATTCCCAGAATGGTACCATGCTCGGAGATTAAGTTTCTTCCCCAGCATTCCTCCCGCTCTAACACTAAGGAATGAAACGAGCGCCCCACTGTATTTACAGACGTAAATAAGTGGATATTGTTAGATACAGACGGATAAACTCGCATTCCAGAATTTCGCATATCAGTAAGCAAACCCTTGTTAGCTTTGTCACCCACTATAAACCAGGTCTAACTCGACAGCAACTCTTGACGAAGGGATACAAGCATTCAAACAGAACCTGGGAAAATAAGTGAATGGCTACGCTCTACTGTATTTACAAAGGGCATTCAAAGTAATATTGTTCCGTTCCAAAATTTTTCAAATGACTAAGCTTCCACCATAACGCATCCACCTTCTACTTGGTCGACCATCAAAACTAGACACCTAATCTGGCTGCATAATATAACATGCCACAAGCATTTTTGATTGCCTAAACGTTTGTTGTCCGCATCATATTGTTAGCAATTGTCATGAGACCTCTCTAATGCAACGAATTTGGCACGATATGCTGCAGCAGCTACAGCTGGCTTTACCCTCTGACCCAAAGGAAGCTCACAAGTTTCACTGATAGAAGCAAATCTTAATTCAGCAGGGGGAATAAAACAATCCATTGACAAGCCTGGGACATTGAATGCCACTTCCTCAATTGCCCATGCTTCTTCCATTCTAGTTCTGGTGTGGCTCATAGCTGTATCTCCAAACCGAAAAAGAGTTACAATAGAACGCCCGGAATGAGCTACCATTAGTCCATCCACAGGCCTGTAATCATCAAGGAAGGAATTGATTGTAGTCTCCCAGTACACGGCATCACCTCCATTGTTTTGAATGCGGGTCAAATGGGAGTCTTCTAGGTGAATAAGGAGCCCAGTCCTTTGGCTGAAGTAGCCAAACAAAACATGCCGTATGATCTCTGCTGGCCCTTCACTCCTAGCCTTCAGAGTTGCAGGATCAGCACATATCTTGAGTATGAAGCAATCATCCCCATTGATATTTTTCTCTCCAATGCATCTTGCATTGGTAAACATTCTTGCAGTTGTTCTCGGGTCAAGACCCTGAAAAGAAAAGAGCAGTTAAATCATTAAGGGAATTGTGCATCATGAGAGGTAAATTTTATGAATAAGATCAGTCTGCTATACCTGAAGTGCACGGCGCAATGGTCTAACAGGACCTCTTGCAGCATGTGCACCAAGCCAGGGTGTGTGCCTCCACACAAGCTTCCCATTGCAGCCAGCATGAACCTTGCTGCCACCAAGCGCAAGCTCCACATACCACATATCTGGATTCATCTGCCAGAGGACAAACCCACCAGATTCTGGAGCTTTGGAGGAGTTCCGATTCCTTGTGACTTTGTTTGCTGTCTCGAACTCAGAAGCTATCATCCTCACTTTTCCCATGGCATAAGCATTATGAATGGAGTTTTGAAGCCTTTGCCCCCCTGAAGCTGCTGTGTACTGCTGCAATATGTACTGTGCAGACGATGTTTCCTGTAAGAATACAGGAAACATAAATTAGCCTATGGAAATTTCACAAAATCAAAATACAAACAAGTCATCTTACAAACAGGCTTAAATGTGGTTTGAATATGCCAGGAAACACTCAGTTGAAACTTATTTGCAAAAAGTAAGAAAAATCCACCTCCTACCCTGTATTTTTTTTTTTCACCCAATGAATATTAACCTTCGCATATAAGAAACAAAAATTCTGAATACATGTATTTCACTTACTTGCTTTAGTTGGTCTACTACAACTGCAAACTACCAGTTACAAGCAACCAAAGGTAATCATATTGCGTGTACCGTCAGCGATTCAAAACCCAACAGAACCGTTACCATGAACAACACACAAAAAGTATAATCGTGGAAGATGGTGATGGTGGTGGTGGCGGTGGTGGTGGCAGTGGTGGTTTTGGTCATAAACAAAGCTAAAATACAAGGACAAAACTAACCATAAATTAAAATTTATATCTGGGAACGAACAGTAACAGAGTAAGTTAGATATAGGAGAATTTAGTTAAATCACCCTTTTTCATAAAAAAAAGGTGAATTACACAACCTATGCAAGAAAATCACTAATACTCAGCAAAAGAATTTGAGAGAGAGAGAGAGAGAGAGAGAGAGAGAGAGAGAGAGAGAGAGAGAGAGAGAGGCTAACGATTGGGGTGTCTTTTATGCTGAGGTGAGGCAAGGGCTCGACGCTGCTAACGTGCACCGGAGCAAGAGGCGCACCCAAAACGCCGAGCAGCAACCTCAGATCAGACCGCTTGCAAGCGTTGGACGAGGCGACGGAAGGCGTTCTCGAGAGCTGACCCTTCATCCAGTGGCCCCACCTCCCATCCGTCCTCGAATCCCCACCGCCATCCTGATCTGGGCCTTCCTTCAACGGCGATAGAGCCTCGGCTGGCCTCAAGCTCCCCGATCTCGCTATAATCAACTGTTCCGGTTGCGCCATGCGATGCCCCTGACCCTTCCGTCTCCGCAACAAACTGGACATAGGGGACCCGCTTCTGGCAGGACTTTTCGCCCTCGACCTCCCCGGCGACAGCCCTCTAGCCATCTCTACCTTTAGCGCCGAAAAGAACCCCGGCTTTCTCTCCATATTGCAGCTCTCTGCCACTCACTCGGCCCAAAACAACGCCAGTCCGATTTTGCGTTGCCCACCGTGAAAAAAAGGAGCCAAAAAACGCCGCAAAAGCAAAGCGAGAGAAAGTAAAAAGGTGAGGGAAGCAAAGGAATATATATATATGTGGGGGACTGGTCACCAGCTCAAATCCAAAGTGCTAAGTAGCAAAACAGTAATGACAGGATAGAGCTGCATTAAATTTTTTATTTGTTATTTTTTAATATTTGGTGTCTTTGCCGCGACCCAAAAGCTCACTTCTTCTTCTTGATATGGAGGAGGAGGAACCTTTGATTGTTGTCTTTTTAGCTTTGATGATTCTATTATCCTATTGCCAAGGGTATGTTTGGTATCGCCCAAAATTTTACAGGCCCTTCTGTTAAAAATCTCCGGACGTCTCTGTTAAAACGTACAGTGAAGTGATGTCCTTCTCAACCCAAAAATAAATAAATAAATAAATAAATATATATATATATATATATATATATATATTCTTTTATTATTATTATTATTATTTTAATTTCCCCGTGATTCGCCGTGTCTCACTGCTCTTTGTCAGTACTGCGGCCAGAAGCAAAAGGACGATAGCTCCGCGTGCTGTTTTCTTGTGACGGAGAAACGGAAATAACGGGAAAAAAAAAAAAGTAAATTTCCAGTGTTAACTATCAGTTTTAGCTTTTTTTTGTTTTTTTCCAAGTTTCCTTTTGTCTTTCTTCTGGGTCGTGTCTCTAATGCCAACCCAAAAAAAAAAAAGGCAGCGTTTGTTTTTTTTTTTGGGGGGGGGGGGAAAAAAAACCAACTTTGGGGGAGACACCTTCATATCATTCCACGTTCCATCTCTGTTTTTATTATTTTGTGAGCATTTGGTTTGTCAATAATAATAATAATTCATCTCATTTAGTAACCGGGGGGGGGTGTGATTAGGTATGCAATTTCATTTCATCCGTGCATACATTCCATGTTTGCAGTCACATCTCAAGGAGCTTCGCTTTGGTGGGAGCGAACAGCATTCAAAGTTATAGGAGCTGTTTGTCATTTGACTTTTTAATCATCTGATATTGAATTTTTACATAGCTATTTGACACTCTCTCATAAAGTATTGTGGACCCATGACGTTCTTTCGTTTTTTTTTTTTCTTTTTTCCATTGCATTTTGGAGAGTGAAAGAAAAAAAAAAACAAGGCGGGGGGGGGGGGTTAAAATTTTGTCGCACAATTAAACGGATCCGTTTGGTTTGTTCGTCAATGTGGGATGCCGTGCCGTGAGATGATTCTATCGGAAAAAAAGTTACCAATATCTTTATGCCAAAGGTGGGGAAATGGGGCCCCTGGAGGAATTGGACTGGACCAGTTGTCCTTATTATATGAACCGAGTTGCCTCCTGACCTTTTTTAAAAAAAAGTCATGTCCAATTAGCTTCTTTGAATCTCGGCGACCGACCAGCGGCATTGTGGTCACTCGCACCCGCCAATCACGGCAGAGATTGTCTGATTATTTCTTCCCACACACCTAATCCACCCCCGCCCCCTACTCCAGCCCTTGAGCGCCTCAAGTATGAAAACTCAACTCCATTTTATTATTATTATTATTTTCATTTTTTAAAAATTTTAGTCTATTAAAAAGTTCATCTACACAATAAAAATAATTTTACTTTATTATCATTAATCTCATACTCACTCCTCAAAATTTGTAGATAAAAATTTAAATTTTTAACTATTAAAATTTCTCATTCAACTTTTTTTTTTTTTTTTTTTTTTTTTGAGAATTCACATTAGTGACACTTAAGCAAATTTTATCCGTAAAACATGATGACATGCATAATGGGATAACCGGTGTGCTATACCAAAAAAGAGAGACTTTCTACCATGCATGCGCCAATATCCAAGAATTTAGCCAGCAACATCCAATCAAAATATAATAGCCAGTGATTAGTTTAGAGAATGCTTTTAAAGTAGTGTTGACAATCATCATGTCCCCACGTCGGCCTTGGGGGACCCAAACTCGAGGTCAACCCTGGGTCGAGCTCAGGCGAAGCTCGGCCCTGGCGCTTGGTGCATTCTTTGTTTTTAGGGCAGCTGGTGATGGGCCAATCCACATACTTGGGCTTAGGCTACGACTTAGAACTGGTGAGCCTAACCTGCGTTTTCTCGCGAGACCATCCCAGGTTCGGTGTCGGAAGCTCGTCACCTTTAACTTCAAGCAACGACAGTTTTCCACCTTTCCTTCCATAATTATCCTCTTCTTCTTCTTCTTCTTCCCCCCCTTTTCAGTTTTTAGGGCATTGAGTAAGAATTTTGTTTGAAAAAACCCACACAGATCACCCACCACGAACCGGAAACATTGACGTACCAAACCCGCACTTTCGTATGAGTATTTTTCTACCAATGGGTAGGTCGAAAATAATATTGTATAATATCCAAAGTCTTGATTTTATCAGTTATAACTAAATAACGAAGAAAATATACGTAAAAGCTCGACAAAATGGATGGACCGATTCGAGGCTCTTCCCTGCCAACTTAGACCAAAATCACCAAACATATGGGACTTCTACGCAATGATCTCAGAAACAAAAACTTGCGTAGCTGGAACTTGTCTTTGGACAACTTTTAGACTTGCCTTACCAGACCTAATATTTAGGCAGAAGAAGCTAAATTTTGTCGTTTTTACAGGACAACCAAACATACGCGACACATTTTCAAACGCATACCTTTACTTATTACGGGTCAGCTTTCCCACACGGCATGAAATTTATCCATTTAATCCCCGGTCAAAGGCAAATTATGAACCTTATCGAGAGTGAAATACCCCTAATTCTTACAAGAAGACAGTCAAAAAAGCAACATGTACCATTTAGAATATAAGAATATTGATTTAAAGATATTCTTGTTAAACAACGCGGTGAGTGAGAACGCATCCGTACGAAAGAGGCCTACTAAAGAGCCTACAAGGTTTTATACAGGCCCATTGGTAATGTGTCGCCCCATCATTAATTTGGAATGGACCGTGTGTGTCCCTTTGATTTTTTACGACCCAATAATTGATTCCTTTTATTTTTTGTGATAGTAACTTTATTCCTAGTTTTCCTGTTTTTGTTGCTAGAAACTGATCCCTAGCTAGTTTTTACAACTGCGGAAACGGTGGTGAGTGTAATGCAACTATATAGTTGATATTCAATCATGATCTTGAATTTTAAAGTTTGACACCCAAGTAATAACTTTCTTTTCGCAGTTAATCATGAAATTTATTAAATCGTAATCTATAGTTTAGTTTAGAAATCTAACGCCAACTTAAAAATCCAAGATCCCGGTTTAGTTTACAGGTTCACATTTTCATTTTGGTTGGTGGTTGTATGGCATTCACTAAATCAATGAATTAATTGCGATGGCCCCCAAATTGGAATAAGCGAAATAGACAGGAACAACGATTAAGTATCTTCACAGCTAGGCAGGTCCTCTCATTACTATTATTGGATCAGTCAGATACACGCTATTTGATTTTCAGTTGAGTGGGTCATGGATTGGTTATGGGAATATGACGTCTTGGGGGCTGAGGAGAGGAGGAGAAGGACAAGCACAAAGCATCCTTTCTCCTTTTTCCCTTTTTGTATTTATTTTCAGCTTTCCAGCTGCATTTCTCTAACTTGTTACGTGAGAATCAAACCCTTCGACATGGCCTAACTCTAACTGCAGTGGTGACCCATCAACTTGCAAAATCTGCGGGCCTGGAGGTTAAGGTTTTCGTCGACTCGCATTTTTTGAGTATACACTTTTGGACAGAAATTGATCGACCATTAAAATTTATATTTGACACAAACAAAATGCACACTGAAAAAAATAAGAAAAAAAAACCGAGAAATACAGGAATTGATTTTTTTTTTTATTTTGGCTTTAAATCTTTGCATATTTTTCCAATATAGCTTCATTATACATTTATAGATATTAAACTGCATTGAACAATATGCGAAGTTGTAAGACCAAAATGCACCAAACAATTCACGCGATAAGGATACAACTATTGTGGGTCTCTAATGGGTCCATTACATGCTCAAAAAACCTAGTCGGTAGTGAAGGAAGAAGCCGGGTAACTTCCAACCTGGCTCCCTGTTCATTAGTACTTTGGTCAGCCGACTCACTTCTAACATCCTTAAAATAGACTGCCTCCAGGTCAAAAGAGACGTGTGTCCTCAGGAAAGACGCTCGTACCTAGCCCAAGTGGCCCTTGCCCTTCTTCTCTGTAGGGCGGCGACGGTTCACCACGCTGACAGGGTCTCTTTCCACTTTCCACTACCTTGTAAGGCGACAGTCTTGCTTCAAAGATATATCGGTATTACATGTCCAATGGTTTTTAGCGTGCTCCATCAACTGTTCTACGCCCTTTACCAATTAATGAGAGCCCACTAAATGTAATTATAAATATCTATAATCAGGCCCAAGGTAAGCCTCCTTGGTGGAAGCAAATTCACCATCCCGTATTTTTCATTCTTTTTTCGTTTTTTTTTGCATGTTTTGTTTTGGTCAACTGTGATTTTTAATGAATTGACCAAATGCAAAAATAGTAAAATATAGAATGAATACGAAAATTTTGAGACCATATTGAAAAATAAATATCAATTTAGACTTAAATTTAGGCTTATGCTATTTTTGTTCAGACCATATACGCATGCTTGCCGGCTTAGTCCAAGCTTGAACGCTTGCTGCTATGGCAAAAAACGAGAAGCAGAAAGTCTAGTTGGCTTATGAAATTGAAGAGGATAATGATATCAGTGTTAAATTAACATGAGTGGCCCATGTCATTTAAAGTATGACTCAAAATAAAAGGCCTAATATGATGGTCGTTTAGGTATAATCCCTCCACTCTCCCTATTAAGAATAATCGTTACAGGAAAAGGAGTATCTTCCCATTTAAGATAATTATCTTCCTATTTAAGGTAATGGTTACAGAAAGAGGAATATCTTCCTATTAAGAATAATCGTTACAGGAAAAGGAGCATCTTCCCAATTAAGATAATTATTACAGAAAGGGAGAATCTTCCTATTTAAGGTAATGGTTACAGGAAGAGAAATATCTTCCTATTAAGAATAATCGTTACAGGAAAAGGATCATCTTCCCATTTAAGATAATTATTACAGAAAGGGAGGATCTTCCTATTTAAGGTAACGATTACAGGAAAGGAATATGTGTGTATATATATATATATATATATATATATATATATATATATATATATGCTATTACGGACCTTTCTGAATCTAAACTATCAGAGAGAAAGAAAATGTAAAGAAAAGAAAGGGAGGAGTAGGAGAAAAGAGAGAAGCGTTCAGGAACGAAAAGAAAGAGGATTCTCATCTCCACTGCGGGACATCAGCATAATGGACAACGGTATGTTGATTTCAATTACAGTTTTTATTACTAGTATTCGCATAAAGAAAGATCCTGTATTATAGAAATAAGAATTTCATAAAGAGAAATTCTAGAAAAGTCTATCAATTGGTATCAGAGCGGGTTTGCGAATACTGCAATTTGTTTTCCTTTGTCTGTTTGTGTCGTATTTTGATTTATTTATTTTTGCGTATAATGTAAAACGAAACGATGACGCACGAAAAAAATAATTTTTTGGTCTCTTTTTACTGCACGAAACGGCCGGCATTGAAAGGGGAAATGCTGGCCATGGAGAGTAAGCACCGGCGAAACGGCCGGCGTTGAAAGGAAAAGGGAAAGCCGACCGAGGACAGTACGCCGCCAGACCCGAACGGATCTGGGTATGGCGGATCGGCCTCGTGTTTCCGGGTTCACTGCCGACTTGAACGGATTGGGCACGACAGAAAGGGGAAGAGCGTTCTTCCGGGTGGCGACGGGATCCAGGTCGGTCGGGTAGGTGCGACGGAATGGTCTCCCCGGAATCGCGATTCCGGGTGTTGCTGCGGACCCAGATCGCTTCGGAGATCCGACCCGAACGGGTTGGTTCGCCCCACGTTCGTCTGTCAGTGGCAACGTTGGGGAGAACCGACACACGAGGTTGGTTGTCGACGGAGACCCCTTGGAATGACCGGAGGCAGCAGGACGGTGGTGCCGCCACTGTACGACCGGAGTGCGTCGGGTTGCCTGGTACGCGGGTCCCACCTGCAATATGGTGGTACTCGGGTCCGAATGAATACCACGTGAAAAAAGGGACCGGTTATTGTAAACTCCAACATAAAAGATAATTTAATCTTCGTAATTGAAGATTATTAAATTCACGTCAATATGAGTCAAATATTAAAAGCTTGTTAGTCACCAAAGTGGCCTAACTTTGAATGGATTTGAACAGCTGACTGTGAATTTTAATTGTTCATTTTGGATGCTAATAAAATTTTTTGAAATGAACAATTGTGGTTATTAATTAAAGGCTAGGAGATCATCCAAAGATGGATCATTGCTTGTAATTAATGATACTAAAAGGGATTAATTGATATACTGGGTAAACGTGATTATATATCCAAAGATGACATTTATGTTAATTTTAGTATGATTAATTGATCTATTAAAGTATATTCAAATTAGCATTATTATTGATTAGAGTTATGTATTTGAGGATTACTCAAAGGTGAACTTAAATACATGATTAAAGTTTGTAATATATCTGAATCCATTAGAGTTTACTCAAAGCATTAACGTATAAATTTGGATTATGTTTGCAGCTTCCACCAATGTATTCGCCTTAGGTAATTCGATGGTCAAATTCAATGGGCTGAACTATGCTGAATGGTCTGAGCATATTCAGTTTCATTTGGGTGTATTGGGCTTGGACTTAGTAGTCATTTCGGATGAAAAGCCTGCAGCCATTACAGGGATTAGTACAGAATTTGATAAGTCTTTTTATGAGGCTTGGGTACGGTCCAATAGGCTGAGTTTGAATTTGATGCAGATGACGATAGCTGGAAACGTCAAGCCATCGATGCCTAAGACGGAAAATGCAAGGGAATTTTTGATGAGAATTAAGGAATACTCTCAGTCAGATATAACTGATAAATCCATCGTAGGAACCCTAATGAGTGAGCTGACGACCAAGAAATTTGATTGGTCACAGCCCATTCATGATCATGTGACCAGTATAGCTAATCTAGCAGCAAGGTTGAAAACAGTGGGCATGGATGTGAGTGAATCATTTCTTGTTCAATTCATCATAAACTCACTGCCTCCTGAATTTGGCCAGTTCCAAGTGAATTATAACACTATTAAAGAGAAATGGAACTTTCAAGAAATTAAGGCCATGTTAGTTCAGGAGGAAGGGAGATTAAAGAAGATGAAGGATCACTCCATTCATCTCATCGTTCGTAAGGATGCTAGTGGTAGCAGGTCTAAACCACATAAGAAAGGTAAGAAGAAGGACAAAACCTCTATGAAAGTCATTGGAGGTCAGATCCAGAAGGATCAGAAATGCTTCTTCTGCAAAAAGATGAGTCACTTCAAAAATGATTGCCCAAAAAAAAAGGCTTGATTCGAAAAAAAAGGTACGTACTGTATATCAGTATGTTTTGAATCAAATATAATTGAAGTGCCCAATAATACTTGGTGGTTAGATTCTGGAGCTACTATTCATGTGTCACATATTATGCAGGGATTCCTTTCAATCCAGCCCATAACAGGAACTGAGAAGTTCCTCTATATGGGAAACAGAATGAAGGCACGAATAGAAGGGATTGGAACGTACAGATTGATCTTGGACACCAAGTGTCATCTGGACCTAGAAAAGTGTCTCTATGTTCCTGAATGTGCTAGAAATTTAGTTTCTGTTGCAAAGTTGGATAAAGAAGGATTTAACTTCAAGATTGGAAATGGTGTATTTTCATTGTATAGACATTCGTACTATTATGGATCTGGTACTTTAATTGATGATTTGTACCGTTTTAATCTTGATGCTATGTATGCTGATTCCATATTTCTTGTTGAGCATGGTATAGGTAACAAACGTAATATGCATGATGAAAGTTCTGCTTTCTTATGGCATCAAAGATTGGGTCATATATCTAAAGAAAGGATATTGAGGTTGATGAAAGGTGATGTCCTGCCTCAATTGGATTTTACTGATTGGGATGTATGTGTTGATTGTATAAAAGGGAAACAAACAAAACATACATCAAAGAACCCAACCATGAGAAGCAATGAGCCTTTCGAATTGATACACACTGATGTTTGTGGCCCGTTTGATATCCCAACATGGGGTGGTGAGAAATATTTCATCACCTTTATAGATGACTACTCACGGTATTGTTACTTGTATCTACTGCATGAAAAGTCTCAGTCAGTAAACATCCTAGAGGTGTTTATTAATGAAGTTGAAAGACAGTTAGATAGAAAAGTAAAAGTGATTAAATCAGATAGGGTGGTGAATATTATGAAAAATTCAATGAAAGTGGACAATGTCCTGGTCCATTTGCAAAACTTCTTGAGAGTCGAGGCATATGTGCACAGTATACAATGCCTGGTACACCACAACAAAATGGTGTAGCGGAAAGGCAGAATCGCACACTTATAGATATGGTTAGGAGCATGTTGAATTAGAGTACTGTACCCTTATCCTTGTGGATGCATGCATTAAGAATTGCTGCATATCTACTGAATAGAGTTCCTAGTAAGGCTGTCCTTAAAACTCCTTATGAGTTATGGACAGGAAGGAAACCCAGTTTGAGACACCTTCATGTTTGGGGTTGTCCAGTAGAAGTAAGGATATACAATCCATATGAAGGAAAGCTTGATGCGAGAACCATTAGTGGTTACTTCATTGGCTATCCTTAAAAGTCCAAAGGGTATAGGTTTTACTGCCCTAACTATAGTACTAGAATAGTTGAGTCTGGTAATGCTCGGTTCATTGAAAATGGTTAGTTCAGTAGGAGTGGGGAATCACGAAAGGTGGATATTAAAGAATCACAAAATGAAAGATCCACAGTGAGTACTCCTACTCATGTCGGTATTCCCACACCAGTGCTTCTACTCAAATTGTTATTCCTTATGTTGCATCACAGTCACGTGACATGCAAGGACAACAAATTGATACTCGAAACACGCAAAGTGAACACATAAGAGACGAACCGAGTGACAATGTTCAATTTACAAATGAACAAGTGATACCATAAGAAATGACATTACGGAGGTTTACAAGACAGAAGAGGCCAGCAGTTTCAAATGATTATGTGGTTTACTCACTTGAGCATGAATTGGAATTAAGCATTGATAAAGATCCAGTCTCATTTAAACAAGCTATGGAATGTAATGATTCTGAAAGGTGGTTTAATGCCATGAAAGAAGAGATGAAATCGATGGATGTAAACCAAGTCTGGGAGCTAGTAGAGTTACCTGAAGGATCAAAACGAGTTGGCTGTAAGTGGGTCTTCAAGACCAAGCGAAACTCGAACGGTAATATCAAAAGGTATAAGGCCAGACTTGTAGCCAAAGGTTTCACTCAAAGGGATGGTGTTGACTATAAGGAGACTTTCTCTCCAGTTTCTAAGAAAGACTCTTAAGAATTATTATGGCTTTGGTGGCTCATAATGATCTAGAGTTCCACCAAATGGATGTAAAGACCGCCTTTCTGAATGGTGACTTGGAAGAGAAAGTGTATATGGACCAACCTGAAGGTTTCATCACCACGGGGCAAGAAAATTTGGTGTGTAAATTAAAGAAATCAATATATGGACTGAAACAAGCCTCCCGACAATGGTATATTAAGTTCAATAATACCATTACGTCATACGATTTTGTAGAAAACACCGTTGATCGGTGTATCTATATGAAGGTCAGTGGGAGCAAGTTCATTATATTAGTCCTATATGTCGATGACATTCTTTTGGCTGCTAATGACATAGGTTTGTTACATAATGTGAAGAAATTTCTCTTTGAGACTTTTGAAATGAAAGATATGAATGAGACATCCTATGTGATAAGAATAGAAATATTCTGTGATAGATCACAAGGATTGTTAGGATTGTCTCAGAAAGGCTATATCAATAAAGTATTAGAGAGATTTAGAATGGAAAATTGCTCAACAGGAATAGTTCCAATTCAGAAAGGGAACAAGTTCAGTGAATTACAATGTCCAAAGAATGATTTGGAACAAAAAGCGATGGAATCAGTTCCCTATGCATCACTGGTTGGAAGCCTGATGTATGCGCAAACATGTACTCGGCCAGACATCAGTTTCGCAGTTGGAATGTTAGGCCGATATCAAAGTAATCCTAGAATAGATCATTGGAAAGCCGGAAAGAAAGTACTTAGGTACTTACAAGGCACCAAAGATTACATGCTTACTTATAAAAGATCAAGTCATCTTGAAGTAGTAGGCTACTCGAATTCAGATTATGCTGGATGTGTAGACTCGAGGAAATCTACATTTGGTTACATGTTTCTCTTGGCTGGAGGAGCAGTTTCTTGGAAAAGCGGGAAGCAGTCTGTCATTGCTACTTCTACTATGGAGGCTGAATTTGTAGCATGCTTTGAGGCTACTGTTCATGCATTATGGTTGCGGAATTTTATCTTAAGGCTTGGTTTGGTCGACAGTATAGAAAAGCCGTTAAGAATTTTTTGTGACAATTCCGCAGCAGTCTTCTTCTCTAAGAATGATAGGTATTCTAAAGGTGCGAAACATATGGATTTGAAATACCTATCTGTTAAAGAAGAAGTGCAAAACCAAAGAGTGTCTATTGAGCATATTGGCACTGAATTGATGATAGCGGACCCGTTAACTAAAGGTTTGCCACCGAAAGTATTTACTGGACATGTTGATCGGATGGGCATTATGGACAGGTCCTCATACACTTGAAAGCCAATATTTAGATGCTCATATCATTGTGACACTCGTGAATTCAATTAAAGTTATGGTTTTGCTTGTACTCTGTTATCTCTGTTTAGATGTATACAATTATGGTTTGTGAGATAATTAACAGCATATATGAGAATGACAGTTTAAAGTTTCAATGTTCCTCAGTAAAGTTATTATGAATTATGATGATTATGTGATACATGGAAGGAATCATATTGCTATAAGATGTGTGACCGCCATGATCCAATCATCTTAATTCAATTAAGTGTTGTGATTTGATGATCTTTAAGAATTGTGTGCACTTAATTGTTATTGTTTCATCAAGTCATGACATGGACCAAGTGGGAAATTGTTAAATTAACATGAGTGGCCCATGTCATTTAAAGTTTGACTCAAAATAAAAGGCCTAATATGATGGTCGTTTAGGCATAACGGTAATTTGGGTCATCGGGTTTAAAATCCCTCCACTCTCCCTATTAAGAATAATCGTTACAGGAAAAGGAGTATCTTCCCATTTAAAATAATTATTACAGAAAGGGAGGATCTTCCTATTTAAGGTAACGGTTACAGAAAGAGGAATATCTTCCTATTAAGAATAATCATTACAGGAAAAGGAGCATCTTCCCAATTAAGATAATTATTACAGAAAGGGAGGATCTTCCTATTTAAGGTAACGGTTACAGGAAGAGGAATATCTTCCTATTAAGAATAATCGTTACAGGAAAAGGAGCATCTTCCCATTTAAGATAATTATTACAGAAAGGGAGGATCTTCCTATTTAAGGTAACGGTTACAAGAAAGGAATATGTGTATATATATATATATGCTATTATGGACCTTTCTGAATCTAAACCATCAGAGAGAAAGAAAATGTAAAGAAAAGAAAGGGAGGAGTAGGAGAAAAGAGAGAAGCGTTCAGGAACGAAAAGAAAGAGGATTCTCATCTCCACTGCGGGACATCAGCATAATGGACAACGGTATGTTGATTTCAATTACAATTTTTATTGCTAGTATTCGCATAAAGAAAGATCCTGTATTATAAAAATAAAAATTTTATAAAGAGAAATTCTAGAAAAGTCTATCAATCAGGTCATCAAAAAAATAGATGTGATAATGAATAATTATTAAATATATTGATTTAAATTAATTTTTTAAAATTGAATTAAATCGACTGATTTAACTATATAAATTGAGAATTGATTTATAATTTGGTTAAATCTTTACTTAAAATTAGTTAAATTAATGATTAATATAAAAAACAATGATCCGGACGATTCATTTAGGATTCAATGAACCAGAGCTGATTTTTTTCTTGGGTGGAATAGTCTCGTTAACATATATATATATATATATATATTTCAAAATGGTATTATTTCATGAAATGACGTGGTGAAAATAAAAATTACATAATGTATAATTATTATTGATTATTATTGTATTTTAATAAAATATATAATTATTAATAATTATATTTGTAGAGTTCTTTAAAATGAATAAAATCTCTTTTGTTAACAATTTATTTCTTTAAGTGGCCTTCTGAAAATCAATAAACTGAAATTTCTGGCAATAGTGTAGTAGAGGCATTGAAACTCAGGAATCCGTTAGTCCAAAGATTAGTCTTTCATCTGAAATTAGGACCTCCTGACATTGATCGCACCCAACGAAAAGATCAGTTCTGGCGCAACGACACTTCTAACATTAATATTTGATCTAAAAAGAATGCTTTTAGTTAAGGCCGAATATGAGTTTTGTTATAATTGATGAATTATTGTTAAATTAGGATGTTAACCCATTTAAATATATATTTTTCTTTACGTTATTTGGTAAAGGATTATATTATTAGAGCATCTTTCATCACAAATATAAAAACAAATAGATCTAAAATCATATGAATTTCATATTAAACACAAAAGCAAATGCTTTGACATTTGGTATCCTTCACGCAGATGTAGTTGACTCATTAACCTTTTACATTTTAACACTGTTTCTATTCAATCATACTTGATTTGTTGATATTTGCATTTTATTTTGGTGGTGATTTTAATTAATTTCATTTTTTTTAATTTTGAAATGCATCGATTTTATAAAGTATTTTTGTTTTATTTATTTTAATTGTGATATATTTTGTATTGGTATTAAAAGGTTAATTTTATTAAATTTTAATTTTTTTATTCATGAATATTAGAATCAGAGTCACGTTGTTGGGATCAGTGGCAATGAGAATTTTTTTTTTTAAATGGGAAATTCATTATGACAATCATGAAACATTATATAAATATTTTTCAAGAATAGGTCCGTTAAAAACTAGAATCGAACTACAATTAACCATGAACTAAAATCGAACAAAAATGAAAACTAGTTTAGAACTAGAATTGGGGCCAACTCTGAGCCTGCAAACAGAAATTAGAACCAAACCGTCTGACTAGAGTTAGGTTGTGATTCATCCGTCCCTGGAATCATGACTGTCATTCTGAAGACAAAACTGAAACCGTGTCCACCTCAGACCAATCTGGGTCTTACCATGTAGACGCGGTGGCTGCTAAATATTAAGGATGCCTTTTCTTCTTTATGGGTCTATTCCGTGTTCATTTCTTGGATGGTCACCAACTGTTTTTGTTCTAGGAATTCCATAGTTTTTACTCTCTCTCTCCCTCCTTTTGGCAATAACTACCACACTACCACAAGGATGTCACGGGGACAAATTAATGGGCCATTAGTACATTTATTGGTATAGCGTTTACATTATCACCACCAATGTGAAAATTAATTGCGTGTTACGTTACCTTAGTAAAAAAGCCCTTCCAAAATTCAAATCATTCATCATGAATGCAGATTGTGCGCAACACATCCACATAAGTGTTTTAGCGTAATGTACTGCAATAGAAGGCGTATGACATCCATAAATCTTGTCATTATAACTAGCTTGATCAAACCTTCAAATCGATAAAGAACAGCTCATTATGAGCCACTTCCCATGTTGCTCCTATATCCACCAATCCATCTTTGGTGGGTTGAAATGTAACATCAATCCCAGCTATAATTGTTAGCCCACAGTATCTTTCATTTCTTTTTTGTTTTTTTTGTAAGTGGAATAGGAAGAACTGTGGTTTCCAGTGGAAACACCTAGCTTTTGTTTTGTTCTCAAAAAAAGAAAAAAAAAAAAAGAAAAAAAGAAAAACTATACTTGAACGGGGATTTTCTAATTTTGAAGATAGAAGAAATTTTTGTTCAAGAAGGGAAAGATATTTGTTATTGATAATTATTTTTCTGTCCCAAAACTTGAGTATGGTTTGGAGGCTTTTACCATGATTCTTTCCTCTCGACTCACCAAGCCAGTGTCATCGGCTTCCCGTAATTTGTATCCAGTTTCCCTATCCTCCAAAAAAAGAACTGGTTAATAACACGAGGACTATTCCCTTTTTTTAAGAATACTCTTTCAATGCCAAGTAAGCTTTGGAATCTCGTGCATAGGGGTACCCATTTTTAAAGTTCAATAAATTTAACAAGATTCCGTGAAATTCGATAGCTAAAAAGATTAATTTTGTTTATGGTATTACAGATTTTTATAATTATATTTATTTTTTAAAAAATATATTTAGCATATTAATCTATTAGTTAAATTTAATTTACATTAAATATAGTCACATGAAAATCATTTATTTACAAATCAAGAATATTTTCCTTTTATTGTCATATCATTAAATTTATTTATATGATATTTTAACTTTTAAAAATAAAAAATAAAAAATATTTAAATGTTATAATCTTTACTCCTTTATAATATTAAAAAAATTATTTTATTTTATTCATCGTTTAAGATTTTTTTTGAAAAATTAGAACTTAATCAACGTCATCTAATTTAATGATATAATAGTGAGAGAAAGATAGATTTGCCATGAGCATGTAAGTTGTTTAAACATAACTACACTTAACAAAAAAAAAAAAAGAATATTCAACATAAACTAAATTTAACTAATTTATAACAAATTAGGTGAATTTCAAAAAAAGAAAAGTGAATATAATTGTAAAAATTCTTCAATATGATGTGTCAAATTTAACTAATGAGTTAATGTATTTTATAGATTTTAAAAAAATAAAATTAGTATAATGACAAAAATATCTCAACATAAAAAATAAAATAATCTTTTCATTAATTTAATATAAAATGACATCAAGACTAATCTATAAAGGACCTTGCTCTCAGGTGTTCTAACCATATATATATGACCTAATCAAACGTTATGTTGGGTTCTGTAAACTTTGGTGGGATACGGAGGTGGATTATGAGTTGTCCTACATCGTTTTAATACTTTACTGGGTAAAACCTTCAACTTAATTGATCGGCAATAGGTTTGTTACTTCAAGTATTATCTATCTATTACCAGTGCAAATATTGAGTGTTTGTTGTGGTGGCTCATGTCATGACCTCGTACATGAAGCTAGGGGGGCATCATGTTGCTGCTACGGTTGTGGGTTTCCGTTTTCTTTCTTTCTTTCTTTTTTTAAATTAGCGATAAAACTACACTTATCCAAAATAAAAAAAAAAAATCCTTTCAGTTAGGTGTATTGGTAGTATAATTATGAAAATGTTTTGATAATATTTTTTATAGAATTGCCCAAATAGTAATATTATTATTTTATTTTCATTGTGACAGGTAAAATTGGTATTCTCAAACATTATTTTCTTTTCTGGTATTTTTCATTATTCTTTAAATAAAGATTTTTTAATTTTTTTATCCACATATACTGTCTTGTAAATGCAGAGAAGATGGAAAACTTTTTCTCTTCCACTTTTTGTCTACTCATTTTCCATGAGCAGCAAGTCTCGCTAAGAGCCTTCACGCGGTCACACTTTAGTGACGGCATCAGAGCTTCAACACGGCTGCCGAGCAGCTTCTCATTTGAACAGTATCGATATTCCATTAATGTGTTGTTTGTGTCACTTTTAGAGGGTCGCTCCCAAATTGATAGCATCCAACCACTGCTACAAGATGGTTCCCCTGTGCCCCCAACACCACCCCCCCCCCCCCAAAAAAAAACACAAAAAACGCAAAAGACACTTGACAGACTGTAATTAGCTGTTCAATATTTATTTAGTGCTAAAAGACACTTTACGAACCTTTCACCTACTCTCTGTTTGCCACTATAAATAATCCCAACCTGCTCACTTTGGCTTCACCACCTCAAAGTCCCCTGCAAGTCTCTTCTAAAGATTTGTCATTCCAGATCAATTATACTATAAAAAGCATGAAGCTAGTAGTTCTTGCTGTTTTTCTTCTTCTCTCTCCTCTCGTCACATCCTCTTTCTTTGAGGCCACGGCGGCTGGTTCAGGTTGTCTGTTAATTAGATACTTTGCTCAATTTCTGCTTCGTTTCAAACATTGCTTTTTGTCTTTTGTTTTGGACTAGGCAATGTTGTATATTTATGCCGGGAAGTTATTTTATATGATGTACATTGTTTATGATCAATTAAATTTGGAAAATTTTGGACAGACTTCTGTGATTCCAAGTGTGGGGTTAGGTGCTCAAAAGCAGGACTCCCTGATCGATGCCTGAAGTACTGTGGAATTTGCTGCAAGAAGTGCAACTGTGTGCCGTCTGGGACGTATGGTAACAAGGACGAGTGCCCTTGCTACAGGGACCTCAGGAACTCCAAGGGCCAACCCAAGTGTCCCTGGACAATATATGAAGCTGCATAAGCATGTCTTCTATATTACCTTACATATCGACTAATCTCTAGTGATGTTGAGGAATATTAATATGGACGAACTCTTGCTTTGATCTTGGCATTTTGCATGACATGTATGGACTGGTGTTCTGAGAAGTACTGGAATTAATAAATATTTTGTGCTTAACTCTCTCTCTCTCTCTCTCTCTCTCTCTCTGTATTTTCTTTTTCTTTGATGGAGTTAGATTTAACTTAAAATGGAGAGAGATGATCAGATTTTTAAATCCTCGAAAGACCGGCAGCTTTGGGCTGTTGGTGGTATGTTCGGTATACTATTAGTTCCCTTGTAATTCATGGTGCGGCGTCGTTTAGGACATGCATGGGACAAATGGAACATTAGGACTTTGGGACTGTTTTTGGCACTTTACGTTGACTGGAATTTTCAAGTGGCAGATTTATGTGAATGCATGGTCCGATGAAAAGCACGTAGTTGTTTCCTGTGGGGCCCATAACGTCTTGATGACTCATCCACCTGATGCATGCTGCGCGACATCACTACGCGCCTTGCGAATGACTGGTTGGCCCACCTTGCCACTAAAAAAAAGGCAAAAAGCATCGTACGCTAATAAAACAGAAAAAAAAAAGCCCCCAGATGAAGTGAACGTAGGAAAACAAAAAAAAGGAAGCCAACATAAATTTAAATTTAATTGTTCATAAAATAGTGAAACAATAATTTGGTTTATAATTTTTGTAAACCAAAAAAAGAAAAAAAATTTCTAACTTCCTAATCATGGGGACAAATGAGTTAATATCTCATTCAATTCCTTTTTTTTTTTGCATTAAAAATCAATTAAACTTGAAACTATATAATGAAATATATGATATTTATTATTATAAATATTTCTCTTTTATTAAAATTAAGACATGATGTTTTTAAATTAAAAATTTGAATTTTTAATTATTAAATTTTTTGATAATATCTCATTCAATTTCTTAAGTAGTTAATAGTTTCAGATTAATAGGACTAAATGATATCTTACAACGATAATATTTTTGAGTTTCTTTTTTCCTTAAACCGTGAAAAATATGCACCCAAAAACATGATTACGATGACTTGAAAATTCATATGAAAACTTATATGAAATTGATGTAAATAACTGAACCATTATAATGTATATCAATTTAAGATTGAATTATATATATATAATTATTTTTTAATACTCTTTCTTGAATTAATTTACAGTTATAGAGCTAAAAACAAATAATTTTTACTTGCAATTAGTTGAGATGTTGAGGGCTTGTTTGGTTACCAAGTTATTATCTTAATGGTTTTGTTATAACTCATCTATTCAGGACAAATAAGAATTATTCCACGGTAGAATGTTATGCATTTACGTTTCTAGGGGAAAAGTCCTAAAAACTGGACATTAGGAGATAGATCCACCAGGATAGGTTGACGAATATCGATTGACGGTTGTTGCTACTTGTCTTTCATCAAACTATTTTTCATTTGTCACGCACCACTGTCGGTTGAAAGTAGACCCAGAAAACTCAAAAAAGACAACTGCATTATACTCTCCCTCTTTGATGGGAAAAGCTTAATATGGAAATTGGACAATGGAAAAGCTTAATATTCCCTCAGGGTTGCCCCACCCCTAATTTCCCCGGTGATCTCCCTTGCCATCCAAATAAAGGCAGCAATTTTACTCTAACTACAGAGACAATAATGCTCCTAGGACAGGATTCAACAATAATGAACGAACCACAGTCCCACTTCTCTTCAAAAAAGTTTCCTTCCAAACATTGAATTGTCGGGTTTAGGCTACACTTCGTAAAGTAATATGCAACATTATGCCAATTGATAAAAACGGATAATCTTTTTTATATATAAAAGAACTTCCAAGACAATTATGGAAATACAGTACTTCGATAAGCTTGGAATACACAATCATCCCATTTTTAATCCCCCGTGGAGTCTGGAAGATTGTTTACACGAGTCTCTTCTCTGGTTCGCTACCAATTTCTCGAAGATTATCCACAACATCCTGAATCGCCTCTTTCTAGGGCTACGTCTTCCCTATTTCTCATAATATCTACACGACCCTACAACATACACAACTATTCAATAAGTGATGGGAGAGGAGCATAAAAATACAAATTGTTCAAGAAACTTCTTTCACTTATTTGAATCCGTGAAAAGTTGACTAAATAATATATATAGTAGTTTAAACATTCACACAAGAACACACCAATCTTTTACGTGAAAAATCCCTTTAAAGTAATGAGAAAAAATTACAGGACATAATGGTCTAAAAATCAACTTCAATATAATGAACAAGTAAATATAACAGAAGTATATGACATCAATTATATCAACCAAATTGAACAAACTTAATTTGAACTAAAGTGAGAAGCCAAATGAGTTAATTAATACGAAAAACACTTTCATTAATAATAACTCAACAATCAGACCTCCAAATAACAATTCAATCGTTCAAGATGAAATTTTAAATGTCTCTTACTGACTATCCAAATTTCAACTCAATCAAACTACAAAATAATATTTATCTACACGGTTCATCTACATTACCACAATAGAGAAAATAAAGCATTACTAAAAACAAATGATCATAATTTGAGATAAAAATATGCCTTTGGAGAAAGCCGAATCACGATCCAACCGTTCAAAATCAAAATCTAAGTGTCCTTAATCAATTAACCAAAATACAACGTGATCGGATCACAAATAGTCTTCTGATTATAAGGTTAATCGAAATTATACGAAAAATAACTTCTCAAAGTATGAACCACAAAATGTAAATTAGAATTCACACTTACAGTCCACCAAATCGGATCTTCACCGTTTAAAGTTTAACAAAGTTTTAACTAAATCGTATACAAATTTACCGTTGGATTTGGAAATAAATAACCAGTACTCTTGTTGGATTCTCTCCTTTATTTTTCTTTTTTTTTTTTTTCTCTCTCTTTTGGTTGGCAGCCTCTCCTTCTCTCTCAAATCTCTTAACCTAATCTTAATAAGATATTTATACCTTATTAAGTCAACTCTCATGTTGTTTTTTTCAAAGGTTCCCTCCACGTAAGAGGGATATCTAACAATTCTCCCTCTCTCGACTATGTGAAGGTATTGACCATCCTAGCTAACAAACAACACAATTCAAAATTTTCTCTTAGTAATACCTTTGTTAACATATCAACAATATTATCATATGTATGAATCTTTTCAAGTGCTAGTTGTTTAGAATTAAGAGCATCGCATATCCAATGATATCGCACATCAATATGCTTTGATCTAGTATGAAATGTCGGATTCTTACCAAGATGGATTGCACTCTGGTTGTTACAATACAATACATACTTTGATTGCTCAAAGTCAAGTTCCTTCATAAATCTTTCCATCCAGATTAACTCTATAGTTGTTTTTTCATAACACTTAAGTTCTCCTTCATCAGTTAATAATACAAACTCATCAAGAGAGTACTAAGTTGAAGGCATTGAAACTTTGTTGGACCTTTGTAACTGAAAAGCAAGTAAAGGTAAGGTTGAATAATTTTCTGTAGGAGTATTGAGATCATTTGCACACTATACATCATGATCCTATTGAGCATTCTCATTATATTCTTGGATGTTATGTTCAGTATTACCTGAATTATTTATAGGTGCCTGAGAAATTGGATCAATACCAATAAGGTTATCATTAGTCTGAGTAGTTGTCTTCTCAATATCTTCAATGTTCTAATCTTCGAAAAACACAACATCTCTAGTTCTAATAAGCTTTTTTTTAACCGAATCATATAATTGATACCCAAAGTCATCTTTACCATAACCAAGAAAGATACATTATTGTGTCTTTACATCTACCTTTGTTTATTCATCTTTAGGGATATGAACAAAAGCTTTATAGTCAAAGACCTAAAAATAATCATAAGAGACTTCCTTATTGAACCAAATTTTGTCCGAAACATCACCCTACAAAGGAACATTAGGAAATAGATTAATCACATGTGTTACTGTATTTAATGCTTCACCCCAAAAGGATCTAGGCAGCTTTATATCTGAGAGCAGACATCTAACTCTCTCAATTAATATTCTATTCATCCTTTCAGCTAAACCATTTAATTGAGGTGTCTTTGGAGGTGTCCTTTAGTGTCTAATTCCATGTACTCTACAATACTCATAAAACGAACCATTGTACTAACCACCATTATCAGTATGAACACATTTCAACCTTTTTCCTGACTGTCTTCAACCAAGGTATGAAATTATTTGAACACATCAAACACTTGATCTTTAGTATTTAAAGCATAAATTTAAAGTTTCCTTGAACGATCATCAAGAAAAGTTACAAAATAATGAGCATACCTTTAAAGGACCACACA
The DNA here is from genome assembly GCA_037897445.1 of Ceriops zippeliana. NCBI lineage: Eukaryota > Viridiplantae > Streptophyta > Magnoliopsida > Malpighiales > Rhizophoraceae > Ceriops > Ceriops zippeliana. The sequence continues at coordinate 2,070,649 of JBAPLH010001437.1, read as the reverse complement.
CATCAAAATGCACCAACTCAAGCAACTCTGATTTCCTAGAATGAGGGTGACTTTTAAATGTGACTTTGTTTTGTTTTGTTTTCTAGCCAAATAATGATGACACTTCTTTAAAGTTATACTTTTTATCCCTGAAAGCTGGTTTTACCTCATCAAATAATTCATCCCCTTTTTACTTATATAGCTAAGTCATTTATGTCATAAATCAATCAAATTCTCATTCTTTATTGCATTCACAATATCTCTAACAATAGAAGCTTGCATAAAATATAAATTGAAACATTTCTTACCTCGCACCATAACCAAGGAGCCTTTAGTAAGTTTCCACTGACTATCATTAAAGATACTATAAAAGCCCTCATCATCAAGCTTTCCTGATGAAATCAAATTTAACCGAATATCTGGGACATGTTTGACATCTTTAAAGGTCAGTTGTACTCCACTACTAGTTTTTAAACAAATATAACTAATATCAATGACTTCTGTTAAGCCATTATTACCCATCTTCAACACCCTATGATTACTAGGTGTATATGTAGAAAAGAATTCCTTATGCAAAGTAATATAAAGGGAGACACTACTATCTATCTCCCAATTAGTCTCATGAGATGTCAAATTAATCACATTTTCATCAGAAACAACAATAAGTTTACTAGTACTAGAAGTTGATGTAGTAGCAATACGATCATTATCATTATACCTCTTCTCATGCTTATCACTGCCATCTTTATTTTCTCTCTTCTGCTTATAACATTTCTTCTGAATATGACTCATTTTTTCACTATAATGACACTGGACATTCTTATACTTTGATCTTGACTTTGGCTTTTATTTATGTTCTTTTATCATTACCTCTTTCTTGGTTTCTCCCCTATTTTGAGTAATTAAAACCTTTGAATTGGACAACGATGAACCTTGAGACCTTATTTTCATCTCCTCATTCAACATACCACCTTTCACGAGTTCTAATGAAACAACATCACCAGAGGCAGAATTCGCAAGTAAAATCCAAAATGTCTCCCAAGAATCAGGTAATGTAACAAGTAACCATAGCCCAAGAATTATTAACAAAATTTAATGTCCATACCTAACAATTGATCAATGACACCCTGAAACTCATTCAAGTGGTTTGCAACTGAACTCCTTTCTTTATATTTCAGCTGCATCATTTTATTTAATAAAAATAACTTATTATTACTAGACTTTGAAGCATATAATGTCTCAAGTTTGCTCCATAAAGTCTATGCATGTGTCTCATTACATGTGTGATTGTAAACATTATTATTAACAAATTATCGTATAAAATTACAAATTTATTGATGCTCAAACTCCTATTCCTCATCAGTCTTTGACTTAGGTTTTGTAGTAACAAATACTGGCAAATGCATTTTCTTTACAAATAAGGGGTCTTTCATTTTACTCTTCAATATATGATAATTCGTACCATTCAAACAAAACATTCTATTCACATTTAACTCCATTATTCAAATAAGTCAAAAACATAATCTTGTTCTGATACTACTATGATGGGAGAGGGGCAGTAGAATACAAATTGCCCAAGTGACCTCTCTTACTTATTTGAATTTGTGAGAAGTTGACTGAATAACAACTATAGCAGCTTAAACAATCATACAAGAACACACCAATCTTTTATGTGGAAAACCCCTTCAAAGTAAAAAGGAAAAATCATGGGACACAATGGTCTAGAAATCAACTTCACTATAATGAAAAAGTGAATACAATAGAGGTACATATCCTCAATTACATCAACCAAGTTGAAAAAAATTCAATTTGAACCAAAGTGAGAGGCCAAATGAATTAACCAACACGATACACACTTTTGTCAATAATAACTCAACAACTAGACCTCCAAATAATAATCTAATTGTTTAAGATGTGATTTCAGTTGTCCTTTACTGATTGTCCAAATTTTTGTTCAACCAAATTACAGAATAATATTCATTTATATGATTCATCTACACTGCTGCAATAAAGAAAATATAATATTACCAGAAATAAGTAATCAAAATTTGTGATAAAAATATGCCCTTGGAGAAAGTCAAATGACAATCTAATCATTTAGAATGAAGATTTAAGTGTCCTTAATCAACTGACCAAAATACAGCATGATCATATCACAACAATCTTCTAATTGTAAGGTTGATCAAAATTGCACATAGAATAACTTCTTAAAGTATGAACCACGAAATATAAATTAAAATCCACACTTACAGTTCCACAAATTGGATCTCTACCGTTCAAACTGAAGAACAAGATAATTTCTATTATTAGCAAAGTTTTAGCTAAATTGGATGAGAATTCACCGTTGGATTTTGAAATAAATTACTACTACTCTTGTTAAATGAAATAAATTCTCATTTATATCTTATTAAGTCAACTCTTTTTTTTTTTTCAAAGGTTCCCTCTCCTAACAATAAGAATACTTATAAACAAAACAACTAATCGGAAAGGGGAAGGAAAAAAAAAACTGATGACAAAAGAAACAACAAAACAAAACAACAAAAAAACTAAAGTTTTAGGAAAGTTCTGATGAGAATACTTCTCTTATCGTCTTATATGTCTAAAGATACGGTTGCTTCTTTTTGGTGAACCAAGCAAGGACCTTTTTTCCATAAATGTTGTTGTGCATCATTGGGAGGTTCATTTGAATCAGTTTTACTAGTGCATTGTACACTGGTCCCCGATGTTGCTGCAAATGCCAATAGGTCAACACAACGACATGTGTGATACATTTAAAATGTTAGGGTCATTAAAATAATTAAAGTAACTAATTAGGACTACAATTGATGGGAGAGGGGCAGCAGAATACAAATTACCCAAGATACCTCTCTCATTTGTTTGAATCTGTGAGAAGTTGACTGAATAACAAATATGGCAACTTAAACAATTATACAAGAACACATCAATTTTTTACATGGACAACCACTTCAAAGTAAAGAGGAAAAACTACGGGACACACCGGTTTAGAAATCAACTTCACTATAATTAATAAATGAATACAACATAGGTACACAATCTTAATTACATCAACCAAATTGAAAAAACTCAATTTGAATGAAAATGAGAGGTCAAATGAGTTAACCAACACGAAAGACACCTTCTGTCAATAATAACTCAACAACTAGACCTTAAGGCAGTAATCCAACCGTTCAAGATGAACCCCCAGATGTCCCCTACTAGTTATCTAAATTGTAGCTCAATCGGACCATGGGTCAATAATCATTCATATGGATTACCAATTCTGCCACTGATGAGAGAATGGAGAGTTACCAAAATTGAGATTCTTTGGATCGAATGGAATACCTGCCTTTGCAATTCACAGAAATGCAATCTAATCCTCCATAAAGAAGATCTATATGTCCTTCAACTATAAACCAAAAATCAGCTCGATTGGGCACAAACAATCTTCCAATTATATGATTGACCAATTCTCTACACAGAAAATTACCCAGAGAATAGACCTATGAAAATTGAAGAGAAGCAAGAATTACAGTGCTCGAAACCCAATCTTCACCGTTCAGAAATAAGAACCAAATACCCTCTATCAACGATTAAAGCTTTAAACTGATCTGACATTGATATCCTTTCCAACGTAAGATCAAAAAACACTTTACCAACAGTTCTCACTTTTTTTTTTTATTTCTCCTCTTTTGATTTTCCCTTTTTTTTTCTCACTTTTTCTTTTTACCAACAGTAGGGAGTCTCTCTCACTTTTTCTTTTTTTTTTTCTTTCTTTCGGCCACAAGGCTGCCTCTCCCTCTCTCTCACTCTCTCAACCTCTCACTCTCTCCTAAAACCTAATCTTAATGAGGTATACCTCATTAAGTCTAACTTTTTTTTATCTTTTGAAAGGTTCCCTCCACGTAGGAGGTATACTTAACAATTCTCCCCTCCCGACTATGTAGAGGTGTTGACCATCCCAGCCAACGAACAACACAATTCAAACTTTACTCTTGGCAATACCTTTGTTAACGTATTAGCAGCATTATCATCAATATGAATCTTTTTAAGTGTTAATTATTTAGAATAAATAGCATCGCATATCCAATGATACTACTTATACTTTGATCTAGCATGAAAAGCTGAATTCTTACCAAGATGGATGACACTCTGGCTATCACAATACAACACATAATTTGATTGTTGAAAACCAAGTTCCTTTATAAACCTTTTCATCCAAAGCAACTCTTTAGACGCTTTAGTTATTGCAATAAAATCTGCCTTTATAGTGGATAATGCAACAAACTTCTGTAATCGAGATTGCCAACTCACTACTCCTCCTACAATAGTAATCATATATCTTGAAGTAGACTTTCTGAAGTCAATATCACCAGCCATGTCTGAATCAGTGAATCCAATAAGAGTAGGCTCATCACTGCTAAAACAAAGTTTGACTTTAATATAGCCTCGTAAATATCTCATTATGCACTTTACTACATCCCAATGCTTTTTACTAGGATTTGAAAGAATCCGACTAACTGTGCCAACTGCATGAGCTATATCAGGTCTCATACATACCGTCGCATACATCAAACTACCCACGGCTGATGCAAATGGAACTCTTTGCATCTCTTCCTTCTCTTTTTCTATGAAAGGACATTGGTTAATGGATAATTTAACATATGTAGCAAGAGGAGTACTTACCACTTTAGCCTTATCCATATTAAACCTCTGAAGTACCTTTTCAATGTACTGCTTCTGGAACAGGTACAACCTTTTCTTTTTCCTATCCCGAGTGATTGATATGCCGAGGATCTTCTTTGCTGGTCCTAGGTCTTTCATGGCAAAGGACTTGCTCAACTTTTACATCAACTTGTTAATTCTAGAAGCATTACAACCAATAATAAGCATATTATCAACATAAAGTAGTAAAATGATAAAATCATCATCAGTAAATCTTTGAATAAAAACACAATGATTAGAAGTAGTCTTTTTATAGTCTTGCTCCCACATAACAGACTTAAACTTCTTATACCATTGTCTTGGAACTTGTTTCAGGCCATACAAGCTTTTCTTCAACTTGCACACATAATCTTCCTGTGGTTGTTCCATATAAATTTCTTCTTTCAAGTCATCATGGAGGAAAGCTGTTTTCACATCCATCTGCTCAATCTCTAAGTCATGGCTAGTAGCCAAACTCAACATAACTCGAATGGAAGGCATTTTCACCACTGGTGAGAAGATCTCTTCAAAGTTAACGCCTTGTTTTTGACTGAATCCTTTGACAACCAATCTGACTTTATTTTGTAAATCCACCAATTCTTCAAAGCCCTATTACGTTTAGGTAACTTTACCAACTCATAAGCAGAGTTATTGTATAAGGATTTCATCTCATCTGTCATAGTATCAATCTAGTGTTGCTTGTACTCACTTTCAACTGCTTCTGTATAGCACTCGGGTTCTTCCTTATCAGTTAACAATACAAACTCATTAGGAGAGTAATGAGTAGAAGGTACTGGAATTCTATTGGACCTTTGTGGCTGAAATAGAGGTGAAGGTATGTGTGCATGATCTTCTATTGGAGCATCAATATCACTTGCACCCTGCATATCATGATCCTATTGAACATTCTCATCATGTTCTTGAATATCATAATGAACATCAAGATCACTTAGAAGAGTCTAAGGAAGTGGAACAATGTCAACAGGATTATTATTAACTGGAGGAGTTGACTTATTGATGTGTTCAATGTTTTGATCCTCAATGAATACAACATCTCTACTCCTTACAAGCTTTTTCTTAATCGAATCATATAAACGATACCCAAAGTCATCTTCATCATAACCAAGAAAGATACACTGTCAAGTCTTCACATCTAACTTCCCTTTTTCATCTTTAGGGACATGAATAAAAGCCTTACAGCCAAAGACTCGTGAATGGTCATAAGAGACTTCCTTACCAAACCAAACTTTGTCTAGAATATCACTTTGTAGCGGAACACTAGGAGACAGATTAATTACATGTGTCATTGTATTCAAGGTTTCACCCCAAAAGGATCTAGGCAACTTTGCATCTGAGAAAAGACATCTAACCCTCTCAATCAACGTTCTGTTCATCTTTTCTGCTAAACCATTTAACTGTGGTGTTTTGGGAGGCGTCCTCTTATGTCTGATCCCATACTTTCTGCCGTATTAATCAAATGAATCACTATACTCACCACCATTATCAATGTGGACACATTTCATCTTCTTACCAGTCTGTCTCTCAACAAAGGTATGAAATTGTTTAAATGCATCAAAGACTTGATCTTTAGTCTTTAACGCATAAACCTAAAGCTTCCTTGAGTGATCATTAATAAAAGCCATAAAATAAAGAGTACCACTAAGTGAGCGTACCTTTAAAGGACCACATACATTAGAATGCACCAATTCAAGCAACTCTGATTTCCTTGAAGGCGAGTGACTCTTAAATGTGACTCTGCTCTGTTTTTCAGCCAAACAATGAGGATACTTCTTTAAAGCTATGCATTTCATGCTTGAAAGCTGGTTTTTCCTTGTCAAATAATTCATTCCTTTTTTACTTATATGGCTAAGTCGTTTATGTCATAAATCAATCAAATTCTCATTCTCCACTGCATTTATAACATCTCTAACATTAGAAGCTTGCATAAAATATAAAATGAAGCATTTCTTACCTCGTGCCATAATTAAGGAGCCTTTGGTAAGCTTCCACTGGCCATCACTGAAGGTACTGCAAAAACCTTCATCATCTAATTTTTCCATTGAAATCAAATTCAAACGGATATCAGGGACATGTCTAACATCCCTTAATGTCAGCTGTGCTCCATCGCCAGTCTTTAAGCAAACATCACCAATACTAATGACTTCTGCTAAGCCATTATTACCCATCTTCAACACCCTATGATTTCCAAGTATATATGTAGAGAAGAATTTCTTATGTGATGTAACATGAAGAGAAGCACCACTATCTATGACCCAATCAGTCTCATGAGATGTCAGGTTAATCACATTTTCATCAGAAACAACAATAAGGTCACCAATACCTGAAGTTGATGCAGTAGCAACACGATCATTATTCACATTCTTTTTCTCTTGCCTATCACTGCCATCTTTATTTTCTCTCTTCCACTTATAACACTTTTTCTGAATGTGAATCATCTTCTCGCAATAATGACACTGGACATTCTTATATTTAGATCGTGACTTGCTTCGACTCTTACTTCTACCATTTTTACCACTTCCTTTTTCTTGACTTCTCCCCTTATTTTTAGTAAATAAAACCTCTGATTTAGATGATGATGAACCCTGAGATTTCCTTCTCATCTCCTCATTCAACATACCACCCTTTACATGTTCCATTGACAAAACACCACCGAAGGCAAAATTAGCGAGAGACATTTGAAAAGTCTACCAAGAATCAGGTAAGGTAGCAAGTAACCATAACCAGAGAACTTCGTCATCAAATTTAATACCTATGCCTGATAGTTGATCAATGAGACCCTGCATCATTTTCTTTAAAAAGAACAACTTGTTATTATTAGACTTTGAAGTATATAAAGTCTCAAGCTTGCTCCACAAAGTTCGTGTGTGTGTCTCATTGCAAATGTGATTATAAACATTATCATCAACAAATTGCCATATAAAACCACAAACCTATTTGTACTCAAACTCTCATTATTTATCAGTTACACTCAGACTTCGTAGTAGCAAATACTGGCAAATGCAATTTCTTCACAAATAGGAGATCCTTCATTTTACTCCATATATGATAATTCGTGCCATTCAAACAGACCATTTTATTCACATTTAACTCTATTATTCAAATAAGTCAGAAACACAACCTGGCTCTGATACCACTTTGATGGGAGAGGGGCAGTGGAATACAAATTGCCTAAGAGACCTCTCCCACTTGTTTGAATATGTGAGAAGTTAACTGAATAACAAACATAACAACTTAAACAATTACATAAGAACACACCAATTTTTTACGTAGAAAACCTTTTTAAAGCAAAGAGAAAAAATCACGGGACACACCAGTCCATAAATCAACTTCACTATAATCAACAAGTGAATACAACAGAAGTACATAACCTTAATTACATCAACCAAATTGAACAAATTAAATTTGAACGAAAATGAGAGGTCAAATGAGTTAACCAACCCAAAAGACACTTTCTGTCAATAATGACTCAACAACCAGATCTCAAGGCAGTAATCCAACCATTCAAGATGAACCCCTAAATGTCCCCCACTAGCTGTTCAAATTTCAGCTCAATCAGACTATGGGACAATAATCATTCATACGGTTTACCAATTCTTCCATAGATGAGAGAGCAGAGAGTTATCAGAATTGAGAGGCTTCAGTTCGAATGGAATACCTACCCTTGCAGTTCACAAAAACTCAATACAACCATCCACAAAGAAGATATATATGTCCTCTAATTACTGACCAAAAATCAGCTCGATCAAACACAAACAATCTTCCAATTACATGGTTGATCAATTCTATATACAAAAAATTACCCAAAAAATAGACCTATGAAAACTGAAGAGAAGTTGGACTTACAATACTTGAAACATAATCTTCACCATTCAGAAATAAGAACCAAATATCCTCTATCAACCATCCAAGTTTTAAGTTGATCGGACACCAATATCTTTTTCAAACGTAAGATGAAAAAATATTCTACCAATAGTTTTCACTTTTTTTTTTAATTTCTCTTCCTTTGATTTTTCCTTTTTTTTTCTCTTTTGACAGGAGAGTCTCTCTCACTTTTTCTCTTTTTTTTTTCTTTCTTTCGGCCACTAGGCTGCCTTTCCTTCTCTCTCACTCTCTCAACCTTCAGTCTCTCCTAAAACCTAATCTTATACTTTATTAAGTCTAACTTTTTTTTTTCTTTTTTTTTCTTTTCAAAAGTTCCCTCTACGTAGGAGGGATACATCACAACAATGACGTGCACAAAAAAAAGTCAAGTCAATCTTCTGGTTGCCAATAAATTGGCTGTTGGACATCAATTAAAAGATCGTACATGGATTTTTTGTGTTGATAACTGCTACTTATCAAGTCATTTCAACCAGACCTTAGTGAATTCAAATTGAAGTATGTTACCATGCCTTAAGTCCAATTTACAGTTCAAACCAAGCGAACTAACGTGTACATATACAGTAAGAGAGCTAAAAATCATACCATTGATACTATTAGTACTGCCTGGATAACATAATTTTAGCTGTTAAGCAACTCCTTAACAATTTGTATCAATTGGTACTCCCTGGTCCACAACGAGCACTTCTGCGCTACATTACTACCATATTTATATTACAAGAGAGATCAGTATAAATCCCTTTAAGCTGTGCAAGAAGATTTGCTATGATTTGAGGAACTATGTATTCCAGCATATTGTCACAAGAATACATTGATCCGGCCCACTCATGTATCCTTAAGGTGCAAATTCGGGCCAAGACCTAAACCTCCAAGGCCAAGACCCAAAAACCTCTAAGGGTTGCTTAGCCCATTTGCTATGAAAGGTCCCAAAAGCCCACAATTGACTAAGAGAATTCTGGAAGGGATCATATCTAGAATAATCCATGTATATACTTAGAATATTCCTTATCTAGAATAGTCATAGCATATGCCAAAGCATATTCCTTTCTAGGTCCTTCTTTTGAGTTGTATAAATAGGATACTCATTTCATTTGTAAGGCATGCATCTTTTCTTTCAATACAAGTTCACTTGCAAAGCTCTCTCTTGTGCTCTCTCTCTCTCTAGTTCTTCCAATTTGTGAATCTGCCTCTCACGATTCTTCCGTTGGTTCTCTCAAACTCTCTAAGGCTTACTTAGCCTCTTCTCTTGCAAGATTAAATAAGTGCCGTGCGGGTTAGCATGTCCAAGCTTAACTCCGTGATAAGTGATATCAGAGCAAGGTAATCCGAGTCCCTACTTTCTTCTTCTTTGAGTTGTGAGTATGACAGGTGAGGAAGGATTTGTTGAGACCACTTTCAACAAGCAACAAATGGAGCAAGAAGCTCGTGGACGTGAGGAGCAACGTGCTCCAGCCAAACGTGGCAAGTCCAAGGTTCCAGCAAAGAAAACCATGGACTCCCGTGTTGATAACTTGGAGAAGAGTGTCCTCGACATAAACTCCCTTGTGGGAGATCTCAGCGATCAAGTCGACAACTTGATCCATGAGAATACGAAGATCATGCGGACTGCCAAACTCATGACCGAAGAATATGGCTGCTCGTTTAGGGGAGAGATACGCTCCCTAAATCAAGGTATGTCTAAACTTTGTGAGTTTGTTGAAGGAGAGATTTATGCCTTTCGTAGGGAGATGGAGTCCTTTCACCGAAACAACTTGCTTGCTAGTATGGCTGCCACTACTAGCACTTCCATTGCGGTACATGGCTTGAAGGTCTCGAAGACTGCCATGTACAACGACACACGGAATGCCACTACTGTGGAGAACTTCTTGTTCGGCCTTGAGTAGTACTTCCAGGCCATGAGGGTTGTCGACGATCTGACCAGGATAGGCAATGCCCCAATGTTTTTAAGAGTAGTTGCCCAACTCAGTCAAACTCTGGCAACAGTAGGGGACAGAAGATGGGGCAAAAGAAGTAGGATTCTGGTTGCAACGAGGGTGGACAACATAAGCCCTCAAATGATCGTCCTAAGCATGAGAAGAAATCTAGAGGTAAGCACAACTCGATTAATCCTCCTAGGTCCTGTTTTATTTGTGATTGACCGCACTGGTGAAGGACTGCCTCAAATGCAAAGCTATGAATGCAATGATGGCGGCACTTGACCCAGAAAAGGCCGACGAAGAAGCCCAAGTGGACATCAGATCTATCTAATGTTTGGGTAATCTCTTGAAATGTTTCTCCCCAACAATTACCAAGGAGAAGAGACTGTTGTATGCTGATCTTATGATTTAGGGCAAATCAGCTTGTCCAACGCACAACTTCATGGATGCAGAAGAGGCCAAACGTCTAGGCCTCAAACTAACAAAGGGAAACGGCACCATCAAAGCGGTGAACTCGGAAGCAAAACCTGTCCAAGGCATGGCACACGGAGTTGCTGTCCAGATCAGTGAATGGACGAGTAATTTAGACTTTACTGTCATTCCCATAAATGATTTCAAAGTGGTGTTAGGTCTTGCATTCTTTTGCGAAACTTTGGCTTTTCCTATGCCTGCTTCACGTTCTCTTGTGGTTGTCGACAACCATAAGATCCTCATAGTTCCCTTGAAGCACAATGAGAGATCTTAACCATTGATGATTTCGGCCTTGCAATTCAAGCGGGGTCTTAAGTTGGGTCTTGTGTCACGGCCCATCCATAAACATTACCAAACTAGGCCCGTTGGACTAGCCCAATTGATGCTTCAAAGACTTAACCTTCTGCATAAGCGCTTAGGTAAGCACTTTATATATGTAAGCGCTTAGGTAAGAGCTTCGCTTTGGTAAGCGCTTAGGTAAGCGCTTCGCTTAGGTAAGCGCTTAGGTATTCTCTCTTGTAAATATCTAAGATATTTTAGAGAAACAATTCTAGCCACATATTGAGGAGGTGGAACTACTATAAATACCCCCACTCCTCTCATTTGTAAAGACACCATTGAATTGCAAGTTCTTTCCTTTGCAAAGCTCTCTCTCTCTCTCTTGTGCCTTGGGTTTCCTTGTCCCTCTTAAGCCTCTTTCGACTCCAAGTTGATTCTCTCAAATTCTCTAAAGCTTACTTAGCATCTTCTCTCATAAGATCGACTAAGTGCCGCACTGGTTAGCACGTCCAAGCCTAACTCCGTGACAGGTGGTATCAGAGCAAGGTAATCCCAAACCCTACTTTGTTCTTGTTTAAGTTGTGAGAATGGTAGGTGAGGAAGGAATCGTTGTTACTGACATCAAGCAGCAACAAATCGAGCTTTAAGCTCGTGGTCGAGAGGAGCAGCGTGTTCCAGTTAAACGAGGGAAGTCCAAGGTTGCAACAAAGGAGCCTGTGGAGTCTCGTGTGGCTGTCCTAGAAAGGAGCATGATGGACGTGAGTTCTTTGGTGGGAGATCTAAGTGATCAAATTGACAATTTGATCCAGGGGGAATGCTGAAATCACCAAGGCTGCCAAGTCTATGATTGGGGAATTCAGCTATACTTTCAAGGGAGAACTGAGCTCCCTTAGCCAAGAAATATCTGATCTGCGGAAGTTCGTTGAAGGAGAAATTCACGATCTTCGTAGGGAGATAAGTTCTCTTCGTTTAAGTAGTCCACTTTCGATGAGTACTGCAGGTACAAGCAGCACTACGGTTGGGCACAGTCTAAAAGTTCCCAAACCTGCCATGTACAAGGGCAGTCGCAACGCCACTATTGTGGAGAACTTTCTATTTGGTCTTGAACAATACTTTGAGGCCATGGGAGTTGTTGATGACTTTGCTAGGATAAGCAACACTTCAGCCTTCTTTCGGGATGCCGCTCGACTATGGTGGAGAAGAAAGCATTCCGAACGGGAGAAGGGCCTGTGCGTGATTAACACATGTGAGCAATTCAAGGTTGAGTTGCGCAAACAATTCGTCCCTCACAATGCAGATAGCGAAGTTAAAGGGAAGCTGCGTCGTCTCGAGCAAACAGGTAGTGTTTTTGAATACGTTAAGGAATTTACTACTCTTATGCTTGAAATTGATGATTTGTCAGACAAGGACTTCCTCTTCCACTTTAAAGATGGCTTAAAGGATTGGGTTAGAGTAAAATTGGATCGGTGTAATGTGCAGACTTTGGATGACGCCATTACTGCAGCTGAAACGCTAATCAACTACTCAACCCACTCCAAGAACAAAAGCCTAACTCTAATAAAAGTAGGGGAGAGAAGGGCGGACAGAAGAGGGAGGCAAGCCACAAAGAGGGAAGACAACAGAATTCCTCAAGTGGCAAGCCCAAGAACTTTTCGGCAAGCGCAATAGACCTCCGAGGCCATACTTCATATGTGACGGACCACATTGGGTTAAGGATTGCCCTAACCGCAAAGTGATGAATGCTATTCTAGCAGAACACAACAAGGAGAAACCCAAAGAGGAGCCTCAAGCTGATTTGGGAGCTATCCAACACTCGGGTACTCTCTCCAAGATTTTCTCTCCCACGGTCCCCAAGGAGAAAGGCTTACTGTATGTTGATACGTCTATTGGAGACAAATTTCATGGACGTACAAGAGGCCAAACGTCTAGGTCTCAAACTTTCCAATGGAGTTGGCACCATCAAGGCAGTCAATTCCGAAGCAAAGCCAATTCATGGGATAGTGGAAGGAGTAGTCGTGAAGATTGATGATTGGCAAGGTAAGCTAGACTTTATCATTGTCCCTATGGATGACTTTAAAATGGTTTTAGGTCTTGCTTTCTTTTGCAAAGCTTTAGCTTTTCCGGTTCCCGCATTGAATTCCCTTGTAATTCTCGACAACCACAAGATCCGAGTGATTCCGTCGAAAAGCATGGAGAAATCTAAAGCATCAATAATTTCTGCCTTGCAATTCAAACGGGGTCTCAAGGTGGATCAAAGTTATGTTGCCACCATGAGGGAGCTAAGGGACGAGGAAGACATGACAAAGCCTACTCCTGCACTCCCACAACCTATCCAAGCTGTCCTTGAAGAATTCAAGGACTTGATGCCTTTGAAGTTGCCTAAGAAGTTGCCTCCTAGGCGAGATGTAGATCATCACATCGAGCTAGAACCAGGTGCTAAGCCCTTTGTCGTGGCCCCTTACCACATGGCACCTCCCAAACTCACGGAATTAAGGAAGCAACTCAAAGATTTGCTTGACTTGGGCTACATTCAGTCATCAAAGGCCCCCTTTGGTGCCCCAGTCCTCTTACAAAAGAAAAAGGATGGATCACTACGAATGTGCATAGACTATCAAGCCTTAAACAAGGTAACCATTAAGAACAAGTACCCAATTCCACTAATAGCCGATCTCTTTGATCAATTAGGGAAAGCAAGGTACTTCACGAAGCTGCACCTAAGGTCGGGGTACTATAAAGTTCGTATAGCATGTGGTGATGAGCCAAAAATTGCGTGCGTAGCACGTTACGGAGCTTTCAAGTTCCTAGTTATGCCCTTTGGCCTCACCAACGCCCCTGCTACCTTCTGCACGCTAATGAACAAGGTACTTCATCCATTCTTTGATATATTCGTAGTAGTTTATTTAGATGACATAGTGATCTACAGCAACACCCTTGAGGAGCACAAAGATCACTTGAAACAAGTCTTTCAAGTTCTACACGAAAATGAGCTCTACGTTAAGAAGGAGAAGTGCTCTTTTGCGAAGCAAGAGGTGGATTTCCTTGGTCACAAGATCAAGGACAGCAAGCTTATGATGGATCAAGCAAAGATCCATTCCATTCAAGAGTGGGAGCCTCCAACAAAAGTCCCTAAATTGCGATCATTCTTGGGACTAGTTAACTACTATCGACGGTTTATTAAGGGATATTCTGCCATAGCCGCACCATTGACGGAGCTACTCAAGAAGAATGTCACATGGTATTGGTCGAAGGAATGCCAATCCTCCTTTGAGAGATTGAAACACTCAGTCTCTAAAGAACCTATCATGGCATTACATGACTACAAGAAGGCTTTCGAAGTTCACACAGACGCATCTGACTTTGCCATTAAGGGAGCATTGATGCAGGATGGGCATCCCATTGCCTACGAAAGCCGTAAGTTGAATGACACGGAAAGGCGGTACACCATCTAAGATAAGGATATGATTGCCATCATCCACTACCTACGCATATGGAGGCACTATCTGCTTGGAAGTCAGTTTGTGATCATCACTGACAATATTGCCACAAGCTACTTTCAGTCACAAAAGAAGCTGAGCCCTAAGCAAGCTCGTTGGCAAGATTTCTTGGCCGAATTTGACTACAAACTCCAATATAAGCCAGGTAAGGCTAATGTTGTTGCTGATGCGTTAAGTCGTAAGGCAGAACTAGCATCATTAACCACCAGCACACCAAAGAGTGACTTCCTTGAACGAATCAAGGAGGGGACGTCACAAGACAACTTGGCCAAGAATTTGCTAAGGATGGCAAGTGAAGGGAAGACTCGACGGTTTTGGCTAAACGATGGGATTCTCATGATGATTGGCCAACAAGTCTTCGTACCTAAGTGGGGAAGCCTACGAAGGGACATTCTCAAGGAGTGTCATGATTCTCTATGGGCTGCTCACCCAGGTATGGCACGAACCCTTGCCCTTATCCAACAAAGTTATTACTGGCCACAGATGCAGGATGATGTTGAGACCTATGTGCGGACATGTCTTGTTTGTCAACAAGACAAGGTGGAACAACAACGCCCCGTTGGTCTACTTGAGCCACTACCAATTGCCGAAAGACCTTGAGAAAGTGTCTCAATGGACTTCATTATGGCCTTACCTTATTCCGATGGATATGGAAGCATCATGGTGATTGTTGATCTATTCAGCAAGTACACCATCTTCATTCCAGCCCCCGCTGATTGCAAAGTCGATGAAATAGCTCACCTATTCTTTAAGAACATGGTGAAGTTGTGGGGAGTTCCTAAAAGCATCATAAGTGATAAGGATCCCCACTTCACAGGTAAATTCTGGCGTGAATTGTTTAAATTGTTGGGGACTGATTTGAATTTCTCAACCAGCTTCCATCCTCAAAGCGATGGCCAAACCGAACACATCAATGCTTTGTTGGAACAATATCTACGGCATTACGTCAGTGCCCATCAACGAGATTGGGCAAAGTTGCTTGATGTTGCCCAATTCTCCTACAACCTCCAAAGGAGTGAAGCAGTAGGCAAAAGTCCGTTCAAAATTGTCACGGGACAACAGCCTCTAACTCCGAGTGCTATTGTCTCTTCCTACATGGGAAGCAACCCTGCTGCTTACAAATTTGCAAAGGAATGACATGAAGAGGCAGACATCACAAGGACCTTCCTTGATAAAGCTGCCAAAAGAATGAAGAAATGGGCCGATGCCAAGCGACGCCTGAAGGAATACATGAAAGGAGACTTGGTGATTGTAAAATTACAACCTAACCAATTCAAGTCCTTACGAAAAGTGCACAAAGGCCTAGTGAGGAGATACGAAGGGTCATTTCCCATAATCAAACGAGTAGGGAAGGTCGCCTACCAAGTCCAACTTCCCCCAAAACTCAAAATTCACGTCTTTCATGTAAGTCTTCTAAAGACCTTTCATAAAGACACCGAAGATCCGAGCCGTGGGGAATCCAAACGTGCACCAACTGCGGTCATCACCGAATTCAACAAGGAAGTGGAATGCATCCTTGCTGATAAAGTGATACGAAAGAGAGGAGTTCCTAACTACACTGAGTACTTAGTCAAGTGGAAAGATCTACCAGACCACGAGGTGAGTTGGGAATGAGAAGATTTACTTTGGCAATTTGCAGATCATGTACAACGCTACAAAGACGAAGGCGTGACGAGGACGTCACGAGATTAAGTGGGGGAGGATGTCACGGCCCGTCCACAAACATTGCCAAACTAGGCCCGTTAGACTAGCCCAATTGATACTCCAAAGACTTAACCTTCTGCATAAGTGCTTAGGTAAGCGCTTCACTTATGTAAGCGTTTAGGTAAGCACCTCGCTTTAGTAAGCGCTTAGGTAAGCGCCTCGTTTAGGTAAGCGCTTAGGTATTCTCTCTTGTAAATATCTAAGATATTTTAGAGAAACAATTGTAGCTACACATTAAGGAGGTGGAACTACTATAAATACCCCCATTCCTCTCATTTGTAAAGACACCATTGAATTGTAAGTTCTCTCCTTTGCAAAGCTCTCTCTCTCTCTCTCTTTCTCTCTCTCTCTCTCTCTCTCTCTCTCTCTCTCTCTCTAGTGCCTTTGGTTTCCTTGTCCCTCTTAAGCCTCCTTCGACTCCAAGTCGATTCTCTCAAATTCTCTAAGGCTTACTTAGCGTCTTCTCTCGCAAGATCGACTAAGTGCCGCACGGGTTAGCACATCTAAAGCATGTCCAAGCCTAACTCCGTGACACCTGGCTATGTCGCTACCATACGAGAGCTAAGCGATGGGGAAGATATAGCAATACCAACTCTCGCACTGCCACAACCGATTCAAGCTGTCCTTACTAAGTTCAAGGAAGTCATGTCATCCAAGTTACCAAAGAAGCTTCCACCAAAGCGAGATGTGGATCACCACATCGAGTTGGAACTTGGTGCCAAACTTGCCATGGCTCTTTATCACATGGCACCTCCGGATCTCACTGAACTAAGGAAGCAACTCCACGATCTAATCGAGTCGAGCTACATTCAGCCATTGAAAGCCCCATTTGGTGCCCCAGTCCTCTTTTAGAAAAAGAAGGATGGATTACTTCGCATGTGTATCAACTACCAAGTCTTGAACAAGGTCACTATCAAGAACAAGTATCTGATCCCCTTAATAGCTGATCTCTTTGACTAACTCGGGAATGCGAGGTACTTTACTAAGCTAGATTTGCGATCGGGATACTACCAGGTTCATATAGTACAAGGTGATAAGCCAAAGACGACCTGTGTGACACGCTACGGAGTGTTCGAATTCTTAGTCATGCCCGTTGGCCTCACCAACGCGCCAGCCACCTTCTGCACACTCATGAACAAGGCACTACATCTTTTCCTGGACAAATTCGTCGTAGTCTATTTGGATGATATTGTGGTATATAGCACACATTTGAGGAGCACGCTGAGCACCTCAAGCAAGTCTTCCAAGCTCTATGGGTAAACGAATTGTTCGTCAAGAAGGAGAAGTGCTCGTTCACCAAGTAAGAGGTGGACTTCCTTGGCCACCAAATCAAGAATGGTAGACTATTGATGGATCCAGCGAAGGTGCGAGCCATCCAACAATGGGAGCCTCCAACCAAAGTCCCAGAATTGCGATCTTTCCTGAGACTTATCAACTACTACCGTTGGTTCATCAAGGAATACTCTGCCGTAGCTGCACCCTTGACCGACTTGCTGAAGAAGAACCACACTTGGCATTGGGTGGATGAATGTCAAGCTTCCTTTGAGAGATTAAAGCAAGCGATCTCTAAGGAACCCGTTATGGTACTACCGAACTACGAAAAGCCTTTCAAAGTCCATACTGATGCATCCGACTTCGCGATTAGAGGAGTCTTAATGCAGGATAGGCATCCTATTACCTATGAAAGCCGCAAGCTAAATGATACGGAGAGATGGTATACCATCTAGGACAAAGAGATGACTGACGTCATCCACTGCTTGCACACTTAGAGACACTATCTCCTCGGAAGTCAGTTCGTGATCATGACTGATAATGTTGCTACGAGCTACTTCCAGACTCAAAAGAAACTCAGCCCCAAGCAAGCTCGTTGACAAGACTTAGCAGAATTTGATTATATATTGCAATATAAGCCAGGTCAAGCCAATGTTGTTGCTGATGCTCTGAGTAGGAAAGCAGAACTAATAACTCTTGCTACTAGTAATCCTACGAGCAACCTCCTTGTACGAATCAAGGAAGGTACTGGACAAGACAAACTAGCCAACAATCTAGTGAGATTGGATAGTGAGGGGAAGACTCTTCGATTTTGGGTGAATAATGGAGTCTTAATGATAATCGAGAATCGCGTCTTCGTACTGAAGTGAGGAAACTTGCAGAAGGAAATCCTCAAGGAATGCCACAACTCTCTATGGGCTAGTCACCCAGGTATGGCACGAACCCTTACTTTTGTCCAACAACATTACTTTTGGCCGCATATGCATACAGATGTCGAGGCCTATGTGCGAACTTGCTTAATTTGCCAACAAGACAAGGTAGAACAATAGCCACTAGCCGGTCTACTTAAACCACTACTCATTCCCGAGAAGCCATGGGAAAGTGTCTCAATGGATTTTATTGTGGCTCTACCAAAGTCAGACGGATGTGGAAGCATTATGGTTGTAGTTGATCGGTTCAGCAAGTATGGTATCTTCATTCCAGCCCCTACTGATTGTAAGGTGGATGAAACTGCTCGCTTGTTCTTCAGGAACATAGTAAAGTTATGAGGTGTGCCAAAGAACATCATCAGTAATAGAGACCCCTGCTTTATAGGTAAATTCTAGCGTGAGCTATTCAAGTTACTGTGAACCGAGCTGAACTTCTCGATAATCTTCCATCTTCAAACCGATGGGCAAACTGAGCAAGTTAATGCCTTGCTCGAACAATACTTAAGGCACTATGTTAGTGCTCACCAACGAGATTAGGCGAAGCTACTTGACATTGCTCAATTCTCATACAACCTTCAGAGGAGCGAGGGCACAATCAAAAGCCCATTTGAGATTGTTATAGGACAACAACCATTGACACCAAGTGCTATTGCCTCTCCTTACACTGGCAACAACCTGTCTGCCTTCAAGTTTGTAAAGGAATTGCACGAGGAAGTAGACATAACAAGGGCTTACCTTGACAAAACGGCCAAGAAGATGAAAAGATAGGCTGACACCAAGCGACACCCAAAAGACTACACTGTAGGAGACATGGTGATGGTGAAGTTGCTGCCCAACCAGTTCAAGTCACTACGCAAGGTACATAAGGGCTTGGTACGGAAGTACAAAGGGTCATTTCTTATCATTAAGTGTGTAGGGAAGGCTGCTTATCAAGTCCAACTCCCTCCCAAGCTAAAGATCTACAATGTTTTCCATGTAAGTCTTCTAAAACCTTTCTATAGAGACGAAGAGGATCCAAGCTGAAACAAGTTAAAGCGTACACCAACGGCTGTGGTCACCGAATTCAACAAGGAGGTGGAATGCATCCTTGTTAATCGAATAATCCAGAGAAGGGGAGTTCCCAACTATACTTAGTACTTAGTGAAATGGAAGGCTTTGCTAGACCACGAGGTTAGTTGGAAATGAGAATATCAGTTTTGGCAATTTGCCAATCACATTCGGCAATTTAAGGCTGAAATTGTGACAAGGATGTCGTAAAATTAAGTTAGGGAGGATGTCACTAGGATACATTGATCCAACCCACTCATGTATCCTTAAGGTGCAAATTCGGGCCAAGACCTAAAAACCTCCAAGGGCTGTCCAGTTCATTTGCTACGAAAGGTCCCAGAAGCCTACAATTGACTAAGAGAATTATGGAAGGGACCATATCTAAAATAATTCATGTATATACTTAGAATATTCTTTATCTAAAATAATTATAGTATATGTCAAAGCATATTCCTTTTTAAGTCCTTCTTTTGAGTTGTATAAATAAGCTACTCATTTCATTTGTAAAGCATATAACGTAGTTTTTGCGGGGGAGAATTCCGGAATACGAAGTTAACAGCACATATAGATGTGAAGCAACACATGTATAAGACCAGGAAAACATACCCATAAGGATCTTCTGCCAGAAGTAGTGCATTCGCTGTTATCTCAGCCACCATACGGTCCCTGGATTCTCCTTGGGCATTATCAAAGCATTGCTGCTGGACACAACATCCACTCTTGTTTGTTGCTATTCCAAAGCAGTTTTCTGCTATCTCGTTCAGAAGATACTGCCAGAGGCATTCCATTGTCAAACATAATTGAAAACATAACTAGGAGTAATGTAAAACTAGTCTATTAGGCGAAAGTGACTCCTATTTGTACAGAAATGGTATCATCAAGGATAAGATTGAAGCTTAAAGGGAAAGACCACCATGCCAGTAGAGATAAGCACAATATTCCCATCATTCCAACCCTCAAAGTGGAAGTCTGTAAGAAAGAAAACACGAAAATGATGAAAATTTCTAGTAAAAGAAATTGACAGACAATGAATCATGGGAATTAATTTGATATGGAAAGTTCATTCTGAAAGACGAGGGAGCAAACCATATGGTTCTGAGGTAAAGCAAAGTTTCCATCATTGGCCATGATTTCAGCTTCAGTATTCAAATTTTAAAAGCTCTAAAATTCCAGTCCACGGACTAAATTGACCATTAAGGTCAAATATTGTGAAAATAAGTTCACAACTTAGATTATGTTGACCTTGGAAAGCGTAGGAGAATACATCAACTCATTTCTAAAAAATATATAAACAGAAGAACACAAATATAACACAACTTTGTGTACTAAACTGTGCTGTTAGAGATATTAAATGCTGTCCTGAGTGATGGAAGAAGCCTGAAATAAAAATTAACTTAAGAAGAAGAAAGCGTGGAATAAAAAAATTAAGGGGAGTATTCATTAAGCCATTTAAAAGTACAGGAAGTTGTCCTGTTACAATTTTTCTTCCCTTTTTCTTTTCCATATTGGGTGCATTTTGACCCTAACTTCTTGCTAAACTTTGACTAAAAATAAAGATTCCATTTTAAAAGGGCAAATTGCATCTTCTAGTTCATCTTGAAACAGGCCTGTTAGCTTGCAGGACTCCGACAGTTATCCACTTCCTGATTACACCTTGTGCATGAACCACAACCACAAGTTCACGATTAAGAACACACAAATTACATTGTAAGAAAATGATAAAGCATGATTCCGTGTTTCATTTCACAGAACAAGCCACAGCCAACATGCTATTTATTTAAAACTCCACACTCCCTGGATTATGTTACCATCAGAATATCTCGGCACATTCAATTAGTCGAAAATCTACCAAACGATAAAATCTTTGGAGGTCGGGGCACAACCAGCCCATACAACATAACTAGTGTCTAACCAATTGTTGCAAAATATGATATTTACTTACAATTGCATACTTCAGTACCGTGGCTTGAATAAAAATAAGAAAAGAAAACATAAAACCTTAAGCTGTATCAGACAGCAGACAGTCACCATTTGCTCAAGAAAGCAAGAAAAGACATTGAAAAAGAAAAATGTCCCAGCTGTTTTCACACCTCCTTGAGAAGATAGACAAATTTATCCAAACACGTGTTATGCTTCTACCAATTCAAATGCATATGCTCCTGGAAACTCTTAAACAGAATTCACTCCTTAATTCTCCAAACAGCAGCATTTCAATTGAAAAAACAAGAGCAAAACATATAAAAGTGACGATTAGACCCTGCACTACTTTGTCCGAGGCATGAACTGAAGATTCACCTTTTCTTCCATAAGTATCCTCTTCTTCTTCCCCTAACCCTTCTTTTTAGTTTTTAGGGCATTGGAGTAAGAATTTTGGTTGACAAACCTACACAGATCACCCACCACAAACGGTAGGCATCAAAGTGCCAAACCCGCAATTTCATAAGAGTATTTTTCTGCCAATTGTTAAGTCGAAATAATATTGTGTCTAATATCGAAAGGTTTGAGTTTATCAGTCATAACTAAATAACGAAGAAAATATACATAAAAACTCGACAAAATAGATTAAAATCACCAGAACATATGGGATTTTTACGTAATGATCTCAGAAGGAAAACTTGAATTGTTGGAATATGTATCTGGACAACTTTTAGACTCGCCTTGCCAAACCTAATGTTTAGCTGCTTTTGACATTTTCCATTAGCTCCTTTATTGTTACGCACGATTATTTATTTTTCTCCATAGCAATAAAAGTTGTTACCGGTGTATTTTTAGACTCCTGTCTTTTAAGAAATTAAAACACAAGCGGAAATAAGAATAATCTTTCATTTTTGCTGGGGGCTAGAATTTGAGCCGGACTAACTAGGGCCCATTCAACTTTATCACTTATCACTAGACCACCTTCTTCAGGGGCAATGTCTGCCTAGCCTATAAGCTTTATTTAAAAGAAATTTTCAAAAAGACCAAAACATTTTAATTTTGGCAAATTGCATTTAAAGTTATATAGAGGCTGATTATTCAACTAGGTCAACAGAACTTCTTTCCACTTGGTTTCCAGCAGGAATTATTAATGCTATCGGTAGGGCTAAGTGCATTCCACAGATTGACCAAAATTTTCTTATGCAACGCCCAGGTTTGTATTTTGCGAGCGAGGAATAGGAGTCATTGCTCTTCTTTTGGATGGCAGAGGAAGTTAAATTTTGTCGTTTTTACGGGACAACTAAATATACGTGACACATTTTGAAACTCACACCTTTACTTATTACGGGTCAGCTTTCCCACACGATATGAAATTTATCCATTTAATGCCGGGTCAAAGGCAAATTATGAACCTTATCGAGAGTGAAATACCTTTAATTCTTACAAGAAGACAGTCAAAAAAGTAACTTGTACCATTTAGAATATAAGAATATTGATTTAAATATTCTTGTTAAACAATAAGTTGAGAGAGAACGCATCCATAGCAAAGAGCCTACTAAAAAATGGGATATTTGTTGGTAGGTTACTCATTAGAATTTTGGGAGAGTCTCACGTTAAAAACTTGTGGGGAGTACGTGTGAAGTATGATTTATAAAAGAAAAGGACATACAAATTGGTCTTATTGAGTATATTTGATATATAATTTGTTTTTTCTTTAGTATTATTATTGGATTTTACTTTTGAGTCCATTTATAAGCTCTCTCATTTAGAGTATAGTAGAACTTTGCAGTAGTGGCTTTTGGACATAGGTAATCAAATTGAACTACATAATTTTAGTGTGCTCTCTCATTTTCTCTCTCCTTTATTAACTTTGTTGCATTTATTTTATTAACTAATATTTGGTGGTTGTGTATCCTTTATTTGAGTCTCTGTGCACCACAATAAGTGGCATTAAAGCCTTAGGTTTTAGGTGATAGGTGATTTAGGAATTGACTAACTATTTATGGTTATTAGCTTTGGTGTTATTTTTGAATAAGTTAAGATTAGGGGTAGTCTGCCTAAGGAGACTGGTTCTGTTTGGAGATAGCATTATGACCCTTCCACTTCCTTAGAGGGGTAGTTTTACATTGTGTGTATCTCCCAACCTTTCTTGAAAGTATACCCTTTTAAGGAACTGATTATTTTGAGTACTAAGTTATAAGTAATGGTAGCTGTTGTTCTTACAACCTTGTATGATTTATAATTGTTGTCAACTAGGTTTAAGTGTGTAAGAAAATAAAGTCACATGAAAGGGTAAGAAGGTAAATCCATATGAAAGGGCAAGAACATAAATCCGTATGGAAGGGCAAGAAAGTAAATCTGCCGCATGAGAGCAAAAACGTAAATCTACCATATAAGCCCTTTTAGGGTTTCATGGAGTAGAGTATATAATGGTCTTAGAAGATAAAGAACATGGAGTCGTCAATTTTAAGCATTCAGCAAAACAACCAACCAACCAAAGAGAACACCAAATCCTATACAGAAGAACACCACCTGCAAAAAAAAAAAAAAAAAGTATTTGAGTGAACACTAGCTGTCGTGAACAGTAGCATCGAGTGAAAAAAATTGAGAGTTGAACGAAGATATACTAATGGCAACAAAGAAGGAACACGACAAAGAGAGAGAAAAGAGAAAAATCCGGCTGGACAACAAAAGAGAGAGAAACAGGCAAGCGAGCCGTGAGACAGTGAGATCGTCAGATAAGGAGACGAGTGAAACTATAAGACGGTGAGTAGGAATTGTGTGATACAACGTAGAGAAAGAATTCAGTGAAGCATTGAACTCAACATATTTCTAGACTTCTTCAAGAGAGGTTAGAGAACATTGCGATGAACTTTTAAGCTGCAGTGAAGCAGCTTTTCAATTCAACAAAGGCAAGACAAATTAGAAGAATGGTAGACATAGTAAGTGACACTTTTTGTATTATACTTGCTTAGTAATTACAATAGTGAAAGGAGTATAGAATTAAAAACATCCATTGTAACCTGTATTCATAAGTATAATGGATAGTTTCGGTAGAGGGAGAGTCCCTACCACCGTGGATGTACTTCACGTTGACGGAACTACGTAAATCTCGTGTGTCATTAATTTACTTTACATTTTGTATTTTGAATTGAGTTGTGAACGCAGCTAAAGTATCAGCCAACTCATAACCTAACGAAGACTCAAACAAAAACATCCGTATTGTCTATTAGGCAAGGTGTTTAAAAGGTGACTTTGGGGACTATTGTGATTAGTAGCTAGTAATAGATCTACCTTAGTCGAGTCTGAGAAAGAATTTGCTTTTAAGAAGAGGTTGAAGTTGTTCACTTACCTGTGAATTGCGAATTGTGGTAATACTGATTCACTTCCTCTTTCAGTATCACAAATTAGTAAATCATAAGGAGAAGTCGGGAACTTCAATAGCAAAAATAGAAATTGATAAATTTGACAGTGGAAATAATTTTGGTATTTGGCAAAGTGAAATTTAAAATGCACTGTGCCAACAAGATTAGATATCACTTTATAAAAAAATAAATTGGATGATATGAAAATAAATCTACTTTACAGTCAACAGTAGCTTTATCTACTATTAAGGTAAAATATATGGTAGTGACAAAAGATATGAAAGTGGCAATTTAATTATAGGGTTTGTTACATGAATTCGGCATAATGTAGAAGAAGATTACAGTTTATTCAAATAACCAAAGTATGTACCATCCATTTGGCTAAGAAGCCAGTGTTCTATGCACACACGAAGTATATCGATATTAGATATCACTTTAGTTGAGATATTATTTGAAGAGAATATTGTATTAAATAAGATTGAAACTACTGGCAACCTTATTGATATGATGACCAAGGTGGTGACGATGATTAAGTTCATTCATTATTTGAACTTGATCAACATTAAAGAAGTTTGATCTAATTCACTTGAAGGTCTTACTATTTTGACTAATTTAACAAGGTAAAAATTATTGGTAGGTGACTCATTAGAAATTTAGGGAGTCCCACGTTGAAAACTTATAGTGAGTATGTGTGAGGTATGACTTATAAAAGAAATCTTTATATAATAGATTTAGATATAAAAAGAGATTGATTTACAATTTATTTTTTCATTAGTATTATTATTGAACTTTACTTTTTATCCTATTTTGTAAGATCTTTTATTTGGAGCATAATGAAATTTTGTAATAGCGGCCCGTGGACATAGGCAATCAAGTCAAATTACATAATTTTGTTGTGTTTCTTCTGTATGTTTTATTTAAGTTTTTGTTGGGCATTACAACCATATCAATTCTTGATCTGATTTAGATTTTTTTAAAATTATTCAAATTAACTACCAATATAAAAATTAATGAACCATACACATGTATGTACGGGTGTTCTGAGAAGTACTGAGATGCTTAGCTCTTTCTCTCCCTCTGCATTTTCCTTTGCTTTGATGGAGTTAGATTTAACTTAAAATGGAGAGAGTTGGCCAGATTTGCAATTCCTCGAAAGACCGGCAGCTTTGGGTGCAAAACGTAGATGCTTTGCTTTTTGTTGGTGGAAAGTTCGGCATGCAATTTGTTCCCTTGTAATTCGTGGCGCGGCGTCGTTTAGTGGCTGCATGGGACGAATGTGACTTGACGACTGTTTTTTGACGGTTTGCGTTGACAGATTCATGCCAAGCATGGTACGAATAAAAAAAAAAGAAAAACCGTAGTTGTTTCCTATGGGGCCCATAACGTCTCGATGACTCATCCACCTGATCGATGCCACGCGACACCATCACTACGTGCCTTGCGATTGACCGGTTGGCCTACCTCGCCACTAAAAAAGCCGAAAAGCATCGTATACTAATAAAACAGAAGAAAAAAGCCTACAGATGAAGGGAACGGAGGGAAAAAAAAGGGGACAAATGAGTCAATATCTCATTCAATTATTTTTTAATATTAAAAAATAATTAGACTGTGAATTATATAATAAAATTAATATTTTTATTATCATAAATATCATATTTTCTTATTAAAATTAAATTATTTTAATAATATCTCATTTAACCTTCTAAATACTTAATAGTTTCAAATTAGAAAAACTAAATGATATCTTATAACGATGGTATAAAGTCTAACTTTTTTTTTTTTTTTTAACTCGACTTATTTGGTTTGCTTCCCAAAAAAAATGATTACAATGATTTAAAAATTGAAATAAAAAATTATTTGAAATTTTTAGTGAATAATTACACTATTACAATGCACATCGATGATATATATATATATATATATATATATATTATTTTCTTCATACTCTTTCTTGAATTAATCTACAGTTACTGAGCTAAAAATAAATAATTTTTACTTGCTGTTAGTTGAGGTCTTGAGGGCTTGTTATAACTTCAGGACAACTGGGAATTATTCCACGGTAGAATGTTATGCATTTACATTCCTATGGGGAAAGTCATAAAACTGGATATTAGGATATAGATCCACCAGGAAAGGTTGACTAAAATCGATTGACGGTTGTTGCTACTTGTCTTTTATTACTTACTAGGCTACATCAAACTAATTTTCATTTTTCACACACCGCTGTTGGTTTAAAGCAGGCCGAGAAAAACTTCAAAAGGACGACTGCATTATACTCTCCCTTTGATGGGAAAAGCTTATTCCGAAAATTCGACAATGGAACCCTCCCTCAGGGTTGCCCCACATCTAATTACCCCGGTGATCTCCATTGCCATCCAAATAACGGCGGCTATTACTCTAACTACAGAGACAACAATGCTCCTAGGACAGGATTCAACAATAATGAACAAATCACAGGCCCACGTCTCTTCCAAAGAGCGTCCTTCCAGACATTGAGTTGATGGGGTTAGGCTACACTTCACAAAGGGATACGCAACATTGTGCCATTTGATAAAAAAGGATAATCTTTTATATATAAAAGAACTTCCAAGACAATTATGGAAATACAGTAGCTAACCGGAGAGGAGACTTGTGCATACAATCTTCCAGACTCCATGGGGGATTAGAAATGGGATGATTGTGTATTCCAGTCCACAACATCCTGAATCCCCTCTTTCCAGTGCTATATCTTCCCCATATCTCGCAATACCAACACGACCCTACAACAGACACAACCACTCTCCAGGCTGAAAACAATTAGGATACTTATAATCCAAACAACAACTAATAGGAAAGGAGGAGGCAAAAACCGAAAAAAAAAAAAAACCCAACGACAAAAGGAACTATAAAACAGAATGTGCCAACAAAAAAAACTACAGTTTCAGGAAAGTTCTGATGAGAATGCTTCTCTTATTGTCTTATATGTCTACAAATACGGTTGCTTCTTCTTGGTGAACCAAGCAAGGACCTTTTTGCCATGAATGTTGCTGCGCATCATT
Organism: Ceriops zippeliana; assembly: GCA_037897445.1. NCBI lineage: Eukaryota > Viridiplantae > Streptophyta > Magnoliopsida > Malpighiales > Rhizophoraceae > Ceriops > Ceriops zippeliana. Next base: position 2,042,637 of record JBAPLH010001437.1, on the reverse strand, counting down.
GGGAGGTTCATCTGAATCAGTTTTACTAGTGCATTGTACACTGGTCCCCCATGTTGCTGCAAATGCCAACAGGTCAACACAACGACATGTGCGATACATTTAAAATGCTGGGGTCATTAAAATAATTAAAGTAACTGATTAAGACTACAATGACGTGGATAAAAAATAAGTCAAGTCGATCTTCTGATTGCCGGTAAATTGGCTGTTGGGCATCAATTAAAAGATTGTGCACGGATTTTTTGTGTTGATCACTGCAGCTTACCAAGTCATTTCAACCACCTTAGTGAATTCAAATTGAGTTATGTTATAGTGCCTTAAATCCAGTATGCAGCTCAAACAAAGCAAACTGACAAGTATATATACATTAAGAGCGCTAAAATTCATACCTTTGATACTGTTAGTACCGCCTGGATAACATAATTTCCATAAGGATGAACAAGAAGCGTAGCAGCATTTCGGCAGTTAAGCAACTCCTTAACAATTTGCATCGATTGGTCCTCCCTGGTCCACAATAAGCACTTCTCCACTACATTACTGCCATATTTATTACAGGAGAGATCAGTGTAACTCCCTTCAAGCTGTGCAAGAAGATTTGCTGTGATTTGAGGAACTTTGTATTCCAGCATATGCTGTACAACATAGTTTCTGCAGGGAGAATTGCAGAATCCCAAGTTAACAGTACATCTAAATGTGAAGCAACAAATGCATAAGACCAGGAAAGGATACCCATAAGGATCTTCTGCCAGAAGTAGTGCATTTGCTGTTATCTCAGCCACCAGACGATCCCTGGATTCTCCTTGGGCATTATCAAGACATTGCTGCAGTACACAACATCCGCTCTTGTTTGTTGCTATTCCAAAGCAGTTTTCTGCTATCTCGTTCAGGAGGTACTGCCAGAGGCATTCCATTGTCAAACATAATTGAAAACATAACTAGGAGTAATGTAAAACTAGTCTATTAGGAGAAAGTGACTCCTATTTGTACAGATATGGTATCATCAAGGATAAGATTGAAGCTTAAAGGGAAAGACCACCATGCCAGTAGAGATAAGCACAATATTCCCATCATTCCAACCCTCAAAATGGAAGTCTGTAAGAAAGAAACACGAAAATGATGAAAATTCCTAGTAAAGAAACTGATGGACAATGAATCAGAGGAACTAATTTGATTTAGAATGTTCATTCTGAAAGACAAGGATGCAAACCATTTGGTTCTGAGGTAAAGAAAAGTTTCCATCACTGGCCATGATTTCAACTTCAGTATTCAAATTTTAAAAGCTCAACTTCAGTATTCAACTTCAGCAAAGTTTCCAGCCCACAAACTAAATTGACCAGTAAGGTCAAATATTGGTGTTGGACCTTGGAAAGCCTAGGAGAATAAAACAATTCTTTTCCAAAAAAATATGATACAGGAGAACACAACAAATATAACACAATTTTGTGTACTAAACTGTGCTGTTAGACACATTAAATGCTGGATCTCCCTGCCCTGAGGGATAGAAGAAGCCTGAAATAAAAATTAACTTGAGAAGAAGAAAGCATGAAATAAAATAATAATGATAATAATAATAATAATAATAATGAGAGTATTTATTAAGCCATCTACAAATACAGGAGGTTGTTTTATTACAATTTTTTTTTGTTTTCATATTGCATGCATTTTGACCCTAACTTTTTGCTAAACTTTGACTAAAAATAAAGATTCCATTTTAAAAAGGCAAATTGCCTCTTCTACTTCAGTCTTGAAACAGGCCCGCTTAGCTTGCAGGACTCCTATAGATATGCACTTACTGATTAAATCTAGTGCACGAGCCAACAACCACAAACTCACGAATGAGAACACACAAATTACATTGTAGGAAAATGACAAAGCATGATTCTATAACCATTTCACAGAACAAGCTACAGCCAATATGCTATTTATTACTCACTGGCTTATGTTACCATCAGAATATCTCAGCATATTCAATTAGTCGAAAATTTTCCTAACCATAAAATCTTTGGAGTTCAGGGCACAACCAGCCCTGAGAACATTACTAGTGTCTAACCAATTGCTGCAAAATATGATGCTTTACTTACAATTGCATACTTAGTACTCTGGCTTGAATAAAAATAAGAAAACAAAAAATAAAACCCAAACCCGTATAAGACAGTAGACAATCACTATTTAGTCAAGAAAGCAAGAAAAGATAAATTGAAAAAGAAAAATGTTCCTGCTGTTTTCACGCCTCCTTGAGAAGATAAACAAATTTATCCAAACATGTGTTATACTTCTACCAATTCAAATGCATATGCTACTGGAAACTGTTAAACGGAATTCACTCCTTATATAACAGTCGATGGCATACCGTGCATTTAATCAAGCTCAGAATCGGGTTTTGTTTTCACTTTCACGAACAGAACCCATATGAAGAAATCAATGAACATATGACTCAACAATAAGCCAAACAGCAGCATTTCAATTGAAAAACAAGAGCAAAATATATAAAAGTCAGGATTGGACCCTGCACTAATTTGTCCGAAGTATGAACTGAAGATTCACCTTATTGTCTTCAACCGAAAAATGCTTCGAGCAATGTACAATCACATGTTGGCCATTTCCATCTTTACACAGTGCAACAGCCACGGGGATTATAGCTGACATGAAAATCTTAATTTGATGTGGTTTGTTGATGTGATTTAACAGCGTCTGTAAAGCACGAGTTCTATCCGCAAAAGAAGCAAACAGATAAAATGAAGGAGTCAATACATAAAACAGAATCAAGGGAAAATCATGAGCCTCATTGTCAATACGCATCGTTTTGGAATAATAATTCACAATTAAGTGACAAGGAATTGAGGCAGCGAATGCACACAGTTGTGTATAAAGACATACCCATATATGTTAAGACAAATTCTAACAAGTTGAAATTTATCTCTAGTCAGCCTTAGCAGAATCTGAGTCTTCTGTTCTTCACTACAAATCTCTACAAGCCTTTGTACAACATAGTTTCCAAATTGATCAATCGTCAGCGCACCCACATGGTCTATCAACTCCAGAAACAGTATTTTGATTTCCTTCTGCGTTACACTCTTCATAATATCTTGCAACAATCTACACCCATATTGATCCTGGGAAAAAGGTAAAATTTTACCCCTCAAATCCGCCACTGACAAGTGATTCCAAGGTTCTTGCAAGCAATGAGGCATCCTGTTATGCGGACTAGACCTCACAAGATACTGGTTTTTAGAGATTAAGCGATTCATACGCGCGTGATTAGAATCTCGCCGGCTAAATCCTCTTGGACTAGCACGTGGGAATCCATTCCTGCTCATCATTTGCTCGTTGACGTTCGGGGTTAGATATGAAATAGGACTGAAGGGGTCCAACAAATCAATATCGGGGAGAAGGGTGTAATGCACATAATCTAGAAAGGAGGGAGGCACGCTGTAATGCAGATTGCGGCAAAATTCTGGAAACGAAAGCGGCTGGCAATCCCGAAGGGGCCCAGGAAAGAAATCATCACTAGAGCCCGGATAAGAAGGCAGGCCAGGAGAGGAGGAGGCAGAGAGGCGAGAAAAAGAAGACTCTATGGGTTCCGGCAGATTGCGCTGGTGGCGGCTGGCATGGGGAGGGGACTGAAAGTGATGATTCGGCCTCTCCATGAGGGTGAGGTAAAGGACGAAAAAAGAGTTCTTGAGTTGAGGAAGGCCTCTGGGATGGGAGAGGGTTTTATTTAATTGGTATTTATATGGGCGAGATAGGTGGGAAGGGTTTTTGGGTGGGTGGGGGGGGGGGGGCGGCCCCTTATCAGAATAAAAATCGCAGAATTAATAGGGAAGGGGAAGAGTATATTATATATATAATACCGGAACATAGAGTTTTATTGGGCGAGAGAGAAGCCAGAATTGGATTGTAGGAGACAGAGACGGAGAGAGTGAGGGAGAGAGAAAGAGAGAGGGGGTGTCGTGGATAGAGAGTGAGACTGGGTGCGCCTCCTCCCTGCTGCGATCATAATAAAATGCTTTCATCATCTTGCATGCAGTTTTGGCAATGTTCATGCCACACAATAGGAGAGGATAGAGAGAGAGAGAGAGAGAGAGAGAGAGAGAGAGGAAGGAAATAATAAGAAAGATGGCAAGCGGCTTTACGAGCGTCTGTGTGTGTTTTACCTACGAGGCCGTGTGTTTGTGTTTGACCAATCAACGCCAAGGGAAGTGGGGTCCTGCTTCTGTCCCTACACTGGATTTTTCTTTCACAAAACATAATAATTAATAAATAAATAGAAATAAGAAGACAATGCAAAACGGTTGTATCGTAACTTAATAATTAACGCTCATGAAGGACCAATATATATATAGTATCCATTATAACTCCATTTATTACATTCCTTTCTTTATAAGGTATATTTATTGTGTTCTTGGCTTTTGTTTTTTGTTTTTTTTATAAAGAAACAATTTGTTACCGACCCAAAATCTCACCGAATAAGCTACCTTAATTTCTCGGCATTTGATGGAGAAAAAGAAATTTAATCGTATCCCCAATCTAGTGGTTCACTTCTCTCACTAAGATTTACCGTAAATTTTAGTGTTTTCTTCCTCCATCAAGATTTTATATGAAAAAGAATATATAAAATTTGATGTTGGTTTCTCGTTAGTTTGTAGGGAACACAAATGGTTCGGTTTGATGCACTAATAATAATTTTCTTACACTTAAACAAGAGAGTAACAATGACTCTCTCACACCCCAACAACACATTTATTATTCATCCATTTTAATATATATATATATATATATAATAGACACACTTTAATATTTAATAATTATCTAAACAATAATATTTTTCAATAAAGCAGTTTTTTTCTCAAAATAAAAACAAAACATTTTGATTTCTCTATCATTATTTTTATAGATTTTTCTTTTCAACTATATGCATTAATAGTGTAGCTACTAGTGAATTTAGAGGGCAATTTCAAAAAGTATTTGGTAAAGTTTTTAGGTGCTTGTTGATTGGTGATAAGTAACAAAACTCCATTTATGTTCTCCCGAATCCTTCTGATGCATAACGCCAATCTTCTTCACAAGCAACAACACCTGGACTTTGAATCTCCTCCTAATCTCGTAACGTTCACTGCTACCATGTCAACGACTGTGTGGAAAGCTAAATTGAAATAGATTGTAGCAGAAAGTGATTGATATTTGAATCCCATTGGACTCTCTCGTTCATAAGCAAGAAATGGTACTTCCATAGCATATCTTTTTTAGCCAACAAAAAAATAATAAAAAAAAAAGGGTCTTATTAGTCTTTTGATTATTTAACAAGATAACATATCATCCGTCTAACCAAACAATTAAATTTTCTTAAATATATCAGTAACAATAATCAACACCAATATTCTAAAGTCAATAATAATAATCAATAACATGCACACCATTTTTTGCTTTTCCTTCTCTCTTTTTTACGCTTAAGAACTGTTCCGATTAAATGAGATGGGAAAACTCTTTATTGGTATATCTTCAATATCTGCTAATTATGATTATTATACTGAGTACAATTAAAGGGTCAATGAGCAATTAGCTCCTGATTTTTAATACCGTTCAGGGTCGGACTTTTTGTCTCTTCTTGGTAATCAGAATATAAGAGTCATTAGTTGCTTCTCAGCAATTAATTAAACGATCAATTTTCCTTCTTCCTGTTTAATTGGGACTAAATATCAATTTTTTAAATTTAAAATTAAGATTTCAAATAACCCTTTCATTAAATTGTGCGACTAATGACATAGACGATCAACCTTAGAGTGGTTAAGAGTTGTGACTCTTTAATTGCGCCGCTCCTATTAGCATCAGGAACTGATACGTCGGCGTGGCCTACAGAGTGGGCAATGCCACTTCTACTGAAAAGTGCCCAAGTTTTGAAGAAAACACATCCTGGAATTGACCATGTCATTGGACGTGACTTGCCTGATCAGCGAATCCAACGTAGCTAGGCTGCCTTATCTCAACTACGTCATGACCAAAATCATGCCAACATTGTTACTGAATCTGCATATATTAAATATAAGATGTATGCAACTGATTAATAAAAATATTAGTTATTTATAATGTTGTTTATATACACAATATTATTAAGAACTCTAAAAAGATCATAAAATATAATATCATTACTTGTTACTTCACAAAAGTAATTGGATCATAATTTTTAGATAATTATATAATTAAAATATTGTTGTTTAATATTACTGGATGATAGTGCTGTGATTAAGCAGTAATTAATTATCACCATGTCGCCTATGATCATAAACACGTATGTCTTGTCACTCATTGTTATCAGTTTATATGGCTCTGTTAAATTTCCTACCAACTTTACGGAGGAAAAAGAGAAGAAACAAACTACGTTTTTTCGGTAAATAGATAACAAGAAGGGGAGAACAAACAAGCCTAGAACAATCTTATTGCCATAATCTATATTTGAATATTTAAAGAAGCTTAACAAATTTCAAATTGAAGATTTTATGCCAAAAAAATCCAAATTCAAGATAAGGACTAACCCCTTCTTTAGGTGAAGGAAGCTGGCGAAGTGACTCCTAAATAGCCATTCAAGCGTAATGCCTCGAGTGAATTCGATTCAAGAATTGACCCGATGATGACCCATATCCCAAGCCATCTCCAAACTACGGCCGATCCCCAACAACTCAGCGACTATGTTAGAAGCCGCACCTGCTGAGTCCATAAAGCTGCCAAGCCATTTGTCATTTTCATCCCACAATAGACCACTGCCTGGCCCACATTACCTCCAGCACTGCCATCAGTGTTTAACTTAAACCACTGGGCGGCGCATCCCAGGAGACCAACCGCAAGGATGACAGAGTCCCCTCTTCGACCATCGGATAGCTGCTTTCACAATCCTTTGAAAAATTATGCACCCACTGTGCTTTTGATAAAACAGGTTGGCTTTACTACCACAAATAACATCATCATCCTTAGCTTTCCAAATGGTCCAGAATGCGCACAAGAACATCATACCTGGAGTATGAAAGCCAGTCATGGAGTCTTGGGCCTTCAAAAAATTATTAAACGATTCCATTAACGTGTTGGAGAAATAAAATGATGCAGTACCATGAGTATAAAGATTCCCACACTCCATTCGCTTGAGGACAATCTCTCGAGACATGAAGAATATCCTCTTCTACGACATTGCATCTAGCATAGGTAGAAGGAAAACACATCCCCCGTTGTAACCTTTCTGAATTAGGCTGCAGACGTCCCTTCAAGATCTGCCAAAAGAACATTTTGAGTTTTTATGGAACCTTCAGACGCCATAGCCAATTCCACACTGGATTGGAAACTCTACTATAATCTCCACGAGATAACCAATTATGGCCCGAACTAACCGAGTATGAGCCATTTGGACTATCAATCTAAGACACAGTATCTAAGCCCAGTGAACGCCTCGGAAGAGGGACAAAAAGTATCAGTCTTTGAACATCTGGAGGAAGAGGTGTGGCTAGGCTATCAAGCTGCCACCTACCATCTTGAATAATTTTTCCCACCATTACCTGATCTTCACTAGGATGCACATATTGAATCAATTGAGCTAACGGCCGAGATGTAACTCAACGATCATGCCAGAGTGAGACATTCCCCGTACCTATTTAGAATCCAAAACCCTATTCCAGGACGTAAAAGCACTCGGTGATGGCTTTTCAAGTGAAAGACGCTGTTGAGGGGCAACCATGTCCTGAGTTCATAGCAGTTGGATATTCCTAACAAAGGAGCGAGGCCCATATTTTATCATCATTGCCCAAACCCCCTCAACTTTCGTATGACATTCATCTTCCTTGTTCACCAAATGAACACCACCTTTACTTGGATCCAAGGCCCAAATGTAACGCTGAGTGATCTTGTTCAGCTCTTCGTATTGAATTTTTTTAAAATTTTTTTTTATAAAATTCTTATTTTATAATGTAAGATCTTTTCTTTATACGAATACTAGCATATAAATTATAATAAAATCAACATATCGTTATCCATAATACTAATGTCCCGTAGCAAAAATGAGAATCTTCTTTATGTTTTGTTCCTGAACGCTTTTCTCTTTTCTCCTACTCTTCCCTTTCTATTTTTTATATTTTCTCTCAGATGGTTGAGAACATGAAAAGTCTGTAATAGTATATATATATTTATACACTATTCTTTTTCCTATAACCGTTGCCTTAACAGAAAAATCCTCCTCTTCTATAATGGTTATCTTAAATAGGAAGATACTTCTCTTCCTGTAACGGTTATCCTTAAATAGTGAGAGTAGAGAGATTTTAAACCCGATAACCCAAATAGTTATGCTTATTTTAGGTCACACTTTAAATAATAAGGGCCCCTCATGTTATGACTTGATGAATTAAAAACAAATAAGTGTGCACAATCCTTAAAGATCATCAAATCACAATACTTGATTGAATTAAAATGATTGGATCATGGTGGTCACACATCTTTTAGTGACATAATTCCTTCCATGTATTACATAATCATCATAATTCATAATAACCTTATTGAGGAACATTGAAACTTTAAATTGTCATTTCCATATATGCTATTAGTTATCTCATAAACTATACTTGTATACAACTAAACGGAAATAATAAAGCACAAACAAAACCATAATCTTAATTGAATTCATGAGTGTCACAATGATATAAGCATCCTAAAATATTAGCTTTCAAGAGAATGAGAACCTGTTCAAAATGTCCATCCGTTCAACATGCTTAATAAATATTTTCGGTGGCAAACCTTTAGTAAACGGATCCGCTATTATCAATTCAGTGTCAATATGCTCAATGGACACTCAATAGTTTTGTACTTTTTCCTTAATAGATAGATATTTAAATTCATATGTTTCGCACCTTTAAAATATCTATCATTCATAAGGAAGAAAACAGCTGCGAAATTATCACAATAAATTCTTAAGGACTTTTCTATACTGTCGACCAAACCAAGCCTTAAGATAAAATTCCGTAACCATAATGAATAGTAGCCTCAAAGCATGTTACAAATTCAGCCTCTCCATAATGGAAGTAGCAATGACAGACTGCTTCCCACTTTTCCATGAAACTACTCTTCCATTCAATAGAAACATGTAACCAAATGTAAATTTCCTCAAGTTTACACATCCATCATAATTTGAATCCGAGTAGCCTACTACTTTAAAATGCCTTGATCTTTTATAAGTTAGCATTTAATCCTTGGTGCTTTGTAAGTACCTAAGTACTTTCTTTCCGGCTTTCCAATGATCTATTCTAGGATTACTTTGATATCGGCCTAACACTCCAATAGCGAAACTAATGTTTGGTCGAGTACATGTTTGCGCATACATCAAGCTTCCAACCAGCGATGAATAGGGAATTGATTCCATCGCTTTCCATTCCAAATAATTCTTTGGACATTGCAATTCACTAAACTTGTCCCCTTTCTGAATTGGAACTATTCCTGTTGAGCAATTTTCTATTTTAAATCTCTCTAATACTTTATAGATATAGCCTTTCTGAGACAATCCTAATAATCTTTGTGATTTATCACAAAATATCTTTATTCCTATCACATAGGATGCCTTATTCATATCTTTCATTTCAAAAGTTTTAGAAAGAAGTTTCTTTACATCATGTAACAAAACTATGTCATTAACAGCTAAAAGAATGTCATCGACATATAGGACTAATATAATGAACTTGCTTCTACTGACCTTCATATAGATATACCGATCAATGGTGTTCTCTACAAAACCATATGACATAATGGTATTATTGAACTTAATATACCATTGTCGAGAGGCTTATTTCAGTCCATATATTGATTTCTTTAATTTACACACCAAATTTTCTTGCCCGATGGTGATGAAACCTTCAAGTTGGTCGATATACACTTCCTCTTCTAAGTCACCATTTAGAAAGACAGTTTTTACATCTATTTGGTGAAGCTTTAGATCATTATGAGCCACCAAAGCCATAATAATTCTTAAGGAGTCTTTCTTAGAAACTGGAAAAAAAGTCTCCTTATAGTCAACACCATTCCTTTGAGTGAAACCTTTGGCAACAAGTCTGGCCTTATAACTTTCGATGTTACCTTTCAAGTTTTGCTTGGTCTTGAAGACCCACTTACAGCCAACACATTTTGATCCTTCAGGTAACTCTATTAGTTCCCAGACTTGGTTTATATCCATCGATTTCATCTCTTCCTTTATGGCATTGAACTACTTTTCAAAATCATTACATTTCATGACTTGTTTAAATGAGCTTGGATCTTTATCAATGCTCAATTCTGATTCATGCTAAAGTGAGTAAACCACATAATCATTTGAAACAACTAGCCTTTTCTATCTTGTAGACCTCCGTAATGCCATTTCTTGTGGTATCACTTGTTCATTTGTAAATTGCATATTGTCATTTGGTTCATCTTTTATGTGTTCACTTTGCATGTTTTGGGTATTAATTTGTTGTCCTTGCATGTCACGTGACTGTGATGCAACAAAAGGAACAACAACTTGAGTAGAAACATTGGTGTGGGGATACCAACCTGAGTAGGAGTACTCACTGTAGATCTTTCATTTTGTAATTCTTTAATATCCACCTTTCGTGATTCCCCACTCCCATTGAACTGGCCATTTTCAATGAACCAAGCATTACCAGACTCACCTATTCTAGTACTATGGTTAGGACAATAGAACCTATACCCTTTGGACTTTTCAAGATAGCCAATGAAGTAACCACTAATGATTCTTGTATCAAGTTTTCCTTCATATGGATTATATATCCTTACTTCTGCTGAACAATCCCAAACATGAAAGTGTCTCAAATTGGGTTTCCTTCCTGTCCATAACTCGTAAGGAGTATTAGGCACAACCTTACTAGGAACCTTGTTCAGCAGATATGCAACAGTTCTTAATACATGCATTCACAAGGATAAAGGTACAGTACTGTAATTCAACATGCTCCTAACCATATCCATAAGTGTGCGATTCTGCCTTTTCGCTACACCATTCTGTTGTGGTGTACCATGCATTGTGTATTGTGCACATATGCCTTGACTTTCAAGAATTTTTGCAAATGGATCAGGACATTGTCCATTTTTATTGAATTTTCCATAATATTCACCACCCCTGTCTAACTTAATCACTTTTACTTTTCTATCTAACTACTTTTCCACTTTATTAATAAACACCTTTAGGGTATTTACTGACTGAGACTTTTCATGCAGTAGATATAAGTAACAATATCATGAGTAGTCATCTATAAAAGTGATGAAATATTTCTTACTACCCCATGTTAGGATATCAAAAGGGCTACAAATATTAGTGTGTATCAATTCTAAAGGCTCATTGCTTCACATGGTTGGGTTCTTTGATGTATGTCTTGTTTGTTTCCCTTTTATACAGTCAACATATACATCCCAATCAGTAAAATCCAATTGAGGTAGGACATGACCTTTCACTAACCTCAATATCATTTCTTTGGATATATGATCAAATCTTTAATGTCATAAAAAAGTAGAACTTTCATCATGCATATTACGATTGTTACCTATATTATGCTCAACAAGAAATATGGAATCAGTATATATATCATCAAGATTAAAATGGTACAAATCATCAATCAAAGTACCAGATCCATAATAGTATGAATGTCTATACAATGAAAATGCACCATTTCTAATCTTAAGGTTAGATCCCACTTCATTCAACTTTGCAACAGAAAGTAAATTTGTAGCACATTCGGGAACATAGAGACACTTTTTTAGATCCAGGTGACACTTAGTGTCCAAGATCAATTTATACATCCCAATTCCTTCTATTCGTGCCTTCATTTTGTTTCCCATATAGAGGAACTTCTCAATTCTTGTTATGGGCTAGATTGAAAGGAATCTCCATATAATATGTGACACGTAAATAGTAACTCTAGAGTCTAACCACTAAGTATTATTAGGTATTTCAATTACATTTGATTCAAAACATATTGATATACAGTACATACCTTTCTTTTCAAACCAAGCCTTTCATTTTGGGCAATCTTTCTTGAAGTGACCCATCCTTTTACAGAAAAAACATTTTTTATCCTTTTGGATCTGACCCCCAGTAACTTTAATAGAGGCTTTATCTTTCTTCTTAATTTTCTTATGTGGTTTAGACTTGCTACCATTAGCATCATTACGAATGATGAGATGAATGGAGTGATCCTTCATTTTCTTTAATCTCCCTTCCTCTTGAACTAATTTCCTGAATTTCCTGAAAGTTCCATTTCTCTTTAATAGTGTTATAATTCACTTGGAACTGGCCGAATTTAGAAGGCAGTGAGTTTATAATGAATTGAACAAAAAAGGATTCACTTACATCCATGTCCATTATTTTCAACCTTGCTGCTAGATTAGCCATACTAGTCACATGATCATGAATGGGCTGTGACCAATCAATTTTTTTGGTCGTCAGCTCATTTATTAGGGTTCTTACAATGGATTTATCAGTTATATCTAATTGAGAATATTCCTTAATTCTCATCATAAATTCCCTAGCACTTTTTGTCTTAGGCATTGATGGCTCGATGTTTTCAGCTTTCGTCATCTGCATCAAATTTAAACTCAGCCTATTAGATCGTACCTAAGCTTCATGAAGAGACTTATCAAATTTTGTAATGGTCTCGGTAATGGCTGCAAGCTTTTTATCCGAAATGACTGTTAAGTTCAAACTCAAAACACTTAAATGAAAATGAATATGCTCAGACCATTCTGCATAGTTCAGCCTATTGAATTTGATCATCGAATTACCTAAGGCGAATACATTATTGGAAGCTGCAAACATAATCCAAATTTATACCTTAATGCTTTAAGTAAACTCTAATGGATTCAAATATATACACTACAAACTTTAATCATGTATTTAAGTTCAACTTTGGGTGATCCTTAAATACATAACTTTAATCAATAATGATGCTAATTTAAATATACTTTAATAGATCAATCAATCATACTAGAGTTAACATGAATGTTATCTTTAGATATATAATCACGTTTACCTAGTATATCAATCAATCCCCTTTAGTGTCATTAATTACAAGCAATGATCCATCTTTGGATGATCTCTTAACTTCATAATTAATAACTACAATTGTTCATTTTAACATTTTATTAGCATCCAAAAATGAACAATTTGAAATTCACAATCAAATATTCAAATCCTTTTAAGCTAGACTACTTTGGTGACTAACAAGTTTTCAATATTTGATTCATGTTGATATGAACTCAATAAACTTTAAAAAAATCTTCAATTATGAAGATTTAAATTTTTCATTATGTGGGAGTTAACACCATCCAATACGTATCGACGTACTGTTCCAATAACTGGTCCCCTTTACAAGGCGACATCCATTTGGAAAATTTCTTATCCATTGCCGGTCGAGGACCTATAGCACCACCATACCGCAGGTGACACAACCTGCGTGCTGCCTCCAGCCAAGGGACCCACGATGGCAGGACCACCATACTGCAGGCGTCGCCCGTGTGCTGCCTCCGGTCGAGCGACCCACGATGGCAGTACCATCGTACTATAGGCATCACCTGCGTGTTGCTTCCGGTTGAGGAACCCTCGATGGCATTACCACCATATTGCGGGCGTCACCCGTGTGCTGCCTCTGGGTGTTGCCCTTGATCGGTTGATGGAGCCCTATGGCACAGAATCTAGCGGCCAGTACACATCCCACACTAGCAAGCCCTGTCGCACAATCTAACAACCGGTGCACTCCTTACACCGACAATTAGTCATCGGCCATACCTATTAGCTCAGGCTCGTTGAAAACCCTTCCGCCAGCAACTTAAGTTGGATCCGATTCGGGTCCCCGCCATACCTGGAACCACAACCCTCACCGAAAGGTCATCCCTTCATACCTGGATCGATTAAGGTCTTTGGCCGTCCCCAAAAGCATAGCTTTCACCGGATCCGAAGTTGTGAAACGGCAACACCAAATCAAGATCGATCTGTGTCTTTGGCCATTCCCAGAACCTCAACCTCATTGGGATGCCATTCCGCCATACCTAGATCCGTTCAGGTCCAACAGCTGTCCAGTTTCCATGGCCGGCTTTCCCTTTTCCTTTCGATGTCGGCCATTTCGAAGATGTATATTCCCATGGCCGACGTTTCCCCTTTCAACATCGGTTGTTTACCATTATGTGCAGCAAAATAAAATAGAGAGAAATAACATTCCGCTATACGGCGCAAAAATAAAAGGAAAACAGTTCGACACAAACAAATAAAAGTAAAACAAATTGTAGTATTTGCTAACCCACTTTGATACCAATTGTTGGACTTTTTTAAAATTTCTCTTTATGATATTCTTATTTCTATAATGCAAGATCTTTTCTTTATGCAAATACTAGCATACAAACTATAATGAAATCAATATACCATTGTCCATGATGCTGATGTCCCGTAGCGAAGATGAGAATCCTCTTTACGTTTTGTTCCTGAACGTTTTTTTCTTTTTTTCTACTTTTCCCTTTCTATTCTTTATGTTTTCTCTCTGATGGTTGAGAACAAGAAAAGTCTGTAATAGTATATATATACATTATTCTTTTTTCTGTAACTGTTGCCTTAACAGGAAAATCCTCATCTTCTGTAATGGTTATCTTAAATAGGAAGATACTTCTCTTCTTGTAACGGTTAATCCTTAAATAGGGAGAGTGGAGGGATTTTAAACCCGATGACCCAAATTACCGTTATGCCTAACCGACCATCATATTAGGCCTTTTATTTTGGGTCACACTTTAAATAATAAAGGTCACTCATATTAATTAATTTAACACTTCACAGATAAAACTGGGAAGCTATATTGTTTGCATGACATAAATTGAAATGGAGGCAAGACAGCTCTTTGCCAATGTTATCCGACCAGCCATATTAAGTAGTTTTGATTTCCAAGCAGAGAGCCGTTGGCAAACTCTGTCCATGATATAAGCATAGGTAGCTTTTTCAAGTCTGGGGATGTTAATATAGATTAACAGAAAATTAAAATTAAATTAAAAATTAATTTAATTCAATTCAATTTAAATTTTACTATTTAGGTAGGATTAAGTATTTATAATTATACAAAAATATGTAATTTAAGCTATTATATGTAGTTATGTATTATTATATGACTTTTTATTAAATTAATAAAATAAAAAGTATTCGTATAATCATTTAACAATAATACTAGATTGAATATTTTGATCTAGATTGGTATTAAAGTAGGTATTTTGATCTACATTAAGATAAAGCATATAAGCTTTATTTGACTTTTCATAACTGTTAGAAAAATCATTGAAGTTATAGAAAAGATCAGAGCCATCATTTTTAATTATTGAACTGCCACAAATGTCACTAAAGTTTTATTGCCAACCATCATGTGTTGCTATATTTCATTGTCTTTGCAATTGATGGCCATCTCTTACCTCATTACCTAATCTAAATTCGACTATCACATACCCCAAAATAATTCCAAATGTTGTAGATGTACAAAAATCAGATTATCTTTATGTTGCCTTCTTACCACTGGTCAGTCACAGTTGTACTAGTACTAGACTAGTAGCTTTGCCATCACTAGTCACCACTCTGCCTCCTCAACCCATCAACGCGCCCTTATTTCACTAAATATTGTTCTCTGTTCTCTGTCATTCCTTCTACCATTAGCAACCATACAAAGGAGCAAAAAAAGTTATATTGTAAAGAAAATACCAAGGAGTAAAATTGAAAATAATAATAGTTTAGTGTTGTTCCTACAGCCTTGTATGAGTTGTAATTGTTGTCAAATAGCTTTACGTGTGCAAGTAAATTGAAGCCACATGGGAGGGCAAAAAGGTAAAACCACACAGAAGGGCAAGAAAGTAAATTCACTGCGTAAGCCCTATTAGAGTTTCATAGAGTAGAGTATATAATGGTCGTGAAAGACAAAGAACAGGAAGTCAGCAATATTGAACATTCAGCAAAACCTAGACAACCGACCAACCAAAGAGAACACCAACCTCACACGGAAGAACACCACCGGCAAGGATAAAGAGAGTAAACAGTATAGCCGACGGATGAATCGAGTGAACAGGAGCTGTTGTGAACAGTACCATCGTGAACAGTTGCATCGAGAGATAAAAAGAAGGAGACACCAAATGTTGTGTCATTAATTTGCTTTACGTTCTATACTTTGAATTGAGTTGTAAACGCAGATAAAGTATCAGCCAACCCAGAATTTAACGAAGACCTAAACAAGGACATCCATATTGTCTATTAGATAAGGTGTCTGAAAGGTGACTTTGAGGACTATTGTGATTAGTAGGTAGCAATAGATCTACCTCAGTCGAGTCTAAAAAAGAATTTGCTTTTAAGAAAAGGTTAAAGTTGTTCACTTACCTACAAATTGTGAATTATGGTGATACTGATTCACCCCCCTCTCAGTATCAGAAACTAGTAGATCCTAGGGAGAAGTCGGGAATTTCAATTGGTATCAGAGCTTAGGTTCACCAGTTTGAAGCTTAACAGCTTGGTGTACTAGTTTAAAGGGATCTAGAAGTTTGACTTGTTTAGCATACTGAGAAATGGAAGCTGGTACCAGTACTAGCATCACTTACAGCAAGAAGGTTCCAATCTTCAACGGAACCAATTACCACATGTGGAGCGAGAATGCAAGTGGTATTTGCAACCATAGGCATGAACGTGGTGAAATGTGTACAAGAGGGTTTTGTGGTTCTGGAAGAAAGTAAAGACCCAACTCTAGAAGAGTTAAGGCAGTTTGAGATAAATAAGAAGGCCTCAAACGTCATCATTTCAGCATTGACAGATGTTGAGTATGCTAAAGTTATAGACTGTAAATCTGCTAAGGAGATATGGGACAGATTGCAGAAAATCTATGAAAGTGATGGTAGAATGAAGGAGGCTAAACTTCAAGTGTTCAAGGAGAGATATAAATCTCTCAGAATGCAGAAAAATGAGACAGTCCAAGAGTTCTTCACCAGGGTTATTGATGCTGTAAATGACCTAAGAAGTCATGGGAAGAACAAGAAGGACTCATCTGTTATAAAGAAGATTCTGAGAATTTTGCCTGAGAGGTTTGCCTCAAAGGTAGCAGCCATAGAGGAGAGTAGATCTCAATTCTATGTCTCTGTATGATCTCCAATGCAATCTCATTGCATATGAGATGAGGATAAAGTCAGCTGAAAGCTCTACAACAACAAAGGTATCAAAGGATGTAGCCTTCAAAGCTATGAAGCACTTAAAGATAAGAGAAAAGGAAGAATCATCTAGTGAGGATGATGATGGTGATGAGGTAGAAAATGAAGGTGAAGTGTTGGCTTACTTCACAAGGAAATTCAAGAAGGGATCTAAGAAGGGAAAAGGAAAGTTGTCCTTGAGATGCTATCGTTGTGGGAAGACTGGATACTTTGCTTCTAAGTGCAAAGTGAAACTTGATGATGAAGATAATGATGGTGATGATGAAGATGAGGATGGTGTCAAAATCGAGAAAACCATCATTCAAATCAAAGAAATCCAGCAAGAAGACTGCTAACCCACAGAGGAAGAAGAGAGACTCATTCAAGAGTTATGTGAGTTAGACAAAAGAAGCTGATAAGGAGGAAGATGAAGACTCATTAGATGAGTATATCTTTATAGCATTAACACAAGGTGGTAGCTCAACCTCTGAAGAGGAAGAGGAGGTTGATGAAGAAGAGCCAGATCTTGAAGTTGAACTGGAAGCAGCTTCAAAGGAGATAATCAGAAGGGGCAGAACTATAAAAAGGTTGGAGGCTCATATAAAACAACTTGAAGCAAAGTCTGAGGAAGCTGAATGTCAAAATGATGAGATAAGGGCTGAATATATTGACTTGAAGAGAAGATTTGAAGGACAGATCAAAATATGTGAAGACCTTATAATAGAGCTTGGCTTAAGGACTTCAACAATTGAAGAAATGGAGATAGAGTTGTGGAGACTTCAGCAACAACTCAATAAGAGAGAGAAAAACTTGTATATGTTTGAAATGGTAGGAGAAACAAGTTCTGCAAGAGAAAAGAAGAATGATACTTTGCCACAAAAGTTGAAAGAGAAGGCTATGACTCAGGTAAAGATAACTAAAGAAGAGAAGACAATTATCAAACCAAAGCCAAGGCCAAAAATGATGGATGTGGTTAAAGAGTAGCAGCCCATAGTTGCTACATCTCATAAAGAAAAGAAAGTTAGCCAGCAAACGGATACGACTAAACAGAAGAAGGAGAAGAAGGTGACTAAAATGAAAGCCACACAAGCAAAGAAGCCAGCTACGTTGCCTACACAGCAAGTGATGAACAGAAGAAGACAAGCTGTGATCAGACCCAAGAAGAGGCAGTTTTAAGGTCATTGCCTTTATTGTGGAGTTTGGGGTCATAAGGCAATTAATTGCTGGTGGAGAAGGCCAGTATATGTCTCCAACTTGAGAAGATACGATGTTACATATAGGGGGAGACAATATAGAATCTAGAAGAGATTGCCTGTTGTGAGTTCTTGCACATACTGTAAAAGGCAAGGACATACTGACGAGGATTGTTGGTGGAAGCCTAAACCAGTAGTTTTAAAGAACAAGTTTGCTATATTGGAAGACTTGGAACAGTATGAAAGGTGCAGGATGGCCATAATGCCAAGAGATGCATGACACTTCTCCCTGAGCAAGAGAAGGAGCTTAATGGCACAATTAAAACAAATGGTGCGGTCAAAGTTGAGAAAAAGGAGAAACCTATCTTCCAACTAGTTCAAAAGAAGGAATATAGAGCAAAAAGGGAGGTGACTAATATAGCTAAAATTGCACTGAAGGCTGATTGCAAGGATAAGTAGTAGATCCTTGATAGTGGATGCACTTCACACATGATGGGAGACAAGAGTAAATTGTCAAAGCTAAACAAATCAAGAGAAGGTAGAGTCAGGTTTGACAATGATGATTCACTCAACATCAATGGTCAAGGGTCAGTAAAAGTTGGAAAAGGAAAGTTGAAAGATGTTCTGCATGTTGAAGGACTTAGATATAATCTACCATCTGTCAGCCAATTATGTAACGACGACCACAAAGTGATATTACAAAAATAGGTTGCCAGGTAAAAAGTAAAGAAGGCAATATTGTTGTAGCTGGGAAGAAAACAGCTGGAAATTTATATGTGATTGATGAGGACAAGACAAGCAGCTGTTTACTCACCAAAGAAGAAGAAAATCAACTCTGGCATAGAAGGCTGAGACACTTATCACAAAAGAACATGAGGAAGCTGACCACTACTCATGCAATCAGAGACATTCCCAATCTCAAGAGAAAGAGAGAGTATGTTTACTCAGCATGACCAAAGAGTTCAATTCTAAAGTAGTGCTTGACATTGTACATACTGATTTGTGTGGACCGATGAGGACAAAAGGGTTGAAAGGTGAGAGGTACTTCATTTTGTTTGTTGATGATTATTTAAGAAGGACCTATCTTATACACCTTAAACACAAGTCAGAAGTTTTGAATTACTTCAAGAGATACAGAAGATTGGCTGAAAATGAGAATGGAAGAAAGATCAAAGTATTGACGTCAGATCAAGGCACTAAATTTACAAATAAAGCTTTTGAAGATTATCTTGAGAAGTATGAAATTTATCATCAAATGGCAACAGCAAGAACACCTCAACAGAACAGGGTGGTAGAGAGGAAAATTAAAGCTATGGTTGAAATGGCAAGGACTCTACTGTTAGAATCCAAGTTTCACACAAGATTCTGGACAGAAGTAACATTTACAGTCGTGCATCTACTAAACAGACTATTACTAAGGCCCAATACTGATAAGACTCCATATGAGCTATGGAGTGGGAAGAAGACAACAATCCAAGTATCTCAGAGTCTTTGGCATCCCATGTTTTGTGAAGAATAAGGAGCAAAACTTAGGAAAATTCAACACTAGGTCTGATGAAGGCATCTTTATGGAATACTTAGAAAAGACAAAAGGTTATAGAGTTTTTTTGCATAAGCTGGGAAAAGTGATCACTTTCAGTGATGTGAGAATAGATGAGAACTGGAAAAGAATGTAGAATGGAGAAGCAGAGGACAAAGAAGAAGATGACTTCAATATGGATGAGGAATCAGACCAACATGAAGAAAAGGAACAAGAAGTAAGTTCAGACTGAGAGAAGAGTGAGTCTGAAGATAAAGAAAGAAATCCTCTCACAACTAAGACGAGGCAAGGTAGAAGGACAAAGAAAACATGGATCAGTGCTCATCAAGAAGATCAGATCATAGGTGACCCATCAGCAAGAGTTACAACAAGAAGAAGAATTATGGGAGCTACTGCTTTACTCTTACAAGTTGAACCTAAATCTGTTAAAGAGGCTATTCAAGATAAAGCCTGGGTCAAAGCTATCAATGAAGAGCTAGATCAAATTGAGAAGAATGATACATGGGAGCTAGTTCCAAGACCTACTAACAAAAAATTCATAGGAACAAAATGGGTGTTTAGGAATAAACACAATGAAGATGGCAAGGTGGTGAGGAACAAGGCTAGACTAGTTTGCAAAGGCTATACGTAGATAGAAGGTGTAGATGTTGATGAAACTTTTGCACTAGTAGCAAGGTTAGAAACTATCAGAATGTTCCTAACTTTGGCAGCACACTAGAGGTATAAAGTCTATCAGATGGATGTGAAATCCGCCTTCCTGAATGGGCTCCTGAAAGAAGATGTGTATATTGAACAACCCGATGAAGTACAAATCGGTGAGGATGAGAATCACGTGTGCAAGTTGAAAAGCCTTGTATGGTCTTAAGCAAGCCCCAAGAGCATGGTACAGTAGGCTGGATGCGTACTTAAGAAGGTTGAATTTCAGAAAAGGAACGGTTGATAATAACCTATATGTGTTCAACTTAGAGAAAGGCTAACTGATAACCATAGTATATGTGGATGACATCATCTTTAGAGGAGATCACTCTGAGCTATGTCAAGATTTTGCACAGAAGATGAGTGAAGAATTTGAGATGTCATTGATTGGAGAAATGACGTACTTTCTTGGATTACAGATAAAGCAGTGTGAAGAAGGTATCTTTATTTCTTAAATGAAATATGCCAAAGAGATGCTGAAAAAGTTTGGCATGGAGGATACCTGTTAGTACCCCTATGACAGTGGGCTGCAAGTTAACAAAAGATCATGAGGGAAGGAATATTAGCCCTACAGAATATAGGAAGATGATAGGGAGCCTTCTATACCATACAGTATCAAGGCCTGATCTTATGCAAGCTGTGTGCGCTGCCAGCAGGTTCCAAGCTGATCCTAAGGAATCTCATGTGTTGGCAGTGAAAAGAATCCTAAGGTACCTCAAAGGAACACTGGAAATGGGTTTGTGGTATCCAACCATGGATTTTGTTAAACTACAAGCATACACTGATGTAGCAGGCAGGAAGTATAGATGACAAAAAATCAACCAGTGGCTATAGCTTCTACTTGGGTTCAAAGTGTGTTGTATGGTTAAGTAAAAAGCAGAATAATGTTGCTCTGAGCACAACTAAGGTGGAGTATATAGCTGCTTGTGCAGTATGTACACAGGTGATATAAATGCTAAGACAATTAGCAGACTTGGGTGTTGAAGTGAAGTTACCAATAAGTGTACTTTGTGATAATCAAAGTGCTATTGATCTTAGAAAGAATCTAGTTCAACATTTGAGGAGCAAGCATATTGACATCCGGTATCACTTCATCAAAGATCAAGTGGAACAGGGTACAATTCAATTGGAGTATGTTGGCACTAAAGATCAAATTTCAGATATTCTAACTAAACCTCTGTCCACAGAGTTGTTTGAAAAGCACAGATTGAGTCTATCTGTGTAGATGCCTCCTTAAACCTAAAGTTCAAGTGAATCCTCCATCTCTACTTTACGAGTTTTTCATATTTGTAATTGGTTGGCAAAAGGGGAGAGAAGCAACAGTGCAAGAGGAGCTGTTAATAAAGGGGGAGTGCATATTTAGGGGGAGTTGAAGTTGCAATTGTTGTATAATGACATTTGTTATGAGTGTTGCCAACAATTACAAAGGGGGAGATTGTTGTTGCCACAACCTTGTATGGGTTGTAATTGTTGTCAACTAGCTTTACCTATGCAAATAAATTAAAGCCATATGGAAGGGCAAAAAGGTAAAACTACACAGAAGGGTAAGAAAGTAAATTCACTGCGTAAGTCCTATTAGGGTTTCATGGAGTAGAGTATATAATGGTCATGAAAGACAAAAAAGGGGAAGTCGACAATATTGAACATTTAGCAAAACCTAGACAACCGACCAACCAAAGAGAACACCAACCTCACACGGAAGAACACCACCGGTAAGGACAAAGAGAGTAAACAGTACAGCCGACGGACAAATTGAGTGAACAAGAGCTGTTGTGAATAGTACCACCATGAACAGTTGCATCAAGAGAGAGAAAGAAGGAGACACCGAAAGTTGGGGCTGAACGAAGAACGACGAACAGAGGATGGCCAAATCAGAGCTGTCGTCAGGGGAAAGAAGAGAGCTAGACGGCAGGACGAAGAAAAGTAGACCACCCGGTAGAAAAGGGAGGAAATCCGGCCAAGTAGGTGAATGGAAAAGTGAAATCTGATGAAGAGAGAGAAATCCAGCGAAGAGAGAGAAATCCGGCGGAAGATAGAGAAATTAGGCAGTAGGAGAGAGAAATTCGGCTGAATAGTAGGGGAGAGAGAAACGGATAGGCGAGCCGTGAGACAGTGAGATCGTGAGACAAGACGAGTGAGACCGTAAGATGGTGAAAGCAGGAATTGTGTGATACAACGTAGGAATTCAGCGAAACATTGAACTTAACTTATTTTCAGACTTCTTCAAGAGAGGTTAAAGAGCATTGCGGTGAACTTCTAAGCGGTAGTGGAGCAGCTTTTCAATTCAACAAAGGCAAGACAAGTTTGAAGAAGGGTAGACATAATAAGTGACACTCTTTGCATTGTACTTGCTTAGTAATTGCAATATTGAAAGGAGCAGAGTGTATTCACAAGTATAATGGATAGTCTCGGTAGAGGGAGAGTCCCTACCACCGTGGATGTACGTCACGTTGACGGAACCACGTAAATCTCATGTATCCTTAATTTGCTTTATGTTCTGTGCTTTGAATTAAGTTGTGAACGCAAATAAAGTATTAGCTAACTCATAACTTAACGAAGACGTAAACAAGGACATCCGTATTATCTATTAGATAAGGTGTCTGAAAGGTGACTTTGGGGACTATTGTGATTAGTAGGTAGCAATAGATCTACCTCAATCGAGTTTAAAAAAGAGTTTGCTTTTAAGAAGAGATTGAAGTTGTTCACTTACCTGCAAATTGTGAATTGTGGTGATACTGATTAACCCCCCTTTCAGTATCACAAACTAGTAGATCCTAAGGAGAAGTTGGGAACTTCAAGCATTCATATTAAACAATCAAAATATTTAGGAGTCAGATTACAAATAACAATAATTTTGAGTTTAGATCAGAAAAAACTTGAAAGTTAATTTGAAAAATCATGAATTTTAATATGAATGATATAGTCTCAGTTTTTTCCTATTTTGGATGGAAAAAATTATAAACAATGGTGTGTGCAAATGAAAGTTTTGTTTGATTACAACAAATTGTTGAGCACTATAGTGCATTAAATTATAAAACTTGTTGTAAATGCAATAATAGTAATAGTGCTACTCATTAAGAGTTACACAAAAGAAAAATAAAAGGGCATTATATTTTATTTATTAGGAGGTGAATGAGAAAATTTTTAAGAAAATTGTAAGTGCAATTTCATCAAAGCAACCATGGAATATCCTAATGATGTCACTCCAATGTGTGTACAAAGTTACAAGGGTGAAACTTTAAACCTTACGATGTCTATCTATCTACTATATGAACTTTTACATATGGAAGTTTAAAAATTATTTCAATTTATATAAATAAAATTCTTAGCTTAACAAATCAAATGAAAATCTAAAAAAAACAAAAAGCTAAATGATTAAGTGAAAATTGAAATTATCTTGAGGATACTCATACTGTAATGTGAGCATATCATGGTTATAATAAAAAGAGTAAATGATTTGTCTTAGATGTCAGTTGATGTATTGATAGGCATGTTATAAACTTTTGAACAATGTATAAATGAGAAGTGTATTGATAAGCTAGTACAATAAGCACTTGAAAGTTAACCTCTTACCAAAAGTGATCAATTAAAATAAAAGCAAGATTCCTCTCTTCGTAGAGAACAAGAATGTAATAGTAACTATTATAATAATTGTGGTTAAGGAAGCTATTATAATAATTATGAAGATAAAGATAATCAATACAATGATTAAAGGTCATCAATCCAAATGTATAAAGATCAAGGTTAAGGCCAAGGAAGTGGAAGGTATGACAAATTTAATGTTAAGTGTTATTCATATCATAAATATGGCCATTATGCTACTAAGTGTATGTTTTTGGAGAATAGTTTGATAACAAATTATGCATAAGAAAGAAATACAGATGATGAAAATCAAGCCCTCATGATAATTACTATAGTTGTTAAAATGCCAAATAATAATACATAATTCCTTAATATTAGGCGTATTAATCACATATATGGAAAGAAAAAGCTTTTTGTTAATTTTGATAAGTCAATTTACTCTATAATTAAGTTTGCTAATGATAGTAATGTACTAGTAATAGAAAAGGAGAGGAAGAAAAAGGTATGACAAATCTAATGTTAAGTGTTATTCATATCATAAATATGACCATTATGTTAATGAGTGTATGTTTAAGGAGAACAATTTGATAGCAAATTATACACAAGAGAGAAATACAAATGATGAAAATTAAGCCCTTATAATAGTTACTATAGTTGTTAAAATGCCAAATAATAATACATGGTTCCTTAATATTAGGTGTATTAATCACATGTGTGGAAAGAAAGAGCTCTTTATTAATTTTAATGAGTCAATTTAATCTACAATTGAGTTTACTAATGATAGTAATGTACCAACAATAGAAAAGGAGTGAATTCTCATCAAGTTAAATTATAACTATATCTTAGATATATTTTATTTGCTAAACATGAAGAGGAACCCACGTAACTTGAGCTAATTGTTTAAAAAAGGGTATAATATACAATTATGTGATAATTGTCTCTTAATTATTGATGGAAAAGGTACACTTATTCTTAAATCCCTTTTACTAAAGAACTGAATGTTTCAAGTTGATATTGTTATTGATGTTTATACTTGTCTTAGTGTTATTATAAATGATGAGTTTTAGTTGTGACATTTTTGTTTTGATTATTTAAATTTTTGTAGTTTGAAGTTGCTTGCATAAGAAACTATAGTGATAGCTTTGCCTAGGATATATCATCTTAATTAAATTTGTGAAACTTGTGTTCTCACAAATAGTGTAAACTAACTTTTATGATAGGAAATTAACATGTAAGGTAACTAATCCTACTAATCTACTTTAATGTTTGTAGCCCAATGAGTGTATCATCAAATGGCAACAATATGTGTTTTTTTCACTTTCATTGATGATTTTACAAGGAAGATATAGGTTTATTGCATGTAAAGAAAGTTTGAAGTGTTTTATTAGTTTAAGATATTTAAAACATATGTTGAAAAATATAATCAGTATTATATTAAAATTCTAAGAATTGATGGAAGTAGTGAGTATATCTCTAATAAGTTTAAGGATTATTATAAACCACAGAAAATAAAGTATAAAGTAATAATTCCCTACATCTTATAGTATAATAAAGTTGCTAAAAGAAAAAATAAATCAATTATAAATATGGTAAGAAGCTTGTTAAAGGCCAAAAGAGTTCTTAATCATTTTGGGCAAAAAAATTTTAATGTTTTATTTAATTGTTAAATAGATTTTCAACAAGTATTTAGAATGTCACTTTTTAAGAAACATAGAGCAGTTTCAAGCCTAGTATAAAGTATTTAAAAGTTTCTTATTCTATTATTTATGCTCACGTTGCAGCAGAAATATGAAAAAGCTAGATGATTAGGAGTAAAGGCAATATTTCTTAACTATATTAAAAAAGGATATAAAATATTCAATTTTGTGACAAAAAAGGTGATTGTTGGTAAAAATATGACTTTCATTAAAGATAAAATTTGAAATTTTGATACTAAAGAGTAAAAAAATTCTTAGAGATGTCTAATTATTATTTTAAGAGAAAAGAAACTTAAGGTATAATCTTTAATACAAATAAAGATTTTTCACTAATTGTTGTATGGAATGTTATGTCACAAGCTCTGTATAAGGATGAAAGATTAAGGGAAAATATCCAACAATTAGTTAGATTACAAAATTATGAAGTAAGCCTTAATAATGCTATTAATGATAATAAAGATTTAGTGCATTTTGTCATATTTGTAGAATGTCATTTAATGAGGTAATTTAAGAAAAGTGGGTGAATGTCATGAATGAAGAAATTAAGACAACTGAAAAGAATAATACATGAAAGATTACTATTATTCCATAAACTAAGAAAGCTATTAATGTGAAATAGGTCTTTAAAACTAAAAAGAAGTCAAATACAGAATTAAAGAAGCATAAAGTAAGATTGGTTATAAAAGGTTTAAATAATGATTGATTATGACTATTATGAGGTATTCTCACTTTTTGCTAGAAAAATATCAAACATACGATTGCTTTAACTATACAAAATTGTTGAAAAATCCATCAAATGGATGTGAAGTCAATTTTTTATAATAAGGCTCTTAAAGAGAAAGTATTTATGAAGTAACCATCAAGTTTTGCTAAAAAAATAAAAAAAAGAAGTGAAGAAAAAGTGTATAAGCTAAAGAAAACATTGCATGGTTTGAAACAAGCACATAGAGCATTGATTTTTTCTTTCATGAGACTAATTCAAAAGTTTCCTTCTGAGTATGCCTTATATAAGAAAATTAATGATTTCGGTGATATCTTGTTGAGCCTATCTTTGATAAGTAATGCGGGATTTATTGCCAACGACATCTCATATTGTTGTTTGTATTGACTTGATGTTTTGATGTTTTGAATGTCATTGAGATGCATAGAAGTCATTAGGAAAAACTGGTGATGATGTGTCAACCCTAAAGTCAATGAGTCAATGTTGATTGTTGACCCTAAATTTTAGGGGTTAAAGCTGACCATTAACCTTAAATTTTAAGAATCAAATCTAGTTATTGATTATAGGGCAACCTTTAAGAATCAATGTTAGCCATTGATGAGTATACAATCCTAATCTCAAGGCTTTATAAATAACTTCATATATCTTGCAATATATGTGTGGGTTGTAAGAGAGAACGATCAGTTGCAAAAAAATAAGAAAGAATGGCCAACCATAAAAAAAGAATGATTAACTACAGAAAAATAAAACAGAATGACTAGCCATAAAGAGAGAACAACAAGTTGAAAAAAAAAAAGGGTGGACAAAGTAAGGTTGAGTGGCAAAGGGAGAGGTAACCACCAAAGAAAAGAGTGATTGGCCAAGGAGAGTGTAGCAGTTGGCCAAAGAAGAGGTGATAACAACCACCAAAAAGGAGGCAATCACACTAACTGAAAGAGGAGTCGTAGCAACTGGCAGCTACACCAAAGGGAGAAAAAGAAGGTAGTAGCTGGCTAAACCAATCAAGGAAGAAATTGCAATAACTACACCAAACCAGAGAAAAGGGCTTGCAGTAGCCATACAAAAGAAAGAAGAAGGCAGTAGTTGATCAAACCAATTAAGGAAGAAGTTGCAATAGCCACACCAAAGAAAGAAAAAGGCAGCAGCCAACCAAACCAAAGGGAAAAAGAGTTACAGCAACCACCCAAGGAAACCTATAATTACAACAAAGAAATCAGCAAATTATAGCAAAGAGAAAGAACCTATCACAACAAGGGTAGGGAGTTATACTAATAGAATATCTTGTAACACTAGCAGTACCTCAGTCTACAACACCAGTAGCAATTCGTAACACTAAACGTAGCCCGCAACACCAACAATAGCTCCTAACACTAGCAGCAACCCATAATACCAGCAGTAGCCTGCAACACCTATAATAACTTGCAATAGTAGCAACACATCCTATAGCACTAGTAGGTGCAGGCAAATAACTAGCAATTGTAGATTGTAATGCCAATAACAAGTCCAGCAAGCAATACTAGCAATTATAGCACTAGCAGCAAGTCCAGTAGGTAATACTAGTAATTACAACACTAGCACCAAGTCCAATAGGCAATATCAGTAATTGCATCATTAGCAGCAAGCAACAGCAGTAAAGGTAGGGAGCTATACCAGCAGATTATAGTAACATAACTAGTAACTTGCAGCAGCATAACCTGTAGTAGCATAATTTGTAATAGTGGAAGAAAGTAACGTGCAGTATAACTAGCAGCAATTATAGTAACAAGGAAAGTAGTAATAGTAGCAAGTGTAGGCAACAATAGTAACACGTGCAGGTAGTAATAGTAGCAAGTGCGAGTAATAATAGTAACACGTGTAGGCAGTGATAACAGTAAGTACAGCATGACCAATAATAAGTCCGGTAGCTTGTAGCAGTAAGGAAGAAAGCATGCCTCGACAGCAAGTCTAGCAGCTCAAAGCAGTAGAAGAGAAAAATGTGCCCCAGTAGTAAGATCAGTAGCTTGTAGTAGCAAAGGAGGTAACCTACCAAAGCAGCAAGTGAGGTAGCACTGACAATAGAGGAAGAAACCTGTCAAGGTAACAAGTAAGGTAGTATCAGCAACAGAGAAAGAGAACCTGCCAATGCTGAAAGAGGCAACACCAGTTGTAGGAGGAGAGAACCTATTAAGGTAGCACTGGCAATAGAGGAGAAAACCTGTTGAGGTAATAGGTAAGGCAACACTGGTAATAAGGGGAGAGAACCTACAATGAAGATAATCAACAATGGAGAGAATTTGTAGCAAAGATAACTTTTAGTGGA
Source organism: Ceriops zippeliana (assembly GCA_037897445.1). NCBI lineage: Eukaryota > Viridiplantae > Streptophyta > Magnoliopsida > Malpighiales > Rhizophoraceae > Ceriops > Ceriops zippeliana. The sequence continues at coordinate 2,013,722 of JBAPLH010001437.1, read as the reverse complement.
AATAACATGTAAAAAAGAGACCAACAAAGTTTGAGTAAATACATGTAATAAGGAAAGAAAAGATTCATTTTTTGTAACAATAGCTTATGCACATTGAGTGATCTATCTAAAGGAAGTCATTATTATAAACTATTTATGTATTTTATGAAAAATGGTGGGATACTCTTGGAGTGATCAAGAGATCAGTCCGTTGAGTGATCAGAAGATCATTGTAGGTGGTTAATGAGTGATCTTTCCATAACTAAATTGTATCCTTTGATAACAAGAGTGTATTATGTGATTTAGAAGTAATCTTAGTTACTGTAGACATAACTCATACATTATGGGTGAACCACATAAAAATTGTCGTGTGTTCTTAAAGGATTGCGTTGACTAATATCCATATGGCAACTCTCACATAAAGAAAAAAGATAAAAATTGGATTACCGACTCTAACAAATTACAAAGGTTAAATCTGAAAAGATTTATAAAAAGCGAACATGTCACATTGATTCACCCCTTCGTCCTCTTAGTGTAAGACTTAAGAAAATTCTCATTAAGTGGTATCAAAGTCAGTTCTCTCTGTTGATCCATTTTGCTTGTTTTGATTTGATGTTGTTGATTTGATTTTTACAAGCAACAATTTCACAAAAATTGAAGACTTTAAAAAGTCTATAATGCATAAATTTGAGATAACAAATTTAAACTTTATATCTTGTTTTCTTGGAATTACAATAATTTAAGGGGATAATGAAATTTTTATTTGTTAGAAGAGGTATTATTAAGCTATTAAAGAAGTTTTAAATGTATAATTTTAATCCTATAATAACTCCTATAAAAGTTGGTATTAGACTATTTAAAGAAGGCAATAAACCATTTGTTGATTCTACATTTTTTAAGTAGATTTTTAGAAGTTTGAGATATTTCATGTGTATGAGGCCTAATGTATGTTATGGAGTTGGTTTGATCAATAAGTTTCTAGAATCTCTCGACCAATCTCAAATGTAAATTTCTAAAAAGATTATCTAGTATATAAAAAGAACTTATGATAATGATATGCTTTATTTTTCATTTAAAATTTATGTTCTTATAGATTATTATAGTAATAATTAGAGTGAAGATATAGATGATTGAAAAGTACTTTTAGATATTATTTCAACTTTAAAACTATTACTTCATGGTTATTCAAAAAATAATTTATCAATGCACTTTTAATTTGTGAAGTAAAGTATATAGTTATTTGGTTATATAATTTACTAAACGAAATTTGTGTTCTAATTGAAGTCTTACAAAAAATATTTGTTAATAATATTTCTATAATCAATTTAACTAAGAATTTAGTGACACATAACAGGAGTAAATGTATTAATAGTCACTTTCATTTTAAATGAAATTAAGTTGACAACAAGGGTTAAATTGACATATTGCAACTTTAAATATAAAGTAGTTGACATTTTTTACGAAATTGTTAAAGTATGAAACATTTATCAAGTTAAAATAAAAATTAGAATTAAGAGTATTACCAATTTGGATTAATGAGTTTTTATATTAATACAAATTAAAAAATAATCAAAATTATATTAAAAATTAATTTAATTGAGTTTAATTTGAATTTTACTATTTAGATAAATTTAAATGTTTATAATGATATAAAAACATGCATTCTAAATTATTATGTGTGCTTTTAAATTATAATATAATATTTTTATTAAATTAATAAAATACAAAATCTTTATATGATCACCTAATAATAATAGTAGCATTTAAGATAATTTCCTAATTCTTGAGTAAAAGAAAAATTGCTAATCAATTTGATCGATCGAATCACACTTTTAAAAACATAAAAGAAGACGATTACTTATGTTTGAGATAATTAACTCTAGTCTTGATGCCAAACAAAATTTATCTAATGTCATACACACTATGTAACCTTAATCCATAGATGCTTTAGTAAATAGCATAATGTCATCTGCAAAAAGCAAATAAAAAAGGCAGGACCCCTATGACCACACCGTCTTCTTATTGAGAAGTGAAAATTGTTTCATATATAAGAGAGGAAGATAAGAAGATAAGGAATATCTTTATTTGAAATCACAAGAGAATTTAATAAAAGATAACCTTTTACCATCTACAAAATGGACAATATTGCACTAAATACATAGTATATGATTAACTTAACAATGTGCTCTGAGAATCCAAAGGCTTATAAAGCCAATTCTAAGAACTTATAATCCATTATAAGCTTTTTCAAAATTAATTTTGAATGTCATGACCCCTTTAATGCTTTTAGTCCTTCTCATTAAGTTCATTACTTCTTGTGTTATAATAATGTTATTAATATTGTGCCTAGGAGTGAAGCTACCTTAAAGAGGATTAATAATCTCATTAAGGGTTTAATCAAATTAACTAAGACCTTCCTAATAAGCTTAAACAGAACTTTACACAAGGTGATTGGTTGAAATTTCAAGATATCATCAGCATTATCTATTTTCTAAATAAGACATATAAGTGTTTTAGGAATATCAACTTGAAAGCAGTTAATAGGAAAGACCCTTTAAACTATATTAACAATATCATCACTAATGATACTTCAAAATGGCTTGAAGAAAATAGTTTAAAGTCTATCTAAACTAGTGGCTTTGAAAGACTTCATAGGCTTTAATGCTAAGTAAATCTCTTCTCAAGACATAGGAACTTCTGAAGATTTACACTTCAAAAAAGGCAATCAAGTGTTGAGAATTTTTCAAAAAAATATACTGGACTTCTCATCTTTTGCAGTAGGACTACTTGTCTTCAACAATGGGTAGAAGGAAAACAAATAGACATATTAGGAAGACAAACAGATGTTGTTGGGAAACCAAATAGAAGTTGTTTTTAAAAGCTTATTAAGTGTAATTTTATCGTATTTTATTGTAGTATAAATATATATATATGTGAAGTGAAATTTTGAAAAAAAAAAAAAGCCTCATCAATAAAGTGGTATTATAGACATCTCTCTATCTTCTTCACTTACATTGCTTAAACTCATCAACAAACCTAGTCTTTTGTTAGAAAACCTATAATACAGAGTGAGGAAAAGATACACACAGAAAGAGAAAGAGATAAACACAAAGAGAGAAAGAAAGAAAGAAAAAGGCATACTGTGTTCGATTTGGTCTACAATTTTTCTTGGCAAAGACCACAATTTTTTAGAATCAAAATAGTTCTTAAAATCATCATTGTCTTCATTGAACTAGTTAGATTTATGGATGCTAAGTCAGGACATGGTGGCATTAGTTTAGTCTTGATCGTCTTTAAGAAAGCTGAGATCCTTGTCATCACTGATGTCCACTTTTGCTTATGTGACATTGTCTTTCTCTGGAACAAAGTTGTTTTGATCTTTTGCCGTTATGTTGTCAATTATTTACAATCTAGGAGCTCAAGTAAGATGATGGCCAAAACAAATATCACTTTTCAATACCCACAACTAACCAAAACAACTATGATCAATGGGCATTATGCATGAAGGCCATACTTGGGTCTCATGGCTTATAGGACACTGTTAAGAAGGAGTACGAAGATCTCACTGATGAGGATAATGCAACTATGGCTAAACTATAAGTATAACAACAAGCAAAGAAGAGAGATCAAAGTGCACTTTTAATTATTCATTATGGGTTAAATGATGACATGTATGAGAAGATAGCCAATGTGACAAGAGAAAAGGATGCATGGAAAATGCTAAAGAATTTCGTAGTCATAATTAATAGAATGAAGAAGGCGTAACTTCAAACTCTAAGGGCTAAGTTTAAGATGACTTTAATGAAATAGAATGAGTCTATAGCAGATTATTTTACTTAAGTATTAATAGTGGTGAATCAAATGAAGCGACTAGATAAAATGATTAAAGATGCAAGAGTAGTAAAGGAGATTTTAAGTTCTTTAAATGCAAAATTAAATCATGTAGTGGTGGTAATTAAAGAATAGAAAAACATAAGTTCATGGCCATTGACGATTTAAATGGATCATTATTAGGTCATGAAGAAAAAATGAAAAGGACCCAAAAAGAACCTGTGGGGCAAATTTTGAAAGAAAAATTTTCCTTTAATCCTAAGGAAAATGATTGAGGAGAAAAAGGAGAGTAAAATTCATTTAGTTATGGTCATAATCAAGGAAGAGGCAAGCAAAATTCTTTTTAAGAATATGGAAATAAAAGTTTTTAAAAGATCGTGGATAAGGGAGAAATAATAATTGGAGAAAGGATAAAAGCCAAATAGAGTGTTATATATATGAGAAGAAAGGTCATTATTCTTGGGAATGTCAAACCAAGAGCTATAAGGAGAAGACAAACTTTATCGAGCATAAGGAGGTGGAAGGTGATACTCTTTTGCTTTCTTAAAAGGAAGGCTTTGTAGACAAAAATGTCATATGGTATCTTGATAATGGCGCAAGCAACCACTTGACAAGAGATAAAAGCAAATTTATGGAGTTAAATACAAAAGTGACCAAAAATGTTCATTTTAGAGATGATATAAAGGTTATAATTAAGGAAAAAAGCTCGGTGATTTTGGCCACAAAGGATGAAGACCATAAAATTTTTCATAATGTTTATTGCATTCCAAAAATGAAGAGCAATATTTTGAATTGGCCAACTTTTGGAGAATGGACACAAAGTGAAAATGAAGAACAATTATTTGTGGTTTCAAAATCAAAATGATAGACTTATTGCTAAAATTGTCATGACAAAAAATCGAATGTTCATGTTAAATGTGAAACGGCAGAAGTAAAGTGTTTACAAGTTTGTGTCAAGGATCCTTCTTGGATTTGACACATAAGATTTAGGCATCTTAACTTTGAAAGGCTTAAAATGCTAAGATAAAAAAATATGGTGAAAGGAGTTCCCAAATTCAATCACCCAAATCAATTGTGCGAGGCATGTCTACTCGGACAACATGCAAAAAAAAGCTTTCCAAAGGTGTCATTTTCACGAACAATTGAGCCTCTGCAACTTGTGCATGCATATGTGTGCAATCCTATCAAGCCACAATCTTTCAATAATAGCTCATATCTTTTGCTCTTCATCAATGATTACATAAAGAAGACGTAGGTTTATTTTTTAAAGAACAAAAGTGAAGATTGTTCTTTGTTGTTGAAAAGAAAAGTGAATACAATATTAAAGTTCTAAAAACTAATAGAGGTGAAAAGTTCACTTCTAATAAATTCAAGGTCTTTTATGAGGAAAATGGCATTTGATGTCCTATGACAGTTCTAAAAGCACCACAACAAAATAGGGTAGCATAAAGAAAGAATAGGACAATTCTTATCATGACGAGGTCAATGCTAAAAAGTAAGAATATGCCTAAGGAGTTTTGGGCTAAGGTTGTTATATATGTCATTTATCTCTTAAATCATTCACCTACGAGGAGTTTAGAGAAAATAACCCCTCAAGAAGTATAGAGTGGATAGAAGCTAAATGTGAGGCACTTAAGAGTTTTCAGATCTATTGGCTATATTCATGTATCTGAACATAAAAGGACAAACTTGATGATAGGAGCAAGAAGATAGTGTTTATTGGTTATGTCAAGAACTCTAAAGGGTACAAATGTTTCAACCCCATTTCCAAAAAAGTTGTGATTAGTAGAGAGATGTAGAATTTGAGAAAGATGTTTCATAGGATTAGAGTGTTAAAAAAAACATATAGTTTTCTTTTTTATTTGGAAGAAAACGAGAATGAGGACCAAGAGACTAAAGGCGAAAGGTCAACCCCTTCCTCAACAAGTTCAAGTGAACAACCTTAAAGATTTTAAGGTATAAAAGATCTATATGATACTACCAAAAGAATAAATGATGAGATCTTTTGTATCTATTTGCAAATGATGAACCTTTAAGTTTTGAAGAGATTGTTAAAGACAAGAAATAGGTCCAAGCTATAGAGGAAGAAATTTATTCCATTGAGAAAAATGACATTTGGGAATTTGCCACATTATTAAGTGGTCATCAAGTAATTGGAGTTAAATGGGTTTATAAGTTTAAGAAAAATGTGAAAGGAGTAATTAAGAGGTATAAGACTAGATTAGTTATAAAGGGATATAAACAAAAGCACGGCGTGGATTATGAAGAAGTATTTACTCCTATTGCTCACTTAAAGACAATATGGTTATTGGTTGCTCTTATAGTATAAAACTAATGGACAATTCATCAAATGAATGTAAAGTCAGCCTTTTTTTAATGGTGCTCTTGAAGAAGAAGTATATATGGAACAACCAAAATGATTTACAATTGAAGGTTATCAAGATAAGGAGTTGAAATTAAAGAACGCGTTGTACAACCTTAAATAAGCACTATGGTTTTGGTATAGTCACCTCAACAAATATATTCATAAAATGATTTTTCAAGGTGTGTCCATGAATATACATTTTATGTTAAAAAAAAAAAGAAAAATGATATTTTGTTTATGTGCATTTATATGGATAACCCCATTCTTACAGGAAATAATCTACAAGTTTATGAAGATTTTAAAAAGAGAATAGCATAAGAATTTGAGATAAGTGATATGAGGCTTATGTTATATTATTTAGGGATAAAAGTAAAACAATAAAGCGATGAAATATTTATCTCTCAAGAGGCATACATAAAGGAGATCCTAAAGAAGTTAAAATTATAGATTGCAATCTTGTGAATACCCCAATAGAGTGTGAGGTAAAACTCTCCAAGGAGGATGGCTTAAGGAAAGCTGATTCAACTGCATTTTGAAGCCTTGTGGGAAGCATAAGGTACTTGACATATACTAGACCTAACATATTATTTGCTATACGATCAATGAGTCTATTTATGGATAATCCAAGTGAAGAACACATCCGAGTTGTAAAGAGAATTCTTTGATATTTAAAAGGTACTCTTAATTATGACATTTTTTTATACTTTTTTAAATAAGGCTCACTTAAAAGGATATTGTGATATGCGATATTGATTATCAGAAAAGTACTATTGGGTTTATATTTTCCTTCAAAGAAAATGCAATTTCATGGTGTTCAAAGAAATAACCAGTTGTAATACTCTTAACTTATGAATCGGAGTATGTTGCTACAACTGCCAGTGCATGACATGCAATATAGCTAAGGAAATTGCTATGTGAACTTCATTTTGCACAAAAAAGGGTGACTAGAATTATAATGGATAACAAATCGACCAATTCTTTTACAAAAAAATATAATATTTCATGATCGGAGCAAGCATAAATGCAAGGTTTCATTTTATTTGGGATTGCATTACCAATAAAGAGGTTAAGGTGGAGTATATCAAAACTCTTGATTAAATAGTTGATATATTTACAAAATCTCGTAAAAAAGATAGATTTTAGTAGCTTAGAGAGATGGTTGGAGTTATAAAGAAGTTAAGTTTATGGGGGAGTGTTGAGACTTTTTCAAAAAAAAAAAAAAAAAACTAGATTTCTTATCTTTTGCAGTGGGACTTCTCATCTTTAGTCATGGGCAGAAGGAAAACAAACAAACATGTTGGGAAGACAAATAGATGTTGTTTTTTAAAGCTTATTAAGTGTAATTTTATCATATTTTATTGTAGTATAGATATATATATATAAAGTGAAATAATTAAAAAAAGCCTCGATAAATTTTTTGACTTCCTTCCATTGCTATCAACAACTTCTCTAATGAAAGAAAGGGAAGAATATTTTCAGTGGAATAAAATAGCTTCTGAAAATGTTCCAACACACTTTCCTTATTGTTGGTCATAACATCAAGCTCATTATGATTCTTCAAATTCTCAATCTTATTAAATTTATGTTTGGTAATGGTGGATGCATGGAAAAATTCTGAATTTTTATCGCTTAATCATAACCATTGTGCCAAGGATTTCTAAAACCAAAACAATTTTTGTTGTTTAAGAACCAAATAGTATTCAAAGATTGGTCACTTCTTTAATGAGACAAGAAAGTCATTTGGGTAGCATTCTAATGTTAATTGGACTCCATTCAACCTAGCCCAAATATATCATTTGTGCTGGAAGATACTATTAAAAGTAAAGCAATTAAATTTTTGCACAGCTTACTGTATAATAACTAAATTTTATGCATTAGAACCCTCTAATACACTAGCTAACACTAGCTTCACGTCCATTAAGAGGTCAATCATGCATTTTAAAAGTAATCTCCCTAGCATATGATGAATTATCAGAAGGAGAGGGAGGATTTTGGTGGAGCTGGCCATTTGCATCCATTAAGAAATAAAATTTTTGTAGGGGAGTTATGGAGTTTGAGGCAAGTACACCCCTCACCAAATCTGCCAAGATAGCAAAAGGATGGGGCCTAAAGGAAGGAAAAGCACTTTAGAAGTTACCTTTTGGAATTAGATTTTCTTTGGCTACAGATAGTTTGGGCATACATGAAACATCAATAAAGCGTGTACTCTTGCCTATAATTTGTGGTTTCTTAAAATTCCTTCTCTTAGTCCCAATGAAGAACTCATATCAAAATGTGCCATCTTCAAATTTTCACCTCCTTATCTACTGTAAAAGGCTTTCCAAATTGGATATTATCACTAGTAACATCATTCGTAGCATTAACTAAGGAGGTGAATCCATTCATATTGGCCTCATGTCATCGTTTTAGGTAGTTTTGCTCCATCCTTTCTATATTTCATTGTCAACACGATACCACCATCCATGGTCTGAAACTTGCTGAATCCTTCATATAATTTACCACCAGAATTCTCAATGTTTCTGGTTGATTAGTAGCTAAGAATAGTGTGACTACAAAAGATTATATAGTAGTGTTTTGCTCTAGCAATGCTCCCAAGTAAACAGAAGTGAAGTGACCAAATTTTCCATAATAAAAGCAAACACTCAACCTTTTGACAATGATTATTAAGCTAGAATGGAGGAATAAATGGTTTGGTCAAGTTTATCTTATCATATACCCTTACAAAACAACCCCCTATGCTTATCGTGTACTCCTAAATAAGTTTTAATGACTTTTTATCTAAAAAAAAGGTCCCTAATTGAAGGTCAAATCTAGTTCAGGCTTAGAATAAGTACCTGCCGCTTGCTTCCTCTTCTTATGCATAGGTCAAAAGCTTTTGTAAATATGTTTTGGCCTATTCCATTTTAAACAATTTAATTTAAAACATTACTGAGTAATAATATTTATTAAGCAACAATATGGAAAAGAGACATAAGAGGTAAATCAAGTATGCTTTTTCTATAGTTAATTTCATTTATTTGTGAGAACATATAAAAGGTCATTAATTCATTTTATCTATTATTTTTACATTATTTTTTAAGTGTTAGCATGTAATTTTTATTTTAAATTTTTTTACCGTTATGAAATTTCAAAAGTTCTAGGTTTTATTTATTTATTTATTTATTAACCATAAGTCTATCACTCAATTAATGGATGGAATATCAAGAGATTCATACGTCAATCTATATATATATATATATAAGAGAAATAAAGGAAGCATAAATCTTTCACGTTTGTACAAATTGTATAAACGAAAATATTTGATAACCAACACTTGTTGTTAAGGTTTGATCATCAATGCTTACTTTCGTAGATCCAAAAAAATAGAAAAAAGTTTGATGATAAGTACTTAATATCATAAACTCTACTATCTAAATACATAGATTTTCTATCATTTATTTCTCTTTTCAAGCATGGTCAATTTATTACTACTTTAATTAGATAACTCAATTTTATTAAAGGTGAAAAAGATAAAAATAGTTGTAGATAGAAGAAAATATTACATATGTTCCATGTTTCTTTTTAGGATGAATTTTTTTCATGTGCTAAAGGTATGGCTGTTTCAATTTTTTTTAATGTAGTTTATTTATTTTTAAAGCATTTTAATTAAATATGAGTATACTAAGATATTTTTACATACTATTGGTAATAAAACCAATTAGATAATTAATTGTAAGTATTAATTATTAAAATTTTCTTTCTCCTAAAACTAAGCCCTTATATGCCAATAAGATAGGTATTTTATTAGCATTTTAAAGGATGAAAAATTCTTTTTTTCTTTCTTGTTATTTTGAAAGAAAATAGCATAAATCATTTAAAATAGAACTTTTATGTAGTTTAAAACAAATATAACAAAATAAAACTCAATTCAAAAAAAATCAATCATAAATTTATAAGACTAAATTAAGTCAAAACAAAGTTGATGAGGGGTACTTACTAGAAAGGATATATGATAATATTTGGTTAAGTCGAGTCAATATTAAGGTCTTATCATAAAGTGTGGGTTAAGTCCTACACTAAAATGCATAGCTAAAGCTCTAAAGTTCTTAGATGTATAAAGAGAGAGAGTCATTACCTTATATGAGCATTGGTTTAGTATATTTACAGGTGGTTGGGTTGGTTTGAGAAAGTGAGATTTAATGGTGATGTGATAGTATAGGAAATTACAATTTTAAGGGTCAAGTCTTATATTTGGTATAATAAATCTAAAGGGTAGGCCTTTAACCCTTCATGGGCTTGAGAGAGTTTATTTAGGCCCATTAACATGATCTTTTAAGCATGTCATGGTGTACCTTATAGTTAGTTATGGGTCATCTTATCACTTGCCAACTTAAAAAAGATTTAAGAATTAGTTCTTAAGCCATATATTTAGAATTCCATATATAAAATTTCAAATGGATGTATAGTTAGATAATCACCTTCTTAGTAGTAATGTTTATTTGCCAGCAATTGTCATAGGCGATATGTTAATATATTTAAATTACAACTTAGTTTTCTTTCTTAATGGTATTTGTTTTTTTGTCTTCTTTTGTAAATTCTATTTGACTTTTGATATAGTTTATATGAAGTAAACTATGATCAGTTGTTCGATCTTGCCTTTTGTGGTCATACATAATGCATCGTTAAGCTTTTTTAACCATACATGTCTTATAAGAATGAGGTGGGAGTGCAGCAAATGCTTCTAAAGGGTTACATGGTGTTTTCCCTTACCAATTGAAAGATAGCATGCAAACCTCCCTTAAATCAAATAGTCATATCACATTAAGTTTATAAGGTGGCTTACATTTATATTCTCTTGCCCCTTAGCCATGCTAAGGTTTTTAGAGTATCATATATTAGCTTTAGGTAAATTACTATAAATAATTGATGCACACTTCATAAGACACTTATTATGTCAACATAGGTTGGCTTATGTTCTATTGGTTAGGCTTTGATTAAAATTTTAAAGCTTTCGACCATCTTAAATGATAATCGTCGTGATTACTTTATAATTAAGGTTAACTAGGGATCAAAGTGGAGTTTCTAATAGCTTCTAAAAGAAAACATAAAGGACTACAAGATGCATTTTGTGTTTATTTAAAGACTTTATGGATGCTTTTTTCTAAATGGTGCCTAACTTACTCTTCTCCCTTACTTGTCACCTCAATGACTAAGGATTTCATTTTTATTGACTCATGTAAGCAAGTAAGGGGAGCACCTTAAGGATAATGAGACCATCAAGAATATTGGATAATGTAATCTTAGTTGGTTTGTGGTTTTCCTTGAGGGCACCACCCTTATTATTGTTGCTTAAGATAAGTTAAAGATAGAGGTTGGGGTAAACATGCTATTAATAGAGCTCATTCCTATTAAGAAGTATAAAGGGAAAGTGTCCATGCTTCTTTATCAGCACTTGTGTTTATAAGTTCCTCTAACAATAGTGATGACCATGCTCCTTTATCAATATTATTATCATCTTTTTCTACCTTACATCTATTTATTATTTAGAATCCATCTAATGACACTTTAATGCACATATAATATCATCACAATATGGGCTCTTTATCGAAGGGGTTCTTTTATTATCGTCAACAATTCAACCATAACTATACCTTTATTTTCTTTCCTACATTCCTCAAACCTTTATAGTGTAGGTGTACGAATGAGCACTTCTTCCTTATAAGGAATTTTGATGATACATCAATTCTTCCTAGGTGCCATTATCGAGACTTCCTAAGGCATGTTTCAAGATCATACACTCCTACTCTTATCATTTAGGATAACAACTTTACATGGACAAATAATGAGCTAGCTATTACTCACTTAACAATAATTCCTATATATGACAAGGTGAAATCTTAATCTAATTTATTTCAGTTATGTGACAAGGGTGAGTATTCTTAATGTTGGTCATTTAATGTCATAATTGTGTTAGTTTAAATGTACTAAGTCCTGATGGTAGAATTGGGCAACAATAAGACTTGCCTTGTAGAAACACATTGGAGTTTAAACAAGCATGACATCCTTTAACAAGACTAGATATTTGTATTGTTAGGCATTTAATGTCACAATTGTATTAGTTAACATCTATTAAAGCTTAAAAAGGACTTGGGTAATATCAAAGCTTGCCTTGCAAAGACTTGCTTAAGTATGAATAAGCACAACATCCTAACCAAGTCCTTATCTTATGGTTTAAAATGGTCCCACATTGTATACAACAATATAAAGAAGTCTTTAATAAAAGCATAGGCCATAAGGCATAACAAATGAAAGGCTAATTACAAGTCTTCAAGGTTTGATAAAACTAGTTAAAATAGGAGTTAAAGTCTTTCCTTAAAATGATAAAGGTTGAGTAAGAATTCTTTAACTTAAAGACTTAGGTAAATATGGATGTAAAGGTATGCTTCATCCCTTTTATGGTGGAGAAGCTCATAGTAACATGAGTTGAGACACTTATAATGGCCTGCAAGCTAGTAAAAAAGAACTTTCCAAGGATAAATATATCTTTCTTAAATCCTTTCTGTGTGTTTGTTACAAGCTACTAATCTAACTTTTTTTCTTTTTATATAGCTAAATTACTATTGTAATATGTGTTTTATTAATAAAAGGTTGATTTTTTTGTTCCTACTTTAGTTTTTTATTCTTTAATATGTCTTATGTGAGTTAGGCCATCTTTGATTATGTATCCTTATTCCATTATAACATTTCAAGTGTTTTTGAAATTCAAAATGAACTATCATATAACATTTAATGTCTTTTATAAAATGAAGTGAATATGCTTTCATTAGAGCACTTGTTCAATTTTTTTAAGTAGTTACTTTTGATATGTCATAATGTAATTGCCTTTCATTAGTCATAAAAGGAGTATTTTAGTACCCTTTTGGTTACTTTATCTTATTACTCTTGTGATTTTTGTCCTACCTTGTTTGTTTTTAATAATCAACTTGAAGCCAAAATGGATAATGGTTTAGGTCAACATTTTAATTTGACTTAAGGGTTTCCCTTTTATGACTACCTTATCTTAAGGCAACCACTTTGTTTTTAAAATGCCTTCAATTGTTTTATTTATACTAGTCCATCAACATACCTTACACACCCATTTACTTGCCTTTTATGCCTTTATTTGCATTACTTTTGCAGGATAATCTCTTCTCAAGTTGAATAAGGGTATTTTCAAGGTGATTTCAGGTGGATGTTTCATATCCTAAATCAATATAAGTTGGTTATACCCATGCTTAAAGAGATGGCTTGCTCTCCCTAAGTGACTATCTTACATTCTTTATGTTGTTTCATGCTAAATTGCTATCATTTGTGCATCATTCACTTTAAGAATTCTTGATTTTTAATAAATCTTGCCCTCATTAGTTAAATCCGATCAACAATGATTGATTAGGCTTTTAGTTATTTAAGTGTAACATAATCTTTTTATTCCATCGAAGCTTTTTATGCTAGCCTATGTATACATGATTTAGCGATTATCATCATTAGAACTAAATATACATTAGCTTGGGTCATTTAATCACTTTAAGGTTATGCTTAAGGAGATGAAAGGCAGGATGCCTCCTTATTGTGGTTCCAAGCAAAAGTTTTCTTTGCTCACATATATGATTTTGGCTTATATTCCACAAATAAGAGCCTTATAAATTGTGTAACAAAATTTTGTAACTACTTAATTGATATGAGAGAGAGTAAAAAAAGGGGAATTTCTTAAAAGTGGTCAAGCTTCTAAAGGTGTTAAAGGATTTATAAGAAAGTTTTGTTGACTTTTTGACAAAAAATGGCTAAATATGCTATGGTTTGATAAGGTTAGCACACTGCTTAGAGCCACGAGAGATATGGAACTAATGGATGATTTAAAAAGGGGGCTTATTCAACTTAATGGGACTTGATGGGTAAACATTGATGTAAGTTTTACCACCTGGTCCTTTAATTCATATGAGGTAAGTGATATAGAATGAATTTGATGCAGTACATTTTAGGAAGTAAGGATAATGTCTTTTTTTGTGCCTCTTATTGTGGGTATAAGGTTAGAGGTATGCATCTTTTCTTTGAAAATATTGTTTATTGTAACAAATTGATCCAATTTATTGGTGTTTTGGCATATATTTTGATTTAAAGGAAGTTTTTGCCATTAATGGTGTCTTGTCTTCCCAAACACTCATAACATCCCTTAAAGGAAAGAGTTTTAATAAGGTCATTTTTCTTATTGGTTTTGGCCTATTAATTAAAGGAGCTACTAAGATTAATGCACCTCTGGCATTAGCAAAGCTCTTAAGCATGACGTAATATTCATGGAAGGCAAATGGGGCGTGGTGAGGTGACAAAAAATGGGGTCTAGTTTAAGCACAAAGGAATGATCATCATGGAATTCAGGTGCACTTTCTTTCACTAGACAACTTATTTAAGCAAATAATACAATATTAAGGATGCAAATTTTCTTATACTAGATGAGATATTAGGCAACCCTCTTACTAGTTTAAAGCTATACACCTTTATGCTCAAAGGGACTTAAGTAATTGACACACTTCAAATGTGTTCTTAGTTATGATGGTCAAGCCCTATCTACTCCTAAATACCCCTAATAAGATGTGATATACTTAGAGAAAAAGAGACTTCATTTATAGCTAACCCAACCATAGATGCTACTTAATGGATAAAAAGTCATTTGTAAATTAAGGAGGTTGTCACCCATCTACAAGTTGAGTTAGAAAATATAAATTATGTTTACAAATTATAGTAGACTTGGCATAGGGGAAAGTCATATCTATTACCTTGTCTTCCTATTACAAGGCTTTAAAAGCTAATTTATGTAAAAGGTAAAACCTATAAGCTATTATCAAGAGAAACATTGTAGAAGGGAAAAAGCTAGATTATAAAGTTAAAGGTATCCCTTTAATAGATCAAGAGCAATCAAAATAGGTGAATAAGTTTATTGTTAAGAAATTAATGATGGTAAAGAACTCTGGTTTCTATAACCACGTAGAGGTCCTCCATCTAAAGCTTGAAACTAATAGGTTATTGATTGATAACAAGTCATTACAAGATATTTTATAATTTCTTTTTTTTATTATAACACTTAAAGATAATAAAACTAAGCCATCCTTTATACGAATTGGCTTGTTGTTGAGTTTGCCACCTATTGAGGGCTCTTAAGAGGAATCATAAGGAGATCTACCTTTTGTAAGCAATGAACTTATGGTAAGTAATTGTCTTTAAATTGTATATTGTTCTACGAATGTAACCTACTTTGTATAGTCCTTGTACTATTTTTGTTTTACCTTTGTAAAGGGTTTTTTTGTACATGAACCATGTTAACCCTTGACCAATTACTTTCATAACCTCTAACTTACATTATTTTATTGTTTTAATAAAGTTTTCTTTGTGATAGTTAATGTCTTTTTTTTCCTTTTTATGCTACTTTATTTTTGGTTTATTTCCCTCATTTTTTTTTCTTTTTTCTCTCTTTTAAAACTTAAGACTCCACCTATAATTTATTAGAGGCATTTAAAGAATTATCTTAGCTGTCTAGTAATTATTACACTTTAAAATGAATTATGTTTCTTAGGAAATTTTCTTATCTTCTTGATTTTTATAGTTATGTGTAGTAATAACATAAGTGTTAAATGGCTATAAATAACAACTTAATCCTTTTCTTTAGTGTTGTTTATGAGACCTCCTCAATTCTATATATGTATTATTACCACCACCAAGCTCTAATTGTCAACTATCTAATGGTTATGGGTAAGGTTAACAAGATGCTAAAAAGGCTTTACTCTCACCATGCTAGCCAATACATTACCATGTTAGGTAGCTCATAGGTAATGCTGACATTAGAGTAAGTAAAGGCCAACTTTCACTATTACTCAAATGATACTAACCTATTATAAATGTAGAGTTTAATTTATGCCACGTAGTAACTTTGCCATAGTAAATGACATATGACTTAGGGCTTACACTTATGTTAATATATAAGCCGTTAAATTGATTTGGAGTTCAATTGTTTGACTTACTCAAGAAGGATTTGAATCATATACATAAAAAGGATGTGTCACGCTAATTGTTTTATTCTCTATTACTTATTTGTCTATCTATGGATAGGAAACATTACATAGTTAAAATTATTGCTATTGTGCCAAATGCTCCTTTTACTTTAAACCACTTTGTTGTGGCTTTAACCTTTTAGTTGTATATATAGATTAAGCACTTAGACTATAATTGATATATGATTAGGAAGCCTATATGGCACACATACGTAAAGCACCTTGTGTTCTTAGTACGAGGCTTATATACTGTGTTTGTAGATGGCCCCTTAAGCAATTTTGTCTTCATTATAGAAAAGGCTTTTATGGCATGCTTACGAAAGGTGCTTTGGGGGTTCTTGGCATAAGGCTTATGTGACACACTTATGTTAAATGTCTTAAGTAGTTATAACTTTATTAGGCAAGAAGCTTGTGTAACACATTAGCATCGAGTGCTTTAAGAATTCTTGGTAAAAGACTTAGATTAAGCACTTGTGTGGGCACTTTAAGTAATCTTGACTTTGTCACAGATTAGCTAGAAGGTGAAGTGTTGGATTGTAGGTTACAACTTAGGGGAATATGAATTTTTATTAATGATTTGTGCAAAGAAATGCCTCTTACATTTCTTTGACATATTTTTCATTGGTAATAAGCTCTGAGACTATTAAAATTCTAGGTTTAAAGAATCGAGGTTTTGTCCAACTTTTGCATGTAATAACTTTTAAACATTACTTTTTTAGTGATCTTATAAATGTCCTCTTAGTTAGGGGAAAGTTTATTTGCTCATTCACTAACTTTTTATTTTTAAAGCACCAGGTCACCTTTACAAATTAATTGCTCTTTTGCTTTCTTATTATGTATTATGTTAACTTGTTTACAAGAATGCATATATGAAATGATGTTTAAGTGCCTTATCTATAAGATCCAACTTACCCCACAATTCCTCATTGTTATTGTCTTTGTTAGACTATTAATGCTTTTAACTTGGTTGTCTTATTTCTATAAGCATCATTACCTCTATAAAAAAAGGAAATAAGTCTTTTTAGTCATAATCGCTTCTAATATCTCATCTCTATATGGTTCTTTTGTCTTTCCAATTTGTTATTTAGGCCTTATATGATTGTAAGGTTAGTTATTTTTAATTAATCATTAGTTTATAAGTGCTCAGTTAAGATGAACATGAGGGTGATGCTTAGGTCCTTGCAAAATTCCCTAAATTTAAAGTTATTAAATTATTTTTTGTTATTAATGATGATTAGGAATCTTAAACTTATAAACTACATTATTTGTCATTTTGTGATTAATGAAAGGGTTAAAATAATGCTTATAGCCAATAATGATTATTATAAACTTATATTCCCTAATGGTTATTGAGAATTAGTCAATGATGTTTAACCCTCACTTAGCAAATGACCACAAAAATGGTATAGTTATGAGTCACCTGACAAGGACACTATGGCCAAGGACAAGCTTCTAAAGCATATTTGATCATTGTTTGGTGTCATAAGAGAAACCAAGTGGTTAACTTCATCCTTTAGGAACATTAACCTTCTCTAGATGTGATCTTTAGGAAGGTTTTCTTTGCTACTTTGAAGTTAAGTTAAGGACCATTGGCTTTGCTTGTCCTTGGTGTGGGTTGAGTGTTTTATGATAAGGTGAAGGCTTCTATAAGGTATCCCCTTAAATTTCAACTAGTGTGACATCTCTTATTGACCTTATTACATTAAGAAGAGTTGTTATTGGGGAAAAGTGAGTCTACATTTAGTTAGCAAGTTGAGGCAGCCTTGAGTGATTACTACTTTGGGAATTAACTATACAATTGGTCATACACCCAATAGTTTTACTATTAATTAGGATAAGTGGTATGAAAATTGAAAAGTCCTATAGAGTTGCTTGTAAAGTATAGATTAAGGACCATTGAGGACTTTCATTCTTATAAGGGTTAACTAAGTCATGTCCTTAAGAAAAGAATAATAGAGAATGACATATAACATATCATTTCTTATAAAAGACACCAATTAATCAAGGTTACTCCCCAAAAAGGTCACTTGATAAGATTTTATTAAGTTGGATCTTAAGTTGAAACTTACATAAAAGCATACGGCTAAGGTTGAAAAATAAATTTTAATATTAGCACTTTAAGAATCAAGTTAGTATGGACATTAATATTGACACATTGATTCTTTAGGCGCATCTTACAATCTTTTGGCGTGTGTTACAACCGTTGGCGTAAAGTCAAAGCTACGTAACGACAGACAGACTCTATATAATATTTGGTATAATATGTATGATTTATATATTAAAAATAAAAATAAAAATAAACAAAATATGTGTAGAATAAGATTTTGTTATATTTATTTATAATTTAAATTACACAGAAATGTTCATTATTTATTTCAAATAAATTTTATTTATTATATGATGTAAAATTATGAATGAATTATATTAAAAAATCAAAATAAAATTTTCACATAACTATCATAATTAATAGTTATAATTAAATATTATATATAAATAAATATATACTAATTAAAATTAACTACCATAATAAATTGATATTATTTTAGATATTTAAAATAAATTATAAACTTTTTATTTAATAATAAATCTATCGTCATGCTGTTAAAGGTACAAGTTTCAAACTTTGCATATATGCCTATTTTACCCTCCATTGTGACATTAGATTTTATATATTTAAATATTAATGACTCGTGTCAAGACATTATTGAATTAATATGAAATAAGAATTTATAATTCAATAACAAAAGAAATCACAATAAATAAAATAAAAAGTAAATTTATAATTTTTTTGTTAAACCTTAAAAAAAATATTTAATTGAAATATGAACAAAGTAATATTATTTTTCAAGATTTAATTTTTTGATTAAATTAAAGCAATACACTAAAAAAGTAAATATTTTTAATCTTTTAATTTTATTAAATAATTTTTATTCATGTCTGCTGAACAATTGCTCCGGCAACTTACTTGAGTTATAAGTCAAGAAAAACGTAATTATTCATATAAATATAGGTATTTCTTATTTTAATTTATTTTTTTAAGCGAGTCAAAATAATTTATTATAAATATTATTATTTATTTTTAAAAATTTTATATTAAATTATTTTAATTCACCGAGTCTAATATAGACCTCTCCATAGAAGTAAAAAATAAAGGTACAGGAGGGAGAGCACGATGAGTTAAAGAAACGTTCCGCCCTCTTCTCTGCTTACCGTTGGATCAGATTAGCTTCAGCTCCCACCGCGGCGGATGCACGATCCCATCACCACAGCGCTTTACAAATCTACTCGAAGAACCAGCTCCGCACTGCCCGGCGTAACAGAATATTCCGGACGTGTAGAATTCCAGGCCAAATATGAGCTCCCAATCCCGACAAGAGGATTCCAAACACGATAACGACGATGAATCGAACCGCCTCCTGCAGCCGCCATCCCAGCCTCCGGCACGGCCTTCATCCGAGGGAGAGGACACAGATGAAGTGGCATTCGAAGCGCGGGAGAAAATCCTGGTGGCCGACGAGGAGGATAGCGGGCATCCTCCAAACGACGGCGATCACGTGCCGCCGTTCTCGTGGAAGAAGCTGTGGCTGTTTACGGGACCTGGGTTTTTGATGAGCATAGCGTTTCTAGATCCGGGCAATTTAGAGGGGGATCTCCAGGCCGGGGCGATTGCCGGCTACTCGCTGCTGTGGCTGCTGACGTGGGCTACTGTCATGGGCTTCCTGATACAGATGCTATCGGCTCGGGTCGGGGTGGCTACGGGACGCCACTTGGCCGAGCTGTGCCGCGAACAGTATCCGACTTGGGCTAGGTTGGCTCTGTGGTTCATGGCGGAAGTGGCGCTGATTGGGGCTGACATACAGGAGGTCATAGGGAGTGCCATTGCAATACAGATACTGAGTCACGGGGTTTTGCCGCTCTGGGCTGGAGTTTTGATCACGGCATCCGATTGGTATGTACTTGTAATTTTATTTTTTTTTTGGGTTTTACAATAATTTGTGAGGCGGCACTGGTAGTCGCTGGTATGTGTTTGGATGCTATTTTCGCACTTTTAACTAACTAATATGGGACCTATAGATTTTACTGATTATACGAGCTCTATCCACCAAACTTCATAGGTGGGGTCTTGCCATAAGAAGTTGCCATTTGGAAAGCATGACACTTTAAGTAAGAAAAAGCTTTGGTGAAAGTATTAGCTTTGATGAATACATGTCTGCCTGTTGGTGTTCCAGTTTTGATAAAAGAGTTGAAAAAGAAAGTATTAGTATCCGTGGCATTATTACTTATGCTCTAGACGAGTTGGCTGAAAGGGAGTCTCGGTGGCAATTATTTTTGTTCTTTTTTTCTTTTTTTGTTCCATTTGCTGATGATGGGTTTGAGAAAATTTTCATGTTTGTTGGTTGTATACTAGTTTCTTCTGTAATTCCATTCTTTGCATGTCACTTTGAATTATCATTCTCATTACCGACTGTCACTTTAAATGGCAGTTTCATGTTTTTACTGTTAGAGAACTATGGAGTGAGGAGACTGGAAGCAGTTTTTGCAATCTTGATTGCAACTATGGCGCTATCATTTGCATGGATGTTTGGAGATGCCAAGCCAAGTGGAAAAGAACTTTTAATGGGTACTGTTTCCTTAGTGTATGAAGTCAATTCTTGCCCTTTAGTTTGTGAAATTTTTTCCTAAGAAATCTCTACTGGATGAGCTATGATTATTTTTTATCCTTTTTGTAGGCCTTTTAGTTCCGAGACTTAGTTCAAAAACAATTCGGCAGGCTGTGGGAGTTGTGGGTTGTGTCATAATGCCTCATAACGTCTTCTTGCATTCAGCTTTAGTACAGTCAAGAAAGATTGATCCTCGGCAAAAAGGCCAAGTACAAGAGGCACTGAATTACTACTCAATTGAGTCTGCAGTTGCCCTTCTAGTCTCTTTCATGATCAACTTGTTTGTAACTACTGTATTTGCAAAAGGATTTTATGGTACAAAACAAGCCTATAGCATTGGACTTGTTAATGCAGGGCAGTATCTGCAGGAGAAATATGGAGGAGGAATCTTTCCCATTCTTTATATATGGGGTATTGGCTTGCTGGCTGCTGGACAAAGTAGTACGATAACTGGCACATATGCTGGCCAATTTATCATGGGAGGCTTTCTTAACCTTCGTTTGAAGAAATGGCTGAGGTCATTGATAACTCGGAGTTTTGCTATTGTGCCAACTATAGTTGTTGCTCTCGTGTTCAAGAAGTCTGAATCTTCACTGGACATTTTGAATGAATGGTTAAATGTGCTTCAGTCAGTGCAAATTCCCTTTGCCCTTATACCCCTTCTTACTTTGGCGTCCAAGGAGCACATCATGGGGCTCTTTAGAATTGGGTCATTTCTTGAGGTAAGCCATAAACTTCACCAATCTATTAGCTTTTGCCTTTTTTGAGCACCCATATTCAGTTTATTGGCAGATATCATGGTTGGAATAAAATGAGGTTCTCTTTGCTTAGTAATTTAGTGGATGATATTGTGCCATTGTAATAGTCTTGGTGGATCATAATTTATGTTGCCGGTTGTTTCAAATGCTCTTGTGGATGGGTTACATCAAGGGTTTTAGGATATGGAGAAGGACTTAGATCCTGGCTTGATTCTTATTCCATCTGAACTTAATCTCTGATATCAGTCATTATCTTGTTACATGTGCAATTTGATGGGCAAAACATATGCTTTGGGGATTTAGATGGTAGAATACAAGCAATCTTTTTTGCATAATTTAGACTGGTGTTCAGGTAATCATTGAGAATACTCGGGGACCATAAACCTGTTACCGAAAAGAAATTTCTTGATAAAACAGTGGATTCTGTAGAGATTTGAAATCTAGTCTAAAAGCCATTAAATTTGAGTTTGTGTTCATCCTTGTGTAGATAAAAATTATTGAACATTCATCTGATACCATAGTTGCCATTTCTCTTCTGCATCATTCAGATGGAATGCAGATTACTTTTCAGAGGTGATTCTTGAAATGTGTTAGAGAAGATATAATTTATTTCCTAAATCTTCAAACCATAACTGGCAAGCAGCTGTTTTCTCTCTCTGGTGCTTATCAAATCATGTTTTTATTTGTTATGTAGAGGCTGGCATGGACAGTGGCAATTCTTGTTATAGTGATTAATGGGTATCTGTTACTTGATTTCTTCGTATCTGAAGTTAAGGGACTGCTGATGGGTTTTCTGGTCTGCTTGTGCACGATTGCCTATGTAACATTTATTGCTTATCTTGTCTCACATGGCGGTGCTTTTTCATACGCTCAACCTGGATTAGAACTATCCGATAGGCTTCCTAATGCTAGGGCTTGAGCAAGCTTGGCTTTAAGAAGTACCTACCAGCCTGTCAGAAAGATGAGAAGAGACCGTCTGCAGCCTGCTGTCTGGAATGACAGTTTCTGACAAGTAAATTGCTTACCATAATAATCCCTAAACTTGTTGGATCCTTAGAGGGAGTTGTACGTCTTCCAGCAACGTGTATCTGTTTGCAATTACCATACTTTGCATGCTGGAGCTACATGTGCATGTTCCTTTGTTGAACACATCAGGACATTCCTTTCTTTGTTTTGGCTGTCAGATGAACCCATGTTGGTAGGAAGTGATAGTTTGCTTTGGCCTCTAACGTTATAGCTTTTCTTGTCTATTTGTCACTTACATGCAAATGTAAGTAGATTTACTAGCCAATTCTTTTGAGGTGACAGCTTCCATTGTATAATATAGTCAAACTGGATTTACCAATTCCTGGAATAAACTGACGAATACAAATGGGTTGCCAGTTGCAAGTGATTTCTATAAACTTACTGATTTCTTCTATCCTCACGACATAAGTTGAAATTGTTTCTCGTTTTATTCCAATTCTTTAATTTGTGTTTTCTATCAAGTCCCATCTGAAATCATCGAAGTCTGTAAGTAAAAAGAGGTAAAGAGGATTTTATAGCAGGTGGCCGCTCAAACATGTTAGGTCGTACTGTCACAGAGGCGCAGAGAATAAAAAACCACGGGCCAATTTCCTGGCAGTATAGCACGTTTTCAACCAAAATTTTGATGATTTTGTTTTTTGTTTTTTTTTTCTTTTAACTCTGGTTGAATCTGAGTGCAGAATGACGAAAAAAAAATCTCGTCCCAATTTTGAAGCCGTTATTTTTCTACATTGCTGGCGTGGATCGTTTAGGTCCATCTTGTCTAAACTAGGTCAACGCCGTCTTGCTTTCTGCACTCTGAAGTGTTCTCACTGGAATTGTCTTGTTTTCTGATTGGTTTTTTCATTTTTTTTTTTTTTTTTTTTTTGTCTCCTCTGCATTTCGGTTAAGTGCCATGGAGCAAAAGGGCAAAAGAATGTCTTAGTTTAGAGCTTGAAGCTTGATGGTCTCGGGCTTGAAGATGGATCAAAGTATTTAGTTTAGATTTCATACCCTAATATTACACCATACTTTTCATGCTTCGAATAACCGTACGGCCATAGCACAATATGTGGTAGAAAAAGCACCGCCATGTGAGAGAAGATAAGCCTTTGTAAGGTTGTGCACGGTTACCTTTCACCTGTTAAAAGGTTGTAGAAAATTCTTAAAAAATATTTAAACATCTTAATTTAAGAGAATATCTAATATACAATAAAATATTTTAGAAAACTTTTAAGAGTATTATAAAAAATTCTACATAATTCTTTATAATATTTAAAAAGACTTAGAAAAAAAGCAAGAAAAATAATTTATTTTTTTTTTTTTTTTTAAAAAAGGGTGTAGGAAACTTGATTCTTGGAGTAGAAGGGGGCGTTAGGCATCGTTAAAATGAGGGGTAAACAATTTTTGTTTTATCACCGATACTTATCACGAATGTGCGGATACATCTAATTCTAATTTACAGCAATCAAATTATTGAACTTTGTAAGCACCGTTAAATGTCATATATCATTATAATTCAATAATAGAAAAATGAGGCCGACGGTCTTTTTTGACATTAGACCCTTACGTGACAGTCCACATTTTTTAACTGAGGGGGCAATATTTTAATAAACATAGGACTTCAGTGATGTGATTGTGACACATTGAAGTTGAATTCTATACTTGCACAGCAACAATAAGTTTAGTGGTAGCACTAAACTAATAATAATAAAAAAAAAAAAATTTATCTAGATGCCATCATTGTAAAATTTTCAACGATTAAATCATAAAACATTTTGTATTAGCCTATTATAAATTAATACTAAATCGAAGTTATTGGTTGTTTGTGTATGTATTTGAATCCTAACATATAAGAAAAAATTTATAGATAAAACATTTTAAGAATTCGGAATAATGTAAAAATATCTACAAATATAATATTGTCATATTCTTAAAATGCAAAACAACAAAAATATGAGATGTCGAAATACCTCTTCAGAATTAAGGGGGGGGGCGGAAGTCAAACATCAAAAAAGTGGGCCCCGAGCCGCAAGCGGGCGGGAAACGGTAGAGATCAGAAAGAAAACCAATGGCCGCGATTCCTTTTTTCAGGTTTTCTTTTTGGGTTTTTGGTTTTAAAGCAAGGAATGAAATTAAACCCTTCAAATTTGATTTTCATTAAAACCTCCAAAACCAAACAGAAGCGCCAACTCTCTTGCGTTGTTTTTTTTTTTTTTTTTTTTTTCTTGAAAACCATAAAAAATGGGCGCTCCCATCTTATCATCTTAGCTTTCCCGTTCTTCTTATGCCTCTTTCTCTCTCCGTTTCCCTTACTATTTTTCTCTCCGTCTCTCTCGCTTCAGACCCGAGAGCCCAGTGGCAGTGAGTAAAGAAGACTTGAGGAGGAGTGAGATTCATGGCAGAGCAGGAGAACTGTGCCCGCATTACTCGCGCAGCCAAGAAAAGGGCTGCGGCGGAAACAGCGGCCGACGACCAGCCGGAGCAGAAGAAGCGGGTGGTGCTGGGGGAGCTTCGGAACTTGTCCAACGTTGTCTCTTCTTCGAACCCGAGCTCTGGGGATGAGCAGCAGAAGCGGAAAAACAACAAGACGGTGAAGTCCAAGGCCAAGAAGGCGAATGTAACTAAGAAAGATGATGCTCCCAATGAGGGTATTGACGCGAAGTCTGATGATCCCCAGATGTGTGGGCCATACGTTGCTGATATTTATGACTATCTTCGCAAAAGGGAGGTGAGTAAGACTGTAAGAGGCAGACGTGATAGCCTTGTGGTTTTTGAAATAGGCTGGGGGTTTATTGAAATCATAGTTTGGTTTGTTGAATATGGTATGGTGGATTGTTTCCTGATACGAAACTGGAGAAATTACAGAAAGAAACGAGCTTTTCAGATCTTAAGTTACATGTCCAACTTTAAGTAACTGGAGTTTAGAACAATAACAAGAATATCTGGAATTCGCTAGATTTTTCTTTTTAAGTCCTCCTTTGGGTTTGGGTCATATTTTATATCTTGACTTGCACACTGGCTTTAGTGTTAGGACTTGGCGGGTTAGTATGATAATGGGTTTACATTAACAAGTCAAAAGCTTTGCTGAAAGGAGACTGCGGCAATAACGAAGAGAAATGATCTTTTCTGGTCTAAATTTACATATCCAAATTTAGGTTAATGAAGTTTAGCAACAATTTTGCCTGTTATTTCTTTAAAAGCCATGCCTTGAATCAGAAAAATCCCGAACTGGACAATGGTTGCTGGTATAATAATGGGGTCTAATCTTTCCTAATAACGGGTTTTCGCTCAAAAAGTCGAAAAGCTTTTTCTTTGTCAGATTTGTTAGGAGAGAGAATTTTGGGGATATGGGGTTTTACGAAATCTGACGCCGGAAGTGTCAAAGGGGCTTTTGTAACCAGCTGGTATGTCATTACTGTAAGGGTTTGTTTGAATCGGTTTTGATTAATTTTTTACGATGGAATGATGCTTTAGGCCGATCCAAGGAGAAGGCCCTTGTACAATTACATAGAGAAGCTTCAAAATGATATCAACCCCAATATGAGAGGGATTCTGGTGGATTGGTTAGTGGAGGTTGCAGATGAGTACAAGCTTGTCCCTGACGCTCTGTATCTTGCCATTAACTATATTGATAGGTTCCTTTCTGTGAAGGCTATCAATAGGCAGAAGCTTCAACTACTTGGCGTTTCTTCTATGCTCATTGCCTCGTAAGAGACTCAGTTCCTTCAAGTATTCAATATATTGAAATGAGATGTTGGTCTATTGTTTGCATGGTTTTCTTAGATTTCTCTATTTTGATTGCAATTACAGAAAGTATGAAGAAATCAGCCCTCCAAATGTGGAAGATTTCTACTACATAACAGATAATACATACACCAGGAAAGAGGTAATTTCTTCATGTCTTGTTTTTTTCATGTTTCATGACATTGTTGGAATTAGTTATTTTGTCAAAGATTAAATGTTGTCCATGGTTAATTCTACAGGTTGTGACAATGGAGTCTGACATACTCAATGCCCTGAGGTTTGAAGTGGGCGATCCTACAACAAAGACATTCCTAAGGCAATCTATCTGTCAATATTTCTTCTGGTCACGATTGATGAACACAATCTGCCATTTTACTGAAATATGTGCTGATTTTTTCCCCTAATTTTGCATGTCTGGCTACAGGAGATTCAACAGGATTGCACAACAGGATTATAAAGTAAGTGAGCCAACATCTATCCAGTTGTGCATGCTTTGGACTTAATCTTTTGTTTACTAGAGCTATTTTTCCCTTCCACAGGCCCAGAATTTGCGGCTTGAGTTCCTTGCATACTATCTTGCCGAGTTAAGCTTGCTAGATTATTATTGTCTGCAATTTTTGCCATCGATGGTGGCTGCATCTGTTATTTTTCTTGCAAGATACATTATTCGACCAAAGATTCATCCTTGGGTAAGACTCAATGCAGAAGACATGATTTTGATTCATATCCAATTTCTTAACCGTTAATTGATTAACTTTCTGTACAGAATTCAACCCTACAAAACTACACGGGGTACAAAGCAGCTGAATTAGAGTCATGCGTCATCCACGTACACGATTTGTTTTTAAGCAGGAGAGGTGAAGGACTACGTGCCGTCAGAGAGAAATACGGGCAGCACAAGGTAGATTTTTAGTAATGCTATAACCAAGTTTTTCACTGTAGTTTTATTTGTGCCGCCTATTGTCTCTGAACTCTCCCTAATATGTGGCGACAGTTCAAATGTGTTGCGAACATGCCTTCACCTCCAGACACACCGCCTTCTCTTTTCGCAATTATAGACTGAAAGTAAGTTGGGCCCTCAAATGATTTTTGGGATACCACGAGCGGAAGAATCGACTTAATTCTTTTGGAAGAAACTTAGAAGAGAATGCGTAGCAACAGAAGCATGGCATTCGGAATTATCCAGTCTGTTAACTGAGCTCATCAAAGTGGCTTTGCTTGGCGTGCCCCTGTTGCAAATCAAGCTCCTAACCCACCAATTCTTGACGGCCAAATCTCAGATTTTCTCTTTTCTTTGTTATGTAGAAAGCTGAAAAGGCGTTTCTGATTGGTTGATAACAAAGATGTTTGACTTTTCTCGGTCCAATATGACACGTAGAGACCACGATCTCTATTGACATAGTGTTTTATTATATGAACGTGAAAAATAGTGAATGTCTATGCAATATATAATCTTAATTATTGATCGTAGTTAATTTATTATTTATTAAAAAAATGTGTAAATTATAATCAATAATTAAAATTGAATAATATGGATTCACGTTTAATCTTTGCATTTAATTCTTGTTATCCATTTAACCATTTAACCTTTTTGTATTGACCTAGCCACAAATGGTATGCAGTTTAGATTCATGTATGTTTCAAGTATGTACCCTTTTTTTTTTTTTTTTGTTCTATCGGGCAGCTGACCCCAATATTCGAAAAACAAAAAGAATTTGAGCCCAATAGCCGAGGAAGGAAACGGAAAGACAAAAAAAAAAAAAAAAAAAAAAAGAAAAAAGGAGAATTTGGGTTCGGCGTCATTTACGTTGCCTTATCACATCAGCTGTTAGCCCCGTCAGTCATTAGAGGATAAAAACAATGGCATTGGTTACAAAATGTAATAAAATTACTCGAATTTTAAATTATAAATATAAATTTTAATCTTAATTTTTATAAATAAAGAATAAAAATAAAAAACAGCGAATCTCATAATTTGGATTCGAAGTCATGGCACCATCAAGGTGAACCATCAGCAGTCAGGCGTGGAATGAGTTTGGGTTAGCAAATTGTACTTCTTACGTTACCCAAGACTTCTTGCCTTTCTTTACCCACGTACTTGGTCTCCGTTAAGAACCCTCGGTCGGCTGCGAATGATTGGACTATTCAAAAACTTGGTACTCTGAGCAAATATTAGAAGAGGGACAATTTTTTAAAATTATTATTATTATTATTATTATTATTATTAATGCTTTTAACAGGGATGTTAGAAAAAAAAAAATATAATAAAATATAATGTTCATACATTAAATTGAATTTCAATTTGTTATTTTTGATTTATCAAGGTTAGATTCACTAAGAGAAAATTGTTATAAGATGATCACAAGCTTTTTTTAACAACTTAACTTACAGGCATTACATGTTCATGTAAGCACAGCACAAATGACAACTTCCAAATAATACCAATCTCACAAATCTCAATTCGATTTTTTTTCTTGTTCTTTTTTTTTTTTTTTTGTTCTGGAACAAAACATGTGTATATTTTCCTCACACTTTTTTTTCTCTCTTCTCAGTATTTATCTTATCAATACGGTTGTAGCATTTCCTTGTGTTCTCACATCCATGGCCTCTGTAAATTTCGTAAGAAAAAGGAAAATGTTCGTATGGAAAGAGTGGATCCTGTACTTAAAAAAAGATAAGATCTGAAAAGAAACTCTGATCTGTACACTCTTTTTTAGGTGAAAAAAAGCAGATTTTTCTGGCCCTAGGAGAGATAGATAGCTAAAAAAGAGTAAATTGACTGGTTTGCAAAGCCGACAAAACACCACTACTCAGACAAAGGAAAAAAAAAAAAAAAAAAAGAGAGCACCTGAGAGAGAGAGAGAGAGAGAGAGAGAGAGAGAGAGAGAGGCAAGAACCAGCTGCATGCTCTTATTTTGCTAAAATTGGACCCAGTGTCGCGTGACCCCTTGTTTCGGGGACTGAAAGCGAGATCGAAGGCAATTTTAGGAAGCAAAAGTTCTCATGAATTCCCAAGAATATTAGTAAATAAAAAAAACAGAAAGTTCCTTCGTAAGTTGTGTCCCCTTGTTTGCAGGGTGTACTCAATCCCACCCCTCCTTATTAGTATGTCAATCAACGCTTTGGCTCTTTTCTTCGATCTTTTCCTCTCATGCTCCCTTGCCAAGCAGAGCCACTTAGCTTTCTCTTCTCGGCTACGCCTTTTTCTCAATTCCTCACTTTTTTTATCTCGTTGGCTTGATATATACGATCTCTCTCGCTCTGCGTGTGGAGAAGAAAAAGGAAAAAGAAAAAGATCATTTCTGGGCAACATAATGAATTTTCAACAGTCGCTGCATGTTGGTATGCTGCAGAAGTTGCTGGGGTTGACTCTTCTTCTCTCGATCTTAGTCTCGGCTGGAGAAGGAGAGGCAATGCTTGTTGATGGTATACACAACCAGCAACCTGTTGTGAAAGACAAGCAACAAGGAGGTCAGCGCCAACAGCAGCGTAGTCTAAGCTATCCATTAGATGTGTTCATTTCAAGCAAAAGAAAGGTTCCAAATGCTTCAGATCCTCTTCACAACCGTTGAGCCAAGTTGAATGTACCTATTACTATTAGTCAGCTCTGAAGAAAAACGTTATGACAATTTAAAGTTGGAGAGAGAGAGAGAGAGAGAGAGAGAGAGAGAGAATGTTGAAAGTAGCAAATGGGAAATGAGGACCCTCAGTATCTTTAAATTGGAGGCTACATTTTGTCCAACTATAACGATCGTTGTGGACTTCTGCGGATGGCAATTTCTGCTGAAATACATTGCCACCGTATGTACATTTTCAACTTTCACCCCTTTATTGACACTCGACCGGTATGTATTTTGTTCCATTTTGCATACGAAGTATGACTCGTACAAAATATGGAGAGATTAAATTGGTCTTTTATTCGAAACTCTCTCTCTTAAATTGTGTTCAATAATCAAGACAATTGCTCTTCATTGGGTACTGTTGTGTTAAATTGGCTGGTAGCGTCTTTTTTCTCTTTTTTTTTTTTTTTTCCTTACCCAATGCCAGCTTGCAACTTAAAATTGTTTGCAAAGAGCATGTTTTAATAAGGTGGCATTTCCTGAAGCAAAAAGATAGTGTTGCACTAGAATTGTTGGCCTTGGCCCTCCAACACTGTTTTGGGAAAAGTGGGGAGGCAATTAAGCAAGACTTTGTGCCCATGCCTATATGTAATTATCACTAGGGTGTTAAAAGTTAAAACATACCTGGACCAATGATGGGAGACAAGAACACGAACTCCCTTTAGTTATTTACTTCATGCCTTAGATTTCCAAGAGCAGCATGCTCTAAATCAAGCCGAGATTTCAAACTCATTGCAGCTTATGCTATCACGAATGTCTTGCTCAATTGCAACAGTTTTTTTGTTTTTTTTAATTTAAGGTTTTATGGTTGACACGAGAGTCTGCCAAATTACCTGCTTTTTTGTTGTGAGAAATCGACTAGGTATTCTAAATCTATTTTATTGTAAATGAAATGAATTTATGTTGACTCGTTAATCTTGAATTCATGTTCTATTTATTACATTGTGTCTTAACTACATCCATCTCTCATGAGATATATGTACCTACTTTTCTTTTTCTTTTCATCTTTCTTTTTTTGTTTTTTTTGTTTTTTTCTCAGTATATATACGTCTACTTTGCTTAATACACTCTCTTTGCCTGTGAAGAAATTAAAATTACTTCTACAAGGAGCTGGCATATGTCCGAAGAGTAGGCCATAAGATTAGTTTTCTTTTGGATTCATGCATTCAATCTAATTGTTGAAAAGAGCTTCTGGGAAGCAAATACCATGGAAAGGTCTTAAAAGTTCACTGACCAAAATCAAACAAACATGTACCCGTCAAAAGAAGGGGGAAGAAAAAAATACTCAATGTGTAAATTTGATGATAATTCGATGTACTAAATTTAAGTTTATATTTTTTTTATTGTACTCTACCTGTAAAATATATTAATATAAGTTGAAATAAATTGTTGAATTTTAAATTTAATATATTATAATTATATATAAAAGAGTTTAGTGATAATTTTTTTCTTTAATACAAGAGGTTAGTTAAATTCAGATTCTAGACCCAAATTTACAAAGCATATGGCAAACATCGATGCCTCTCTTTTCTTTTATTTTTTTTTTTTTTTGGGGGGGGGGGCTTAAAAAAGGAAAACTTTAGAAGCGGAAAGAATTGGCCATAATTCATGTAGATCGGCCCTTCGTTTCATTTCACTCGCGGGCTTGTTATTCTTTTCACGGAGACATCATCGGTAATGTAATGTGTAGTCTCCGCAGTAACTCCTTTCCTGATCCTATTTTGTATATAGGAAACCGCAACAGCGAAATCTCCATGTTTGGCTGTAAGCAACCGTAGGGGAGGGGGGGGGGGGGGCTTTCGTGTGTCTGCAAGTTCTTTGATCTCTTCTCAGTCGGGTCTCTCCCTTAACCCCCATGCCGCCCCACCTCCACCTTCACGTATCTTTATTCTACAGATCATTTGCATTGGAATTTAACACCTCCAAAATCCCACCAAGCCTGGGGGGTCGCTCAAAAGTCAAAACTTCTCGGTTTGCTTTAACACACGTAATCCCCTGAGCGTTATAAAACCAAAAATATTACCTTGCACGAAACTACTTAAAAAAAAAAAAAAAGTGTCATGCTTTCAAAGCAACGTAATTTCAACAAAAATGAATTGCGCCAGTCGCCTTAGCGAGTGTGGTCGGCTTCCCATGCAAAATTGGCACATAGTTTATTGGCTTTTCCTCCATCAATAACAACTTGTTGCTACCAATGCAAGACAATTTTCTCACGATTACTTAAGCGGTAAACTTTGATAGATGTTTGGCTGTTTAAACTTAAATTTATACGTCAAACAAACTATACGGAGTTGAGTTGCCCCGTTTTTAAATTTCTTAATACATCATCTGAATCTACTGTAAAAATTATAAATATATATATTCAAAGATTTACAATTATTTACATCTGTTCTGTATTATTATTATTATTATTATTATTATTTTATCAATAAAAAATGCTCCTACTTGAAAAGACAGTCACGGGCAGTTCTCCAAAAGATTAAGGATCGAAGATGAACGCAAGAATTGTTTAATAAGATTAGAATAGTAAGTCACAAACTTCAACCGACTCTTTCACCTGTACAATGTGTCTTGTCAAGAAAAAAAAAAAAAAAAATCTTATTTAATTATCCGAGTTAAATCCGGTTCAAGGAAGCTTGGGGTGCAAATTTGTCACACGCTTGCGCATTTAAGAAAAATTTAGATGAGGAAGGTGTCGTCTATTTGGTTAAAAACGAAAGAACACATTTTTACTCGGCAAAACATGTAATCTAATATAAGTTTTGATTATGACGGTGAGTGATGGTAAAGTGTCATTTTATATTTAATGATTTTTTATTAAATTTTAAAAAATTATATAATTACAAAATTTGACGGGAGCTGCACCCCACGTGTTATTTTAAAATTTAATATAGATATAGTGGCAACAATAAGGAACAACGAAAAAGATTAAGTGTTTATTTTAAGTAATTAAAATTACTAACATTAATGAGATAAAATTACTTATTATGTAGTAAAATAGACTTTACTTATTATCAATAGTAGTCACTTTTAAATCATAATTATATGAATTAATAATAAAAATAAAAGACTTTGAAAATTTGTATTAGTGCTCTATGATGTTATTATTAGAATTAATAATTAATTTTTTTTTTATCTTCTAGTATTAAGAATACAATCAATTTGATGATATCCTAATAAAAAAAAAAAAGGTAAAATTCGTTATATATTTTTAAAATTTTTACTTAATCAGTAAGATACTGTACTTGTAAATTTATATGTTATACATAATTTTTATTATTATTCAATTTAAAGTAAAAAAAAATGTGAGTTAAATATAAAAACTTAAAAAGAAAGATAGCCATACATTTCAGAGACAAAGAAAGCTAGATGTTTCTAGCTGCTTGGGTCACCGACCCAACGAGGCTATAAACAGCCTCGAAGTCAATGTGATTTGTTTTCAAGAGAGAGGAGTCAAGGATGATAGAAAGAAGTGCCGTTTGTTTGATCATCAAGTTATATATATATAAAAAGGTAAATTGTCCTAAACACAACAACCATTTTGAGAAAATATACAAATTCTCTTAATTTATAGGTTAAACCAACCAAGGCCTTTATAATCAAATTACTAAATTTGCATGACAAATCCTTCTTTATTTAGATATAGTATTCTCAAGGCAAAAAGATAAAAAAAAAAAAAAAAACTTAATTGTTAATTTTATTGGTGATTAATGATTCAAAATTTTAAAGTCTTTTATTTTTATTATTTATCTAACAAACAAACAATAGTTTGGGAATCGCTTTCAATGTGAAATTCCTCTTACTATATTCTTCTAACTTTAACTCTAAAGGTAAATTGCCTCTTTAATTACAAGCAACCTTGTTTTATTAATACTGATGACTTTGATTTTCCTAGAAAATATGCACGTAACCTTCTCATCGTCCCATTGCAAGCCTCAATGCCAGCTATTTTAGGCACATTTATTATATTACATTTGTGTTAAATTTAAAAATACCATTTTATAATTATATTTTTATTTTTAAAAATTTTAAATTTATTAAAAACTCATTAAATATGAAAATATATTACCATCACTTTACTCTTTATTATTACTATAATTTAATTTAAATCAAATTACACATTTTTCCAATTGAAAAATTCTTACCAGTAAAAATATGTGTATTCTTCCCTAATCAAATAAGCCACACAATTATATAAAACTTAATTATCTATATCTCTTTTAATGTATAACTATACCCAAATTCGTACCGTACCACAACTCCAACTCCAATGTATCCTTAACCAAGTCAAAAATTACCCATAAAATCCTTACCATCAAGTATCCCACCAAACCACCCAAGCGAAATAGCGATAAAAATATAAGTGAACTATTAACTCCATTTTCATAGAGCAACACATTGACTAGGGCTTTCTATGTTACGCGACTTCTTGTTTTTTTTTTTTTTTAAAAAAAAAAAAAACAATCTAATAGCCTTCCTTTTAAGTAAAGTTAAAGATTCGTCTCTTCCTTTGAGAAAATTTGAAATAAGAAATCTGTAATAAGTCATTTTGAGTATTTTGTAGTATTTGCTGTCTATCCATATTACTGGGCCACCTGCAGAGCAAGTATGATTTTGAAAAGCAGTACTGCACGTTTTTGTGGAAAATGATTTTGACCTCACAACAAATCAAATTATACGTATCTTGCAACGTGGTGTGCAAGGAAATATCATCACAGTGGTTATTTCAGTAAGTTTCACAACCTGATTTAAAAGAACTAAAAGAGAAATTACGGAAGAATGGTGATGACCAAGGATAACCTCATCGCGAGCAACTCCTGTGAAGACAAATAAAAGGGAGTTGGCGGAGGACCAGTGGCAAACTGATGCATATGAAAGATCTTCAGTAGATGACGAAGAGCCCTATATCGGAAAAAACAAGACTAGAAGCTGCAGAAGTAAAGAGGTCAACTTAAATACAAATACGTAATCCAAAGTTCTTAAATGTGGCTTTCGTTGCGGACAGGTCTCTGGAAGAGCTATAGCATCATTCGAAAGGGCAATTGGAAGTGATTAACGGTGAAAGAGGATATTCATGCCTTGAAGGATATCTGATGTGGGATTTGGTTACCCAAGCCCAAAAAATGCTACACCCATATTTTGTAAGCTCATTTACAATTACCATTTTGTTAGAGAAAAGAATTTACGGGGCAAAGATCACTACAAATGACTAAATAACAGACATTTTCACCAAAGGGCGGCGGCGTGAGCAGGAGAGAATTGACGAGCATGGGCGTCAAAAGGAGTAAGCGCCCGCGCTGAACGCAGAGAGAAATAATAATATGAAGAAAAAAAAATTGTCTATTTTGTGCAATTGTTTTGAGTACAAAGTATAATAATTTAATTAAAGTAATTATGTTTTGAATCTCACGACAAATTCGGTCCATCTTTGTTGATGAAGCCTATCTCTTGGTCCATTTATGACGGTCTAATGAGGCCCAAATAAAGAAACCCAAGATCCTTGATGATAACGATCAACAATTCCATCTATCTGCAAATGAACGAGCATCAATCATTCGGTAACATTTATCCTCTCTCTCTCTCTCTTTTTTAAGACAGTGTTTCAAAGTCTTAGTTTCAGATGGAAAGCTTCTATGATCCTTTTCCTTCTTCTTCTTCTCTGTTATATTTGTTATCAAACTCTTGCTCCATGGCAACCCGAAGCTACCTCCAAGCCCATTTGCTCTTCCAGTCATTGGCCACCTGCACCTTCTGAAGAAACCACTTCATCAATCCCTGCAGACCCTGTCTTCAAAACACGGTCCCATTTTGTTCTTGAAATTGGGTTGTCGGCCTGCCATTGTGGTGTCCTCCCCGTCTGCTATAGAAGAATGCTTCACCAAGAACGACATAGTATTTGCCAATCGACCAAAATCAATGGCCGGGGACCATTTCACCTACAACTATACGGCCTTTGTGTGGACGCCTTATGGTAATCTCTGGCGAGATCTACGCCGGTTCACAGTTATTGAATTCTTCTCTTCCAAGAGCCTCCATAGATCTTCTTCCATCCGCGGGGAGGAAGTTCGCTGCCTACTGCGCCATTTGTTTAAGGCCTCAGCCGCTGGGACACAAAAGGTCGATTTGAAGTTTTTGCTCACTCTTCTAACAATTAATGTCGTGATGAAAATGGTTGCTGGAAAGCGGTGCGTTGACATGGACATGGCGTACACAGAAATGGGGAAGCGATTGTTTCAGGAGTTCAAGGGTGCATTTCCTCCTGGCTTGATCATGAATGTCTGCGATTTTGTTCCCATGTTGAGGTTGATTGGTTACAAAGGAATAGAGAGGAATATGATAAAGTTGAAGGAGAAAAGAGATAAATTCTTGCAAGATTTAGTAGATGATGTTCGCTTAAAAAGAGCCAATCCTTGTCTGAAAGCTGCTAAAGGTTCCGGTGAGGAGTACAAATCGTTGACCGAAATTCTCTTGTCCCTACAGGAATCGGAACCTGAATTTTACACCGAGGAGGTCATTAAGAGTACTATACAGGTACGTAGTAATATGCTGTCTTTTGTATATTTGACCCTCTTTTGGCATATGAAATATTCATGATAGAAGCTCCCCTTCCCCTGTAACAGAAGCTCCTTCAAAACTTTGGTGGTAATAATATGCTGTAATTTGCAAATGTTGTTAATGTTGGATCGGGGTCGGTGCAGCTAATTTTGCGAGTAATTGAAATGCTGTTTTATCGAACTTTTTTAGATAATTCAACATGAAAAATCTATAATTTATCAAAAATATCTGAAGCTTGTATAATGCTTTTCAATAATGTCTTGGCATGTTTGGCACTTGGGCGCACACGATTTTGCTTCTTATACTCCTAGTCACAAGGACTTTTCTAGTTTTGAGGTCATAGACCCTCTAAGTGTTTAATTGGTTGTTGTATCCTAAAAAGATACAAATTTGTGCTCTTTCACCAAACTTGCCCCCCTTTACTTCAATAATTAGGATACAGTAGATATATCCAAAAAATTTAAGATGATATAATGAAGGTTTGACTCCATATCAGACTTCATATAAAGTCATTTCCTTCAATGCTTTTTTACGAAGCCTATACTGTAAATAATTTGTTGTGTTTGTAGCTTCAATCTAAAACCAGTTGGACATATTTTTTTTAACACAATAGGTGCCTTGACATTTCCATCAAGGTCTTATTCTCTCTTTTACTAACCTCATTTTGCTGTAACATAGAAGGTACAATGTGTTAATGATGAATACTAAACTCTTTACATAATTTATTGAATCTATATGTTGTATATTTAGATCCACTGTTTGATATGATCATGATAATGCAGCAATTTTCCTGCTTTTCAATTCAAATCTTGAATTTAAAGAACACCTTTAAAATTTTCAATTTGAGCTTTAGGAAATAGATCAAGTAGAATCTAGTTGCATCATCAATAAGGATGATGAAATACTTGTTGCCATTTAGGGAAGGAGTATTTATTAGCCTATAAAGGTCTGTGTAAATGAGTTGCAATCTCTTTGTGGCTCTTCAAGCCTATGACTGAGGAAAAGCATGCCTTGATTACTTTCCTTTCTGGTAGATGTCACAAATTAAAACTTTTACATGTATTTCATGCATGTCTAAAGTTAGATCATGCATTTGCTTCAAAGAAATGTAATTTGAGTGTCCTAGCATCTTATGCGATAAAACATTGACATCTAGAGAGCTAAGTTAAGCAAATTTACTATCTTCATTCCAATTTACAGCAAAGTTTTACTTTACATTCTAGTAACTAGAAATTCATGATTATTAGGATCAAGAATTTTGCATTTTCATCTCTAAACAATAAGGTATAATTATTTTCCATTATCTAATCTGCATTTAATAAGTTTCAGTCAATTTTAGGAATATAAAGCACATTAGTTAGGTAAGATACTCTTCATTACCTATTCTCACCTTAGATTGAAAATTTTGATCTAATACTTTGAATTTGGTTACATCATTAACCATATGGTAAGTACTCTCACTGTCAATTGGTTAGGTTCTTGAGACATTCTTTGCAACTCTGCATATTATAACAAATAAACGACTCTTCCTCTTATTTCCTTTCTGCAACTTAAGCTTGACGTGGAGCTGCAACTTGACTGGGTTTCTTGTTCTTGCAAACTTTAGCCATGTATCCCATTTTATTGCAAATGTTATGCTAGATATTTGTCCTATACTAACAATACCCCTCCAGATAACTGGTTTTCTTGCAATGTTTACAAGCACCAAATTTCTTCTTTCTTCCAAACTCTTTTCCACCTTCCTCTTTCTTTTTTTAATCTTTCGTATTCCTTTGAGTTCTGGAGCCACTTATATAACCCTTATCTTTTCCTCTGACCACTAATGTAGCTTCTCCAGTCTCCTCCTGCTTAATTTGCCTTCTGAATTCTAGTGCTTGCAAGGTATTGGGAAGTTTGGCAAGAGTAAAGCTATTAAGATCCTTTAAATCCTCTAATAAGGAAATTTTGGACTCATATTTTTCTGGTAAATATATAAGGACCTTTTTAACAACCCTTAAGTCACTTAAATCTTCTTGTAAGAGCCTAATTTGGTTTATAACCTTTATGGGTCTATATGTATACTACTTCGTAGTCTCTATCTCCTTCATCTTCAAGGTTGCAAACTCCTCTCTCAAGTTTAAAACTGGAAAATGTCTAGTCTTGTCATTACCATGATACTCCTCCTTGAGTTTATCCCAAGTTTCTTTGGCTGATTCATAGGTTATAATCTTAGTGAAGATTGTGTTTGAAACTGCAAAATGAATAAAAATGAAAGCTTTGAAGACTTTGACAATCTCTTAATTGCAATGTTTGATCTAGGTAAGAGCAGGGTTGTATGGAAACTCATAAACCTGAACTCCACTCTCTACTATCTTCTAGAGGTCAAAGGCTCTAAGGTAGGCCTTTATCTTGATTGTCTAGATGGAACAGTTCTCTCCTAAGAATACAGGGAATGCTAAGGTGGGAAAGCCATTGTTTGTCATTTTATATATTTTGGATTTTCTAATGGTTGGTTCTAAGATTTTTTGCAATTCATTCTCTTCTCTTTTGTCAACTATTTAGGTCCCTCAAAGATCTTAAATGTTGTAATACTATTGAAGGAACAAGGACTTAATTGAGAAAAGGAAGAGTTATAAATTTCAGCAACAAAACCATAGAGTTTTTGACTGAAAAACTAGCTACATTTCATTAATTTTTTTTAATGCTTTTATAAAGTTTATCACCATACTGACACAAGTACTATCAATACATATGGTATGACATGTTTTACTTGGCCACAAATACAAGCAAAGTAAGTTAAAATAGTAATTGCAGCAAACGATATTAGCAAGAAAAAGGATTTACTTACTCCCACTAACAAACAAACTAAGATAACAATTACTTTAACTACAACCTTCCCTTAACTTTAACCATTAAAAGACAACTAAAAAATTACAACAAAAAACAAGTCTTCAACCTTGTTCTTCAAGTCTTTCTCTGCTACAATTTTAGTTTACACAACCACAAAAGCAAAATTTTCAAATCTCTGAAATAGCTTGAACAGTAAGGAATGCAATGGTAAGAAAGGTCAATGAAATTTGTGTGTATTATTCTTCCTTGGTGTGATGGTTCAATAATTGAGTTAAAACTTTTAAGGTGATTCTTTGAGGATATGACATAGGAAAATATAAATCTGTATAAATCATTATGTTTCACTTCCCTATCCCTTGAACTTATTTATTATTGTTTATCATCACCCATGTCACAACTTGGTTGATTATTTGTGCTTAATCGTTTCTTCTTGCATTTGTTCATCTGCATGTTGCACTCGTAATTCATATTGAGTTGTTTTTATTTGTTTATGCTACACAATTTGTAGGCATGTATCTTTGTAACTCAATTCTCTTTCCTCATGGATATTCTTGGACCAACAAGCGCATGGGAAAGTAATAGCATTTTATGGATTATTATCCTCCAAATTCTTTTTGGTTTCAACATTTCTTTTTTGTTTCTACTCTGAATTTCTATGTGCAACATGATTAAGCAGTATATACCAAGTGTGATCAAAGGAAGAAGTATTGATTTAGATGTATGATAGTTATTTTGGACATGAAAAGAGATTAAAGATCAAAGACATAAATAAAGTAGCACTTCTGATATTATATGAACTGTTTGCAACACGCATTAAGGACATGTTCTGTCTATTTCAGATTATGTTTATTGCAGGGACAGAGACAACGACAATTACTCTGGAGTGGGCAATGTCACTCCTCTTAAATCATCCTGAAGCATTGCAAAAGGTGCAAGAAGATCTGGTCAAACTCCCCTACCTTAGGCATGTCATAGAGGAGACGCTCAGATTGTATCCTCCGGTGCCCATTTTGTTACCTCATTTTTCATCTGATATTTGCACAGTTGGTGGATATGAGATCCCACAAGGCACGATGCTGTTGGCGAATGCTTGGGCCGTTCATCACAATCCCAAATTTTGGGATGAGCCCCATGAATTCAAGCCTGAAAGATTTGAAGCAGTTTCGGTAGAGCAAGAAGGCTTCAAGTTTCTTCCATTTGGGATGGGGAGGAGAGCTTGCCCTGGTTCTAGCATGGCCATGGCAATGGTTTCATTGACATTGGGTTCTCTGATTCAGTGCTTTCAATGGGGAAAGGTTGGGCTAGAGGAAGACATGACCCCTTCAGGAATTGACGCTACTTTATCCAAGGCTAAGCCCTTGGAGGCTTTATGTAGTCCACGCCAGAATTTGATTAAAATCCTCTCTCATATGTGAAGTGAACTTGAAGCGTTGCTTCCTGTCTAATTTTCCTTTACTGAAGAGAAAGAATGGAAACATCCTTACTGCATGAGAAAAAGGTCACTGCATATAGATGCTATAACTTTCACGAGATGGCTAAACCATCTTTGTTGAAACATGCACACTGTGAGGCAATAATTAAGAAATATTGTTATCTTGGGTCTTCGATTCATGCTGATGCCTTTCTAATTTTGTATTGATGTTCAAGCCGACATGAAATGTTTCGAGGCAACATATTTTGCTATTATCCCTGGATTTCGACATTCAGAGTGAAGCGAGGTAAATGTGGCACAAAACCATGTATTGTCAAACCTTTCTCAAATGGATTTTTTAAACGTAAACCCGGCAATCCGTTGCACTTTGCAAATCATTATAGTGACTCCTTTTTATTTCTAGATTTTGAAGTCGTTTGGCATTGGCAGGAAAATCAAATTAGGCCTTAACAAAAAAGAACCGTCCTGTGTTCATCTGTGTTTTTCTTTTCTTATTTTTCTTGTTCATAGAAGGCTAGTTGGTTTGAAGCCTGATTTGTCATTTGATGTAGTTGAAATCAACCATTGGCTTGACACATCAGCGCCACTTGCAAATGCATGTTGCCTTCAGCATACAAAGAGCAGATGCCAAGTTGTAAATTTATAGGAAAACAGAGGGCAAGATTGAATTTAACCCGAGAGTCATATTTACATCCAAGAGAACCCAGTCTGATTACCGTAGCTGAAAGGCAACGGGCAGCTGTTGAAGCAAAGATTGTCATGTTGTCTGCTGAACAGTCTTTGAATCTACACTTTCTCGGTTGTGCCTTTCAATCCCTTATATCAGTTATAGTCTCTGATACATCAGATAACATAAGTACAAGGTCTCAATCAGAATTGTCCCAAGGCCAGCCGGGGGATAGCATGGGCACTGGGGGGCGGACCTTGTTGGTCCTACGGCATTATTTATAAAATATTTTTAATTACGGGAACAAACGCCATTTTATTATAAAAGTATCTTGGTAATTTTTATTTTTTTTTTTGTCAGGGCCAGATATATCTATGACCTATTTTTTTTCGATGGCACAAAAAAAGTAAATATGTTTTTGTTTTTTTTTTTACTAAAACACAGTTAGTAATAACAAGCATGTTAATCTCTCTCCTTAATAAATTCAAACTAACATTCGCTCCAAGAACATTTTAGAATCTGCAAATTCTGATTGGCAAAAGAATCATATTGAACTTTCCCCTTTAACGAATTCAATTTAATACTCACTCACAAATGATGCTAAAAGTTGCAAATTTTGACTAACAAAGTTGTCTTATTTACAACCGCATTTTTCTATTTGGATTTGCTTAATTTATGTTACCATATAAACACTGCTCTTATGTGTATGAGCATGCTCTTGTTGTAGTAATTGGAGGAATGTGTTACCGAAGATGGCACGCCCTTTTCCAGCAGACCACGCATGCTTGCAAAGTGATCATTTTATTTGCAATTGCTCCATTGTTGTTATATG
Organism: Ceriops zippeliana; assembly: GCA_037897445.1. Lineage (NCBI taxonomy): Eukaryota > Viridiplantae > Streptophyta > Magnoliopsida > Malpighiales > Rhizophoraceae > Ceriops > Ceriops zippeliana. Next base: position 1,971,383 of record JBAPLH010001437.1, on the reverse strand, counting down.
GCGCCCCTTTGTCTTCCCCCAGGGGACGACGCTGTTGATCAGCGCATGGGCCATTCATAGGGATCCGACAAGTTTTCGGCCAGTAAGATTTGAAGGTGTGAGTGTTGAGGCGTGCAAATTGATGCCATTTGGCTTGGGAAGGAGATCGTGCCCTGGGGGCACGGCTGGCCTTGCTAATAGGGTGGTGGTCTTGTCGTCGGCTGCATCAATTCAGTGCATTGAGTGGAAGAGACGTAGACAAGGGGAGCTAGACATGCCCGAAGGGACTGGACCCTCTAGGCCATTAGAAGCCATGTGCCAAAGTCAAGAGAATCTATGATTACGATATTTGCAGAACTATAAACGTTGTACGATTGGCACTAAGAAAATTGTAGGGAAGATTGCAGATTCAAATCTCAATTTTATCAAATTATTATAATATTTAAGTTTAAATTCCGATGCATCAAAATAAAATCTTATTGAGAATGCATTGAGAGGTCCATGTGTTCACAAGTTTTGTAACTTGCTCTATGATCTTTATCTTTTTTTTTTTTTTTTTTTTTGTGGCGTGATTATTTGTAATCTTTACGGAGGAGTCACTAAGAAGATTTATACTTAGAATTAAAATCTTATTTCCAAAAAAAAAAAAAAAAGATTAGGCAACTAAGAATAACTGACGTTATGGAGATTTGCCCTACGATCTTTATCGTGGCATGATTAACCAAAAAAAGAATCTTCCTCTGCTCAATCATGTACAGAAGTCGCAGATTAAAGGAGAATGGGAAGAACCCGTTTGGTCTACATTATAGGACATACATGACCAGAGTCATTTAGAGTGCCAATTCAATGTAAATTTTCCATGCAAACACCAAATGTTGCAGAATCTTTGTCTACGAATGAAACATAGTTGGTAATATATAAATGAAAACACCAGATGCTATACAATTGACTTCAGAAATGAGAAAATTCTTTTGGACGGTGGTCAATGACACATTAAGACATCCAATATAATGAATGGTCTATAGTTCATCTCTTTCAAGTTACATCACTCAGCTGAGCTGAGGTCTATAAAATTATGTTGTACAGGCATTTGATTACTGCATTTCGTCACAGCATGAGGTGATCCGGCATTGTGTGCACATACCTTGACATTGTTGATAAGATACTTCAAGCTCTTGATCTTCCTGTGAGGCCAACGCATGATATTGAGCTCCCTGCATCTCTTTTTCAATATGGTTAAGCCAACTTTCATTTCTTTGGCCGCTTTGCTGATGGGAACATCAAAGTATTTTTGGATTTCTTCCCACTCTAGCGGAGTTGACCTCTTCCTTCCACTTACCCCCCTTTCCTCTTCCTTCACGACTAAAGTAACACCGGTTGTATTATCACTTTGTTGAACCATCAATGGAACTTCACTTAACTCACTTGTAACAATGCTGAGGCAACGACGACCAGATGATTCAACATTAATGGCACCGGTGTCGCTCATCCGCTTTGGCTCTGCCACAATATCTCCGCATAAAGAGGGGAGAGTGTCCAAGTGCCAGAAAATATTGTCGACAGCTACATCCTCATTGTTGGTGAAATTGATGTTCTGGTCGTGGCAGGGTAATAGGGCCGAATCAAACTGAAAGCAACTGCCTAATGGGGGAAGTTCTGTAATTCTGAATACGGATCAGCGCAAAAATACAAACAGAATTAGAAATCTGGCCACACCAAAACAAATAAAATGATGCAACCTCAACAGAAATACATATGAACGAATATTCAACAATACCGAAGTAACTTGTTACTATAATGTAAGTCAAAGATACGCTAAAAATCACCCGCCTTAAGCCTGTAACTTACCTGGCAACGGTGTCTTCTTGTAGATAAAACCAGTCGAATTCAAGGGTCTTCTCTGTCTTTCGAACACTAAGTTGTTTTTGGGTGTCCATTAAGATTAGAACGAGTGAGAGGGAGAGAGCGCGAGGTGATCAAAGAGGGTGTTAAAAGTGGGGAGGAGAGGTATTGATTGGAGTTTGTGCACATTTAATGTGAGAGTTACAAATTCAGTGGAAGGTACTAAGTATGGCATTTATTGGCAAACGATTGCCAATTGGTGTATTGTGGGCTGCATCATTCTTGGCTTTGGATTTTAATGTCTACTTAAATTTAGATGAAAACCTTCCTTACTGCTTCCTTATACTGGCCAGTCGCCAGAGTTACTCAAAACAACAGAATTGCAAATCTTTCTTCTTCTTCTTCTTCTTCTTTTTTTAAATTTCATTAGGAAATTCATTGTGGCTGAGAGTTAGCTCCCCAAGAAGCTATTGAAGGTAAAAATTTGAAACTTCTTAGGGGATGCAACTTAAAATTCTTCTCCTCCCAAAATAGCATTTGGACTTCTTTTAATAGTTATTATGCTTCTTAGTATCAAAAATTTAAATTTTATTTTCAATAAAAATCAAATCTCTATTTACAATTTTTTTTTTTATCACAAGAATGAATAGTTTGTATATCTTTCTATATAACAAAAAAGATTGTATTTACTTATCAATCATTTAGTTTTGTTCTTATTTCTATCAGAAAGTTGACATAAATAATAAAACTAATACTTAAAAGATGTTTTACACTCAACTTGAAATCACCTCACACTTATTCAAAATAATATTTTAAATAGTTATAATTAAAAATATATTTAATAAATAAAAATCACACAAATCAACTTTTGAAGAAAAAGAATATTACTAAACTTCTTGCAATAGGCATTATAGATCCATTTCTTTTTATTTAGAAATTCTATTATATTATAAGTTATTAAAAATTATGATTTCATATTTTATTCATATACTTCATAATATTTTTAAAATATACTTGCCACAATTATTAATTTGTAAAATTTTAATACATTATCATTTCTATATTGCTATTTTTCAACAAGATATCACAACTTTGTCTAAAATAGTTTTATTAGCATAATTATGTATTTAAAATTTCACTTTAAGCTACCAAAAATTGAAAAAAAAAAAAAAAGAAGCAAATCTTTTATCTTCAAAAGATACACAATAGCTATTTTTGTCATGGTAACAGTAAATATTGTCGCTCCATTTAGTGATTGTGAAGAAATACTTGTACGATTCTATTAACAAAGTATTATTATTATTATTTTGTATATAAAATTTTCGGGTTTGATTTTTTTATTTATTAAAAATTTATTAAATTATGAATTATATAATAAAAATATATATTTAAAATTTTATAAATTTCATAAATTTTTTTCTTAAAATTAAAGACTTAGAACGCAAATTTGTTGGGTAGGTTTTTGTTTCTTTAAGACAAAGACAAGAAAAGATGTAATTATTTTAATGTGAAAATCATTTGTTTTATTTAATTTTTCTTGTGTTAAAAAAAAGACACGTCACGACAATTTTTTTTCTTTGGGTCCTACATTTTGAAGCAAATAGAGAAAAAGGGAAACGTTCTAGATATCAAAAAACAAAAAGAAAAAAAAAACACAATAAAAGAAAAAAAGGCAATAGTGAATCATGCGGTGACGCCTTTGCAAAAACCAGATCAAAGGTAGCGGGTCAGTGTCCCCCCCCCCCCCCCCCACACCACCCACCTATTAAATGTCCCACGCGCCTATCTCGCTTTTACAGTCTTACGTTACACTTAAAAGCGTTTCTATCGCTCCCCCAAAGTCCTCTGTTCCTCCCTTCAAAGCCAAAATTCGAGTAACCTTTTTTATCTCAGCCAACAAATGTCGGAATCCGAGTCCACCATTGCCGCTACTCCGCCGCCGGGCCAGGACTCCGCCGCGGTGGAGCCGCAGTCTCAGCAACATGATCCCAAGAAGCCAATGAGCAGCGGCCCTAGCTTTAGCATTTGGCCGCCTACGCAGCGCACGCGCGACGCCGTTGTCACGCGCCTAATCGAGACCTTATCCACTCCCTCCGTCCTCTCCAAGCGTTACGGCACGATTCCTCAGGAGGAGGCGGACGCCGCCGCCCGCGGCATCGAGGTGGAGGCCTTTGGTGTGGCTAACGCCGCCGCTTCCGCCGAGGACGATGGTCTCGAGATCCTTCAGCTATACTCCAAGGAGATCAGCAAACGAATGCTAGAAACTGTTAAAGCTCGATCCGGCCCGGCCTCCGCAGTCGATAATAGTGCATCGGAGACGGCGAGCCCCGCGGCACCGCCTCCGCCTCCGCCTCCGCCAGCGGGGACAGCTACCGAGGAAGTTTCGGCTTCCGTTGAGACGGAGGCTTGATGTTTTTAGAGCTTATTAACTTCATATGGTATGTTTTAGTTTTTTGTATTTTTTGTCAAAATTTTTATATGGTTTTTCTTATATTGAGATCGGGATGTACTAAATTATGGACTCTCTGAAGAGGACTATATGATTATACCTGTGTAAAATGGTAATCGAGGGTTTCTTTTCTTTATAATTTTTTATCCTTTCATTATATCATTCACACCTCGGCGGTCTCTATGACATAATATATTTGAATTCGAAATTGAAGTCTCACGAATGGTTTGATTTTAAGTTGATATGGAATGGACCATCTGTGTTTTGTCTACTTTTGTTAAAAATTAGGCCACCCTGTTAGCATGTTAATGGAAAACTAGGGATTCAATATATGAAAATTGCAGAAATAGAGAAATAAGAATTGATTATTTTGGGGAGGTCAGTTTTCTATGATTATGTTTTGTATTGTTTGAATTTATAAGTTATAGGTGTTGCATACATACTTATATATATATATAGTACTTGATTGGTTATAGATACGAAAGTCATTAATACAAAAATAATAAAAATAAATATTAAATTATATAAATTAATAATAATAATAATAATTTTCTAATTAAGAAATCCTATCAGATGTACTGTTAAAGTGAAAGTTGGAGTAGGCATTCTTCAATGAGGTAAAGCACAGACGAAAAGAGAGTGCCAGAAATTGTGCAGGGGAGCTCAAGTTCATTTGGGTCTGCAGTTGGCTTTGGGTTAGGAAATGAAGTTTCATGTATGCATAATGATATATAATTGCATTGAGCGATGTCTGGCAGTCCTTATTAGATGAGCAGTGTATGGAGGTCTGAATTGTATGCCTATTGCACTTCTGATACCCTACAGATTCTTTTATGTATTTCTGAAGCTCATCATCTGTCCTATTAGCGAACAACAAAAAAATAAGAAGAAAATTGTTATCTTTCAGAATGAGTGGGATAATATTGTAACTCCAGCTCAATCTGGGCTGGCACTATACGAGCTTTCTGTGATATTATCACATAGCCTACATATATGCATACATATATAAGTGGATAGATGTGTAAATGCTGTATATACCATACCATGCTCTTATTTAAGGTTCAGTTTAATTCTTCTAGTTTCCATGCTTAATCTCTGTTGTTGGTTATTTGAATTGTATTTCAATACAGTTTAGGGACTACCTTTACCCACACAAATGATTTGGCAATCATGCGGCTGACCTTTATTGAACACTTTCTGCTGTCATGTGGCCTTTAATTCATCTTCCTCTCTGTTTTTGGTGTGTTTGTCAATGCATTGTGATTTATATTTTGTAACTCAATTTAACCTGTATCTTCAGATCATCTTTATTTTTTTTGGGTCTTCTGTTATTGATATGCACCTTTTCGAATCTCCATTATTCAAGCATAAAACTCATAACCAGCACCAATATAAGAATTCCAAATTTTTCATTTTTGTTCAATTCTGTATGCCATGTTTAAGTTTGACCCACATTGCGGCAAACTCCCTACCCTTTTTGGTCCAGAGGCTTAGTTTCATCCACAGGAGTGGCACTAAATGCAGTTCAAATGTGGGAGATTTTCCTGAGTCTCCATGTGAGATAGAATGACAGCACTAGTAAGATTTCCCTTTTAAGGTGAAGAAGAAAGGTTCCTCTGTGTTATCATTCAAATAAACATATTGACTGAGTGTAGAATACTTTGGGAGGATATCAAACTGCTACTTGCCTGCACCATGATGTAATCCTATATTTTTTTCACTCAGTGTCCGAGTTCAAAACTTAGGAGTTTTGGTTGCAAGTCAGTTTATAGATCTTGGTAATGAACATAGGTTTATATTTGCAATAGGCTGGATTAGTTGCAGTTCTGTGTCACTGCTTTAGGCCTAAAACGGTTGTTTGCTCTTCAAAAGCACTTTCATTTAAGCCTTTTGTTTGGTATGACCAAGTTCTTTTTCTTTTGTTATGTTCTTCACCAGAGTGGACTTTTTTCATTTCTGCATTGCCAGGTATGTTTTTCTTGTAACCACGAAGCAGGTGCAGGCCTTTCTGTTGAGCAGCCATCCTTTTGGCTTCGAATTGCGGTTTGGTTCTCTGCGGTGGTTCCCGCTTGTCTTCACTGCTCAAGATATTTTATATCAATGTAATGTTAGTTTCAGGGAAAGTGTTTACATACTTCGTCTTTCAGGTTGAGACACGTCTTGCGGAGAGTTTCTATGGGATATGGTTTTCCCAAATTTAACAAAATTTATCCTGTTCTTCTTTTCCATTTTAGCCCTTTTTTATTTTAATATAATTTATAATTTCCTGCAATTCAATATTAAAGCTTTTTAAGTGAAAATTTTATTTATGGCGACCAATTCGCCATGACTAGTGTTTAAAATATTCGTACTGGTATTATGATGACATAAAGCAACGTGCAAAGGCTTTGAACTCATTTCAACTTCTGTCGCACCCAGACCAGCCCCCCCACCCAGTCCTCACGCAAATTTTCTCCGAATTAAAAATCGATATGCCCTTGCTAGGAGAACTGGGTTTTGGGCTCGGATGAAACGAGTTTCTTTTATTGCCTATAGGCCTCCATCGGTGCAGGGGTTCTTTTATTATTCGTGTCGGTGCGGTAGGCTAACGCTCCTCAGTTTGCACGGGGGAAAGTCAAATTTTAGGAACTGTATGTAAGGACGGACTATCAAGAGGCCTTTGAGCATGTAAGGACGCTACTGGATTTCATTTCAATGCTCCGAGGCTTCTCATTTTGGGCCGCACACTTTGTCTTATACAACTATTTGCTGTCCGTAATGTTTGATAAGGTCCAGTGGGATGGTTAAAAGAACTACAACATGTGAAAAGTTTAATTATGCTTAAGAGAACAATTACGGGGACGTTCGTTCTCATTGACGCAAAGTATTACAGAATGATTTTAGATAATATACAAAGTATTTTATATTACACCGAGAATATCTTCATACAATATATAAGAGGTTTTTTAAAATAAAAAAGTTTATAATATTTTACAATATATTATTTATTTATTATATAAAATATTATTCATATAACATAAAAATATTTTAAGTCAATTTATATTCATAAAATTATGTCCGCAAAGAATTTTCCTACCTTCAATTTAACATTTTTAGCATTGAATTAAAGTAATCAGACTGTTCCGTTCCGTGTGGGAGTCTTGCTAATTTAATAAGCAAGTTGTTACCGTTTCTTGTAACTAGTCACCTGCTGGTGCAAATTTCATTTTTATTTTATTAATTTATTTTAATAAAAATAACTGTAAAAGTATTTTATATATTTAAACTAGATAGCGTAAAAGTTATGATATTTTTTTCTATGTAATCAATAATTTTACAACATAAATGCGAACATAGATTTTATAAAGTCTATGTATGTGTTGACATGCAGATCACACTAAACAGAGGCCTAATTTTGAGTTTGACTATCCTTCAATCATTCAAAGAAATTTGCCTTTAATTTTCAACATTATATAAGCCCAACATAAGAAGGCTCTGGCGTTAAAGAACAAAAGAAGACTTACGTGTCATTAAGCCTATCCAGCCCGCATCTGCTTTACAATAGACGACCAACACCTTTTGCAATGTCTTGCTTTGCTTTAGCCACGAATATTCGCTTTTAGAGAAATGACGTGGTAAGTGGAAGAGAAGGGGGCAGCTACGGTCATCAAATGGAACGTATGCTGCCACTGAAATAGGGAGAAAAATAATTCTGAATATCATTAAAAAAGGAAAAAATATCCATTATTGCGATTAAGCCAATTTTTTAGAAGGTGTCACCAGATAAACTTAAAAAAAAAAAAATGTAATTTTTTTACACTTCAATTGTTAGAAATTAGAACCAAAGTAACCGACCTCCATTGTATTAATACTAAAAGTCAATGCAACGGTAGAAATTAACTAATTTTAATCAATCTTGCTAGTTAGCTTGCATCTATATGCAATATTAGTGAAAATCCTAATTAGGGGGCTCAAAATTGTGACTGAAAAAGTTATCAGTGAGTCTCAAACTACCTTTACAAGAGGACGGAACATTTTAAACAATATTCTGGTAGCAAATGAAATTATTATGTCGATGAAGATGAAGAAACAGCTTATAGAAAGATAATTATCAAAATTGGCTTTGAAAAATATACAATTCTATTGAATAGAATTTTCTAATAGAGATGATAAGGTACATAAGGTTTTGGGTACCGATAAAGGAAATAGATATAGAAGTATAATGTCACAGTAGTATTATCTATTCTCGTTAATGATAACCCAGTGTAACAATTCTTGATGGCAAGAGGATTGAGACAAGGGAAACCTTTACACCGTTCTTGTCTATCTAGCAGTTGAGAATGCATTATTCAAAAGGGCTACAGAAGATGGAATTTATTAACAATATGTTGCTAAAAAATAACATTAGGTTCACATATCTATAATTTGCCAATGATACTATTATATTTAGTTAATAAGGAATTACACGAGGATCCTTCAATGGTTTTAATATTGCGTAGGTTTCAAAATTAATCTTGTAAAAACTGTCTTGTGCAGGGTTAAGATATGTGAGGAGAAAATACAACAATGGCTTAGTTTTTGAGGTCGTAGGGTTAAGTTGGATTTATACTGGGAATGAATCCACTGATTAAAGGTCTATAGAATTTGATAATTGAAAAAATGAAGAGTCATCTTCAAAGTAGAAAGTATAGTTTTTCTTGAAATTTGAGCAATCGGTACTTTTGAAATCTTGCTTAAAATTGTTAGTCATTTACTTTATGTATTTATTCAAAATAGGGAGAATCGTTGTGATTGACGCAAATGAGATAACAGGTATAAAAAGTGTGTTGTATAGTTATGTTGAGAAGGTAGTATAAATATTCCTTAAGCAAGGGTTATTAGTATTAATGAAATGAACTTACTTATAATTAGAGAGATAATTAACTTTTTTAAGCCAAACGAATGAGACAAGTAGGCTTTACTAATAATTGAAAATGACTTTTTAATTACAATTATATAGATAAATAATAAGGAAAAAATATCTTAAATTTTTTTAAATATTTTATGATATTAATAAAAAAATTAAAAGTGATTTTTTTTCTTATTTTTTAACCCAAAAAATTTGACCAATTAGTAAATATTTTGATTAAATAAGGTAAAAGTCACTATGTGAACTTAGTAGTTTAGATTTAAAGGAGTTTGTTAGCCAAAAACTATGATATAAGAGTTACTTATAACCTAATAGTATTGTATTTTTTTTTTTTTTTTGTATACATCAATACAACTTAACATTAAAAAAATCTCAATTTTTTCTACTTCTCAAATTCACTTCTGCATAACTTCATCGCAAATCACAAGCAATTCAAATTTAGACATTGATGATAAGAATGATACAAAATTAGAGAAAAATAGAGAAGTTTGCGTTCCGATACCTTTGTCCCAAAAAAGGGAAGTCAATTCCTAGGTCAATGTTATTAGAATTTTTATTGAATAATTTTTTTATTAAAAATTTAATCATTATTTATTTTGATTAATGAAGAAAAAATTTATATATTATTACATTAATTAAAGACTATAAATTATTTAAATATTAATATATATGTCTAATTTAAATAAATAAATAAATAAATAAATATAATTAACTTGTTTTTTTAATATCTATGAAAATTTCATTTAAAGTGGCATATGTCAACGATCAAAAAAAAAAAAGAAGAGAAATTGATTATTAAATTAAAACAAATTTTTTAGATTCATTAATAAATTTTAGATTTTACACATTTAAATGTATTATTTATGATATTATTTATATAGAATTATTAAATTTTAAGACAAATTAATGTTTAATGATAATAATAATAATGGTATCGAGAAATCTAATATTCATTTGACTTGACCAGCTGCGCACTGCTCACTTTTGGGCAATTTATGAAAGAAGGTCAACTTGGAACACAAAAGTTTGGATCTACTGCAACGACGAAAATGAAATGTAATGGCAGAGTGCCGAATCGCTTGAATTTGCTTTTAACACAGTTTACAATCGCACTTTTGGAACATTTATTCTTCCTAATCTGTCGAAGTGATGACACTATTGCAAAGAGGTATTCCTCTTCGGATGGAGGGTATTAATCTTATACAGTATTACGTATTAATGTCCCTTGGACGGTCAAAACCTCTCGTCCGATGATCCCCTCCAACTTCTTTCAGTAGGTATGTCGGTGACGCAAGCTTGCTGCTTTTGAGCTTAATTAATTGAATTTAATTCAGCGCGATATTGGACTTCGTTTGGGGCGGCCCTCTCTCGACGACTTTTCATTTCTATTTAATGAGGTTATAATGTTTGACAAAATAATGCGCGACGGAGAAACTGAGCTCGCCTCAAAAAAGTACGATACAACAAAACTCGCGATTAGTTGCAGATATGATGTCATTATGGTCGCAACAAAGTCCATGTGCTGTAGGAGATGACCGACACAAAATGTTACGCTGCTTTATTTGACATTATTGAGTTGTTTGCGTTAGGATAGGGACCGATGAAAGAAAGAGCTTATGATACATCACTCTGAAGTCTAGAAATACCAGCCACAAAAGGGTGTCCGTTTAGCTGGAATTCACAGGAAATTATATAAGGGCTAACAAATTACATCAGTAGTTTATATCTCAAACATCGGGACGCAATCTCCACAGCATTTGTTTAATTTAAAAAAAAAAAAAGAAGAAGTGTATTTTGAGTATTTAATCATCGTATCTATAAATTGAAGTTATAAATCACCCCCCCCCTTTTTGTTATTTTTGTTTCTTTTTTCATCATTTAACCTCCTCGTCAAGAAGACTTACTACTTAAAAACTTTGGCCTGAAAATACAGCCCGCGTCCTTCTGTAAGGAAGAAAGAACGAATCAAGGAAGACTGTGATTCTCAATCAATGACCAGGGCCTCTTTTGCTAGGTCCAGATGCGAGTTTAAACATCCAGCTTCTAATTACTGAAGAACGTCTGCTCCAATTGTTTTCAGCAGACGAGGCTATGTCATTTGATTCACCTCCATTCACTTGTCCGCATCCCGCAATAACAGCTCCAGCTGTAGAACGAAGAGCTCTGGAATGGACGGCACTAATATGCATGGACACCATCATGACCGTTAAAACTAACACAAACGAAGCACGTCCCCTCATTGATATCGTCAGTTTCAATGAGCTTATTAATTTGATTTGCTCTGGGAGACTCGCAGAAGGCAGTAGTTGCTGGTCCGTGCTAAGCTGGTCTAGACGCATATTAATTTATACTAAAAATTTAGTGGTTAGGGACGGTAAGTGAAAGGGTTGGTGTAGTGGGGTCATTACAAGATTATTTGACTTTGGAATGTGGCAAGCTTTTTTTTTTTTTTTTAATTCCCCTCACCGTTTCTTTTTGGTGTTTTTCCTTGGGAGACGAAGGTCGTAGTTGGGAACGCTTAGAAATTAGTGGCACAACCAAGCTTTTTAGTATATGGTATCCATCTTTTACTTTGAAAATGTTGGTGCTGTTTCAGATTGACTTTGTACAAGCTCAAGTACGTTAGTCAAAGAATGTAAGCAAGAAACCGGACTGCGTTACATCTGTTTATGCAAGTGTCATAAATGGAGTTGTTTTTGCATGGTTTCACACGCATTTTGAATCTGATCCCAAGCGTGTCTGTTCATCTGTATGGCGACGCGGTGCCCCCCTTTTACGGGCTTTTCTTGTGAAACACGAAGACCCTCTCCACTTAGGTAAGGACAGTTGTGCCCTATGCAACGTGTCCCTGTCCAAAAAGTTCTCCCTTCCTCTCAAATGCATGCATGACGGTGGGGTTGACAGGAGTGGGGAAGGGGCACGAGACCAAGGAAAAATCAATATTTTCCTTTATTCCTGGAAACCCAATATCATGCGTCGTTCATCACGGCATGCACGTCAGACATTGGAAACTCCTTCGCCCTATTTTGGCTAACGCTGGTAATTAATAGAGCGGCTGGTTAGCTGCACCTCCTGATATTCTCTTTCCTTTTGTAAGGTTCTTGTTCAGGTTCCAAATTCCCTGCTGGGGCCTTTTATGTTGAATAAAAACATCTCCTAGCTGCTGCTTAAAATGATAGTTATGAGGGTTTGTGCGTCGGGAAAGTACAGTTTTAAAAAGAGCTAGCAAATAATTCAAAAGTTGTTGCCACGGTTTCTTCAGCCCAACGCAACTTCCACCACAAATATTGAATGGGGGCTAGGAAGCACCGCAAGAGGCTTACTTTGGCGGTAGAGCTGGCCTCGCAAGAACCACACAAAAACAAAAAAAAATAATAAATTAAGAACAGAACTCATCATCGAATAAATAAATAAATAAATAAATATATATATATATATATAAAGTTTAACCGATTTAACCAATAATGGAACTAATTAAATTATATTTAAAATTTAAAATTTATATAAATTATATAATGATATTAATGTGTAGAATAAAATAGTATAGGAAATATAAGTGTTATGTATATTTTAATATTATTTGAAGAATTTAATTATTAAAATTTATAATTTAATATAACATTTAGAAAATTAATTAATATAATGTATTCATGAAAATGAGGAATTAAAATCAAATTAATTAAGTAAAAAGTATATTGTAATTTATAATTTCAAGAAATTTTGTGTTTTTTAAAAGAATTAATATAAAAAGTGTAGTCTAAATTAAAAGAATAATTACAAACTACAAAGCAAATTATTTTTAAGAAACAAAAAAAAAGAAAAAAAAGGAAATATAAAATAAATATATGACGGCCACGAATTTAACGGTTTGTAGTGGTAAAGTGCTTGTTGGGCCTCCCCCCACCCCTGGCTCCTGCTTGGAGGCTCTTGGCAGCCGGAAAGGGGCAAAGTGCCTCAAATTAATAGTCGTAAACCAAAGGTTCAATTCCAATTACGGGCTATACTTTCAAATGCAAATTTCTTAATCTCGACAATCCGGTAGTGGACAGCTTTTTTGAACAGACTAAACAGATGGAGAGAGAGAGAGAGAGAGAGTACCTGCACACAACCAACCAAAAATAATCTGCAAAAGAAGAATAATGAGACTGGTTATCATATCATTTGATTTATAGAAAATTATGTGCACCCCCCTCGTGTCATTATTTATAATCGGGATCATCAATTTGAGCTCTCATCTTTCTTTTCATCTTTTTGTCACCCGTGACACCCTTCTTTTCCTCTTCTTTCTTTTTTTTTTTTTTTTTTTTTTTTTTTGTGGTGGGGGTTGTGGTGGGGGTGGGGGAGTTGCGTCGAGCCTCTCGAAAACCCTTCAGCGTTTGGCCAAAGGTTTTAGTTGGCGTACAATTGTCGGCAAGTACGCATATGGGACAATTTCTTAAATTCAAACCCTCCAGTCTCCTTTACCCAAACGATTTATTCTACGGCATCTGCAGCGGTGTCTGTATATTTGAATATGTCGCGATTTAATTCAATGTTTCTTTTTTTGGTACAAGAAATTTAATTAATTGATGAATAATTAAAATTTTATGTTTTCTTTATAAAATTTTATTGGTTGAATAATTAATGTTATCCATCTATTTTAACTCGATTTACTTTTAAGTTGAGTCTAATTAACTACCTATCAAATGTGCCCCAATAGAAATAATTTAAGTATGAGTCAATTGAAAAAAAAAAAAATAATAAAATAAATTTATATGACTTAAAACCTTCGATTTGTTATATTTAAAAATATATATCTGTATGTAAATATATATTACTAAACTTTTTAGAGAATTCAAAATTTTACTTATATTAGTGCTTCTTATAAATTTATAATTTTAAAATATTAAAATATTTTATAATTATAAATTTTTTATTACTGTTGAAATGAAATTTTATAAATTAATTAATATAAATTTAATTGCAATCAAATAAAAATTCTATTAATTCATAAAAGAATACTTAAATTGTAATTGAATTTTTATAACTATAAAAGTTTTGAACAAAAAAAAAAAAAAAAACACAAAAAGGAAGAAAAAACATTCTTAAATTCTCCTTTTGAAGAAATAGAAAAGAAAAAAAAATGTCTTTCAAATTCACCTATTTTTCTTTAATAGAGAAAAAAAATTGCATTTTAGGTTTTTTCAAAATAAAATAAAAGAAAAGGAACTGTTCCAAAATCTTTTTTATTTTCTTAAAAGAAAGTGAAATTTTTTAAAGCAAAGAAAATCTTAAGATTAATTTAATTTAATTTAATATTTTAAAATCTAATTAACTATAAAAGAACATAACTCAAACTAGATTTGTAGAGAAAATATTATTTCAAATTTTTTAAAGAATAATTTTTAATATTTAAGTGTCTTTTTATATTAGTTAAATAAAAGTAAATAAAAAATTTGTTCATAAATACAATTAAATCTATGAAATATAAAATTATAAATAAATTATTCTCCAAAATAAACATAGCATGGAAGTAGATAGAGTGAATGTCTTGTAGCCATAGCATTATTATGGGATAGAAAGAGTCCCTCCAGTGGACCTGATCCCAATTCTGAGCCAGTCCAAAAGTGAACCGAGATCAACAAAACATTTAAAGCCATTGATATTTAGACGAAATAATGATAAATATTACCCCCCCAAAAAAAAGACTATTTATTTATCATAAAATAATAATTTTTAAAATCATAAATAATTTTTTTAAAAAAAAAAAAAAGAGGAGAAGAAGAAGAAGAAGCAGAAAAACATCAGACGAGGCGAGGAACAGGCGGATGACGTGATGATGATACCCCCGAAACATAGAGACAAAAAAATACCCAGCCGAAGTGATCCGAGTAACATGCCAATCCAAACAAAAAGGAAGGACAGTCTCGTCAAATTACTCACGCTGATTGGGAATAAATGAAAATAAATTATGTATTGAATAAATAAATAAATAAATAAATAAAATGAATGAGTGAGATGACAATCAAAACTCGCATTCATTTCTTTAATTTCTATCCTTGTCGTCTTCGAAAAGCACCCAATCTCGGGTCCCCATTACTCACCCAACCACCACCACCACCCCCACCCCCAACCCCTACCCGCGTCCTTATTTGGCCTTTCCTTCTAGCTTCTGTCTGTCTTTGTGTCCTTCTCTTGATTTAATTCCTCCCCCTCCCCCTCCCCCTCCCCCTTCCCAAATGAAACGCCCACTTATCTTACAGGATCAGGACCGGGATGCGCCGGTCGCCGGAGAGGATATTAAGATGAAGAAAGTGAAGCACCAGGAGGAGGAGGAGGAGGAGGAAGAGGAAGAGGAAGAGGAAGAGGAAGAGGAAAAGGAGGGAGTTGGGGTCGTTGATTCTGGAACCGGGTTTGTGAATTTGGACGAAAACTTGCTCTTCGAGGTGTTGAAGCATGTGGATGCGAGGACGCTTGGCAAGGCCGCCTGCGTGAGCAAGCAGTGGCACCGGACTGTCCAGGATGAGAGGCTTTGGGAGCTGATCTGCACCAAGCACTGGGCTAACATCGGCTGCGGCAACCAGCAGCTTAGATCTGTAGTCCTTGCTCTTGGTGGGTTTCGCCTTCTCCACTCTCAGTCCTTGTGGCCTCTGTCTAAGCCCCAACCGACTTCCAAGCCTTCTTCTTCGTCGTCTTCGTCTTGGATTCCTCCTCCGATGATCGGCGCGAAGCCGCCGTCAAGATGGGGAAAGGACGAGGTCCATCTATCCTTGTCTCTGCTTTCGATTCGGTACTATGAGAAGATGAATTTCAGTAGCAGAGGCAGGCGAAGTTAGATCTAAATAATTATGAAATTGACACATAATTAATAACAATATATGGCTAGGTTTCTGTTAACCTTTGTGGGTGTTGGGGTTTTATCTTATCTTTTTTTTTCCTTTTCTATCTTAATTTTCCCTGGGATTTTGTTTCTAGTGTTTGCTTTCTTTTGTCTTTTCTTTTTTTTTGGGGGGGGGTCTTTTCTAATTCTATTTTCCTTCATTGGCTTGTTGTACTGGATATGGTTTTTTGGCTAATTAGAGCTGTAATCTGTTACTTCTATTGCAAATGAAGTGATTGTGATTACCAATTCTCGTTAGAAATCTTTGTTTGGATAGGAAGAAAATGGGGAATGAAAGATGAAAGAACGTTTTTGAGTGGTTCAAAGGATGGTAATGTATGATTGGAGGGAATAGGCACGAAATAGACACAGCCAAAAGGTTGCAGTTGTGATAAAATGTCCGCTACCGTCCACGCTTTCTGGCAATTTCAACATGAGTGGCTTGATGGAGGGCCCCGACTAGTTGCAACGAGACACAGACACAGAGATTGGTTTTTGTTGAAGATTAGATTATAGATTAGATCTGTCATAAAAGGCCGAAGTCCCTGGAATCATTCCACGTTGTCGTATTGGCAGTCGTTTTCTTTTTAGAGATGCCAAAGCAAGGTGGGCCAAAGTAGGCGTAGCTTAGACTTTTGTGTTAAATTAAACCTATGCACATGCTCTCTCTCTCTCTCTCTCTCTCTCTTTTAAAAAAAAAAAAAAAAAACTCTTTTTCTGGTTTTGTTGTCTGCACTCGACGTGTATACTTGGGAACTTCGTATTTTCGTGTTCTGCCAAAAGGGTTCTCCGTAATTTGTTCTGGTTTTACTTTGTGTCACTGTGGTTCGGCCATGTGGTGCTGTCTGTAAACCTGCGGTTGACCTTCCCCCAAGACTCTGCTGGCTGGCTTACCGTCCAGATGGATTATAAATTTTCTCCGGGGCACGCTAGTATTTGTTTCTGCGCAACAACATTCTTTCAACGCACCACAGAAATAAGAAACAAAAGAATTTCCAATAATGTCGCCAATACAAATTCCTTTTGTGTTTGTTATTTAAAGCAAAAAGCAAGCGCAACACTGTTGGACGCGTATTTCTTGACGTCTTTTCTTCTCTCCCTCTTTCTTCCAACCAATTTCTATCTCTCTTTTTTTTTTTTTTTTTTTTTCATTGCCATTTTCTATTTCTTGTTTCTCTCTTTTCACCTCATTGTTTGTTTTGTTTTTTTCTTTGTTGTTGAAAATTGGAATGTTAAATGTTCCGAAGTTTCTTGTTGACTCACAAACACGATTTGCGGAATTTAGGATGATGTTATAAATAAGAGGAATTGTTTATGAATGCAAAATAATTTTATATTATGTATACATTGTTTTTTTTTTTTTAACTATTTGAATAATCTTTTATATAATGTACATGCTATTTATGGTAACTATTTTACTATAAATTTTTTTATATGTTGTATAACATATTATTAATGTAGTATAAAATGTTTTATATGTAGTAAAATTATTTTGCGTCCATATAGTTGTTCCCTGTAAATAATAATTGACACAGATATATTTTCAGCTTTATAAGTAAATTATTCTAAAAATTTTAATCCCTTCAAATTGAACAAAACAAACACCCATGCCCAATGCGCTATCCCACTGCAAGCAGCCGGTTCAATTGGACAAATTGGATATTTGTGAAATTAATTGTGCCTCTCAGGTTTAGCTGGTGTTTGAGGAGACATCCTATAATAATATAAAATTTAATTCTTTAAATTAAAAAAATATTAATTTCGGAACTGCAAGATCTCAGAAAGGATGCTTAATGTTCCATACAATAATCTGCATCGCAATAGACCTTTCAATTATCCCTAGGAAAAAAATAAAATAATAAAAATATATATAATAAATAAATAAAACCACAGTAGAGTTTCGCTGCTCGATCAACCATGCCTAATTGACCAAACATTTTTATTTATCAATTAGTTTTAGTCCTACCCATAAGCAAATAACAATTCTAAATAAAATTTACCAAACTCTTTTATATCTATTGGTAAAAAAGAAAAACCCTAATAGATTAATATAATTAAAACAAACACCTTCAAATTAGTTGTCATGAATTGAAGAAAAATAATATCTAACCATTAATTCAACCTGATTAATTACTAATTCATAAGTTGAACTAGTGACCTAATAACTCATTTTTATGTGTGGATCGATGTTTTTAATAACTCCGTTAACAGCACAAGATTTTAATTCAAGGGTTTCCATATTCTTTTGGTCCCTCGATGACTAAGCGTCTAATTTCAAGTCCGCTGGGCTCTTAGGTTGTTTTGCTCCTTTTAAGCTACCGGCTATTCTTGTCGGTTTCATATTAAAAATAATAATAATAATAACAGTACGTCGTGCATTATTCTATTCTTGTGATAAAATAAAAATCCTGCGTGTTTTTCTTCTTTAGTCTTACAGGGAGGGAGGAGGGGTCAGCAACCCCTAGGGAGCGAGGCAAACGAGGAAGAAAAAAAATTCTTTTTTATAATGGAGAGAGAAGAAAGAGAAAAAAACAAAAAATCTATTCAAGGCTTGGTGTTACATAATTAGACTTAAATTGTGTTAATTTATGTGATACTTAGTACGGAACACTTGTGAGAGGTGAGACAACGAATTAGAAGAACTTTGAGAGAATGATAGAGAGAGTACAAGAGAATTTTGTAAGTGAACTTGTATTGATAGAAATGATTCATATTATACAAATGAGATAAATAACCTATTTATACAATTTAAAAGAAAATTTTAGAAAAAAATATTATTTGTATATACACGGAATATTTTAAATATGGTACATTCCAAAATTTTTTAGGCAATTGTGGCATATCTTGCATGCTTCTAGGACCTTTTATAGGTAGCAAATGGGCTAGACAATCTTTATAAGTTTGGTATTAGTCAGAATTTACACCTTAAGGATACATGAATGGGCTGAATCAATGTATCCTTGTAACATCCTCCTTCACTTGATTTTGTGACGTCCTCGTCGCATTTTTAACTTTAAATTGCCAAATATGATTAGCGAATTACCAAAGTTAGTCCTCCCGTTCCCAATTAGTCTTGTGGCCTGACAAATCTTTTCATTTTACTAAGTACACAGTATAGTTGAAAACTCCTTTTCTCTAGATCATTTTATCAACAAGGATGTGTTCTACCTCTTTATTGAATTTAGTGACTACCGCTGTCGGTAAGCGTTTGGACTCATTTCGGTTTGGATCCTTTTCGTCTTCATAGAAAGACTTATATGGAAAACATTGTGGATCTTTAACTTTAGAGGAAGTTGAACTTGATAGACAATTTTTTCTACACACTTGATGATAGGAAATGGTTTTTCGTACTTCTTTACCAAACACTTGTGTACTTTGCGTAGAGACTTGAATTGGTTGGACAGTAACTTCACTATTACCATGTCTCCTGCAGTGTAGTCTTTTAAGCATTACTTGGAGTCAGCTAATCTTTTCATCTTTTTGGCCGCTTTGTCAAGACAAGCCCTTGTTATGTCCGCTTTCTCATGTCATTCCCTTATGAACTTAAAGGCAGACGGGTTGTTACTAGTGTAAGAAGAGGTAATAACATTTGGTATTAGCAGTTATTGTCCCATGACAATATCAAACGAGCTTTTGTTTGTGGCCTTACTCCTCTGAAAGTTGTATGAGAATTGGACAGTGTTGAGTAGCTTCGCCTAATCTCGTTGGTAGGTACTAACATATCGCTTAATCTCGTTAGTAGGCACTAACATAGTGTTTCAAGTATTGTTCGAGCAAGGCATTGACTCGCTCAGTTTGTCCATCGCTTCGAGGATGAAAGATTATCAAGAAATTCAGGTCGGTTCCCACTACCTTGAATAGCTTGCACCAGAATTTTTCCGTAAAGCGGGGCTCTCTGTCATTGATTATACTTTTTGGCACACCCCATAGCTTTACTATATTCTTGAAGAACAAGCGAGTAGCTTCGTCTACCTTGCAATCAGCAGGGGCTGGAATGAAGGTGCCATACTTGCTGAACCGATCGACTACAACCATGATACTTCCACACCCTTCAGACTTTGGTAGAGTCACAATGAAGTCCATTGAGATACTTTCCCAAGGCTTCTTAGAAGTGGGTAATGGCTTAAGTAGGCCAGCTAGTGGTTGCTATTCTACCTTATCTTATTGACAAACTAAATAAGTTCGCATATAGGCCTCGATGTCTATATGCATATGCGGCCAAAATAATGTTGTTAGACAAGAGTAAGAGTTCGTACTATACCTGGGTGATGAGCCCATAGGGAATCATAGCATTCTTTAAGGATCTCCTTCCGCAAGTTTTCCCACTTTGGCATGAAGACGTAATTATTGACCGTTGTTAGGACTTTATCATTTACCCAAAATCGACGAGTTTTCCTCTCGTTACCCATCTCAACAGATTGTTGGTCAATTTATCTTGTCCAATACCTTCCTTTATTTGTTTAAGGAGGTTACTCTTAAGGGTACTAGTAATAAGGGCCATTAGTTCTGCCTTTCGGCTCAGCGCATCAGTAATAACGTTGGTTTGTCCCGGCTTGTACCGCATGTATAGCCGAATTCAGCCAAAAAGTCTTGCCAACGAGCTTGCTTGGGGTTGAATTTCTTTTGTGTCTGCAAGTAGCTCATAACAACATTATTGGTTATGATCACGAATTTACTTCTAAGGAGATAATGTCTCCAAGTGCACAAGTAGTGGATGACGATAGTAATCTCTTTATCTTGGATGGTATACTGTCTTTCTGTGTTATTTAGCTTACAACTTACACAAGCATTGAGATGCCTATCCTGCATTAAGACTCTCCCAATCGCGAAGTCGGATGCATTGGTATAGACTTCGAAAGGCAGTGCTATAACGAGTTCCTCGGAGATTGCTTGCTTCAATCTCTCGAAGGAAGCTTGACATTCCTTTGTCCAATTCCAAGTATGGTTCTTCTTTAACAAGTCAGTTAAGGGTGTCACTATGACAGAGTATCCCTTGATGAACTAACGATATTAATTGACGAGCCCTAGGAAGGATCGCAGTTCCAGGACCTTTGTTAGAGGCTCCCATTATTGGATGGCTCGCACCTTTGCTGGATCCATAAAAAATTTACCATCCTTGATTCGATGGCCAAGGAAGTCCACTTTTTTGCTTTGCGAATAAGTACTTCTTTTTTATGAACAATTCATTTTCTCGTAAAACTTGGAAGACTTGCTTGAAGTGCTCAATGTGCTCCTCAAGTGTGTTGTTGTATACCATAATGTCATTTAAATAAACTACCAATAATTTATCCAAGAAAGGATGTAGTACCTTGTTCATAAGAGTACAAAAGGTGGCTGGTGCATTGGTGAGGCTAAAGGGCATGATCAAGAACTCGAACGCTCTGTAGTGTATCACGTAGGTCGTCTTTAACTCATCACCTTGTGTTATGCGAACTTGGTAGTATCTCGATCACAAATCCAACTTGGTGAAGTACCTTGCCTTTCTGAGTTGGTCGAAAAGATCAGCTATCAAGGGGATCAGATACTTGTTCTTGATAGTGACCTTGTTTAAGGCTCGGTAGTTGATACACATGCGAAGTGATCTGTCATTCTTTTTCTAGAAGAGGACTGAGGCACCAAATGGGGCTTTTGATAGTCGAATGTAGCCTGACTCGATCAAATCATGGAGTTACTTCCTTAGTTCAACGAGTTCCGGAGGTGTTATACGATAAGGACTCGTGGCAGAAGGGTTGGTACCGGGTTCTATTTCAATGTGGTGATCCACATCTCGCCTTAGTGGAAACTTCTTCGATAATTTAAAAGACATGACGTCCTTGAACTTGTTAAGGACAGCCTGAATTGGTTACTACAATGCTGGAGTTAGTACTGTTACATCTTCCTCATCGCTTAGTTCACTTATGGTAGCGATATAGCCAGGACTCGACTTAAGACCCCATTTGAATTGCAAGGCTGAAATCATCGATTGTTGAGATCTCTCTTTGTGCTTAAAGGGAACTACATGGATCTTACAGTTATCAACAACCAAAAAAGAATGTGAAGTAAGAACAAGAAAAGCCAAGGCTTCGTAAAAGAATGTAATACCTAACACCACTTTGAAATCATCCATGGAAACGATGGTAAAGTCTAACTTACCAGTCCATTCGTTAATCTGGATAGCAACTTCATTTGCTATGCCTAGAACAGACTTTACTTCCAAATTTACCATTTTGATGGCGCCATTTCCCTTCGTTGGTTTGAGGCCTAAACGTTTGGCCTCTTGCATATCCATGAAGTTATGCGTTGCCCTTGTATCTAGCATTACACAAGCTGATTTGCCCTTAATGGTAAAATCAATGTACAACAGTCCTTTCTCCTTAGTAATTGTTGGGGGGAAACGCTTCGAGAGATTACCCAATTGTCGGATAGATCCTATGTCTACTTAGGTTTCTTTGTCGGCCTTTTCTGGGTTGAGTACTGCCATTATAGTATTTATTGCTTTACGTTTGGGGCAATCCTTTACCTAGTATGATCCGTTACAAATGAAACAGGGTCTAGGAGGATTAGCAGGGTTGTGCTTACTCATATACTTCTTCTCATACTTGGGACGACCACTTGTGGGTCTCTATTGTCCACCCTCATTGCGAATATAATCATTCTTATGCCCAGTTTTCTCTCCCCTACTTTTGCAAGAGTTCAGCTTCTTACTTTTGGAGTGAGTGGGGTAGTTAATGAAGGTCTCAGCAGCACCAATGGTAGCATCCAGAGTCTGCACATTACGCTTATCCAACTCAACTCTCGCCCAATCTTTTAAGTCGTCTTTAAAGTAAAAGAGAAGCTCCCTATCGAACATCTTAATTTCAAGTATGAGGGTAGTAAATTTTTTAATTTAATTAAAAATACTACCTGTCTGACATAGGTGACACAACTTTCCTCTAACTTCGCTGTCCGCATTGTGAGGCACGAAGTACCTACGCACTTCAACCTTAAATTGTTCATAAGTATTGATTACACATAAGCCTTTCTTCTGTTCAAAGTGCTTTCGTCTCCACTAGAGTTAGGCAGCATCTCTTAAGAAGATTAAGGCGTTGCCTATCTTGGCCAGAT
Source organism: Ceriops zippeliana (assembly GCA_037897445.1). Taxonomy (NCBI): domain Eukaryota; kingdom Viridiplantae; phylum Streptophyta; class Magnoliopsida; order Malpighiales; family Rhizophoraceae; genus Ceriops; species Ceriops zippeliana. Next base: position 1,948,283 of record JBAPLH010001437.1, on the reverse strand, counting down.
CGTTGACAATCCCTATGGCCTCGAAGTACTGCTCAAGGCCAAAGAGAAAGTTTTCTACGGCAGTAGCATTGCGTGTGCTATTATACATGGTAGGTTTCGAGACCTTTAAGCCATGTACTACAATAGTGCTAATAGTGGCAACCATACTAGCAAGTGAGTTGTTTCGGCGTAAAGACTCCATCTCCGTACGGAAGTCGTGAATCTCCCTTTCAACAAACTCATGAAGGGATAAATCTTGATTTAGGAATCGTATTTCTCCCTTAAACGAGCAGCCAAATTCTTCGATCAGTTCGTGTGATTTCTGTATTTTTATGGATCAAGTTATCGATTTGATCGCTGAGGTTGCCTACAATAGAGCTTATATCAGTGATGCTCCTTTCCAAGTTGCCCTTTCAATAATGGTTTCCTTCGTTGGAACCTTGGACTTGCCACGTTTGGCTGGAGTACACTGCTTCTCACACCCACGAGCTTCTTGCCCCATTTGTTGCTCATCAAAAGTGGTCTTAACAAATTCTTCTTTGCTTGCCATGCTTATGACTCAAATAAGAACAAAGTTGAAATTGAGATTTAATCGTGCTCTGATACCACCTATTACAGAGTTAGGCTCGGATCGTGCTAACCCACATGACACTTAGTTTATCTTGCTAGAAAAGATGAGCTAAATAAGCCTTGGAGAGTTTAAGAGAATTAGCAAAAGACATGTGAGAGACAAGTGAGCGAATTGGAAGATCTTTCAGAGAATGAAAGAGAGAATATAAAAGAACTTTGCAAGTGAACTTATATTGATAGAAAGAATTCGTATTATACAAATGAGATTAGTAGTTTATTTATACAACTTAAAAGAAAGTTTTAGAAAAGAATATTCTTGATATATACATAAAGTATTCTAGATATAGTCCTTTTCAAATTTTTTTAAATAATTGTGACACATTCCGCATTCTGGCACCTTCCATGAGTAACAAATAGGTTAAATAATCCTTAGAAATTTTGTCTTAATCCAAATTTACATATTAAAGATACATGAATGACCATGTCAATGTATCTTTACGACAATAGGCTATAGCTGCACGGGTCACAAAACTTTTTATCTCCCGGTACAGCCGTACAGGTATAATACAATTGCTTAATAACCGCTAATATAGACCATGGGCCGATGTGGTCTAAAGTTGAGCAGATCGGGCTAGTCAACATTATAGAGATTGAATCATTGAGCCTGACACCAAATCTGGGCTGATTCTGGTTATGAAAGAGTTAGAATAATTAATTCTAAAAAAATAAGAAATTTTTTTTTATTTTAATATTTTTATTATGAAATCAATTTTGAAATATTCGCAAAAGCTAAGTCAGGAGGTATCGTTATTTCCGAAGTAACAAATGGCAGGGCTAATCGAAAATGACCGGTGACGACAAAGCGCAATTGTTCCCAATAATCCACACCAAGGCTTGGGGCGGGCAGGGCGAGACAACGGATATACTACACTACCCTGTTCCTGCTCGGAAGGACCCGATCGCAAATCAGTTGGAAAAAAAAAACAAAAAAAAAAAATGGGAAGCACGGACACGGGAATAAATGACGACTCAGCCACCATATCGGACGACTCGAACACGAAGACGGACTCCGACTCCGAAACTGAAACGGACGAGGACTCCGCCGTTCCTCCTGCTTCTCGTGGCCAGGCCCCTTTCCAAGTGGGCGAAAAGGTCCTTGCTGTTCACACTAAGCAAATTTATGAAGCCAAGGTTACTCTCTCTCTCTCTCTCTCTCTCAATCTTTTCTTTCTTTCCTTTAGCTTTTTAGAGCAGAAATTTCTTAATTAAAAGGAGAAAATTTTAGAAAGGAGGAGCTTTTGTTAAGAAAGCAGAGACTTTCTGCGTGGCAATGATGTATTGATTTTTAGAGGACGTTGAATATGATCAAGTTAATTATTCATCCAAAGAGGACCCAAAAAAAAAGAAAAAGAAAAAGAAAAACAGCTTGATCGATTTTCTTTGATATTGGTAATCTGAATGCGGCTATTTCCACATATTTGGCAGTCCAAAGATCGTTGCTTTTTTTTTTTTATTAAAAAAAAAATAATGCTCCTTCTACCTTGGAGGAGTTGGCAAATTTGGCAATGCCATAGCCTGGCCTCTTAGTGTTATTGATGCGCATTTTGAATTTCCATTTCAAATTTATTGCAAATTTCCACGACTTCATCTTATGGTACAAATTTGTTTATATTACCGCGATGCTGCCGGGAGTTCTGCCCCGCATGTCCAAATAGTTGCAAGAAGAAAATCTTTATGTTTTCACTTATGTTTTACATTTACCATTTCTACATTTCAAGTCGGTACTAATGAAGTTTATGGGATTTCCTCAACATTTGGTGTGTCAATACTTCAGATGCATGATATGTACGGCTAATGAGACTGATGGGAGGAAGATAATACTTTCTTTTTTTGTTCCCTTAATTTCTTTTTGGCATGAAGTTGTGCCATTTTAAAGAGCTATTGTCTATTGTTATTGACTCTATCAGAATCTGCAACTCCTGGTAGTTTTGAGTTTTATCAACTACTTCTTGTTCAGTGGCCCTCATTTATATGTTTTTTGTTTTGCAAGGTGTTACAAATTGAATATCGATTCAAGGACTGGCGATACTTTGTTCATTATGCAGTAAGTATCAACTTTTATCACTTTTTTTTTTTTTTGTTCTTGCTGCTGGTTTACCAAATCATCACCTCCTATTTTTTTGTTTAATTTCGTACCAGTTTACCATTTCAGCAATTAGACTTGAGAATGCTTTTGCATTTTTATCTCTTACCCCAATTTATTTACAATCATAATGCTCTTCATCATGTCGTTCTGATTCTATTTTTTTCTCTCCTTGCAGGGATGGAACAAAAGGTTGGTTCTTTCTTTCATTAAAGTGAAGTTGAACCATATTTGGCTATTTGAGGAAGGCAGTGGTTATTGGAACTATGGATGGCCATTTTTTTTATTTATTTTACTTTTCGCACCTGTCCAACATACATTGCTTTATGTTGTTACGTAATGATCTCTCTCATGTTTCTGCGTAGAGTTGAGGGGATCCATTATTGAAATATGTTATAAAAGAAATGTGGAAAAATCACTTCAATAATCAGATTAACTTCTTCTCTTTACTAATCTATCGCTGAATGTTTTTTGATTTAGTTGTAAATATTATTGAATTCGGACCTGGATTTTTGAACAGTTGGGATGAATGGGTTGGACAGGATCGTTTGTTGAAGTTTAATGAAGAGAATGTGCAGAAACAGCAGGCCCTTAAGCAAAAGGCAGACTTGGAGAAAAACACAAAGGCAGGGGCATCACACATTAAACCAAAAAGTTCTGGCGGTTAGAATCATTCACATGCTTAACATTTATCTCACATATTCATGTTATAGGTGATGGCATGCTGATATTGTGCATTTACTTAAGAATAAGCTCATTTCATTGAAGAAAAAAAAACAGGAACCGTTGTATCTTACAGAAGTCAAGATTTATTCATGTCAAAATACTGACTATAGTTTGGATGCGACTGCTGATGGACGTGGGCATATATTTATGGAACATCTCTTTTTTGGTTGTTCTACTTTGAGATTGCTTTTTCTTGAACCACTTTGGGAATATATGTGCAGTCATGAGGGGCAAGAAGCGGAGAAAGGACTCATTCAATAAGGTACAATCTTGTTATTATTTGAAGTCTCAGCATAAGCATATATGTGTCAGACATAAAAAGCAGTGAAATATATATCATAACCAGTTGTCTTTTTTCCTTCATCTTTTCAACAGTTTTCTGAGTGGTTTTCCTTTGATGCTTTCGTGACTTACTTTTTCATCTTCTATTTCTTCGACCACTAGGAAAAAGGTGATTTACCTTGGGAAAAGCTTATCAGCCTGCATATTCCTGCAACACTGAAGAAGCAACTTGTTGATGATTGTGAGTTTGTCACTCATCTGGGCAAGGTAATGATGTTGTGTTTTTGTATTTATTTTCAGTTTCTCAAATTAGACTGCCTGTCTTTTTTATTTTTTTTGGCTGAAACAGCACTGGTGTTGTTTTCCAGTGTTTGTACAGATAGAATTATGTTTCCATTCCCATGAATGTTTTGTCTTTTGCCTTCATTATCCGTAGCAATGGAGTGTTACTCATAAATTGTCTACCTTCTGTGGATATTTTCCTTTGGCATTATTATCTGTATTAATTTCTCTTTTAGTTATCTTAATCTGTTCAGTTATATAAAATTAAGTAGCAATTGTGAATAGCATTTTAGTTCTTTGAGCTCAAGTTTAATAACTAAGTAGGCACACAAAGAGGTCAATATGTACAGCTTTTAATGAGCACATCCTTTCTCCTTGCTACTCACACCTGGATTGCTGCTATTCTAAACCAATTATAATGTTCTTGCAGTATCAGTTGTACCCAGCTATCTGTGAAGTTTGGTTTTTATATAGGAATTGGCTTGTGCTTCCATTAATAACAAATAATATGGTTTTGATTGCATATTATCCTGCAGCTTGTCAAACTTCCTCGCACCCCAAATGTGGATGGCATATTGAAGAAGTATCTTTATTATAGGTCAAAGAAAGATGGATCGTAAGTTTACACCCTTCATCTTTGTGAACCTATTCTAGCTTTCCTTCAGGAGGCTACTGATTGCAGATTTAGAATCCTTAAATGTGATATTCCTTCCTTTTTCAGATCAAGCTGAAATGGTAACTCCCACTGCCCCTATTGCCATTGTTGTTTGGATCTACTATTCCTTTAATTGCCTAAGTCCTTTCCTCTTAATTTCCTTGGTCTTACTCTCACCCCATCCCCACCCCTTCTCTGCCCCCATCCCAACCAATTCCCCCACACCTAGCACTAAATTTCACCATCAGAAGTTATTGGATTACTGATTAGTAAACATTAAACAAGTAAAAAAAAAAAAAGTTAACTTGGTTTTGTACAAGTGACCTTGCACTCGTTAACTTAAGCAGGAGAAGATTGGACTGCTGTTGATTTGTAAATGCCTAAATTTTTTGTTATTATTGATTGCAATCTAGAAAGTTGAAGGCAGCCTTAACTTTATTATTATTATTTTTAAGTTCTTATGCTTTGAGGTATGCTGATGTAGGAGAGCTGAATCAGTTGGAGAAATTCTGAATGGCTTACGTTGTTATTTTGACAAAGCATTGCCAGTGATGCTTCTATACAAAAGTGAACGCAAACAGTATGTTGATGCAATTAAAGATAATAATTCTCCGTCAGAAGTATATGGAGCTGAACATCTATTACGTCTCTTTGGTATGTTCATCCTTTGGTGCTATGAAAAAATTCCATATTGAAATGCTATGTTATGCTTTCTATCTCTTTTGAAAAACTGAGCTAAATTTCAACTTTGATGTGTATTTGATGCAGCATCTAGTTGTTTATAGTATTTTTAGGATATTTTTAAATGGTGCACTTTTATGAGTACTGCAACTAAGTTTTTGTAAAAATTAGAAAACAATAGTGAGGTCTGTGATGGTCGGCCTAGCACTGATATTCAAGGAACATACAGACTTTAATGGCACTGCTGTTCCTAGGTAACTTGGTTAACTCTGTTGTTCTTGAGACAGTGATGATACCATGGTGTATCTTTAGGCAATGCCATTATGGTCCTTTTTCCTTTTTCAGATAGTCCTATTCATTGGCTTTAGAGAGTAGGAATGGGGGATTTTAGGTCTCTTGACTGCTGATAGGTGATTTTTGTGTACTTATGTATAGATGAAACTTTGACATGGAGGCAAGCCCTTGTGGGCAAATTTCAAGCACTTTTATCTTATGCATAAACCATAAAATTTTCATCACTGGGACAAAGTTTTGACAAGTGCTGGTGAGTTGATGCCATGCTATCCTGTTGGATTAGATTCAAAGCTACATGCTATTTACAATATCCTGAATATTATGGTTTACCTCATGGAAATAGCTTCTGTTGTGTTATGTTAAGCATGTGAAGTGGTAGCTATTTCAAAATGGGGTGTTCATATTCTCTTTCTGTTATATCTGCAGTTAAGTTGCCTGAGTTAATAGCTCATGCAAACATTGAAGAAGAAACACTGACAGAGTTGCAGCAAAAATTGGTTGACTTTCTCAAGTATGAATTCTCCTCATTACAAGCTCTGCATTGTTAGCTCTTTTGTGGGAACTTGTTTGCTTTAATCACTGGCTGTATGTGGTTTGGGTGGTAAGGTAACTGCTGGGTGAAATGGTACAATTCCTGGCTTTCATCCTCCAAGGCAAAGGTTTGCATTATGAGAGTTTCCATTTGATGCAGAAATGCCGTAAGATAGGGCTATTTGCAAGTCCTCAATTGAGGATTACATGTTAGTAGAATGCTACTTGATGGAAAATTTTGATTTGCATCATCTTTTGTTTTGTTTTGGTTTTTGTTTTTTTTTTTTCAAAATTAAGTATGTTTGTTAATAAGTAACAAGATTACAGAACTGCTAATCAAGTTATCACACTCCTAGGAATGTGCACAGGATATGCCAGGTTATTGTGTCATCTTGCACAAGATATTGGTTGTTATTGAGCGCATAGGATAGCTGAATGGGAAGTCCAACATAGGCTTTGTGTGCCATGTTGATCTGCTTTCCATGCTGGCATTTTCAAATAGTTAACATGAGTGGTTATTATGTTATTCCAGTGTATGGTCATCGGGCAGTTGTGTGTTTTGTGACTTTAAACAGACTTCAGGCCAACTTCTTGTCACTGATAATCCCTCTAGATTGATGTTGTGTGCATTTTTGAGTGAATGCATTCTTAAAAATTTGTACAACTTTTCAGACCATATTTTGTATGCCAGGGTAGCTTTCTTAAGGATATTAAACCTTGTCATGCGATTGTAAAGCAATTTACTGATTTTAGAGTAACATTCATTTGATGCATTTGCCCGCTGTTTATGCAGGTTTCTACAGAAGAACCAGAACGCATTTTTCCTCTCTACCTACCATGTATCGGAAGACACTGAGACCAGCACCAATAGATGACTAGGTTGGGATATACGGGCAACGGTTTGCACATAATTCATCCTAGAACGACAGCTGTAAGTAGATGTCTTTGAACAATCTTAATCTATGCCGGCGTGCCATTTTGTTGCCCTGCTCAACTTTTCCATGTTACCACACACGATTTTTCCCTAGATTTTGGAACTTAAAATTGCTAACAACTACTTTTTATGATCTTTCGAGGTTTATTTTTTTGGCCCACTTGTTCCAATTTGGAGGTTTTTACTCGTTAAGACATGCTTTGTGGAAGGTTTTTCGCTGCACTGTTGTTTGATTGAAGTTCAACCATTAGTACATAGGTGCCGGCACTTCAAATTGTGAAATGATATATCGTAAATTTCCAGTAGATTAATGGGAAAGGACTCGGTTGATCAGACTTTGGTAGTCGGAGCTCAAACCGAGCCAAGCCAAGTTTTGACTTATATTTAAACCGTAAGCTGTTTAATCAATGAGCCTAAAAATGAGGCTGTGTCATATAAACTAACAAGCGTAGGTTTGTTTGATTAGATTATGCTGCTTTAATAAATGAGCTAAGCATGTGTGAGCTCTTTATGAATGGTTCGATTTATATCTTCATGATATTAATGTAAATAATTAAAATCATACAAATCTAAAGCTACAAATAGAATTAAAATGACGAGAAAACTTGTGTGTGAATAAAAATAGCCAAAGAAAAGAACAAAAAGGTGTTTGATTTTTGGTATACACTAACAAGAATATAAGATATAATTTAAAACCAAGTTTTGCTTTTCCTACTCGAGAGGTTGCAAAGGAATTCCTGCATCAAAATATGAGTAAACAGTGTGCGATCATTAGTCCTGTAACTTTTTTTTATTCTCTTTTTTTGTGTTTTGTTTTTTGGAAAAAAATTCCAAATCTACTACATCAGAAACAAAATATACTGTATTTTTTCCAAAATTGCATTGCATTGCATTATTTCAAATGTAATTAAAAAAAAAAAAACTGTGCGACATTTTCCGGTTATATCACCAAATCCATGCATCCTTGAGTCCCAACAAAGGAAGTGCGTGGTCGGCCTGTTCTCACGTTCTCTACGAATCAATAGCCTTCCTTCCTGGGAGCCATGAGGCATTCAACGCGTTAAAGAGTCCCTGACTCAGGAATTCTCATCTACATCGCCGTCCAAATGCGACCGATAATGATACCAATAAAAGCGTGTCTATGCCCAAACCATCAATCCCCCACACCCCCACAAACGGGCATTCCGGTGTATAAATTTTTAAATATTTATCTCACAGCACCCGGCAAATCCCATTGCACCAATGTGTAAGTCCTTTTCCAAGGGAAAAGATAAAAATATTACCCACTCAATGGCATGGAATAATCTTTAGATGATGAGGGCGATTGATTTGGAAGAAGTTGAGCGAAAGTTATGGCTGGCAAAGGGGGGCATTTCGTACCACAGAATCAACCTCAGAATATGTGGGTGTGTATGTCAGCAATCTACTTAATCATTGTTTTTATTTATTTATTTTCCAAGCGTATGAAACCAATTTCACATTTATGAATTGCTGGAGCACACGGGTAGATCAGATCTAAGGAAATGTTTGGCCCACTGCCCCGCACACCCTACGTAAATTCCGCCTAGGCAAACGGAAAGCACAATTGCCAAGTCAGTAGGGACAGCCCCCCATCGATTGATAGGGCACCTAGTTGGAAATTCTCGGGTTCGCGTGGTCAGAGACAGTGAGCCATGACACCAACGGATGTGTGGCATCGGACAAAAATGCGGCGGATTACTTTATCCGCCGCCTTGCCTAAGGGTCCCGCGAGAAGACTGATGTGATCCAATTTTAAAAAGTTTCAGTCAAAGTTATAGAAGACCCTATGGTCACCTACGTAGACGCGGCACTTAAGCTTTTCCTGTTACCTAAGTCAGCCTTTTCCATCAAGAAAATTTTAAAATAAAATAGAATCTTACAAAGTCTAATAAGACTCTTTCGTCTTTCAAAATTTGACTAAAATCTTCTAAAACATTCCCAGACGCTTCGCTACGGTCATTTTTTCTTGTATCAAAGAATTAGAGGAACAATGGTTAGGCAGCCGGCAACACGTTTTTTGCCATTTTCCACTTATGTACATTTTTAAATCTCTACTGGAAAAGTCGCCTTACGCAACTAACTAAAGAAGAAAAAAAAAAAAAAAAAAGGCTCTCTCTATATAATATTCTCAGCTTCAAAGTTTGCATGGCCATCTGATTTCCATTTCCACGAAATCCAATATGGGCATCTCCTCTTTCTTGCTTGCTCTATCTTTGCTGTCAGTAGTTCCGCTTTCAACTTCCAAGTACGCTTCTTCAAAATTGATTGCAGGCTCGTCTCTTTCTGTGGACAACTCGGAGGATTTGTTGATTTCGGCCGGTGGGGTCTTCTCCGCCGGCTTCTACCCCATCGGCAGCAATGCTTATTGCTTCGCTATTTGGTTCAGCAGACCGTCCTGCAGGTACAACTGCACAATCGTTTGGATGGCCAATCGAGATTTTCCAGTTAATGGCAGGCGCTCCAAGCTGCTGCTGCAAGCAACCGGAAATCTAATCTTAACCGATGCTGGCATGTCTATTGCTTGGTCCACTGACACTGTTTCCCGATCCTCAACGGAGTTGCATCTTCTGGACACTGGCAATCTTGTCCTGCGTAATATGGAGGGTTCTGTTTTGTGGCAAAGCTTTGCTTCTCCTACGGATACACTTCTTCCTCTGCAGCCACTCACCAGAGACACGCAGCTTGTCTCGTCAAGAAGCCATACAAACCGTTCTTCCGGTTTCTACAAACTGATTTTTGACGACGATAATATTCTTACTCTTCTCTACGATGGTCCTGAGACTTCCAGTAAGTACTGGCCGGACCCGTGGCTTAAAAGCTGGGAAGCTGGGAGGTTCACGTACAACAGCACTAGAATTGCTTCTCTTGATCCATTTGGAAAATTTACTTCATCAGACGATTTCACTTTCCTGGCGGCAGATTATGGAGTGAGACTCAAGCGAAGATTGACACTAGATTTCGATGGCATGCTTCGACTGTACAGCAGAGAAGAAGGCAGCGCGACCTGGACTGTGTCATGGCAAGCTCCATCTCACGCATGCACTGTTCATGGATTATGCGGAACCAACAGTACGTGCAGCTATGATACCAGCTCGGGCAGAAGATGCTCATGCCTTCCAGGGTATAAGATGAAGAACAGCATCGATTGGGCTTATGGTTGTGAACCCAATTTTCATCTCCCATGCGGAAATGATAGTGAGGCCAGATTCCTTCAACTCACGAATTCTGAATTTTATGGCTATGATCATGGGTATTATCCCAATTACACATTGGAAATGTGTAAGCAAATATGCTTGCAATCCTGCAGCTGCAAGGGGTTCCAGCTCAATTATCAATCGTCTCAAAGCAATATTTTTACGGCATGTTACCCAAAGTCATTTCTACTAAATGGACGGCGTACCCCAGGTTTCGATGGAGATATTTATTTGAAAATTCCCAAAACTGGTTTCATGTCTGGTAATAAAGAGAGAGTGTCGGAATTGGGATTAAATTGTGGGGGTGAAATTTCTAGGTCATTGGATAGAGAGTATCCAAAGCTCCATCAAAAAGGCACACTGATGTTCATGCTCTGGTTTGCTGTTGCGCTAGGATTAGTCGAGATTATTGGCATCCTTCTAGCTTGGTGTTTCCTGATCAATTCGCACAAATACTCGGGTGAAGCTGAAGCTGCAAAAGGTTACCATCTTGCAGCTACCGGATTTAAAAGATTTGCTTATGCTGAACTAAAGAATGCAACGCGAAATTTCAGTGAAGAAATTGGAAGAGGAGCAGGGGGAATTGTGTACAAAGGCATATTGTCGGATGATCGGGTTGTGGCGATCAAACGACTTCACGTGGCAAACCATGGAGAAGCTGAATTCCTCGCAGAAGCAGGGACAATTGGGATGGTTAATCACATGAATTTGATAGAGATGTTGGGGTATTGTGCAGAAGGAATGCATAGGCTATTGGTTTACAGTTACATGGAGCATGGATCCTTGGCAAAAAATCTCTCTTCCAAAGCACTGGATTGGAGAAAGAGGTTCGAGATCGCCTTGGGCACTGCAAGAGGGCTCGCTTATCTGCACGAAGAGTGCTTGGAATGGGTTCTCCATTGTGACGTCAAGCCCGAGAATATACTCCTAGACTCTGATTACCAACCAAAGGTGTCAGATTTTGGCTTATCCAAGCTACTAGACAGAGGCAACCTGAAAAACTCAAGCTTCTCAAGGATCAGAGGAACCAGAGGTTACATGGCTCCTGAATGGGTTTTCAATCTGCCAATCACTTCCAAAGTGGATGTTTATAGCTATGGAATTGTGATAATGGAGATGGTGACGGGAAAAAGCCCATTGACGGGAGTTGATGCTACAGAAAGCAGTGAGGAAGTACAGCCAAAGACTTTGGTGACTTGGTTGAGGGACAAGAAAAATACTGCTAACGACGAAGCATCTTGGATTGCAGAGATCGTAGACCCTTCGTTGGAAGGAGAATATGACCACGATAAGATGGAAATTTTGGTCTCAATTGCACTGCAATGTGTAGAGGAAGATGGACACGCAAGACCCACCATGAGTAAAGTGGTTGAGATGCTTCTGCTTCACGAAAACAATCAATAGAACCAATTGTACAGATGTACAATTTCTAGCCTACTAACTAGTGGCCTTGTGCCCTGCAGAGGAGCTTCAGGAAGTGAATATTCTTCTGTCCCAAAGATTTCCAAAATAATGAGGCAGCTTTCGTTGCCTTTTTAAATAGTAATTAATAAGAAAATGCAGTGTTATTGCATTCTAGTCGAAAGACACTTGATGGAAAAACTGGTATTTTCCCCTAATGTGGATGGCATATTGAAAAAGTATCTTGATTATTGGTCAAAGAAAGATGGATGGCAAGTTCGCACCCTTCCTCATTGTGAAACTATTCTAGCTTTCCTTCGGGAGGCTACCGATCGCAAATTTTGACTCCTTAAACAAGATATTCCTTCTTTGTCCGATCAAGCCGAAACGACAACTGCCCATGGCCCTACTGCCATTAATGTTTGGATCTACTATTCTCCTAATTCCTTACTCTCACTCTCACCCCATCCCCACCTCCTCTCTGACCCCTTCCCACCCAATTCCCCACCCCCCAGCACTAAATTTCACCATCACAAGTTATTGAATTGCCAATTAGTAAACATTAAACAAGGAAAATAAAAGTGAACTTGGATCCTCATAAACTTTAGGAAGAGAAGATTGGACTACTTTTGATTTTTAAATGCCTAATTTTTTGGTATTATCGATTGCAATCTAGAAAGTAGAAGGCGGCTTAACTTTCTGTTCTTATGCTCTGTGATATGCTGATGTAGGAGAGCTGAATCAATTAGAGAAATTCTGAATGACTTGCGTTGTTATTTTGACAAAGCGTTGCCAGTGATGCTTCTGTACAAAAGTGAACGCAAACAGTATGTTGATGCAATTAGAGATACTAATTCTCCATCAGAAGTATATGGAGCTGAGCATCCGTTACGCCTCTTTGGTATGCTCATTCTTTGGTGCTACGGAAAACACAAAAAAAAAAAAAAAAAAAAAAGGAAAAAAAATATCGAACTGCTATGTTATGCTTTCTTTTTCTCTTGTGAAAAATCATGAGCTACATTTCAAGTTTGATAGGTATTTGATGTAGCACATAGTTTTTTATAGTAATTTGAGGATATTTTTAAATAGTGCACTTTTTGTGAGTATTGAAACCAAGTTTCTGTGAAAATTGGAGAACCACATGGAGATCTGCGGTGGTAGACCTAGCAGCAATATTGAAAGAACATACAGACTGTAATGGCACTGTTGTCCCCGGATAATTTGATTAACCCTGTTGCTCTTGAGATGGTGACGATACCTTGTCGCATGTGATGCCACTAAGGTGATTTTTCGTTTCTATGATACTCTTCATTGACTTTAGAGAGTGGGGATGGGGGATTTTGAGGTCTATGACTGCAGATAGGTGATTAATAAATGTATTCTTGGTTTAATAATCTTAACGCAAAAATTATTGGTAGTTAGAACATTAGAAGAATCACTTTTAAGTTTTGTAAAACTTGTGACAAACATTAATTCATGATAATGAAGTTTAGGAAAAAATTATAACAAATTGGTACTTATCTCCTCTCTTTTGATTCTATATCATTTTTTCCTCCTTTTTTTGTACTTATATGATATGTGTATATAGGTGCACATTAGTAAACTTGATTCTTAAAACATAATTGTTAAAATGGAAAAGAGATAATGCATATATGTCCTTAACAACAGGATTCTTACGCTGTATGAAAGTTCATATTTGTTGATTCCAAAAATATTTTAAGAAGGGATGAATTGGGTCAATGAATGACAAGACCCTGTATGGTGTAAAAAATAAAATAATTGTAACAAATAAAAATATAATATAATATATAAATAAATTAATATAATTTTAATAATATTAATATTAATTAGAAATAAAAAAATAAAATAAATTTAATTCATAAGACTAATAATCAACTTGTGTAAAAAAATATATTACAATTTATAATTGTAAAAGGCTTGCTTGAACTTGTAAAGAAAAACAATTAAATTTAGAGATGATAAGATGTGATAATTTATAATGGTTCCAAATTCTTATTCCTACTGTTATCACCCGTAACAATTGCCTACCTCCACAGCTGCTACAAAAGGGAGAGCTTACAAAATGGGTTCAAAAGAAAATTTCAATAATAATATTAATAGGAAATTCAATTGTAAGTCAAATATATTTAATAGATCCAATTTGTATATTTCTTTTCATACCTAAATTCATTACATAAAGGTTTCTTTTATAGGTCATACCCCACACATACTCACCATAAGTTTTAAATATGGGATTCCCTTAAAACTCTAATGAGCTACCTACCAACAATCTTCACCTAAGCAAATTAGTCAAAACAATAGGGCCTTTAAGTCAACTAGATCAAACTTCTTTGATATTGATCAAGTTCAAACAATGAGTGAACTTGATCGTCGTCACCACCTTGGTCATTATATTAACAGGGTTGTTAGCAGTTCTAATCTTACTCAATACAATCTTCCTTTTACAAATAATCACCTAAATAAAGTGATATCTAACATCAATATGCTTTGTACGCATATGAAACACTATATTTTTAACCAAATAGGTAACACTTTGGTTATTTGAGTAAACTATAACTTCTTTTGCATTACCCCCATTTCATCTAATAGACCCTATAGCCAAATTGCCTCTTTCACAGCTTCTGTCACTGCCATATATTCCGTCTCAGTAGTAAACAAAGCTACTGTTGACTGTAAAGTAGATTTCCAACTTACAAAAGCTTTAGCAAGAGTGAACACAAATCTAGTGGTTGAATGTCGCTTATCTAAATCTTCAGCATAGTCTAAATCTATATGTCCAACCACCCACTGACCCGACCGATCCTCCTTATAAAATACCAATGAAATATTTATAGTTTTGAGCAAATAATGCAAAATCCATTTCATAGCTTGCTAATGTCTTTTACTAGAATCATGCATAAATCTACTTACAATTATGACTGTATATGAAATATTAGGTATAATACATACCATAACATATATTAAGCTGCTAATTGCATTAGAATACAGCTACAATTGCTTGTTTCAAATTTCTATGAAACCTTTTACATCAAGATTATTTTAGAATATTTTAGATATTTACAAGAGAGAATTCTAGAGACTTGATATATGAGCATCCATTCAAAATGTTTTGGTCAAGTCTTTGCGACAATAATTAGGATAGGCATTTAACGGGCCTAGTTTGACAATACTTTGGAACAGGTTGTGACATCTTCCCCCACTTAATCTCGTGATGTCATGATCAAAAAATTATCAAAGTAAATCTTCTCGTTCCCAATTATCCTCATGGTCTAGTAGATGTTTCCACTTGACTAAGTACTTAGTGTAGTTAGGAACTCCCCTTTTTTGTATCACCTTATCAGCAAGGATTTATTCCACTTCCTTGTTGAATTTGGTGATGATAGCAATTGGTGCGCGCTTGGATTCCCCACGACTTGGATCTTCAGTGTCTTTATGAAAGGTCTTTAGAAGACTTACATGGAAGACATTATGAATTTTGAGTCTTGGAGGAAGTTGGACTTGGTAGGTAGCCTTTTCTACTCGCTTGACTATGGGAAATGACCCTTCATATTTCCACATCAAGCCTTTATGCACTTTACGTAGGGACTTGAATTGGTTGGGTAGCAACTTTACCATCACTAAATCTCCCTTTGCATATTCCTTTAAACATTGTTTGGTATCGACCCACTTTTTCATCCGTTTTATAACTTTGTCAAGGCAGACTCTTGTGATGTCTACCTTTTCATGCCATTATTTTGTAAATTTGTAGGCAACAGGGTTATTCCCATTTAAGAAAAGGCAACAACACTTGAGGTTAGAGGCTGTTGTCCCGTGACAATTTCCAAGGGATTTTTGCCTATTGCTTCACTCTTTTAGAGGTTATAGAAGAATTAGGCAATGTCAAGTAACTTTGCCCAATCTCATTGATGGGCATTAACATAATGCCTTAAGTATTGTTCCAACAAAGCATTGATACACTTGGTTTAGCCATCATTTTGGGGATGGAAGCTAGTTGAGAAGTTCAAATCAGTTCCCAACAACTTGAACAACTTATGCTAGAAATTGCCTATGAAGCGGGGATCTCTATCGCTTATTATGCTTTTAGGTACTCCTCACAACTTCATCATATTCTTGAAGAATAGGCAAGCTGTTTCATTGACTTTACAGTCAGTAAAGGTTGGAATGAAGGTGGTGTACTTGCTGAATCGATCAACAATCACCATAATGCTTCCAAACCCATTGGATTTGGGTAAGGCCATGATGAATTCCATTAAGACACTTTCCTAAGGACTTTCAAAAATTGGTAGTGGCTCAAGTAAACTAGCTGGACGTTGTTGTTCCACCTTGTCTTATTAATAAATAAGATAAGTCCGTACATAGGCCTTGATGTCGTCTTGCATTTGTGGCCAGTAATAGCTTTGTTAAACAAGGGTAAGTGTTTGTGTCATACCTAGGTGACCAGCTTATAAGGAATCATGACACTCATTGAGAACGTTTCTCCATAGATTTCCTCACTAAGACATGAAGACTTGATTGCCAACCGTTATGAGAATCCCATCGTTTTGCCAAAATCGTTGAGTCTTCCCTTCACTAGCCATTTTAGCAGATTTTTGGCCAAGTTATCTTCCAACATGCCTTCCTTGATTCATTCAAGGAAGTCACTCTTTGGTGTACTGATAGATAGTGCTAATAGTTCTACCTTTTGATTTAATGCATCGGCAACAACATCAGCCTTGCTTGACTTATATTGAAGCTTGTAGTTGAATTTGGCTAAGAAATCATGCCAACGAGCTTGTTTGGGGGTAAGTTTTTTTTGTGATTGGAAGTAGCTTGTGGTAACATTATCGTTCATAATCACAAACTAACTTCCAAGCGAGTAATGCCTCTACGTGCGTAGGTAATGGATGATGGTAGTCATTTTTGTCTTGGATGGTGTACTGCCTCTTCGTATCATTTAGTTTACGGCTTTTATAGGTAATATGATGCCTATCTTGCATCAAGACTCCCCCAATGACAAAGTCAGATGCGTCCGTGTGAACTTCAAAAGCCTTTCGATAGTTGGGCCCCATAAAGGGTTTTTTAGAAATTGAATGTTTTAATCTTTTAAAGGAATATTGGTATTCCTTCAACCAATGTCATGTAATGTTCTTCTTGAGTATATCTATCAATGGTACGACTATGGTAGAATATCCCTTGATAAAATATCGACAGTAGTTGACCAGTCTTAAGAATGATTACAATCGAGGACTTTCATTGGAGTCTCCCACTCATGAATGACATGGACCTTTACTAGATCCATCATAAGTTTTTCATCCTTGATCTTGTGACCAAGGAAATCCACCTTTTGCTCTGCAAAAGAGTACTCCTTTTTAACATATAGCTCATTTTTTTGGAGAATTTGAAAGGCTTGTTTAAGGTGATCTTTATGCTCATTGAGAGTATTACTATAGATCACTATATCATCTAAGTAAACTACCATAAATTTTTCAAGGAAGGAATGAAGTACCTTGTTCATTGATGTGTAAAAGGTAGTAAGGGCATTGGTGAGACTAAAGGGTATAACTAAGAACTCGAAAGCTCCATAATGCGTTATGTATGCAGTCTTTGGTTTATCACCAAGCATTATATGAACTTGATAGTACCCTAACCTTAGGTCCAACTTTGTGAAGTACCTCACATTCCCTAATTGATCAAAGAGGTCAGTTATCAACGAAATTATGTACTTATTTTTTATGGTTACCTTGTTTAAGATTTGGTAATTGTAGAAACGTGATTGGTGGCTTATGTTATGCATAGTTAACTATTTTTAAAATATATCTTTAGAAATAAACTAATTTAGGTAGGTTTTTTAAGGTCCCATAAGTTATGAGATTTGATGTATTTTTACCTTTTATTACTTTCCTTTTTTACTAGGTCTAGCATCTATAAAGCTATTGTCTAATGTATTATTCAGAATAAGAAGGATTATTACTCTTTCAATCTCTAACATGGTATCAGAGCCAGGTCTCTTCTTAGTCTTCTTCCTTCTATTTTCTTTTCTTTTCTTTGACATCAAAACAGATTGCTAGCCTTTATTGCTGGTGATCCTTACTTCACGTGGAAGGCCTTAATTGCCTAGAATTGTTATTTTTTTTCCATAAAAGATGTCTGAGGTTGCAGAGACAGGTTCTACAACTCAATCAAAGGGGGTTCGATCTCAACAAATTGGAGAACTACAAAGTCCTAACCAAGAAGTGATCGAAAGGACAGGATCACTTATCAACAACCTTGAAACACCCTCAGGTACCTGTTCTTTGGCATATTCAGGTGAGTTTCCATTCTCCATTGGGTTAAATGTTTCGGGTACAACCTTTGCCAACTCCTGGGTCATGGACTCAGGAGCTACTGACCATATGACTCACTTACCAAATATTTTTTCCACGTATTCCTCATGTCCAAGCAGTAGGAAAATAGCCACAGCAGACGATTCGGTGACCACTGTAGCCGGTGTAGAGAATGTTAAAATAGGTCCATCACTGATCCTAAAAAATGTCCTCCATGTCCCTAAACTGTCCACAAATTTGATTTCTATACAAAAACTTACTCAAGATTTATACTGCAATGTGGTTTTTCATCACGACTATTGTGAATTTCAGGACAAGGATTCGGGGAAGATGATTGGACATGCTAAAGAATGGTATGGTCTCTACTACCTTGAAGCACCAAGTCAGTTAAACATTACTAAGGGCAGATTATCCTAGTCTTTTATGTCAGAAAATCTTTCATCCAATAAAGAAAAAGTTTGGCTCCATCATCGCCGACTTGGACATTCATCTTTTAGAATTATTGAAATTCTGTTTCCTTCTTTGTTTAAAAATCTAAATGTTAAAACCTTTCATTGTGAGGTATGTGAACTTGCTAAACATAAGCGTATACCAATTCCAGCCAGTAACAAAAAGAGTTCTGTTCCTTTCTATCATGTTCATAGTGATATTTGGGGTCCTACGTCTATTCCTAATATTTCTGGAGCAAGATGGTTTGTTTCATTTATTGATGACTGTACTCGTGTTGCCTGGATTTTTCTACTCAAGCATAAATCAGATGTTATTACCGTTCTCCCAAATTTTTTCTCCATGGTCAAAAATCAATTTGGAATCAATATCAAAAGGTTTAGGTCAGATAATGCTAGGGAATATTTCAATCAAACCCTAACTCCATATTTTCAAAAAGAAGGTATAGTACATGAATCATCTTGTGTCAATACCCCATAACAAAATGGAGTAGCGGAAAGGAAAAATGGTCACCTTCTTGAAAAAACCTGAGCCTTTATGTTCCAAAACAATGTGCCTAAAAATTTTTGGGGGGAAGCAGTTCTCACTGCTGCCCATCTCATAAATCGTTTACCATCTAGAGTTTTGGGATTCAAAAGTCCTATGGAAATACTCTCCACATTCTACCCTGACCTACAAACTACAAATAACCTTGTTCCTAGAATATTTGGGTGTGTATCATTTGTTCATGTTCACTATCCAACTAAAGGGAAATTAGATCCAAGGGCCATAAAATGTGTCTTTGTGGGGTATTCCTCAACTCAAAAGGGGTATAAGTGCTACCATCCTCCATCAAGGAAGTTCTATATCTCAATAGATGTCACTTTCAATGAACATGAGTCTTACTTCACCCATCCTTATTTTCAGGGGGAGAATTTAACAATAGAAAATAAGGATGAGGATGTTTTACTTGATCTATCGCCACTGTCCATGTGTAAACCATCCAGTTCATCTTGTCCCATTATACCAAACCGTGTGCCTGAAAATCTTCCTAAACACATAGTTGAAAATGAACCAAACCATATGTCTGAAAATCCTCAAGAAAAACCAGATTCTGCACCTGAGAATGTAAG
Source organism: Ceriops zippeliana (assembly GCA_037897445.1). Lineage (NCBI taxonomy): Eukaryota > Viridiplantae > Streptophyta > Magnoliopsida > Malpighiales > Rhizophoraceae > Ceriops > Ceriops zippeliana. The sequence continues at coordinate 1,928,708 of JBAPLH010001437.1, read as the reverse complement.
TTTTGGCAAGGGCAAGGTGTTCACAAGGAAGAAGATGATCGTTCATGAATTTATGCAAAATCTAATCCTACATTGCAAAATGAAACTGAATTTCATATGAGTAAGGATGACCAGGATCTTCCCATTGCTATTAGGAAAGCAACAAGGGAGTGCACAAAACAACCTAATCCTACATTGCAAAATGAAACTGAATTTCATATGAGTAGGGATGACCAGGATCTTCCCATTGCTATTAGGAAAGCAACAAGAGAGTGCACAAAACAACCTTTATATCCTCTTGCACACTTTATGTCTTTTAAGAAATTTTCACCATCTCATCGATCCTTCCTTGTTAGCTTAAACACCATTACCATTCCTACCACCTTATCCGAGGCGTTGTCCAACAAGAAATGGAAACAAGCTATGAATGTGGAAATGGAGGCACTTGAGAAAAATAAAACCTGGGAGTTGGTAAAATTACCAGTGGGAAAGAAGCCTGTAGGGTGTAAATGGGTGTATACAATAAAGTATAGAGTAGATGGATCAATAGAAAGATACAAAGCAAGGTTAGTAGCCAAAAGATATACTCAAAGCTATGGAATTGATTATCTAGAAACTTTTACACCAGTTGCAAAAATGAATACTGTTAGAGTTTTATTGTCGTTGGCAGCTAACTATGGTTGGGAATTACAGCAGTTCGATGTAAAAAATGCATTCTTGCATGGAGAACTAGAGGAAGAAATTTATATGGAGGTCCCACCAGGTTATAGGAAGAACTTGGATTCTCAAACTGTGTGTAAATTGAAGAAAGCCTTATATGGTCTAAAACAATCACCACGAGCATGGTTCGGACGATTTGCTAGAGTTATGATAGCTATGGGATACAAACAAAGCCAAGGGGATCATACATTGTTCATTAAACACTCAAGGTCAGGGGGAGTCACAGCTCTCTTGGTTTATGTTGATGACATAATAGTGACAGGAGATGATGACAAAGAAAAACAAATCTTGAGTCATTATTTGGGCAAGGAATTTGAAATCAAGGTGTTAGGAAGGCTCAAATATTTTCTTGGGATTGAGGTTGCTCACTCTAAGCAAGGCATTTTTATCTCCCAACAAAAGTATGTCACGGATCTCCTAAAGGAAACAGGCATGACAGCATGCAAACCAGCAAGTACTACTCCCAATAGATCAGAATGTCAAACTTGGAAAAGCAGAGGAGGATGTTGCAGTAGACAAGGCAACATATCAACGCCTTGTAGGAAGACTTATTTATTTGTCTCACACACGACCAGATATTACATATGCAGTTAGTGTGATTAGCCAATTCATGCATAACCCAAAGGAAGTTCATCTACAAGCAGCTTACCGAGTATTACAGTACCTTAAGGGAGTACCAGGAAAAGGTATTTTATTCAAAAGGAACGGAGGTTTAGTACTTGAGACATACACAGATGCTGATTATGCTGGGTCAATTGTTGACAGAAAGTCAACCACTGGATATTGCACCTTTCTTCGTGGAAACCTTGTGACATGGAGGAGTAAAAAACAGAATGTAGTGGCCAGGTCTAGTGCAGAAGCAGAATTTCGAGCAATGGCTCAAGGTGTGTGTGAAGTACTTTAATTAAAAATCATTTTAGAAGACTTAAGGATTAAATGGGATGGCTCAATAAGACTCTATTGTGACAACAAGTCTGCAATCAGCATAACTCACAACCCAGTACAACATGATCGAACAAAGCACATTGAAGTCGACAGACACTTTATCAAAGAACACTTAGAGAGCGGGTTGATTTGTACCTCTTACATGCCTACACACAGCCAGCTTGCGGATGTACTCACCAAAGGGTTAACCAGTTCGGTATTTCAAAATATAATATCAAAGCTGGGAATGGAAGATGCCTATTCACCAGCTTGAGGGGGAGTGTAGGAAAACATGATTGGTGGCTTATGTTGTGCATAGTTAACTATTTTTAGAATATATCTTTAGAAATAAACTAATTTAGGTAGGTTTTTTAAGGTCTCATAAGTTATGGGATTTGATGTATTTTTACCTTTATTACTTTCTTTTTTTACTAGGTCTAGCATCTATAAAGCTATTGTCTAATGTATTATTTAGAATAAGAAGGATTATTACTCTTTCAATTTCCAACAGTAATCAATGCACATTTGTAGTGATCCATCTTTTTTTTTTTTGAATAGGACTGGAGTACCGTAAAGGGCTTTTGATAACTGGATATAGCTTGAGTCAAGAAATCTTGAAGTCGCTTTATCAGTTCTGCAAGTTCAGGAGGTGTTATGCGATAAGGGGCCATGGTAGGAGGCTTGGCACTGGGTTCTAGCTCAATGTGATGATCCACATCTCGCTTAGGAGGAAGTTTCTTAGACAACTTTGAAAGCATCATATCCTTAAACTCCTTAAGGACAACTTGAATGGGTTGCAAAAGCGAAAGAGTAAGCTTTGTCATATCTTCCTTATCTTTTAATTCCCTTATTGTTGCAACATAACTTCAATCCACCTTAAGACCCCATTTAAATTGCAAGGCAGAAATCATGGATGATCTAGATTTCTTTATGCTTTTCAAAGGAATTACTCGGATCTTATGGTTGTTAAGAATGATGAGGAAATTTGATGCAAGAATGGAAAAAGCCAAAGCTTTGCAAAAGAAAGTAAGACCTAAAACCATTTTAAAATCATCCATAGGAACAATGTTATAGTCTAGTTACCGTGTTAATCACTAATTTTGACAACTACTCCTTCTGCTATTCCATGAATTGGCTTTGCCTCAAAATTAACTGGCGTGATAGTGCCAACTCTTTTTACAAGTTTAAGGTTTAGACATTTGACCTCTTATACATCAATGAAGTTATGTGTGGCTCTTGTATCTAGCATAGCATACACAAGTTTACTTTTGATAGATGTATCAACGTATAATAAGCCTTTCTCCTTGGGCGTAGTTGGAGAGAAAAGTTTGGAGAAAGTACCCAAGTGTTAGATAGCTCCCAGATCAGCTTGAAGCTCTTCTTTAGACCTCTCATTGTTGAGTTCTGCCACAATGGCATTCATTGCCTTGTGATTAGGGCAATCCATAACCTAATATTGTCTGTCATAAATGAAACAAGGCCTTGGAGGTCTGTCGACATCACACTTACCCAAAGTGTTCCTAGGCTTGACACTTGAGGATTTTTGTCATCCTCTTTCCTTGTAACTTGCTTCTCTTTTCTATACACCCTTATCTCCCCCACTTTTGTTAAAGTTAGGATTTTTACTCTTGGAATGGGAAGAGTAGTCGATCAATATTTCAGCGACAGAAATGGCATCGTCCAAAGTCTACACGTTATGCTTATCTAGTTTTACTCTTCCCCAATCCTTCAAGCCATCTTGAAAGTGGAAGAAGAAGTCCTTGTCAAACAGATAATCAACTTCAAGCATGAGGGTAGTGAATTCTTTAATGTAGTTAGAAACACTACCTATTTGCCTAAGGCAATGCAGCTTCCCTCTAGGTTCGCTATTCGCATTATGAGGGATAAAGTGCTTGCATAATTTAATCTTGAATTGCTCTCATGTATTGATCACACACAGGCCTTTTTCCTACTCAGAATGCTTCCTTCTCCACCATAGTTGAGCAATATCCTTGAAGAAAATTGGGACATTGCTTATCTTAGTAATATCCTCAATAACTCCTATGGCTTTAAAGTATTGTTCAAGGCAAAAGAGAAAGTTTTCTACAACGGTGGCATTATGAATGCCATTATACATGGTAAGCTTGGAAACTTTTAAATTGTACCTAGTGGTAGTGCTATTTGTACCAACAATACTTGTTAAAGGTGGACTGCTTTGATGAAGTAAACCCATCTTTCTCCTTTGGTCATGAATCTCTCCTTCAACAAACTTCCATAAGTCAGATAGTTCTTGGCTAAAGGAACTCAGTTTTCCCTTAAATGCATAGCTGAATTCTCTAATCATGGACTTGACAGCCTTAGTAATTTTAGCATTCTCATAGATCAAAATGTCAATTTGATTGCTCAGTTCTCCCATTAAGGAGCTTACATTTGTGATGCTTTTTTTAGGACAGTCATACGAGACTCCACAGGCTCTTTTGTTGCGGCCTTGGACTTCTTATGTTTGGCTGGTGCGCGCTACTCCTCTTGCCAACGAGCTTGAAGCTCGATTTGTTGATCCTCAATGGCAGCAACAACAATTCCTTCCTCACTTGCCATACTCACAACTCAAGTAAGAACCGAGTTAAAACTAGGATTCAATCGTTGCTTTGATATCACCTATCACGGGAGTTAATTGCGAATCATGCTAACCTGCGCGGCACTTTGACACCTTGTGAGAAAAGATGAATTAAGTAAGCCTCAGAGAGTTTGAGTGAATCAACTTGGAGTTGAGAGAGGCTAGAAAGAGGCTAGGAAACTGAAGGCATAAGAAAGAGCTTTGCAATAGAAAGAACTTTTAATTCAATGGTGAGTCTTACAAATAATAGGAGTGAGGTATTTATAGTGGTTCCACCATTTTAATGTGTGACTACAATTACTTGTTTCAGATTTCTATAGAACCCTCTAGATTAAGATTATTTTAGAATAGTTTAGATATTTACAAGAGAGAATTCTAGAAACTTGACATATAAGCATTCATCTAGAATGTTCTGACCAAGTTTTTGGGGGCAATAATCCAGCTAGGCATCCAACGGGCCTAGTTTGGCAATACTTTGGGACGAGTTGTGACAATAAGCTACCATATTAGCAACTTTGGGACGAGTCGTGACAATACGCCTTGGCCTATTTACTACAATAAACTTCTATTATTATGGAATAACTATTTCCTCCTGAGTATTTCAACAACTTTTTCTAAATTCTCAACTATTTTTTGAACAGATATTTCAGGTTTATAAAACTCCACTTGCTTTGAGGTAAATTCCACATTCTCATTTGTTTTCTTTTCCAATATTACAACCTTATAAAAAATAACATCTTTATTAAATATGATTTTATTTGAACTTAGACACTTTAATCAATATCCTTTAACTCTAAAAGGCGTTCCTACAAAAATAGTCTTTTTTGCCCTTGGATCTAATTAAGATTCTTTCACATGATACTAAGCAATATATCCAAATATATGCAAAGAATCATAATCTCCTACAAGTTTTCCAGAGCATACCTTCAAAGGAATTTTATCACCAATAGCAATAGATGGTACATGATTAATGAGATGGCATGCATAAGTTACTATTTCAACCTAATACTCCTTACTTAATCATGAATTTGACAACATGCACTAGATTTTCTCTAACAAAGTCTAATTCATGTGTTGTACTACCCCATTATACTGTGTGCATGCCTGACAGTGTAATGATGTATAATATTAGCTTATTGACAAATTCTTTTAAAGAGATTATTACAAAATTTGCCCTCATTATCTATTCTAAAGTGTTTAATTTTCTTTCCCATTTGAGTCTTTACCATATTCTTTTAATTAAGGAAAGCATCTAATACGTCATTTTTGTTCTTCATAGTATATACCCATAATCTTCTGAAAAAATCATCAACAAAAGTAACAAAGTAGTGTTTACCTTTAAAAGATGTTGTCTTTGTAAGTCTCCACACATTTGAATGAATGTAAGGTAGGATACCCTTAGTACTGTAGACCACTGTTTCAAACTTTACTCTTATCTACTTTCTAAAAATGCAATGCTCATAAAAATCAAAGTTATAAACCTTTACTCCTTTCAATAAACCTTTGTTCACCAAACTGTTCAAAGCCTTTTCTCTTGGATGAATCATTCACATATATCATAACTTAATAGCTTTTGACTTTGAGTTTTCATTAAAAATTGTAGCAATTAATCCAATAATGATTTTCTCATTATAATAATACAAGTTATTTTTCCTTGTACCACTAATCACAACCAAAGCGCCAGAGACAACCTTCAAAACTCTATTATGCATTGATATTATGTAGCCTTTAAATTCCAAAGGTCCTAAAAAGATAATTTCTTCTTTAGATTTAAGACATATTTCACCTTTGTCAGGATTTTATATGATCCATCATTATTCTTCAATTGTATTGAACCTACTCTTATTGTTTTACATGAGTTATCATTTCCTAGGTACACAACTCCACCATTTAGCTCTTTGAAATTAAAGAACCATTCCTTGTGTGGATACATGTGGTAAGTGCAACCCAAATCCAAAATCTATTCCTAAACTCGAAAAGTGGATGACGTACTAATCAATGTAACATCTTTTTCTTCATGTTCAACCATATATGCATCAAAAGTGTTCTTGCCCTTGCCTTTATCTTTATTCCTTGGCTTTGAACAATCCTTCTTTCAATGCCCATTCTCATAAAAAAATGCACATTCATCTTTCTCCAATCTTCTTGTTTATTGTGATCTCCTTCATAGTGTTGGGTTCTGGCTATGGCTTCTTCCTCTTGTTATAAGTGCCTCGAATGATTCCTCTAAATTCTTCTTTTGATCCTTCTTACAAATTTCATAATTGAGTAAAGCACCACATATTTCTTCAAAGGACAAACCTTCCTTTTCCATGAATTAAAGTAATACATAATTTTTCCAATTCATTTAGAAGTGAAGCAATTAATAACATAACTTTCTACTTATCCTTGAAAGTTTCATTCAAATTCAACAGATTGACAATCAAACAATTAAAAGCATTAATATGATCACCGATACTTGTACTAAGTTTCAATTAAAGGTGATAAAGTCTTTTTAACAAATATAATTGATTTTCATTACTTTTCTTTATATATTTATTTTTTAAGGCATTTCATAGCTTATTAGTAAAATTTTCTTTTATAAAAGGGTTTTTGTGTTCTTTACATAGGTAGGAGTAAATCAACCCATAAGCTTTTGCATTTAATCTCTCCTAATCTTTTCTTTCCATATCACTTAATTTATTTTTTTTCTAAAGTGATGTTTAAATTTTATTGACATAGTACATCTTTAATTTCATTTTGCCAAATACCAAAATTATTTTGACCATTAAATTTCTAAACCTTTATTTTTGCTGCCATCACTTATAACTTGGTGCTCAAAATGATTAGTTCCTTAAAAGGGTATACTCCCAAGAAAAGTTAGGGAGATACACACAAGTCCTACTTAAAATCCACTTTTCTTAGACATTTATTGTCTTATTGACAAAGTTATCTCACTGAGAGGATCACTCCTAGGGAAGTGGAGGGATCACATTACTACTTCCAAACAGAATTAGTCTTCTTAGGTAGAGCTACCCTTATTCATAACTTATTCAAAAATAACAACAAAGCCAATAACCATAAATAGCTAGCCAATTCTTAGATCACCTAAAACTTGGCTCTGATATGGGAAAGCTTATAAAATGAGTTCAAAAGAAAAATCTAATCATAATACTAATGGAAAAACAAATTGTAAGTCAAATATACTTAATAGACCCAATTTGTATATGCTTTTTCATACTTAAACCCATTACACAAAGGTTTCTTTTATAGGTCATATCTCATACATATTTACCATAAGTTTTCAATGTGGCACTTCTCCCAAAACTCTAATAAGCTACCTACCAACACCTACATCTTTTCTTCAAGATTACTATTTTAAAAATTTTAAATCCATTATGGAGTTTCCCAACAAAGAGAAGACAAAACACAACAACAATGATACAAATTCCGATTATATGTAAATGGAACCTAACACCAATGTTGGTATAGGATCGTTCTAACAAAGATTAAGGGATTTATAGCTTTGACCCAATTATTATAAATAAATAAGACCAGAATTATAGGATTTAGATGCCATTTCTAACAATAACAACATTGAAGAAGATAAGTTTATTGAACCAACACACTTAAGTATGAAAGTTTAAAATTAATTTTCAAATAACCAGAGAAATAGCTCATACACTTATGAAAATAGGTCTACCTCCTTCAACCACCCTTTTTTCCCTTTTTATATGTTAACCCTTCAAAAACCTTAGCTAATAAGATGAGCTTATTAACTAAATAATAATAAAATCCATGAAAATAACTCATTAAGATGATGAAATTCGTCCAACCCACTACATAATAATATAACTTACGAAAATAACCCATTTAAATACCTAAATATGGGCTCCTAAATCCAACTTCCTTCCTAAGGCCATGGTTCTCAAATTCCTCCACAAATGACACATTTACAAGTCCTAGTGAAGCCTCTATCATCCTTAACTCGTACCTAACAACTTTTTGATAGTAAATGTCACATAACAAGTTATTAAGAGCTTCCTTTATTTTCTTTGACCTTGACCTTGTCATTGGTCCTCTTAAGGTTTTTACAAAGTATCAACTCATTTGTTGATTTGAATTGGTACAATATGGCTTCCATCATTCCTATTTTCCTCAAAATAATTTGTCCTCAAATCAACACCTACATCATCAAAGAGAAAAGGAGAAAGGTCAGAAATATTAAATGTTACACTCACATTATACTTATTTGACAAGTCAATTTTATATGCATTATCATTGACTCTTACCACCACTTGAAAAGGACTATCTGCCCTTGGTTGTAACTTTGATTTCCTTTGCATAGGAAATCTATCCTTCTATAAGTGCATCCAAACCTAATCACCTAGTTCAAAAATGATATGCCTACAACCTTTGTTGGCTTGTGTTTCATATTGTTTGGTTTTTCTCTCAATGTTAAGCTTAGCTTTCTCATGAAGTTACCAAAGCACTTTAACCTTTCTTTTCCCATCTAGATTAACTTTTTCCTATATAAGCAATGGTATTAAATCCAAAGGAGATAATGGATTAAAACCATAAATAAGCTTGAAAGGAGAATAACCTGTAGTACTATAAATAACACAATTATAAGCAAACTCCACAACAGGCAAACATTCTTCTAGGTTTTAGAGTTTTTACCAATAACAGCACGCAACAATGTACCAAAAGTTTGATTTACTAGCTTAATTTGTCCATTAATTTGTGGATGGCAAGTTGTAGAAAATGACAACTTTGTTCTAAGCTTATCCTATAATATCTTCCAAAAATGGCTCAAAACTTTTGCATCATGGTCTAACACAATACTCTTTGGCACTCCATGTAGGCGAATAATCTCTCTAAAAAATAAGTCTGTAATATGTGTGGCATCATCCGTTTTGGTGCAAGCAATAAAATGTGTCATCTTTGAAAACTTGTCAACTACAACAAGAATACAATCTCTACCTTTTTAGGACCTAAGTAGCCTAAGAATAAAATCCATAGAAATGTTGGTCGAAGGTTTATAAGGAATTTATAAGGGCATATACTTACTATGGGGCAAAACCCTAGACTTAGCTTGCTTATAGGTTACACTTGGCATAGACTCTTTCAACATCTTTTTTCATATGTGACCAAAAGATATGTTTATTTAAAACATTAAAAGTCTTTTGAATGCCAAAGTGTCCCATTAAACCACCCCTATGAGTTTCTTTCACAAGTAATGCTCTCATAGACCCTTGAACAATACAAAACTTATTTACTTTAAACAAATACCCTTAATGTCTATAGAACTTACCAAAGGTAGCTTTCTCATATACAGCATATAAATTACCAAAGGCAACATTATTAGCCTACAAATCAATAATGTGCCTAAACCTCAACAACTTAGCGCTCAAAGTGCTAATCAATGTGTACCTATGTGATAATACATCAATAACAACATTTTCCTTACATGATTTGTATTGAATTATGTAAGGAAAAGTTTCAATAAACTCAACCTATTTTGCATGTCTTTTATTCAACTTACCTTGCTCTTTCAAGTGTTTTAAAGACTCATGATCAGTATAAATTATAAATACCTTGGGATAAAGGTAATGTTGCCATATTTCTAAAGTCCTCACAAGTGCTTACATTTCTTTATCATAAGTTGGATAATTTAATGTTGCCTCACTCAACTTCTCACTAAAGAATGCAATAGGTCGTTTCTCTTGTATGAGAACTCCCCTAATCCCAATGTCTGATGCATTACATTCAATTTTAAAGATCTTAGAAAAATCAGGCAAAGCAAGAAGTATTGCATTACATAACTTAGACTTAAACAAATCAAAGGTATTTTGTTGTTCCTTACTCCATTTGAAATACACACTCTTTTTAATCATCTCAATCAATGGTGCAACTATGGTACTAAAATCCTCAATAATCGTCCTATAAAAGCTAGTCAAACCATGAAAACTCCTTACATCACTCACACTTTTAGGTGTAGGCCATTCTTGAATTGCCTTAATCTTTTCTTTATCAACCTCTATGCCATGAGTAGATACAACATAACCCAAGAAAATGACATGATCCTTGCAAAAATCACATTCCTTCAAATTGGCATACAATTTCTCTTTCTTCAAAACATCAAGCATACAATGCAAATGTTCAACTTGCTCTTCTAAATCCTACTATTTACTAATATGTCATTAAAATAAGTCACAATAAACTTTCCTAAGAAAGGTCTCAAAATATGATTCATTAATCTTATAAAAAGTACTAGGCGCATTAGTCAAACTAAAGGGCATAACTAACCATTTATACAAACCATGCTTGGTCTTAAATGTAGTTTTCCATTCATCACCTTCCTTTATCCTAATTTGATAATACCCACTCTTAAGATCAATTTTAAAGAAGTAACAAGTACCATGTAATTTATCTAACATATCATCAAGCCTAGGTATAGGATGTCGATACTTAACTATTATTTTGTTGATAGCTTTATAATTGACACACATCCTCCAAGATCCATATTTCTTTGGCATAAATACACTGACACTGCACATGGACTCATGCTTTCCCTTACATGTCCCTTCTTTATCAACTCATCAACTTGCCTTTAAAGCTTCTTTGTCTCTTCAAGATTATTTTGATACGTTGGCTTATTGGGAATAAGAGCAATGTGATATTTAATTCCTCTCCTTAGTGGTAAACCATCTGGGATCTCCTTAGGGAATACATCATTATAATCTTGCAACAAAGATGAATCAAGGTCAATGTTAGAGAAATAAAAATCTTTATAAAGGATCAAAATCATTTGTTGCCTAGCTTGGAAGGTAACCCTAACATCTACTCCTTTTGCAAACACACTTACTTGTTTTCTCTCATCTTCACTCTTGTGAACCTGACCACTTTTGTACTTAGTACTCTCAAATGCTTTCACCTTGTTTTTCTCTCTTTCACTTTCTTCCTCTTTACTTTCTCTGTTTTTTTTTTTTTTTTTTGCTCCTTCTCTTTTGCTCATTTTCATAAAGTCTTACTTGGTCTTCATACACCTGTTTTAGAGTCAATAGAACAAGTGTAAATGATTTTTCATCTATAGTGAAAGAATAGCAGTTCTTGTAACCATCATGTAAACTTTTTTATCAAATTGTCAAAAATAACCCAATAACAAATACCCGACCTACATAGGTATAATATCATAAAACAACTCATCCTTATATCTACCAATGAAAAATGGAATCACAACTTGTTTAATCACTTTCACCATTCCATTATCATTCAACCATTGCAAATTATATGGCTTAGGATGTTCAGTTATAGGTAAGTTCAATTTTTCCACCAACTTTATACTTATTATATTAGTGCAACTACCTCCATCTATGACCAAGCAATAGAGTCTATCTTAAACTATACATCAAGTATGGAAAATATTTTCTTACTATATCTCAACATCATCCTCCTCCTTAACCTACACACTAAAGGCTCTCTTTGCTACTAAAAGCCTTCTACCATGCTCTAGATACTCTATTCCTTTATCAACATCACTAACATCCTTTAGTGGTGGCATTTGGTCATTATTACTAGTATCATTGCCAGACATATAGTCATTATTCTCCTTAAGGTATATGGTTATCTTGTTAGGATATTGTGAAACCATATTACCCCTACCTAGACATTTAAAGCATTTGATGTCTCTAGGTTTTCCTTGGGTACCCTTAAGTTTTTCTTTAAATTTGCCCTTTTCAAGGCTGCCCCCACTAGTTTTGGGTCTATGTGAATTAGTTTTATGTTTAGGAGTTATCTTCTCTTCCTTTTTTCCCTAGGTTGGCTTCCAAAAAGATGAACCTAAGTTCTGATTATATCTAGAAGTGCTCTTTCCCTTAAGATGCCTCTCAAATTTCATAGCAATGTATACCATGTGGTCAAGCTCTATATAGTGTAGCAATTCTACCACATTAGCTATACTTCTATTCAACCCTTGGAGAAACCTAGCCATAGTTGCCTCCCTATCCTCCATTACATTTGCCTTAACCATAGCAATCTTTATCTCCTTATGGTACTCTTCTACACATTTAGAACCTTGCATAAGGCTTTGTAACTTGTTATACAAATCCTTATAATAAGAGTTAGGAACAAATCTCTTTCTCATCACAGTCTTCAACTCATTTCAAGTTTTTACAGTTCTCTAAAAATTTCTTCTCCTAGTGGTAACTTGCTAGTCCTATCATACTACAACATAATCAGTGAATTTGTCACAGCTAACTTCACTTTCTTCTCCTTAGAGAAGTTGTGGCACTTATATATTAATTCTACCCTTTGTTCACAATTCAAATAGACATCAAGGTCAACTTTCCCTTGGAAAGAAGGTATTTTTATTTTTATACTACTAAGATTTTTGTCTACTCCTTCCTCTACTCTATTTTTGTTATTCCAACCTTCATTATACTTATCATAAACATTTCCATTACCTCTTACTCCTCTACCATTCTTATTACCATGTCCTCCTTTAAATCCACCTCCGAAGTTTTTACTAGCATTATTATTGTTATCATAATAATCATCATCATCTTCACCAAAATCATGTTCAAATTTCTCCTTCATGACCCTCTAAGTTAGCCCTTTAGGATTCACACTTAATTTCTTTTTTATTTTTTCCATCATGTCTCAAACTTCCCAAAACATTTAGTTTATTCTATTAAACTTCTACTCTAAGGATTTCGTAAGCAATTTGAAGTCTGAAACAACTACTTCCTCCTCTATATGTAAGAAACTACCTTCTTTAGCATTAGACATTGTACATGCAAGATTATTAGTAAATAAAGAATATACCTCACAAAACTCACTCCCTTGTGTGTTTGCTTTCCACTAAACTATAATAGTCAACTCTCATGTTTCACATAATGAATTGCAAGAGTCTAAAAGGTCTTTCAATAATTTCAGGCAAACTAAATTCAGAACAAACAAAACTTGAATATATCAATCTTAAACCTACCTCTTTAGAGAAGTGACATGATTAAAAAAGATAGACAATAAAGCAAACAAAATGACAAGGAATTCAATGATATAAGCAGTGCAATCGAACAACAATCAATTATCGAATATAATTGAGTAAATGACCAATTAAACAATGAAGCTGTTTTTTTTTTTTTTTGTTAACTAATGGGTATTTCTATAAAATGAATAATAGTAGTAGCCAAACACAACAAACACACGAATTTCTTCTTTTTTTTTTCTTTTTTTATTATTCAACCAACAATGAAGAACACACGAAAAAGATGATGACAAAAGTATAACTAACCTGAGTTAAAGCCAAAGGCTCTGATACTAAATGATGCGAACTCTAATTATATGTAAACAAAACCCAACATCAATGTTGGTATAGGATCATTCTAATAAAGGTTAAGGGATTTGGAGATTTAACCCAATGATTATAAACAACTAAGAACCAAAACTATATGATTCAAATGTCAATCCTAATAACAACAACATCAAAGAAGATAAGTCTATTGAATTAACACATTCAAGTATGAAAGTTTATAATTAGTTTTTAAAAACCAAAAAAAATAGCTCAAACCACCCTTTTTGCCCTTTTTATATGCTAATCCCCAAAAACTCTAGCTAATAAGATGGGCTTATTAAGAAAATTTGTCTAACCCATTATATAATAATATAACTCATTTAAATGCCCAGACATAGGCTTCCAAATCCAATTTCCTTCCTAATGTCATTGTTCTCAAATTCCTCCATAGATGACACATTTGCAAGCCCTGTTGAAGCCTTTATCATCCTTAAGTCATACCTAACAACTTCCTGATAGTAAATGTTGCACAAAAAGTTATTGAGAACTTCTTTTGTTTTCTTTGACCTTGCCTTTGTCATTGGTCCTTCAAGGTTTTGAAAAGCATCAACTCCCTTATTGATTTGAGCTAATACAATTTGACTTCCATCAAATAATGTCATCTTTGATCATAGATATACAAAAATTCATAACTTTATTACAACACATTCACATAAATGTATTTCTCCAACTCTTAATCTCTTAATTTTACACTTTCAAAATATTTACAAAATTTTCCTTACCATTTTACTTACTTTTAACAAATTTTCTATTTCGCACACTCCTATAAAACAACTTCATATAAACTCCTTGTTGTATTTTTATTTTCTTGTACTATAAATAAGATTATATAAATCCAAAGAAAGATATCAAAAATTCAAAATCATGTCCCATTAGTCCATAAAAAGGGTAATGCCTTTGAAATTTCCATATGTTTATTGGTCTATCAAGAAGATAATTACTATTAAAATATTTTATATTCAAAATATGCTTATTGGTACATTAAATTTGCTAAAGTAAGATATAAGCATAAAAGAAAGAGTACCAAAAAAGTGACATTTATTTAATTTTTAAAAAGAATTCTATAATTCATTAAAGAAGATAATTTTTAAAAAAGTATTTTTATTGATAATTTACTATTTGACCTTTAAGCTTGCACATGTATTTATAATCAAAATTATTTAATTAATTAAGAAAACACTTTATCTTAAAAGTGAAAATACTTAATGACTAAATGAAAAAATATTTTAACTAAATAGAAAAATATTTTATGACAAATCAAAATAATAAAACAAAATTTTCAATAGTTTAAATAATTCTTAAACAATATGCATAATTCCTAAATTATGCAATAGTTTTCATAATGTATTGTAAATTAGATCACTTCACTTAAAAGAAACTTATTCTCAAATTGACAATGAAAAATTAATGTCTTTCAAACCACAAAATCAAATACTTTGAATAAACCAAAGTCTTTGATCTTTTTGATTTGCACTTGCTTCTTTCAAATGAATCTTAACTTATTAACAATTGCCATTCACTTAGGACTAAATTTCTCAATCCCAATAAAATGAACAAAATTTGGCACTAAAGGCAAATAATTAACCAGATTCTTTGAATTTTCAGTTATTAACTCATTTTTTATTTAGTAGAATTTATTGTCAATAGAGTGATCACTCGGTTCTATGATTAGAATCTTCACTAGTACACAAAAAATTAATTCGCTCAACTACAACATCAATAATCAATATTTTTTCTCCTTTGTAAATAATTTTTTTATCAATAATTTGACTTATTTCCTTCATCCCCTTTAGATTAAGAATTGGTTCAACCAAATCTAAAATTTTATCAAACTTATTATCTATATAAAATTCAAATACTAATAAATTTCTCATAATTACTCATAAATAAATTGGTGGCTCATCAAATTTAAATCAATAAAATTAAATATCGATTCACCAATTAATTGCATAATTTTAAAGTTTAAAATGCATAATAGTCATTTTTTTTTCATTCTCATAAACATTATTATTTTTGAAATAAAGATTAATTTCAACTAATTATCTGACAATACTTTTAAAGAATAAATATCCATAAAAAAATCTTTGAAATCAAAAATATGCTTACAAATAGATTGACTACGAGCAACATTTATGTTTTCTTGCTCAACTCTTCCACGTCACAAGATTTAGGAACTTATAATTGCTAACCAATAAGTCTTTATAATCTTTTTTTTTTTTTTGTGCTCTTTTTCCAATTTGGAGGTTATTACTAGTTCAGACTTGCGCTGGGGAAGGCTTTGGCGGGACTATTGCTTTATTAAAGTTCAACCATCGCGAGTAAATAGGCGTCCGCACTTCAAATTGTGAAATGTTTTCTTGTAAGTTTCCAGTAGATTAATTGGAAAGGACTCGTTGATCAGACTTTGGTAGTTGGAGCTAAAACCCAACTTAAGTCAAGTTTGGGAATATTCATACAATGCTCGTTTAATCAATGAGTCTGAAAACGAGGCCATGTCATTTAAGCTAACAAGCTTAGCTTTGTTCCCTTAAAGTTCGTTTAGTAAATCAATCAATCATGTGAATTCTGATGTACCCTATAATATTAATGTAAATAATTAAAATTTTAAAAATATACATTATAAATAGAATTAAAATAACAAAAAATATGTATCTTAATGAAAATAATTAATTAAAATAATAAAATATTTAATTTTTAGTGTATACTTATAAGTATATAACATATAATTTAAAAATAAGTCTACTAAATATATTCTAATGACAAGTTAAACAAATTTTTTAAAAAAATTTATAAATGAATGTTTATGAGTTTAAATTAAATTGTATATTTTTTTTATTCAAACTTGTTTCATATTTATTCAGTTTAATTGTTGGGTAATATTTGAAAATGATTGAGTGAGTTTTGACCAAGTGAGGCACCAAACCTTATGCAAACTTGTTAATTTTGTTTGCAATCCTCCCTTGAGAGATAGTGCAAAGAAAGTCTTGTATCGTCCAAATGTAAACAGACTGTACTGTAATTTTGAAAAATTGCATTGCATTATGAAAAACGTAAATTTTTTTTTAAAAAAAACAATGTGCTTCATTTTCCAGTTATATCACCAACCCCGCATCGTTGTGCTCCAACAAAGGGAAGCAAGGGAATGCATTGTCACAGTCTGTTGTTCTCTACGAATCAACAGCCTTCTTGGGAGTCGTGAAGCTTTGTGTATAATGATCCCAACAAAATAGAGTAGATGCCCAAACCATCAATCCGCATACAAACGGGCATTCCGGTGTATAAATTGTTTAAATGTTCATCTCAGGGTTCTGGCAAATATGATTGCACCAATTTGTAAATCCTTTTACAATTGAAAAGATAAAAAAACGAGATCAGGTATTAAATTGTATCAATTAGTCTTAAATTTCGTGAACATCTACTTAATCAAGTTTTTCCCTTTTTCCAAGTCCACTATAAAACCAATTCCACATTTATGAATTGGTGGGGCAGATAGATGGCTAGGCCAGATCTGAGGGAATGCTTTGAGCTCTAGAACACCCTACCCGCTACGTAAACGCATGTTCTTCCATTTAGAACAAGTCAAGGTCACTAGGGACAGCCCATCGATTGGTAAGAAACCTATCTTCTCGGGTTCATATACTCTCAAAAGCGATGTAATGAAGAAAAAAAAAAAAAAAAGAGCTCCCGATAAGACAAAATGTCTTAACTTAACATGCGCCAAGACCATCTATAGTTTCAGTGTAGAAGAACATCAGTGCATGCATCTTTCCTAGATGGAAGGAAATCCAGTTTGTCTTTCCTAGATGTAAGGAAATCCAGTTTGTCTGATTCCAGCGCAATACGTACTTCAAAAGAGGGCATTTAATTTATTACCTAATAGATCAACTGATTCGAGTGTACCAACCTCAAGGGGAAATGAAATACAAACGCAAACAAATAATTCATCTTTTTTTCAAAATATTTATGTATGTATTATGTAAAATTATAAATCATTTTTTAAATAAAATTATTTGTAAAGTAATTTAAAATATTCTTATTAACTTAACTTAAAGGACCAAGATGTTGGGATTGAATAGTAAAAGTAAAAATTTATAAAAATTTATATAAAAAAATTATACTTTCAAATAATTGGTTGTTACTATATTAATTATTTAAAAAAATTTAGAAGATATATAACTATAATTTGAAAATTTTTAGTAATGTAAAATTCATTAAAAATAACAAACTTAATAGGAGTAATAAATCTTAAAATATAGATATGAAATAAATTAAAATGAAATTTTCTTTATCTATAACATTTTTTATTCATTATAACTCTAAATATTATTCAAGAAATTAAAGAACATTTGAATGAAAATATATTTTCTAAAAGAATTAAGTTACGATTTACATTTCAAATTTTAAGATATTGTTTTAAGAAGGTCTGAAAGTAAAAGAAAATTAACTATTTCGAATATTATGTAATTTATTTATAAAAATAAAGATTTTAATATGAAAATTAATAAGAATATAATTTTATTTTTATATATTATAAAAAATATTTATTAAAAATAATTATAATATTAATTACTTAATATGATTTAGAGTTGTACCAAGTATATGTAAAAATTATTCTTTTTGATAAAATTATGTATTTTAAGCATTGTATAAGAGATTTTAATTAATATTAAAATTAATTTCTTCGTTTTTGTTAGTTTTGTAACATTAAAAAAAATTAAATAGTAATGCAGCACATGATGCCGTAATTCACTTTAGATGTCCCCCACCCCCACCCCCGCCCTTATCCTTATCATCTTCAAGTAGGCTAATGTGATCCAAATTAAAAGTTTCCCTACAAATTCGTCTCTTTTGGCCAAAGTTAGGGCAGTTTCCACACGCCTTATGGTCACCTTTCAACAATGGTTAGGCAACTGGCAACATGTCTTTCTCCATTTTTCATTTACGTCCCTTTTTAAATCCCAACTTTAGAAGTCACCTGATGCGACTAAAGAAACAAAGCTCTCTGTTTATAATTTCCTTAGCTTCGAGTTTCCCTGGCCTTCTGATTTCAATTTCCACGAAATCCAATATGGGCATCCCTTATTTCTTGCTTGCTCTATCTTTAGTGTCAGTGGTTCCGCTTTCAACTTCCAAGCTCGCTTCTTCAAATTTGGTTCAAGGCTCGTCCCTTTCTGTAGAGGACTCGGAGGATTTGTTGATTTCGGCCAGTGGGGTCTTCTCTGCCGGCTTCTTCCCTATCGGCAGCAATGCTTATTGCTTTGCTATTTGGTTCAGCAGGCCGTCTTGCAGGTACAACTGCACAATCGTTTGGATGGCTAACCGAGATTTTCCAGTTAATGGCAGGCGCTCCAAGCTGCTGCTGCAAGCAACCGGGAATCTAATCTTAACCGATGCTGGCAAGTCATTTGCTTGGTCCACTGACACTGTTTCCCGATCCTCAACAGAGTTGCATCTTCAGGACACTGGCAATCTTCTCCTGCGTAATATGGAGGGTTCTGTTTTGTGGCAAAGCTTTGATTTTCCTACGGATACACTTCTTCCTCTGCAGCCACTCACCAGAGACAGGCGGCTTGTCTCGTCAAGAAGCCAAACAAACCGTTCTTCTGGTTTCTACAAACTGATCTTTGACGAAGATAATGTTCTTGCTCTACTCTACGATGGTCCCGAGACTTCCAGTAAGTACTGGCCAGACCCTTGGCTTAAAAGCTGGGAAGCTGGGAGGTTCTCGTTCAACAGTACTAGAATTGCTTGGCTTGATTCATTGGGAAAATTTACTTCATCAGATAATTTCACATTCCTAGCGGCAGATTATGGAGTGAGACTCCAGCGAAGATTGACACTAGATTTCGATGGTATGCTTCGACTGTACAGCAGAGAAGAAGGCAGCGCGACCTGGACTGTGTCATGGCAAGTTCTATCTCACCTATGCCGTGTTCATGGATCTTGCGGACCCAACAGTACGTGCAGCTATGATACCAGCTCTGGCAGAAGATGCTCCTGCCTTCCAGGGTATCAGATGAAGAACCACGCCGACTGGGCCTATGGTTGTGAACCCAAATTTGATCTCCCATGCGGAAATGATAGTGAGGCCAGATTCCTTCCACTCACGAATTCTGAATTTTATGGCTATGATTATGAGTATCATCCCAATTGCACATTGGAAACGTGTAAGCAAATATGCTTGCAATCCTGCAGCTGCAAGGGGTTCCAGCATAAGTATGTTACGAATCAAGGCAATAATATTATTACTGCTTGTTATGCAAAGTCATTTCTACTAAATGGACGGCGAACACCAGGATTCGAAGGAGATATGTATTTGAAAGTTTCCAAAACCGTTCACATGTCTGGTAACATGGAGAGACGATCAGAATTGGGATTAAATTGCAGTGGAGGAATTTCCTGGCCCTTGGATAGAGAGTATCTAAAACGCCATCAAAACGGCACACTGATGTTCATGCTCTGGTTTGCTGGTGTACTAGGATTAGTCGAGATTATTGGCATCCTTCTAGCTTGGTGTTTCCTGATCAATTCGCACAAGCACTCGGGTGAAGCTGAAGCTGCACAAGGCTACCATCTTGCAGCTACCGGATTTAAAAGATTTACTTATGCTGAACTAAAGAATGCAACGCGAAATTTCAGTGAAGAAATTGGAAGAGGAGCTGGGGGAATTGTGTACAAAGGCATATTGTCGGACGATCGGGTTGTGGCAATCAAACGACTCCACATGGCAAACCATGGAGAAGCGGAATTCTTGGCAGAAGCAAGGACAATTGGGATGGTTAATCACATGAATTTGATAGAGATGTTGGGGTATTGTGCAGAAGGAAAGCATAGGCTATTGGTTTACAGGTACATGGAGCATGGATCCTTAGCCAAAAATCTCTCTTCCAAAGCACTTGATTGGAGAAAGAGGTTCGAAATCGCCTTGGGCACTGCAAGAGGGCTTGCTTATCTGCACGAAGAATGCTTGGAATGGGTTCTCCACTGTGATGTCAAGCCCGAGAATATACTCCTAGACTCTGACTACCAACCAAAGGTGTCAGATTTTGGCTTGTCCAAGCTACTAGACAGAGGCAACCTGAGAAACTCAAGCTTCTCAAGGATCAGAGGAACCAGAGGTTACATGGCTCCTGAGTGGGTTTTCAACCTGCCAATCACTTCCAAAGTGGATGTTTATAGCTATGGAATCGTGATAATGGAGATGGTGACTGGAGAAAGCCCATTGACGGGAGTTGATGCTACAGAAGGCAGTGAAGAAGTACAGCCAAAGACATTGGTGACTTGGGTGAGGGACAAGAAAAATACTGCTAATGACAATGCATCTTGGATTGCAGAGATCGTAGACCCTTCGTTGGAAGGAGAATATGACCACGATAAGATGGAAAATTTGGTCTCAATTGCACTGCAATGTGTAGAGGAAGATGGACATGCAAGACCCACCATGAGTAAAGTGGTTGAGATGCTTCTGCTTCACGAAAACAATCAATAGAACCAATTGTACAGAGGAACTTCAGGAATGAATTTTCTTCTGTCCCAAAGATTTCCAAAATAATGAGGCAGCTTTGGGTGCTTTTTTAAATAGTAATTAATAAGAGAATTCGAGTGCTATTGCATTCTAGTCAAAAAAACACGTAATGGAAACTGGTCTTTCCCGTAATGTGGATGGCATATTGAAGAAGTATCTTGATTATAGGTCAAAATAAGATAAATGAAATATATACACCCTTCCTCTTTGTGAAACTATTCTAGCTTTCCTTCAGGAGGCTAATGATTGCAAATTTAGACTTCTTAAACATGATATTCCTTCTTGTTAGGTCAAACACATAGTTTTTTTTTTTATAGTATTTTGAGGATAATTTTAAATGGTGCCCTTTTTATGAGTTTTAAGACCAAGTTTTTGTGAAAATTGGAGAACCACATGGAGATGCGCGACGGTTGATGTCATAAAGCCAATATTTTCAACCAAAATTCAGATTTTGTGATGACACTAAGTCACACTTAGTCTCAATCAAACTTTTTACACTAGACACACAAAATGGTTACAGGAATCACTTCTCAACCTTTATTACATTCAACAAAGTATACAAAAGATGTCAAGACCTCTCACGTAAGTGTTCTCTCAATATTTCTCTATGTGTTTTTTCTCTTATGGCCCTTGGTTGCCACCTTATATTATTTATAGCATTGGTAATTGACATCCCCAACTACCTAGGCATATGCATAACTTAACTGCTAAGCCAGTCATATATAGTGGGGCTCCCCACTTTGGGATAACTTCCCCACTATCTTACTAGATCATACATCTCTATTCAAGAAGAGCTTGACACCTCATCAAAGACTTCTTCAGACACTTTCTGCAACCACCCATGTTCCTTCCTTCAAGGAGGTCATGCCAACACACTTGGTTTGGATAAGGATTTTGGAAGCATGTAAATCTGCCATTCTAACCACTCCCATGTTTTAATGGAGATAACCACCCACTATCTTCTATTTTAGTGGCCTATGGAGAGACATTTCTGCCATGATCTAACTCATCACTTTCCAAGTGCTTGTTGGCCGCAACTGATCATGGTTTGGTGTTAGCTTAAGACTATGCCCATGCGCCAACATTGCTACCGTTGCTGAATCCATGGGAGTGTTAGCCTTGCTAACTTTAAGGGACATGCACCAACTCCCTATAGTGCATTAAGGAATCTGATCGTCTAGCACAAGAAAAAATTGATGTGTCAGAGCGATCACACCTTTTGTACAACTTGTTGTCGTGCTCCCAAAGTGCTGCCAGCATGCCTTCAACGACTTCTTGTGATTCCCATGCTCAAACATCTCACCTATGCTTCCCCACATATATCCTTGATCCATCTTGCTTTTAGTTAAGTGACCACACTCAACTCCTCCTGCAAGAATTGGTGTAAGGTGCCACCAATTTCTTTGCATACTTAAGCAAACAGGCTTAAGGGACTGACAAACCACCCCCATCAGTTGAAGCCAATGTCCTCGTTGGTAAGGTCGATAAATAGTCTTGGATCTACTTCTCAAACTATTAAAGAGTTGTGTCTTTCTCCCAATTATTCTCATTGTCCAAAGAATTCTTCCACTTTATTAGATACTCGATCTAGCAATTCTTTTTGCTTTGCCCCACGTTCGGCGATCAAGGATCTGCTCCACTTTGTGCTACAACTCAATTCTGATTGTTGGGGGAGCATA
Organism: Ceriops zippeliana; assembly: GCA_037897445.1. Lineage (NCBI taxonomy): Eukaryota > Viridiplantae > Streptophyta > Magnoliopsida > Malpighiales > Rhizophoraceae > Ceriops > Ceriops zippeliana. The sequence continues at coordinate 1,905,951 of JBAPLH010001437.1, read as the reverse complement.
CTTTTCTTGTCTTTTCAGAGGCTCATCACCTGTCTCTTTATGAAAGGGTCTTAGGAAGCTCACATGACAGGTTAGATGCACTTTTAACCTTTCTAGTAGTTGTAATTGGTATGTAACATTGTCGACCTTCTTTATCACCCCAAAAGGTCCATTGTATTTGGGAATCAAACCGTAATGCACTGTTTTGCAACTAACCTTTTTCCATATATGGGGAGTCAATTTGAGCAACACTTTATCTCCTATTTGGAACTCCAAGTCTCTTCTTCCCTTGTTAGTATACTTCTTCATGCACCTTGCTACCTTATTCAAGTTGTCATACGCCTCATTTAACAGCTCTTGCTTTAATTTAGTATAACGATAAGCAGCTAGACAGTTCCTTCTCATTCCTATCCTTGCAATTTTGTTAAAATTAAAAGGCTGATGCCTTATAACCAACTTAAAAGGACTCATACCTGTCAAAGACGATCGATGTAGGTAGTAGTAAAATTATGCTGAATCTAACAACTTCAACCAATTTCTTTGACTTGTAGTAACATAGTGCCAAAGATACTCCTCTAACAAGCCATTGATGCATTCTGTTTGGCCCTTAGTTTGAGGATGATTGATAATGGAAAACTTCAAATCATATCCCATCATGTTGAAAATAATTATCCAAAATCTACCAGTGAAGCGAGGATCCTGATCATTTATGATATCTTTAGGCAATCCAAAGTATTTCACCACTTGTTTGTAAACAATTCAGCGGCCATCTCCTTTTAACATGAGGAAGGAGTAGGTATGAACACTACATAGTTGGAAGATCGATCAACCACCACCATCACAGATCCCATGCCCTCAACTTTTGGGAATCCACCGATGAAATCCATTGAAACCGACACCCATAGTTTCTTTGGAATCGGTAATGGTTGCAATAGCCCCGCCTTTTTATATCTCTCCACTTTGTCTTGTTGACAAACGATGCATGTCTTGACGTATGTCTCTACATCATCTTCTATATGTGGTCAATGATAATTGCGGGACAGTAAGGTTATCATCCTCTGCACACTTGGATGACCTGCCTACAGTGTGTCATGACATTCACAAAATCTCCTATCTAAGGCCTGTACCTTTAGGAACATACAAATGGTTACCCTTAACATGTAATAATCCATCATCAAGCTAGTATCGTCTTACCATACCCTCATTTCACTTTGTTGTTTTCATAACCTTATATGAGTTGTAATTATTGTCAATTAGGCTTAAGTGTGCAAGAAAGTAAAGCTACATAGAAGGATAAGAAGGTAAAAGTCATATGGTAAGGTAAGACAGTAAATTTGCCTCATTAGGATTTTATAAAGTATATAAAGGCCAACATAAAAGAGCACAGTGAAGCAACCGTCAGACGAAGGAAAGAAAAAAGAAAAAGCAGCAGTTGGAACAAGTCATCGTTAAAAGAAGGAGAGGTCCGCAAATTGAGCAAATTAGACTAGACCGGAGGAAGGAGAGAGAAACCCGTCAGCCAAAACATAAGAGAGAGAAAATATAGTCGTTGGAAGAGAGAGAAAACAAAGTTGTCGATGGGAAGGAGAGAAAACGAAAATTAAGCAAATTGGAGCAGACCAGCAGAAGGAGAGAGAAACCCATGAGGAACAGCACACCATCGACACACTAACAATCGGCGAAGAGACAACATAGTAAAGAGGTAGAGAGAGAAACAAACGACACAATCGGGTAAAAAATGAGAAAATACAGAGATAGATGAAGAGAGAGACTATCGACAGAACAGAAAGATCCGGCTAAACGGTGAGAGAGAAACGAAAAGCCACCATCGGTAAAGAGAAAGAAAACTCGATTCAGCCAACTAAGTGAGTATGGAAAAATAGAACCACAACAAAGAGAAAACCCAAACGGTCAAAAGAAAAATAGACGACAAAAAGAAAAACAGCACGACAAAACAACACATAACGTCCAATCACCAGCTAGAAGAAAACCAGAAACAAATAGGTGAGGATAGGCCGTGAAATAGTAAAACCGTGGAACCAAGAGATAAGTGAGACTGTGAGATAGTGAAAGTAAGAGCAGTGTCAAACAACGTAAAGAAGGAATTCGGCGAAGCATTGAAAGAACTTAACGTATTTCCAGATTTCTTCAAGAGAGGTTAGAGAGCGTTGCAGTGAACTTCTAAGTGGCAGTGGAATAGTCTTTCAATTCAACAGAAGCAAGACAAGTTAGAAGAAGGGTAGATACAGTAAGTGACACTCTTTGTATTATACTTGCTTAGTAATTGTAATATTAAAAGGAGCTGAGGATTAAGACATCCATTGTAATTAGAATTCTCAAGTATAGTGGTTAATCTCGGTAAGGGAGAGTCCCTACCACCGTGAATATACGTCACGTTGATGAAACCACGTAAATTTCATGTGTCCTTAATTTACTTTACATTCTGTATTTTGAATTGAGTTGTAAACGCAGTTAAAGTATCAGCCAACTCATAACTTAACGAAGATCCAAATAAGAACATCTGAATTGTCTATTAGACAATGCGTCTGAAAGTTGACTTTAGGGACTATTATGATTAATAGGTAGCAATAGATCTACCTTAGTTGAGTTTGAGAAAGAGTTCGCTTTTAAGAAGAGGTTGAAGTTGTTCACTTAGCTGTGAATTGTGAATTGTGGTGATACTAATTCATCTTCCCTCTCAGTATCATAAACTAGTATATCCTATGGAGAAGTCAGGAACTTTAATTGATATCAGAGCACAGGTTTACCAGTTTGAAACTTAACAACTTGGTGTACTAGTTTGAAGGGATCTAAAAGTTTGACTTGTTCAGCATATTGAGAAGTAGAAGCCAGTACTAGCACTAGCACCACTTACAGCAAGAAGGTTCCAATCTTCAACAGAACCAACTACCATATGTGGAGAGCAAGAATACAAGTGGTATTTGTAACCATGGGCATGAACATGGTGAAATATGTACAGGAGGGTTTTGTGGCTCCAGAAAAAGGTAAAGATCCAACCCCAGAGGAGTTAAGGCAATTTGAGATAAATGGGAAAGCCTCAAATGTCATCGTTTCAGCATTGATAGATGCTAAGTATGCTAAAGCTATGGATTACAAATCTACTAAGGGAATATAGGACAAATTGCAGAAAGTCTATGAGGGTGATAACAGAATAAAGGAGAACTTCAAATGTTCAAAGAGAGATATGAATCTCTCAGAATGCAAAAAAATAAGGCAGTCTGAGTTTTTCACCAGGATTATTGATGCTGCCAATGACCTTAGAAGTTATGGGAAACAAGGACTCATCTATTATGAAGAAAATTCTGAGAATTCTGCTTAAGAGGTTTGCCTCAAAGGTGGCAACCATAGAAGAGAGTACAGATCTCAATTCTATGTCTCTGTATGATCTCCAGTGCAATCTTATTGCATATGAGATAAGAATAAAGTCAACTGAGAGCTCATCAACGTCAAAGGTATCAAAAGTGGCAGCTTTCAAAGCTATGAAGCACTTGAAGATAAAAGAAGAGGAAAAATCATCCAGTAAAGATGATGATGAGGAGGAGGAAGAAAGTGATGGTGAAGTATTGGAATACTTTACAAGGAAGTTCAAAAAGGGGTTTAGAAAGGAAAGGGATAGTTGTCCTTGAGATGCTATTAGTGTGGGCAGACTGGACACTATACTTCTCAGTGCAAAGTAAAACTTGATGATGAATATGAGGATGGTGATGATAAAGATGAGAATGGTGATGATGAGCCGAATTCAAAATGGAGAAGACCATCATTAAATTAAAGAAGTCCAATAAGAAAATTGTCAACCCACAGAAGAAAAAGATAGGCTCATTCAATAGTTATGTAAGTCAGACAAAAGAAGCTAATAAGGAGGAAGATGAAGAATCATTAGATGAGCATTCCTTTATGGCATCAACTCAAGGTGATAGTTCAACCTCTGAAGAGGAAGAGGAGGTTGATGAAAAAGAACCATATCTTGAAGTTGAGTTGGAAGTAGCTTTAAAAGGAGATAAACAGACGGGGCAAAACCATAAAAAGGTTAGAGGCTCACATAAAACAAGTTAAAGTAAAGTCTGAGGAAGCTGAATGTCAAAAGGATGAAATAAGGGCTGAATATATTGACTTGAAGAGAAGATTTAAAGAACAAATCAAAATATGTGAAGATCTTACAATAGAACTTGACTCAAGGACTTCAATAATTGAAAAAATTGAAATAGAGTTACTGAGACTTCAGCAACAACTCAAAAAAAGTGAAGAGAACTTGTAGAAGTTTGAAGTGTTATGAAAAACAGGCTTTGCAAGAGAAAAGAAGAATGAGACTTTGCCACAAAAGTTAAAAAAGAAGGTTGTGACTCAAGTGAAGATAACTGAAGAAGAGAAGACGGTTATCAAACCAAAGCCAAGGGAAAAATAATGTATGTGGTTAAAGAGTAACAGCCCATAACTGCTACGTCTCAGAAAGAAAAGAAAGTCAGCTAGTATAGGGCTACAGCTGAACAGAAAAAGGAGAAAAAGGTGGCTAAAATGATAGTCATACAAGCAAAGAACCCAACTACATTGCCTACACAGCAAGTGATGAACAAAAGAAGAAAAGTTGTGATCAAACCCAAGAAGAGGCAGTTTCAAGGTCATTGCCTTTATTGTGGAATTTGGGGTTATAAGGCGAATAACTGTAATGGAAAAGGTCAGTATCTGTCTCCAACTTGAGAAGATATGATGCTATATTCAGGGGGAGACAATACAAAATTCAGTGGAGAACACCTATCGTGAGTTCTTGCACATGTTATAAAAAGCAAGGACACACTGATAAGGAGTGTTGATGGAAGCCCAAACCAGTGGTTTCAAATAACAAGTTTGCTATATTGGCAGTCTTGGAATAGTGTGAAATGTGCAGGCAAAATGGGCATAATGCCAAGAGATGCATGAAACTTCTCCCTAAACAAGAGAAGGCACTCAACGGCACAGTAAAAACAAGCAGTGCAGTCAACGTTGAGAAAAAAGAGAAAGCTATCTTCCAGCTAGTTCAAAAGAAGAAATATAAAGCTAAAAGGGAGGTGGCTAAATTAGCTGAAATTACACTCAGAAGTTGCGAAAGACTTCAAAGAAGAATCCAAGCTAAAGGATTTTTTCGTAATTTTAATTAAATTTTATGAAAAGGAGTTTTTCATAATTTTAGTATAATTTTATACACTATATATATTGTAGGGTTTCTTAATGAGAGGCAAAATGAATTATACTTTACCCTAATTGAGAGAACTTTTCTTTAAGGCAGCTTGTGTCTTTTGTTCTTTGGAATTCAATCATTGTTATTAATTTCCTGTTGTTGATTACGCTTTCTCGCTGCGTCATATTGGTATCAGAGTTAGGCAATTTTCTACGAAGATGTCAGTCAATTAAGGTGTGAATGACGGTCATGTTCTTGACGGTGTTCAGGATGCGAAAGTCCAAAAGGCCAATCAATGAGTTTTTAGGGTAGAGTTCAATGCTTTAGATCAAAGAGTCCAACGCTTAGAACAGCGGAAGATTTGATTGAGCGTTTTGACTTGATGAATATTAGCAGTAATAGGCGTAGGGTAAGAGAAAGGTATGTTAATCCAATTGATAGACCCAGAACTATTAATAGGATTGCGCAGATCTCGGATGATGAATCTGCTGAGGATGATGAGTTTATGTATAGAGTAAGGCAACTACAGATACGAGGCGGTAATGTAGGGTATCGAAAGAACTATTATGGGTATAATCAAGAAGATGAGGGTGATTACCGTTTGAAAGTTGATATTTCATATTTTAATGGTAGTTTTAACATTGAGGAGTTCTTAGATTGGTTAGCAAACGTTAATAGGTTCTTCGACTACATGGAGATACCAGAAAATCGTCGAGTTAGATTGGTAGCTTACAAATTGAAGGGTGGAACTTCTGCTTGGTGGGACAGGCTGCAGATCAGGAGATAGGGAGAATGAAGACATCTGGTAAGAATGTGGTTCCGTATGAAATAACTACTACAACGTGATTTCTTAACTCCAGATTATGAGCAGATACTATTTCAGCAGTATCAACGGTGTCATCAAGGACCAAAATCTGTTCATGAATATACCGTAAAATTTATGAGGTTGGCAGAACGAAATGACTTGAAAAAGAATGAAAGTTAACAGGTTACATGATATGTAAATGAATTAAAGTTGCAAATCAATGATAAAATAGGAGTTGCGAAAATTTTAAATGAAGCAAATAATATGACTTTTCAAGTGAAATTAATATTGTAAGAACATATGACTAAATATCCAAACAGAAAAAAAAAAAGTGAGTGATACTACTAACGTAAATAAGTTCGTACCAGCATGCCGTTGCACGTACAAGTCCTGCAACGATCTCCTCCTCATAGAGCACTGTTTGGCGTAGAAGCCAACGCTTAGCTGCAAAACTTGTCCCACGTGCAATGTACAGAAGGACTAAAGTTAATTGATGCATTTTATACGTTTTTGTGATGAAACAAGCATCCGGTTTTTGTGGTTTTGAACTCATGAGCCCGTGAACTAATTGACCTAAATTCAAGCTGGCTATTTGTAGCAACGTATCCTGGACTGCAACCCTTGAGTTTTATGTTTAGGCTCGTAAGCCCAGGCTTTGTTATAACTTTTGGGCATAAGCACAGTGTATTTCACTAAATTTATTGGTCACCCAGACAAAAGAAGCTACAAATAGTATTGGGAATTGTCTGTTTACATGATTTTACATTCAAAAAGCCTTTTTTTTGGGGGGGGTGGTACAAGACCAAAAAAGAAATCAAAAATATATACAAAACGCAATCAAAATCAGAGACATTGCTACGGAGGTTCCCGAGTTACAAAACCAAAACCTCTCCCCGGGTTCACGGAATAACTTTGTGATACTTAAGATTCTCATGCAAGATGCAAACCAATTAAGTTGCATGGAATTCTACCACAACAGACGTTGAACAACAAAGAATTGCCCGAATCCACCAACATAATTTCTATGTAATCCTAAAGTTTTTAGCATCGACAGTTAAAAACAAATTTATTTTCAGGACTTTGGTTTCCACAGATTTGATGATAACCTGACGATCAGGTGGGTCCAGGAATATTATTCGAATAAAATTTCAGATGAATTTTATTTCCAATTTCTCCACTGAAATTCAAAAAGAAATAATTTTCCAACTGCACTCCAGTAAAGCCAGTAAATCAAACCAAAAAAACAAAAAAAGAGCTCGATTCCAGAATCGCCGGTCGCATTTAAAGGAAGATTGTGGCTATCCCCACCCCCCCCCCCCCCCGCCCCCCCAAAAAAGGACAAACTCTCCGTCTGAATTTTCCTCTAGTTAACGCTCGAAAAGAGCAGACGAGTTGGCATCCTTTCTGCTTACACTTTTGCGTAAACACCGTGAGCCATCCTCCACCATTCAAATTTCTCTTTCTTTGTTGCGTAATCATTGGTTAAAAAAAAATAAAAAAAAAAAAGAGGAAAGGAAAGGAGAGTCGGCAATTAATTGAGTTATTTTTCTCTATTTTCCATTTTCAGACACTTAAAATTCAAATTATTTTTTGCGGGGAATTTAGATTGAGATCCTATTCTTCTGCCACAAACAAAAACCCCTCCGGCCACCATTTTCCTCCCACCGACTGACTGTACACTACAAAAATTATTACTTCTGTATAAAACCCACAACTAAAGCCCACTTACTTAAAAGATAAAAACAAGGACCCTTCCTCCTCCTCCTCCTCCTCCTCCTCGTTTTTTTTTTTTAGGTCCCGACGCTCACCCTGTCTCACATTCCCTTCCTCCTCTCTGTCTCTTTCTGTTCACATCTCTTCGCTCCATTCTTGTCTAACTCGTCTGACTTGCTCAACAATTTTCAACATTGCCACCACTAATCACCAACCATGTGCTTTAGCTACTCGATCCTGCTACTAACCTTGTGCTTTAGCTACTCGATCCTGCTAATCCCAATTCGCTTAACGACAGCGTTCCTTATCGCTTCTGTTTGGAAACACAGCCCGTTCTGCTCAATCCCAGACATGTAATTCCTCACTTCCTTCCTTATCATCTCTTGCATCGTCGTTAAGAACTCTGGACTGAGGAGCTGCTTGTCATACCCACCGTTCTCCTGTGTCGAAGGAGCTTGCTGCGGCGGCGTTGAAGCCGGTACGGGAGTTGGTGCCAGGGGTTTCTCAACAATGTGCCTCGGGTTCGGATGCGGATTTACGACATGATTGGATCCGAATCCGGAAGCAGGGGTTTGATTCGAAGCTTCGCCTGAATTGGATCCGGGCAGAGAGAGGCTAAGCAAGGTGGGCGGATCCGAAGTAGATGAAGAGGCGTCTATCGACAGGCTTGGCAGGAGAAGTGTACCGGTTCTAGCCAACGGTCTGTAGACCGGAGAGGAAACGACACCGGGCAAGCTGGAATCGCTCAAGTCGGATCCGGATGGGCTACTGGGGTTCAAATGGAGACCCGAGATATTAGTGCCCGCACCGACACTGGCGGATCTTTTCAGAGGCTGTTGGGGATGTGCGTCGTCGTTTAAGTCCAAGTCCTCGTACATGGTAGAGCATTTCCGCTTGAGGGTGGAGTTCCAGTGGTTTTTGATAGCGTTATCGGTGCGGCCGTTGAGGAGGCGAGCGATAGTGGCCCATTTGTTGCCGAAGCGAGCATGGGCCCTGATGATGGTGTCGTCCTCTTCGGGAGAGAAAGGCCTGTGCTCCACGTCAGGGGAGAGCTGGTTGCACCATCGCAACCTGCACGACTTGCCCGATCGACCAGGGATCGACTTGCTTATCAGAGACCAGTTTCTAGGTCCATAGTTTTGGACCAGCCTCTGCAACGCCTCGTCTTCTTCTGGACTCCATGGACCCTTGATCCGATCCACGTCATTTCTCGTTGTGGACGCCATGGATTAAGAGAATCCTAACTTCTAATTTAAATATCTAGAAACTCAAAACTGAAAAACCAAAAAAAAATTCCAGGCAATCAAGGAGAACAGGGAGGTGACTGTGACGGAGGTGGTGGAGGCAAAAGACGGCGGCGACGGTGGAGGCTGAGCCTCACCTCCTGATTATAAGAGAGAACGGAGAGAAAAAGGGTGGGAGGGGGTCTATATAGCACATACCCAGAGGAAGGGATAAGGATGACTGGCTGAAGCCGGTTACAGTGACCGGTGATAGCCGTTGAGAGTCGAAAAAGGATTCTTCCTGGCCAAGGCAGTTACAAGTAAACAGCTGTCAAACGGACACGCCTCCGACTCATGCTCTCTCTCTCTCTCTCTCTCCCCACTCCTTACAATTAGAAATTTCTCACAATCCCACCCGCCCACTCCCTCAGTTTCCTATTACAAAACTCTTCCAGTTCACCGGCCCCGCAATAAGGGTTTTATCCCCCACCTTTCTTTCTTTCTTTCTTTCTTTCTTTTTATTAATTTAATGTTATTTAACCGATAAAAGTTATTATTATTGCTAACGGTAACAATTCGAATTTTGAATTGTTACGTAATCGATCGTTAGCCTGAGATTTTTGTGACATGGGGTTGCCGCTCAACTGCGGTAGTTAAAAGATAAAACCGAAAAACCGTCGGAAGGCAGAGCCACCGCACGTCTCGAAAATATCGGCATTTAAAAAGTTTAAGCGACCGGTTTTGGAAGTTACAAAAGGACTTAAAATTTACGATTTGAAACGTGGACGTTAGAGAGATTATTATAGTTTACGGAAGAACTGTATTTTTATTCGAGAAGGAAAATTTTAAGTGTAGATGTTTGAGATTATAGTTGTGGTTTGTAACTATATATTTCAAATTAAAGATAGTTTTATTATTATTTGCAAAGTTATAAAATTTATAGTTCTATCATTATTTGAAAAGTTATAAAATTTATATTCACTAAAATCGTTCTCTAACCTGAATTTGTATTTTAAAATTGCTGACGTTTTAATATAATAAAAATACTATAATTTAATAAATTTATATAAAAATTGTAAATTTAATCACTTAAAAATTTTATTTTTATATTATTAAAAAATTATTTTTAAAAAAACTATAAATATTATCGTTATCGATTTTTTAATCGTAGCAATGAAATTTAAAACTTCAATTTCAAATAAATTCAAAATAACAATAATAATAATAATAGGGCGTACGGGTGGAGGTGGACGGGGGAGGAGCGCGGTGACTTTGACCAGACAGGCTGGTGGGCATTTTACTTAACGAGATTTTTGAAAAAGAAGAGGAGAGAAAAAGGACGCTAGGAAGTGCTGAGCTGGCAAAGAAAACGACAAACGTTGATAAGCAGAATCCCGAAACCAACGGTACTACAATTCTGTCAGTCCAGCCTGTCATCGTGGCCCCGCGCTTTTCCCACCACCCCTCCTGCGGCCTACTCGTCACTGAACCCAACCCGCTTCAGCACTAAAAATCCGGTCACCCTCTTTCGGCGGCTCACCTTAGGCCGTGTGCCACCCCCAACAGCTGCTTTTATATCCTTTTTCTTACCTCTTTTTTTTTTTTTTTTGTACAAAACCACCACTCAGGGCTTTGTGTAGCCAGAGCTAGAAATGAAATATCAAACAAAAATATAAGAATAAATAATATACTAATAAATTAATTGCATTTCATATATTAGTGCATAACACTATATCTTATTAAAATATTTAGCAAAGAGACGGATAAGGATTTTAGTATTATTTTCATAAAATTATTTACTTAGGGTTAACGAATTGTTATTTTACTCACAAAAGAAAAAACAAAAGGTCGTGTGTCAAGAGCCAATGGAGTAAAAGCAATGATATAGATATATATATATATATATATATATATATATAAAAGGAAAAATAACGGATGATTATAGTCGCAAATTTCCTTTTCCCATTTTGTTTTCTTAATTTCACCGAAAAAGAAAATTAAAAAAAAAAAAGGGATAAACTCAGATCTCACCAATTTCTAGTTAGTGAGGTTGGTTTCATTTACTTTTAGAAGGAATTTTATTGAAATCTTTGAGAAGCTGCCACAAGGAACTCAGCAAAATGATTAGGAATTGACATTGGAGTGGGAAGGTTTAAGAAGTGTCGTCTCAATTTTTCCCCCATTTTATAAATAATTTTCATTCTATTTCTATTTCTAATAAAAAGCGAGTTTGAAATTTTATTTACATTTTGAAACAGTGATTAGATACTCATTTTTATTTTGCTACCGTTATCTTAATAATAATTAAAAAATTCACTTTTATGTTAAATTTTTTTTGTAAGAGTTAATGGGAATAAAATAAGAAAAAAATTATACTAATTAAATTTTGTATTAAAAATAAAAATAATGAAAATATAATTTTTTTTTTAAATTCATAAATTATGTTAAAGGAAATTATTTTATTTTGAGAGAATACGTAAGTCGATCTTTTTCTTCTAAAAAAAACAAAAGAAAACATTAACGGAAGTTGATATATTGATTATAGAGAGAAAGACGATCGTAACAGTTAAAAGTAATTGAGACCTTTTTTATAAATGAAATATTTTTTAAATAAAATATTCTCCACAAAAATATAAGAGAGAACATAAATAATTAGAATGAGAATATGGATATGATTATAATTAATATATTAATTTACTTAATTAATGTTATTGTTAAAAAAGATATAATTATTATATAAATAACCAAATTATAATACATTGATTTTTCTGGAAGGAAATATTACTAATGTATTATAATACACTTTAAAATTTATTAATGTATTATATTGCGAGTACGTAAATAAACCCCAACTCACCTTGATTTTAGTGACGAGAGTAATGTAGTTCTTTCAAAAATCGTCATATTTTTTCTACTTAAAAAAAACATATATATTTTTTTGTAATAGATAAATAATAATAATAATAATAATTTGAACCTGAACTGGCACGCATAATCCTGGCGAAGCCAAGTCGTTATGCGGAAGACAGCTGTATCAAACAGCACCCCACCCCAACCTCAACTCGCTTTCCAATTTCCCGGTCCCACTCCCTGCTGCCACGCGCGCGCACGCACACACACACGCAACCGCTCTCACGTGCATGCGCGCCTACCTCTCACCTAACCCTGTCCTTTTGCCGTACTTCCACGTGACTTCCTTCTCCGCACGGGCGCACCTCCACGTGGCCCCAATTAAATTTTTCATTATAAATCACAAAAAATTTGCCCAGTTTTCCCCTCTTATTTTCCTTTAACTCTTTCTCTTTTCTTTTTGCATTATTCTTTTTTTTCTCCGGCACGTGTGATCAAGTTTTTTTATTATCTTCACATGCACTCAAATAATTTCCATTTTAAGTCGGTGCAAACAAACTAACATACTTTAGACCTAACAAATATATTGAAAATCATTTCTTGATTGTTGTATCTCAAACTATTTGAATTTAAGGAAAAGAGAGTTAAATTAAATTAATATGCGATGAAGAAAATGAAATATAAGTGGGACCCAATTCTGAGATATAAAATTATATAGCAGTCATATTGAATTTAAGACTACTGCAAATGAAAAAAGAAACAAAAAAAAAAAAAAACAGTAGAGTTGGTCGTCTCATCCAATATCCATCGGTTGGTTCCTCTTTTTTTTTTTTTTTTTTTTTTTTCTCTTCAACCATCATAAATAATAGCGCTGGTGAAGCAAATGAAATTAAAGCCAGAAATATCTAGACTCGCATTAATTATCCCAAACTAACAAAACCCAAAGGTTCTTTCTTCCGTTGCATCCTCACGACGGCAATGTTTAGCACCCCGGCTCGGCTCGGGTCTACACATGGTCACAGGGGTGGGCACGCTTTGGGTAACCCTGTGTTTTGACGGCAAGCAACGGCGCTTTGGATACCCTCGCGTTTATGAGACAGTGGATGCTGACATGTATGCCTCCTCTTTGAAAGTGCTGCCCCCACCCGGGCAACCCCCCCAGTTGAGCCCACGGGTCAAAAAAATTACAGTCTAATATTCCTGACATTAAAGAATGGTTTTTGAGGGAGGTGATTTGCCATTAAGCCACTTTGAACGAGAGGAAGGAAGGAGGATGGTTCCTCTCGTCGAAGCTCGTGATTTAATTATTGCCTCTTGCCTCTGCTTAAGATAAGACCCGTCATTAGATAGTACCGAACAAATTTGAAAAATAAAATAAAATAATAAAACCGCAATCCAATTGATAGTCCCAATAAAACAGTGGATCAAAAAAAAGAAAAAAACCGTGGATCCAAAAGCGCGTCAATAATTTAGCAACCGGTGGACTTCCGTGCGTTATTTGAATCAGCAACCGCAGACAATAAGTAATAATTAATATACGGCAAACAGAAGAAAAATACGAAGGAAGGCTACACCGATCACTTGGGCTGATAACTTGATATGTCCTTAGTTCAGATTCGATATAAATAAAATCAAGTATTTTCATGCATAATAATAAAATTTTATTTTTATCAATATTAAAATTAGATTAAAAAATTATTTAAACTCAATAACATTTTTATTGATAAATTTTTTATAAAGAAATTAAATAAAAATCATGTTACAAGTACAATGAATCGATTTATAAGTAATGCATTCTTTCTTCTATTTTTGCTTTTTAAAAAAAAAAAAAAAAAACAAGAAGATTTTGCACGCGTGTGGCGGTGGCAACAGAGTACGATAACAAGCTGCGGGTTAGGCGTCTTAATCTGGAAGCAGAATTGTACTTAAGATCCAAACTATAGACGATATCATAGACAGAATTATAATAAAATCAAAGCCATCGTCCCCACTCCCCCGGCAAGGGTGCGTTGTTCGCTACCAGCACCACAGTTTTCCATACACTGCCCAAAGTAGTGCTAACACACTGATTAAATAATAATATTGTATCAGCTAGTTAATTTATTAATAATTTTCCTTTTTTTTTTTTTGGTGGGGGGGGGGGGGGGGGGGGGGGGGGGGGGGGTTGGGGGATTGTTTGTAGAGATTTAAGTTCCCGGTTTGCCTACACACGGCATGAGGAAACTTATGATGAGACGTCTCTCCTTCTCATAGGACTTAGTTATGGAAGAATTTATGCGAATAGCACTAATCCTTTGCCTTTTCCTGTTTTTTTTTTTTTTTTTTTTTTTTTTGTTGTTGTTTTTGGAGGGGGGAACAATCCATTTGATTATAAATAACTTAATAAAAAATATAATAATCATAATAATAAAGAATTAATTCTTGTTTTTATTATTTTGGTTAATGAAAATAGTAATAAATAATTTAACACCAACACAAACAAACAAACTAAACAAACAAACAAACAAAAAAAACACAGCCCATACCAATGCCGTCAAATTAAAACCATTTTCAATTTGAACCCGAATTAATTTATTTGCCTTCCATATCCCTCAATTATTGACGTGCCACATCGTGTGGAACCCAGCCCAGAAACACACCGAGTTTCAACAAATTTCCTCGTGCAGGAGCAGGGCAGTCGCAAATCCTGAAGAGGGGCGTGTGGATCCCAGAAGAAGGCCCCACCTAGACGTAACCAAGTGATGGACTGGAACTGGACCGGGAAGCTCAATCGTGTACCTAGAACTGCCACGTAGGAGACTTAGACCGCCGGTGGGGCGCCGGGGTGGGGGGCGGGCGCCAAGGCCAGGTAGTAAATTGTCGGTTTGCGAGTGGTGCGGCCAGCAAATGGCCCGAGTTGCCTCGAGACTTTTTTTACAAAGCTTTTAACGGACCTAACTGCAGCAATTCTCTTTGGAAAATCTGTTATCACGTCAACAGCAGCGCCAGCTAAAACCCACTCCAAAACGCGAGTTCCCAAGAGAATCATATTCTTGGGATTCACAAAATGAAGACATTTTCTGTGGGGTTCCCCTCGTGGTGCCTCGCCTATGATTTTCTGCCGCATGCATACGCGCCTAACTATTTAATGCGAAAGAGTTCCGCTGTACCAACAGACGAAAAACAACCCGAGACGGTGGAGGCCAGAAACGCAGGACACATTAATTAATTTTCTTTTAACAAATTATATGTACATATATTTTTTTAATTTTAAATTTCTCACTTAAAAAAATACTAAAATACAGTAAAAATAATAACATATACAATAAATTTAAAATAACGTATAACCAGCATAAAATTTACTTTGTAATAAGCTAATTTCAAATATGATTTTTCTTTTTTGGTGATATATTTTAATGCCTTTGTTGCCCATTTGAGAATATTTTGACAAAAAAATTAAAAAAATGTTGTTTAGAGCATAAACTGTGCATGTCACATCCGCTCGGCTCCTCTCTATCTCGTTGTCCTTTTTGCCCACCCGTCTTTATTGTAATGGTAATGGTAATGGTAACGGTAACGGTAATGCTATTAACGCCTGCTGTAGTCATCCGTGTTGGATACTTTGGTTCTTGGGATTCAAAATTTAAAAGGAAATCCTAAATGACAGGAATATTTTGATGATAATGTACATTTAACATAGGATTTTAGACGGATACGATATGATCATTAAGCTTATTGAGTTCCGAGATTGCCGATATCATAAAAGGCATCCTCTTGGTTTACCTCTGCTTCAAATGGCCGAGAGTTGAGAGGCTTAATTTGCCTCGTGTGTTTTGAGCCAAACCAAACGACCGTGCCGGTATGTTAGCCCATTAACTCAAATTGAAATTGACACTCTCACGACGACAGAGATTGGGTATTACAATCACAGCCACTCGCCCAACTGCCTACGGCAACAACAGCTACGGAGTGCAGAAATAAGATATTTCAGTGCAATAATAAAGGTGATCAAAATTCCAACCTTTTTTACAATCCACATGCGGCGTTTCGATAAACTCTCTTTGCCGGAAATTCTCCAATTTCTTCAAACTTTTTGGATTTTTCATTAGATTATTTTCCCCGGCAAGTTTAGTCCTTTTGACGCTGTATTAGAAAAATCTGGATCGATCGACCCCCTCTTTTGTCAACAGTAAGATAAAATTATCCTTATTGTACGTACCACTGGTCACTTAACAAGATAACAAAATAAAGGAGACAAAAAAGAAAGAGGAAAAGAAGGAACTAAAATAAATACGAGAATAAGAATGACAAATCGTGGTTCTCGTGCTTCGATTTTCAATCCAATTAGAATGACCCAGAAGGGGGGGCCCCCCCTAAAGAATTGACCACTCAAAAGTGGTCAGAGCCATCTGAGGAAATGGGAGAAAAAAAAAATTTTGAAAGAATCGGCTGATGGAACCACTTGAGGTGGTGGGTCGCCAGCCATTTTAAAGTCACCCAACTTGTTGACGTGATGCCTCGTTTGTCTCGACCCGTGTTCTCTCCCTCCTCCCCCCCCCCCCACCACCTCCCTTATGCTCAATTATTAATGTTTATCGTAATGGGAGATAACATCATTATTCATGCATGTACTTTATATTAATCCCCGAGTGGGTTACAACTAACAACGTGTTCCAGGGCAATATTATATTGCATCTTTAAATGTCAATATTAAACTAAGTAGAATGAATTGCTGAAAAAAAAAAAAAAAAGAAACAGAAAATCCTCATTTTACCCTGTTTACTGATGAGGCAATTAGGATGGCAGGTGAAGGCCCAATTGCCTAACTTTAGACCAAAGACTTGTACTTGTAGCTCACCTATAATTGCAGGGACGAAACGACGGCCCAACCTGCCACTCACCTTTTGCAGCTCGGAAGACCAAATCTCTCTCTCTCTCTCTCTCTCTCTCTCTCTCTCTCTCTCTCTTATTATTATTTTTTTTTCTCTTGTCCTTTTTGGCATATAGGTTAAGAAATTGCCAAATACTGATATTTCTTCTCATTCGACCCTCACCACTGAATAAAAGTTTGCAATGGCACCCATCATTTTCTCTACTTTCTCTGCTGTGCTAAGCAAAGCAATCATAATATATATATATATATAAACAATATTTTACCTACAATTTTGAACCTTTTTAAATTTTTGTTCTTTTTTGTCAATGATGTGAAATAAAAATGATAAAACATGTAATAATTACTAATATATGCAACAAGCCCATCAAAGAGTACGAATACGTGAATTTCACAATTGTAGTATTGTCTTTTTCAAATTTTATTTCACATCGTATCATAGTGATTGCATTTATGAGCATTTGGCAAGGTTTTGCATTCTCAAAGCGAAAATCTTTGGGTGGTAGTTATTAGTCGGTAGGATACCAGTGAATGAACACCTGCCAAGTGCTCTTTATGTTTCTCAGCTCTCGAATCAATCGATCACTTATTTTTTTCACTGTTCAACTGTTTGGCAAATCTGGTGTTTTTGTCTATGATGGAGAAGAGTCATCGGGTTGTTCCAACTAAAACCAACATAGCTTGGTACAGTTGGACATATCTTAGACAATGTTGCAGGTCGAAAGGCATTACGGGTAATGAGATCCTATCCAATAACTTGATCTATATAATTGGGATAGAATGAACTCATTTTTGGGGGGGCAAATCTTACTCATTACAAAATATTTGTCATTTGATCAGGGTCAAGGTAATATGGTGGTTAAAAACTACATGAGTGACTGTTGCTGCTCCTTAAATGATTTCGTGTCAAACATCTCAGATATTACCTTGCTTGGGAAGGCGGCTATATATAAAGGAAAAACTGATTGGCAAGCACCACCAAAGAGCAGTTACAAGTTTAATAGCTATGTTTCTGTGATTAGTTCCCCAAGACACGACGAAAATGTTGGGTTTATCTTTTCAAAATCAGTCAGAGTTATTAATATAAATGAAGTAGAACTTCTATTTATCAGAAAGGAGTGATATTATGGAACCAATGAAAGGGTGTTGTTGATCAGGCAACTTTGATCACAGAGAAAGACTTATGCATGGTTGTGACATGGTTAAACAACGGTGGCGCAAGACCCTAGTTTTTGATTTGTGTCTTCAATGAAATTAAAAATCGCTCCAAAGGGAATAATATTTGTCTATCAGCCACGAGTAGGCAACACTTTTGCGGATGGACTGCTAGGACCCAGCTCTTTGTAGCCTAGATCTGAGGACGGTGGTCTTTTCTCTCATTGTTGGTGTTACTAATAGCGTAATTCCTGTTCTTTACTTTTGGCATGGAGATGAATCATGGAGCGAGGAACCTGAAATTCTGTTGGATTACCGGTATCAGGAAGTGTTAGGAGTCCACTTTATATGTTTATAAGGGCATATTATTTAATTGGGATGTGATGTTTGGAGCTTTTCTGATTTGCCTTACGGAGTTCTTTCCTTTCCTGGTTTTTTCGGCTTAGTACAGAGGTTTTCGTGGCTAGATTGAACTGTTTTTCTGAAGCTGCGTTAAAAACTCCTGTGCACGGGGGCTGGGTCTCATTTTTGACGGGACAGAAGACGTTGGCTGTTCGCTGCTGCAAGCCGAATTTTGAAGTCTACGTCCGCCTTTTTAGTTGCCCTCTGTCGGGCCATCTCGAATAAAATCATAACGCTGTTCCGAAAAAAAAAAAAAAGGAAAAAGAAAATGGTATATGGGCTGTCTTCAGATCGTGTCTTTGGGCCGCCAGGGTTCCTTCCTCTGTCTTGTAGAACAGTAAGAAATCAAATTTTTTTTTTTGAATGTCTGTCTCCCGTGAAGAACACCATTTGGCATGGAAATAGGTGGCGATCGCATGGGGAGAAGGCCAAGGGATTCATGGAGATTGTGAGAAAAAGCACAGCTTGAAATCAACTTGCCAAATGTGAAGCGTGCGTAGACGCCAAGGGATTGCCCCTCAAAACAGATCACCTGCGCCTTACTACCACCACATCTGAGGTCCACCCCGGTCGGATGTCGGCTCGTGCCTTTCTTTTACTTCCTTGGGCCGCATGCTGTTGTGCGATTACTTAATGGCCTATATGGTATTCGATATGTCCAATTAATGCATCTGGTTTGACATATGATGCTTTCTCTTTAATAATTATACGAAGATTATTTCATTGAACATTACATGTGTGCATTTGTTGCATCTGAATAAAATAATATTTGGCACATTGACCACCGAGGGTGTAAACAACAAAACTTTTTGGTGCTTATGGAAAATATACTAAATATTACGAAGTTAGACTTTCATACATGCTAACTTGCGCAGAACTTAAAGAACCTTGTGAGAAAATATGCTAAGTAATCCTTGAAAAATTTGAGTGAACTAACGAAACACGTGTGAGAGGCAAGAGAATAAATTGGAAGAACTTGAAAGAACGAAAGAGAGAGAGAGCACAAGAGAACTTTGCAAGTAAATTTGTATTGATAAAAAGATACGTGCTATACAAATGAAATGAGTAGCCTATTTATACAACTCAAAAGAAAGTCCTAAAAAGAAATATTCTTGGTATATATATGGAGCATTCTAGATAAACATTGAATGTGGTCCCTTCCAAAATTTTTTTAAGTGATTGTGGCACATTCTGCATGTTTTTTGGACCTTCCATGGATAGCAAGTAGGCTGGATAGCCTTTAGAAGTTTGGGTCTTGGCCCTAATTTACACCTTAAAGATACATGAATGGATCAAATCAATGTATCCTTGTGATACCCTCTCTCACTTAATTTTGTTACGTTCTCGTCGCAGTTTCAGCCTTAAATTACCGAATGTGAACAGCAAATTACTAAAGCTATTCTTCCCATTCCCAACTAGCCTTGTGGTCTGGAAAATCTTTCCATTTTACTAAGTATTCGGTATAGTTGGGAACTCCTCTTCTCCGAATTACTCTATTAGTAAGGATGTATTCTACCTCCTTGTTAAATTCGGTGACCACAGCTGTCAGTGCGCACTTGGACTCATTTCATCTTGGATCCTCTTCTTCTCCATGGAAAGGCTTTAGAAGACTTACATAGAAAACATTGTGGATTTTTAGTTTTGGAGGGAATTTGACTTGATAGGTGACCTTTCCCACACGTTTGATGACAGGAAACGGCCCTTCGTACTTCCGTATCAAGTCCTTGTGTACTTTGCGTAGAGACTTGAATTGATTGGGCAGCAACTTCACTATCACCATGTCTCCCGTAGTGTAGTCTTTTGGGCGTCGCTTAGTGTCAGCCCATCTCTTTATTTTCTTGGCCATTTTGTCAAGACAAGCCCTTGTTATGTCTACTTCCTCATATCATTCTTTGGCAAACTTAAAGGCAGATGTGTTGTTGCCAGTGTAGGTAGAGGTAATAACACTTGGTGTTATAGCACTTGTATTAGCGGTTGTTGTCCTATGACAATTTCAAATGGGCTTTTGTTTATGATCTCGCTTCTCTAAAGGTTGTATGAGAATTGGGCAGCGTCAAGTAACTTCGCCCAATCTCATTGGTGAGTACTGATATAGTACCCAAGTATTATTCAAGTAAAGCATTAAGTCGTTCAGTTTGCTTATCGCTTTGAGGATGGAAGCTTGTCGAAAAGTTTAACTTGGTTCCTAATAACTTGAATAGTCACTGATTATACTCTTCGGCACACCCTATAGTTTTAATACGTTCTTAAAGAAAAAGCGAGTAACTTCATCTACCTTGTAATTAGCAGGTGCTGAAATGAAGGTGTCATACTTGCTGAACCAATCAACTAATACCATGATACTTCCACACCCTTCGGACTTTGGTAGAGCCAAAATAAAATCTATTGAGATACTTTCCTAAGGCTTCTCGGGAGTGGGTAGTGGCTTAAGTAGGCCGGCTGGTAACTGTTATTCTACCTAGTCTTGTTGGCAAACTAAATAAGTTGACACATAAGACTTGACATCTATATTCATATGCAGCCAAAAATAATGTTGTTTGATAAGAGTATGGGTTCGTGCCATATGTAGGTGACCAACCCATAGCGAATTGTGACATTTTTTAGGATTTTCTTTCGTAAGTTTCCCCACCTTAGTACAAAGACGTGATTCCCGACTGTCGTTAAGATTCCATCGTTCACCCAAAATCGACGAGTCTTCCCCTCGCTAGCCAATTTTAGCAAATTGTTGGCCAATTTATCTTGTCCAGTACCTTCCTTAATTCAATCAAGGAGGTTGCTCTTAGGGGTACTAGCAATAAGGGCAGTTAGTTCCGCCTTCCTATTCAATGCATCAGCAACTACATTGGCTTGATCCGACTTATATTGCAATGTGTAATTGAATTCCATTAGGAAGTTTTGCCAACGAGCTTGTTTGGAGTTAAGTTTCTTCTGAGTATAGAAATAGTTCGTAGTAACATTGTTAGTCATAATCACGAACTTACTTCCAAAGAGATAGTGTCGTCAAGTACACAAGCAATAGATGACGACCATCACCTCTTTGTCTTGGATGACATATTGTCTCTCCGTGTCATTTAGCTTTCGACTTTCGTATGCAATGGGATGCCTATCCTGCATCAAGACTCCTCCAATCGTGAAGTCGGATGTATCAATGTGGACTTCGAAAGACTTTTCATAGTCCGGTAACGCCATAACAGGTTCCTCGGAGATTGTTCGCTTCAATCTCTCAAAGAAAGTTTGGCATTCCTCTGTCCAATGCCAAGTGTGGTTCTTCTTCAGCAAGTTGGTCAAGGGTACAACTACGACGGAGTATCCCTTAATGAACCAACGATAGTAGTTAACAAGTCCCAAAAAAGATTGCAATTCTTGGACTTTGGCTAGAGGCTCCCATTGTTGGATGGCTCGCACCTTCGCTGGATCCATTAAAAGTTTACCATCTTTGATTTGATGGTCAAGGAAGTCCACTTCTTACTTAGCAAAGAGCACTTCTCCTTCTTGACGAACAACTCATTTTTTCGTAGAGTTTGGAAGACTTACTTGAGGTGTTCAACATGCTCCTCAAGTGTGTTGTTGTACACCACGATGTTATCCAAATACACTATCACAAATTTTTCCAAAAAAGGATGTAGTACCTTGTTTATAAGTGTGCAAAAGGTGGCTGGTGCGTTAATGAGGCCAAATGGCATGACTAAGAATTCAAACGCTCTATAGAGTGTTACACAGGTCGTCTTTGGCTCATCACCTTATGCTATGTGAACCTAGTAGTAACCCAATCGTAAATCCAGCTTAGTAAAGTACCTCGCCTTCCTGAGTTGGTCGAAAAGATCAGTTATCAAGGGGATCAGATACTTGTTCTTAATAATAACCTTGTTCAAGGCTCGATAATTGATACACATACGAAGCGATCCATCCTTCTTCTTCTAGAAGAGGACTGGGGCACCGAATGGGCTTTTGAGGGTCAAATGTAGCCCGACTCAATCAAATCATAGAGCTACTTCCTCAGTTTAGCGAGATCCGGAGGTGCTATGTGATAAAGAGCCATGACAGGAGGCTTAGCACTGAGTTCCACCTCAATGTGGTGATCCACATCTTGCTCTTGTAGAAGTTTCTTGGCAATTCCAAAGGCATGATGCCCTTGAACTTGGTTACTGCCTGAATGGGTTGCGACAGTGCGGAAGTTGGTATTGCTATATCTTTCCTATCACTTAGGTCCCTTATGGTAATGATATAGTCAAAACCCGACTTGAAACCTCGTTTGAATTGCAAGGCTAAGATCATCGATGGTTGAGATCTTTCCTTGTACTTCAAGGGAACTACACGGATCTTATGATTGTCGACAACCATAAGAGAACATGAAGCAGACACAAGAAAAGCCAAAGTTTCACAAAAGAATACAAGACCTAACACCACTTTAAAATCATCCATGGGAACAACGGTAAAGTCTAACTTACCAATCCATTCGCCAATTTGGACAGCAACTTTGTGTGCTACACCTTGAATAAGCCTTGCTTCCGAGTTTACTACTTTGATGGTACCATTTCCTTTCGTTGGTTTGAGGCCTAGACGCTTGGCCTCTTCTACATCTATGAAGTTATGTGTTGCCCCTGTATCGAGCATCGTACAAGCTGATTTTCCCTCAATGGCAAAATTAATGTACAACAGTCCCTTCTCCTTGGCGACTATTGGGGAGAAACGCTTTGAGAGATTACCTAATCGTTGGATAGATCTCATGTCTGTTTGAATTTATTCGTTGGCCTTTTCGATTTTGAGTACTGCCATCATAACATTCATTACTTTGTATTTAGGGCAGTCCTTCACCTAATGCGGTCCGTCACAAATGAAACAGGGTCTAGGAGGATTAGCCGAGTTGTGCTTACCAGTAGATTTCTTCTTATGCTTGGTCTTCTCTCCCCCACTTTTGCTAGAAGTTGGCTTCTTGCCCCTAGAGTGAGCCGAGTAGTTGATGAAGGTTTTAACAGCAGTAATGGCAGCATTTAGGGTCTGCACATCACGCCTATCTAGCTCAACCCTGGCCCAATCCTTTAAGCCATCTTTGAAGTAAAAGAAAAGCTTCATATCGGGCATTTCGATTTCAAGTATGAGGGTAGTAAATTCTTTAATGTAGTCAGAAATACTACCTGTCTAACATGGACGACACAACTTCCCTCTTACCTCGCTATCCGTATTGTGAGGGACGAAGTACTTTTGCACTTCAGCCTTGAATTGTTCCCAAGTGTTAATGATGCATAAGTCTTTCTCCCATTCAGAGTGCTTTTGTCTCCACCAGAGTTGGGCAACATCTCTTAGGAAAATTGGGGTGTTGCTTATCCTAGTCAAGTCATCAACAACCCCAATGGCCTCGAAGTACTGCTCAAGGCCAAACAAGAAGTTTTTCACGACAGTAGCATTATGTGTGTCATTGTACATGGTAGGTTTCGGGACCTTCAGGCCATGTACCGCAGTGGTGCGAGTAGTGGCAGCTATATTAGCAAGTGAGTTGTTTCAACGCAGAGACTCCATCTCCCTACGGAGGTCTTGAATCTTTCCCTCAACGAACTTACGAAGGTTGGACAAACCTTGATTCAAGGAGTGTATTTCTCCCTTGAACGAGCGGCCAAATTCTTCGATCATGACTTTGGCAACTTGCGTAATCTTCGCATTCTTATGGATCAAGTTATTGACTTGATCACTAAAGTCACCCATAAAGGAGCTTATGTTGGTGACACTCCTTTCCAAGTTGCTAATACGAGAGTCCATGGTTTTTTTCATTGGAACCTTAGACTTGCCACATTTGGTTGGATCACACTGCTCCTCATACCCATAAGTTTTTTGCTCCATTTGTTGCTCATCGAAAGTGGTCTCAACAAAACCTTCATCACCTGCCATATTCACAACTCAAACAAGAACAAAGTAAGAACTAGGATTACCATGCTTTGATACCACCTGTCACGAAGTTAGACTTTTAGACGTGCTAACCCGCTTGACACTTAGACAATATTGCTAGAGAAGATGCTAAGTAAGCCTTGAAGAATTTGAGTGAACCAGTGGAAGACGTGTGAGAGTCAAGAGAACAAATTGGAAGAATTTGAGAAAACAAAAAAGAGAGAGCACAAAAGAGTTTTACAAGTGAACTTGTATTGATAGAAATGATGCGTATTATACAAATAAAATAAGTAGCCTATTTATACAACTAAAAAAAAAGTCCTAAAAAGCAATATTCTTGGTATATACATGGAGCATTCTAGATAAATATTAAATGTGGTCCCTTCTAGAATTTTCTAAGTGATTGTGGCACATTCCGCACACTTCTAGGACCTTCCATAGATAGTAAGTGGGCTGGACAACCCTTAGAGGTTTAGATCTTGATCCGAATTTATATTTTAAGAATATATGAATAGTTCAGATCAATATATCCATGTGACACAAAGCTCATAATCAAACTCGGCATATTTCAAAATAAGATATGTGTTGTGTTAAATTGTGGAATTTATACCTAAAGCAAAAGATGATGCAAATACATCAAATCTAGCATTAAAATTCCTAACAAAAAAACGCTTGGTATATCTATTATTTACTTTATTTTGATGGTGATTAATTAAGTGACAAAATTAGTTAGTTCTCATAATAATATTAAATTTTATTTCAAAAAATTAACAAAATAAATATATTTGTCTTCAAATTCATTTTACTGTGAACTATATATTTAATGAGTTACCTTTTAAAAAATTAATTTAATTATGTTGGAGTAATGAATTTCTATTTTAATCATTTTTAATTACTTTTGTATTAGTAGTCTATTATTTAGAATTGCCGAGTTTTTTTTTTTTTAAGTATTGCTTTATTTTACATTTTTAAAAATAATCTAGGTGAGTAAGTAGGTAGGATATGGAACAAAATTAGTTTTAAATTTTTATGAATTCGTACAATTAAATCTCAATTTTTTTATATATTTTCATTTGGGTATTATATTTTTTAAAAATTCATTTTTATAAATTTAAAATGATTACACTATTAATAATCTTTGTTTAGTCAATAAATATTTCTGATAATTTTACTGTTTTAAGTCTGAAAAAAAATATAAATTTGAAATAAATTTTCAAAATTTATAATAATTTAAATTATTTTTTTTACATATAATAAATGGGTGAATGATCACTTTAAATATACCAATGTTTAATATCTGAATTTTTTTTTTTTTTTTTGTGGGGCGTGGCGGTCATTAATATTCGAGAATTCTCCTTCTAAAAATCCAGCGGCTTTCTTTTAAGTTGCCAAATCTGAACTTAATATGCCGTCTCTGCTGCATAGATATTGCTCTTTTTTTTCTTCTTTCTTTTTCTTTTTCCTGCTTACATTACGCGGAATTAGTTGGGTAATTGAATAATCTCCACGAACTTCCAACGCAGTACTATGAATCGCAGCTGACACTTGCATCATCAGCAGAAAGCAAATTTACAGAGAAACGTCAGAAATGGTCAGCTGGCAATCAATCAATCAATCAGTCTATCCCAACTTTTAGAAGGATGGTTGATGCCCAGGAATTGCCTTGTGTCATACATTAATCTTCCAAATTTGAATATTTGGCAAACATCAGTTTGTTCAAACGTAGTTCAACGATTTATTTTCCTTCTTGTTAAGTCAACGTTTTCTGGTCGACCGTAATTTTGTATCAGTGTTTAATTTATATATTTAAATTTAGAGTCTTCTTAATTGTTATTATTATTATTTTAAAATAAAATAAAATAAGAGAGAAGAAAAATAAAGTAACGCGCATGTGGTAGGCAGGGAAAAGGGAAATGACGGCTACAATATCGCCCCGAAATTTCACGCTCCTTCGCCTACCGAACAGAACCGCCTAAAGATTCGTCGTCCTCGCCACCGTAATCGACGCGACGCCCACCCTCCCCATGGCAGAGAAGCTCGGCGATGCCGTCCTCGACCTCCTGGAATCGTTCCCCAACGCTGACTGCTTTTACGACCTCAGCCCCGATGAGCCTTGCACTAAGATTTCCCTTTGCGATTCGTTGATTGTCCGGAGCGGGACTAAGGTCACGCGCGAGGTTTTTGAACTGTTGGGCGGGAGACTTAAGGTCGTCCATCGGGCTGGCGTCGGCATTGACAATGTTTATTTGTCGGCGAGCACCGGTGCTGGGTGATCAATGCGGCCACAGCCATACCATTGCAGCAGCCGAACATGGCATTGCCTTGCTCGCCACCATGGCTACGAATGTTGCGCATGCTGAAGCGTCCATTAAATCTGGTTCGTGTTTATTGCCTCTTCTCTCGTTGAAGTTTCTGTTTAGCGATGTTTTTTTGAACATTTTGTAAATTCTTTGTTTTTTTTTTACTCGTCAAAGTAGAACAATTTAAGTTTAATTTTGATTCTCTTTTTTTTTTCCCAATCATTCTTTTATAATTCTAGAACATTCCTGTGAAGAAAAATGTTAAAAAATTTGCAAATAGATTGGTCTTTGACATAATGTTCAGAATGCTACGAAGTTATTGGCCTACTCTACCGCTGTATTGGTTTAGCCTTTTGATTGATAAAGCTTTTGCTGTTCCAAAAAATGTATGTGGATTTATTCATGTTCGGAGTCTTATCAAACAATTGGTAGAATTCTTAGGTTATCTCTTTTAATCTAAAGCCGATATGGTTCTATATTTTGCAGCAACTAACATAGGCAAGTGGGAGAGAAGCAAATATGTAGGGCTGTCATTAGTTGGGACAACCCTGTAATTGGGTTTGGAAAGGTTGGTTCAGAAGTTGCTAGGCTTGCTAAGTGTCTTGGCATGCATGTGATTGCAATATGTTCCTTATCTGCCAGCAGAACGTGCCCATGCAATAGGTGTGCAGCTCGTGACATATGAAGAAGCCATATCAAAGGCCGATTTCATCTCCTTACATATTTCTCTTATACTGGACATGTTAAATGCTGAATGACGAGTCTTTTAGCAAGGCGAAGAAGGGAGTCTGCATTGTCAATGTTGTTAATGGCAGAGTCATTGATGAGGAAGCTCTCGTTAAGGCCCTGGATATGGGGATTGTTGCTAAGGTTTGTGCCTTGAATAATTCCTGGCATTTTTTTATGTTATTGTCGTGAAGGATGCCTAAATTGTGTATTTGTTCAGGCTGCACCTGATGCCTAGAGATAGCAACTTGATGCTTCATGAAAATGTGATTGCAACTTCACATGTTGGTTTCAGCACCATGGAGGCTCAGGTGTGTTTGGCCTTTGGCTTTTCTCCCACCAGTGTGGCTTTATGTCTCTGTTGTTTTGCTTGATGGTTTTTTTTTTTTTAAAAAAAAAAAAAAACAAAAATCAGAAAGGGGTAGCCATGCCATTGAGATAGCGCAAGCTGTTGTCGGAGCTTTGAAAGGGGAGCTTGCAGCTACTGCAGTTAATGCACTGATGGTTCCACTGAGGTATCTCATCATTCTTCTGTTTGTAGTCCTTATGTAGATTACCTGATCATCCTCTTGTGTTTCTTTCTTAAAACTATTTGTGCTCACAGGTTCTATCAGAACTGGCACCATATTTTGGTCTGGGAGAAAAGAGAAAAGCTTGGCAAACTGGCCATGCAACTGGTTGCAGGAGGAAGTGGTAAAATCAATCCTGGCAGCATATCCTGCCAGAAGTTCAGATCTTGATACTTGGTTGCTTGAGGCCGTGATCATCCAGGGCCTGATTGAGCCTATTTCTAGTGTTTTTGTAAACCTGGTTAATGCTGACATCACAGCAAAAGAGAGAGGACTGAGGATAGCAGAAGAACGCATCATGGTGGATGGTTAACATGAAATGCACTCGAGTTTATCCAGGTTGACATTTCCAATGTGATATCCAGATTTGCCAGTGCAATTGGCGACTCTGGTGAGATTGTAGTGGAGGGAAAAGTGAAAGAAGGAAAACCTCATCTTACCAAGGTTGGATCTTTTGGTGTCGATGTGAGCCTGGAAGGCAGCATCATTCTGTGTAGGCAGGTTGCTCAGCCTGGTATAATTGGGGAAAACGTAAATGTGACTTTCATAGTGTTGGGAGGATCGCTGCACAAAGACTGGCAATAATGACCATTGGTGTTGACGAGGAACCTAACAATAAAACATTAAGGAAAATTGGACATATAGCAGCCATCGAAGAGTTTGCTTTCCTGAAGTTTTGGTGCAGTCAATGCCATCATCCTTCACCTTCAAGTCTACTTGATGTACAATTTTGAACAGCATTGGGAACTAGTTTAATACTGATTCATTGAGGATTAGACTTGCACCTTCATTCTAAAATTGGCTTCAATACTCGGTTATATCTTGTCTTGAATCTATGGGCATTCTGTTCACTTTCTCCGAGCCTGCAATTCACAGCTGTCTTAGCAAGCAGAGGCTGCATCACTGTATTCTGGATGCTCTTGAATTTCTAGCGCCATGCAATTCACCCTCTTCTCTGTGGAATTAGTACCATCTCGGTACCATTGGATCTTACCAAGTATAAATATGCTTATTTTGCCCACTCAAGCATAGGGAAGGGCAAGCAAGACACATGGGCCCTGTTGTGTTGAGCTTCCCTGAAGGCTATGAAGCATTCCCAAACTAGATATCTCATGGAGGCTGCAATCCAAAGAGTTGAAAAGAAAAGGTTCTCGTGGGATAGAGTGACATAGCCTCTGCTTGTTAAGACAGCTGCCACATTCTGAGTCATTTGGTATTTACCTTTGCTTTGACCTTTTTCTTTTAGTTATAACCGGGGCAAACAAATGATCCTAACGCATCTGGAGCCATTGTGTATTTTGCAACAGTTTTTTTCCATGGTGGGAAACTTAAATATGGATCATCAAGTGCCCTCCTGACAGAGAAACTAACTCACAAGGCAAGACGGGGCAGTTGTGGGCATAGCGGCAGAAGGACAAATCTTATTAAAACTCGCTTCCCTTGTGCTTGCTGGGGAACTGAGACAATAAACAAAGCAGGGACAATGGAGACCAAGGTGGAGACAGTAGATAAGTCATCGGCCGGTCAAGAAGAGGAACCAACTAAGGAGAAGGTGGGAGGGGTTCTTGTTACCCGAAAGAAAAGAGATTCTCCAAGTGGAAGCTGCGTCTTTACTAGTGCATCCGCTGCAGTTCCACATACTGGGCAGGGGGAAGCATACTACCAATTGACTGCTTAAGATGCGACGGGTGTGTCTGTGAAGTAAGTGCCATCAATAAATGAAAGAACAAGGCTATTTGTTCTTGGGTGCGATTTTGACATCACTGTCAAAACCGTTTTTTAACCCACCTTTGTGCTTCTATTAAAAATCATGGAACAAACGCACAAGGCAGCGTTTGTGTAGCTTACGCGACTTGCTGTTTCATCGTATATAAGATTGAATGAAGCTTGATGGTAGAATTTTAAAGAGAGATTCTTCTTTAGTAAAATATCAATTTATTTCTTTAGTTAAGACGGTCCTTAACTGTTGTTTGGGTTACAAAGGTGGACTAATACATTTTTTAGGACACAATAACAATGACAGCGCACCAAATTACAATCTGCTTGTCTACCACTGCAGGGACGAGGCACCAAACATGAAATTGGAAAAAAGGCCAGACAAAGAGGACGTTGTTGGTGCTAACTCACGAAATGGGTAAGGTCTATTGCTCCCAAACAGCAACTTCCATAAACCCATCTTCGGTGGCATAGCCTCTGAACATCCCGTTTGTGTTAAACCTACAAGCCACCTCCCCACTTGCGGACACAGCAATCAACCCTGCTTTCCCTTCGTCAAGCCTCTCATTCACCACATAGTCCACTGCCTCCTGCAGCCCCAATCCTTTGTACTCCATCACCGCAGCGACGTCCCGGGCCAGTGTGCTTCGGATAATAGCCTCTCCTTCTCCCGTACAAGATATGCCACAGAGATTGCCGGCATAGGTCCCAGCACCAATCAGGGGAGAGTCGCCAATGCGACCGACCATCTTGTTCATGAGACCCCCTGTTGAAGTGGCGGCAGCACACCGGCCCTGGCTATCCACAGCCACGCAGCCTACGGTTTCCGGGGCGTAGATACTGATTGGAAGTCCGTTCATTTGCAAGGGGCTATCCATGGCGGCTGTGGCCCCAGCGCTGCAGGTTTCCAGCCCAGTGCTTGGGATTCTATAATCATACTGAATAAAAAAAAATAAAAGAATATATATATAATAAGGGAAAAAATTGAAGAAACGTACAAAATAAATAAATAAATAAAAGGACAAAATAGATTCAACTTACAAGGATGGCTTTTGCCTCCTTTGCCAGCTTTAACATGCCCACGTTTTCGTCCGTGATGAAAAAAGCACCGTCCACCAGCTCAACTCCCTACCCCCTCCAAAAATAAATAAAACAACGAGGTTTAGATTATCAACGCGAAAAAAGGGGGGCCAAAAAGGGCGAAGAGGAAAACCTGTTGTCTGGCGAAGTCTTCGGCACCGGAGAAGGCTAGATATGAATGGGGAGATTTTTCCATGACGAGTCGGGCAAGAGAGATAGGGTTTTTGACTGTCGTCAACCCTGATACGGCACCGCATCTTCTGTTGGGCCCATCCATGATGCTGGCTTCCATCTCCACGCTCCCATTCTCTGTCAGTGCAGATCCGCGGCCAGAATTGAACAGAGGGTCCGTTTCTAGTTCTCTTACCTGTGTCCCAAAAAACCAAAAAACAAAAAACAATAAAAAAAAAGGGATCAGAACCAAGAAAGTGACTCTTCCAAGACACTTGGCCCGCCATGCATTTGCAGTCAAGTAACCTTCCATTTCATATCCTCCCAACCAGGAAACAAGGGTCATGAAACACTGGTTAACGAGAGCAAGTGCAGAGATAAGTCTAACGCACTAGTGTACAAGGTCCCAAGTAAATTAGATTAATTGGGTATTCATTTCACAAAGGGTCTATTGGTTTCCACGAAAATTTGCGGGATGGAATATCATTTATTATCCATAATAAAAAACAATGTTGGCGATCTATTCTTTTTAGTGAGTACTTGGAGGGAATGAAAAATTTGTGAAGAAAGTGGGGGTTCATACGACGAGTTCAACGACATCGATGGCAAGAAAATTTGAGCGAAGAGAAGAGATGCCAAGATTAAGGCAGCGAGTGAGGAGTTTCTTGGCCTCCTCTTGTCGCTCTTGTGGGAGATTTGGGTCCACACCAGCGCCGCCGTGCACCGCTATAGCCCACCCTCCCATCTCTCTCTCCCTCTCTCTCTCTCTCTCTCTCTCTCTCTCTCTCTCTCGCTCTCTTTCGGTTATTTGGTGTGCATCTGCAGCCATTAGAGTTGATTGCCGTTTTATATAAAAACACGGCGGACTCCAGAGACGTATGTGAATTGGATTTTAATTTCCCAGTAGACTGAAACCAATAATCAAAAGTCGACTAAATACTTTTAAAATAGTGGACTCAAATTCAAAATAATTAACTTTTTATATGGTATAAAAATTAATTATAACAATTTTGAATCACATCGCTTTTAAATTTAAATTTTTTTTTCGGAAGTCCCCTAAACTTTTTCATAATCAAAATGAGATCCATCGACGCCACCTGTTTGGAGGGCGGGTTTTGCGGAGGGAACAAAGCGCCCGCCCGTGATCGGGACACAGTCGCCTCCACTGGCGTTGTTTCGGGCACCTATTTATTATTATTTATTTATTTACTTACTTGAGGGATTGCCCCCCCCACCTCTCTTCCGTTCCACGTGCATAAACTATTATCAGATGAAGTCGTTTCGTTGCATTTATATGCCACGTCATGCGCTATGTGACGCAATAAAAATAGCCAATTGACATATTGATGACAGGGGTGATTTCGACATTTAACCTCTTCTCTCTTTTTTTAAATGAAAAAAATCTTCTCAAATTTTTGAAAAATTTTAATTTAACTCTCATAAAAAAATAAAATCAAATTAGTTCAATAATATATGTGAGAAAAATATAAAAATATTAAATGAAAGTCATTTAAAATTAATATATATATATAAACACTTTAATTCTGACCCCTCTCTCTCTCTCCAAGGCACTGGGAGCGGATCATGAAACGCATCTCATGCCCACCACATTATTTTCATTAACCTCTGAAGGCTTTTGATGTTGAAATCAAAGATACCAATTCAAGCTTAAAATTATTAAATGATGATCTACCAAACGAACTTCACGCTCATGGGGGGAGGGGGGGTGGAAAAACAATCTTTATATTATTATTCGGCACGTGTTTTTTAAATCAGTCTCATTCTATCTAGACACACACACACACATATATATATATAGAGAGAGAGAGAGAGAGAGAGAGAGAGAGAGGATTCCACTGCTAAGAACGAGTCAACTTAGTAGGACACTTTTTAATAAAGATTGTCATTTGTCCATTTGGTCACTGTCCCACTGGCAACCCTGCAGAGTACGTACGTTTTATATTACGTGCACTATTTGGGGCAGGCGGCATCTCAAAAAGGCGCGTAGGGTTGGTGGGGGCAGAAGATCCAAACGACGCTCCGGGTAACGGGAATCCGATATATTATGTTCTCTGATTGGCTACACTGAGCAGCCGCTTAGCCTCCCTGTTGTTTATTATTCGACGTCGCTATAAAAATAAAAATAAAAATAATAAAATAATATATATATATACATATATATATACTAAATAGAATGACCAAGAAAGAAAGAAAAATCTGCAAGTGATTGGCAACTCAGCATGCACCGGAAAGTGGAGCGACGGTGGCAGACAGGAGCATGAAACGCACGTCACCCCACAACTTCCCATTTTTTGGGGGTTTTGCGGGGCCTGACTGGAATGGATGCCAATACTATTCCCACAGCTTTTGGAGAAGGCAGTGGCTTAGTGTCAAACGAATCCGGCCGGATGAATTCGATCTGCGTTCAATCTTTTTTTTTTTTTTTTTTTTGGGTGGATTCGGACAATCAAAAATAAATAAATAAAACCTGACTCTTGAGGAGTAGGGTTAGCGTCAAACTATAGCTATTTTTCATAAATCATATTATTTATTTATTTATGCATATATTCTAGCATGCTAAAAAAATATATTATTTATTTTTATTTATCTTTACATATTAAGTTGTATTAAAGTATTTAAGTGTATAATGTATAAGACTAACTAAAAAGTTCCCTAAGCTTCACTAGAAAATATGCTTACATTTTATCTAAAAGAATAATTATTTATATTCTATATATTATATGTTTGCTAATATTAAACCCATAGAATAAGTAAGTTTATCATATTTATTGAAAAATAATTTTAATTGAAAGAGCAAAAATAAAAGGAGACTTCATTTGTGAGTAATTTACAATTTAAAAATATAAAAATAATTTAAGAGCACTTTAAAAAAATAAAAAATTAAATTAAGAGTATTTTTTATTTTTTAAAAAAAATATTTTCTCTCACCTCTCTCTCTCCCTCTCTGAAAAAAAAAAAGAAAAATTTATGAGTGTTCCTTTTAGAAATTATTTTATTCTTTAAATTATGTAAAATTTAAATATTCTTAAATAATTGTAAACATAATTTAAATAAATTATAAGGCGTGGTAGAATAGAATTAAATACATATTGAAATCCTTAATCTAGTAAATTTTCTCCGATTTACACCCGTCAGCATCACATACAACTGTTTTAGTTGACCCCTGGAAATGTTTGCATCCACACAAAATTTGATGAGCACAAAATAATATTTTTATATTTTATTTTATTGATAATATTATATATATATATATATATATATATAATTTATAAAAATATTTTATTATAAATTTCAAATGTATTGTACAAAATATTATTTATGTAGTATATAATAGTATACAATATAAAAAAATACATTTATTTATATTTATAAAATTTGAGTTCATAAAGAATTTTCTTTTTTGCGTCTATCAGGATAAAGGTGTTTTTTTTTTTTTTTTTTTTTTTGAGTGTGAATAAAGAAAATTGTTATATGGGCGCATTGTTTTACACATAATAATACGGGTAACTTCTTTAACATACATTCAACAATTATGATTATGTAGTTAACGATTATAAATGCATAATTAATTATTTTAGAAATAAATTCAAATACTCAATAAAATATGTAATTAACAGTGATTATTATGAATATAAGTTTTCACATAAAAAAATATATGTTATATGAAAATTTCAGTAAAATATAAATCATGCAAATATTGATCAAATAAATACATCACAGTTAACAAAATATGCATATCCATCTTATTTACAGCGCGCCAATTTCTATATTCATGTAATAAAGCTCTTGGATGGAAGAGTCACTTTAACCCATTTGTAGCCCTGGCTTATCATTTCTCTGCAAAAAGCAAATCCCAGAGTGAGAGGATCGCCCCATCTACCCCGTAGCTATTGGGCGTTGTGACATTTCTTCCATTAATAGTCTATCTAAGTGGAATCTTACTGCGGGCACGAAGAAACACAGTTGGTGGCAGGCCGGACAGTCCCACACTCACACTCTCACACTCACATGCACCACCAAACAATGACCCCTAGGATCTACCAAAGATACTTTGCAGGATTCTCCCCTCCACCACCAAACCACACTCTGGTTTTTGGGTAACCCGACAAGATTCCCATCACGTGCTGTTGCTATCACTCCTCACCATGTATGTGTCCGCTTCTTCTGCTTCCACCCCCAGCCGTGATTGTATTTGTTGGAAAAACCCGTTTCCTGCATGGTTGGACTGCGTGGGGAACGCAGCAAGAATATTTTTTGTTTATCCTGATTTCACCTTAAAATATTAGAAAAAAAAAACCCCCCACTGAATTATAGTGAATATTGAATGGATTATATTTAATAGTGGATGAAATATACTTAATATTTAACGAACGTATAAAGAAAGAAAAAAAAAAAAAGTACTATTATGATTTCGTGCCTGCAGATTTGGGCAATCGTGTTCTCGACATATCTCATGTTATGCGTAGATAACAAATATTTTATCGTCTGGAATGCAGAAATCACCCTACCAGCTAAAGTAAAGAAAAGAAAAGAAGAAGAAAAATTTTGTAATAACTAACAAAAAAAAAAAAAAAGAAAATAAAGATCATAATTAATGGTAAGAGTAGATCAATAACATAAAACTTTCCCCTATATATGCATATCGAAAGCTAGATGGGGTGAACTTGATTTATGCGAAATAGTTAACGAAATTGTCGAATTAAGTAATCATGCAGTTTTATTTTTTCTTTTCTTTTCTTTTCCAGAAGTTTCTCACTTTCTCCTCCTCAATAACATAGTTGTAATCAGTGCTACCGATTTTTCTTCGCTGTTGTGTTAATTTGTTGGGAATCCACGCATAAACTAAAAAGTAGCTGACTCACATGACATTCATTACAAAAGTTGTAGCAAAATATTATCATCTCAGCATTTTCCATTATTATTTATATTAAAATGTGTGCCACTCAGAGGATTTGAACTGTGTGGTTAGCTAGTTTTCCAAACATGGAAAAGGTATCGCGTACGGACACTAGTCATGCATGCACAGAGGCTGAATGCTTGCTTAAATGTCGTTCTTTTCGCCATTATGTGTAGGACGAAACGACATGATCTACAGTTGCCAAACATTTTCTACTAATGTGTCCTTTCGGCAGCGTGGTCCATACTCCATAGAGAGTGTTGCAGCCTCTGTACGAGTGTAATGTATCGGGGCTCAACGTGAACTGAGGGCAGAATTTGGATACGTAATGGGCCAACCAAACATGGAGACTTTCGCACGCCAGTTCGTTTCCAGGACTTTGAACATGCGCCGAAGAATCAAAACTCTGGGCCATCGAATTAAAGTTTAGACCCTTTTCCCAAATAACTTGATGTTCTTTCTCAGTATTGTATAACAACAACAATCAAGATTCATGAAACGAAAAACAAGAGAAATAGTGGTTGGTTAAGGACGATAAGTTTGCCTTATTGGATTCCTAAGAGTCGCTTGGAGTGAAGAATTGTGTGAGCTGACGGGCTTCCAATATCAACAATGTGTCAAAAAAAATCGTAGCAACTAGTTCACTTACCCACGCCCCTACGCGGTATTATTTAATTCATATTATTTTTTTAGAATTTATAAGAGTTTTTTTAAAGAAAAAATTAAAGTATAATCGATTTATTATGAAAAAAACTTGAAAAATATTTTGTAATCCAAAAAATCAAGAGTTATAATATGAAAAAAAAAAGAAGAAAAAGAAATAGGAGTACATATATAGACACAATAAAGATTAAACAATCATAGCATGAATAACAACATAAATTTATGGTCCTTAATATATATATATATCAACTAAACTCGAATGCCTATCAACTTCACGCAAAATAACATTATGTACTGAATCAAGATTGTGGTGATAACAATATGACATAACTTAAGGCAAGACGAAGACGAAGGACATTTTCTACTCTCTCTCTCTTCGTCTTCTTTATTATTATTATTATTATTATTATAGACTGTGAAATTCATTTTACAAAGAGAAGAAGTGAGTGGATTTCAACTTTTACGTAATTTGTTGGGTGTTGAGGTAGAAGAATTACACCTTTAGTTCATTTACAGGCCAATCCTCTGATGTAATAGTGGTATCCTCGTTGCCTTGACAAACCAAAACTACAACTGTACTTGTAGTCATGCAGTCTTCGAATTATTGAGTATTTTTTTATCTGAATGTATAGAAGGTTCGTATATTTAAGATCACCACCATTCCTCAACGCCCAAAAATATCAGAATGCATGCAATTACATCCCTCATGGAACCCACTTGTGCGGTGACCAATGGTAGAGTATAGTTCAGTTGCGGACCACGGGAAGAAGAGTGGGAAGAAGAGTGGTGAGTGTTGACTCGCTTCAGGAACCCGCCACCAATAAAGGGAGGAAAAAAAAAAAAAAACAACAAAAAGGTCTAGTTAAAGAAACTGTAAATGTTCTGGGTCATATGCCTGTTCAGGCTGCATAACCACTTTGATAATCAGAATCATCTCCTAAATGTCGTCTTATTTTCAAAGAAAGCAACAACGGATGCAAAAGTGAAAAGTTAAACTTATTAATAAAAATAGCTTAAAACATTGTCAATTAATCAGACTTCAAGTGTCCAAATGAAACTCTTCAATGAGCTATTTCTGAATTGCCAGTTTAATCTAAGCCGCATTTAAAAACAAAAACCCAAAACTCCTCACACTTTAGCATTCCATGACGTTATCAATTTGATTAGTTTCAGATTCAAGAAACCAAATAATGGTCAATTAATGTGCAGAGCAACTACACATCATGATGAGAGAGTTGAGGGTAGAAAACCAAACACTTCAAAATACTCCAAATAATCAAAAAACTATGTCATTCATATATATATATATATATATATATTCTTCGTTATCACAGGCATCTTCATGACTTTTTCTTTTTTGAGTCCCGTCCCGTCTTTACCTTGTCCGGATGCAAGATTTAATATTCTTTCCAACTTTACTTATTCATGGGTTTCTAAACCCAAGCCCAGTTCCTTCCAGCTCTGTAAAAGCACAAAACGACATAATTGAGAATGGTGTCAAAAAAACTGGATTGGGTCGGCACTCACGTGAGCCCAATACCTTTGGTTCTTTTTTTATATATATATTATTTTTAAAATTTTTATATTCTAAGCAATGGATCTCTGGCAACCCTTGTGCCGGCTAAAGAGCAGCTCACTCCACATAACCGGTTGAAAAGCACCAGAGAAAGCTATTCCTTATCATCGACACCCCTCCCCCAGCCCCCCAAAAAAATTCCAAAGAAACAAATTCCAATCTCTGAAAATTTGATCGAGGCTGCCAAAAGTCGACCACAAGGATCCATACCCTCAGGCAGATTGCCGCCAATCTTGAATGATTTGGGTTCGATCTAATTCGACATAAGTATTGGCTAGGTACACCTAACAATATGCTGCATTGTCCTTAATCTTTCTGCACATAAAAGAGATACACTTGAGGCCTAAAAGTCGTTTGGCAGAGTTAGAGTTAGCTGCAACTGCAATCTCAGGACACGGCACCTCTCAAAGAGAAAATCCTTATGCACTGCGCATTGGTTGAAGAAGTGGCCCATCTACCCCGCCTCCAGGACCACTCTGCTTCCATTCCCTTGAAACCCCGCTACTGTTCACTGTCTAGTTGGCTTTTCTCATATGTTTATTGATAGAGTTTTGCGGGACAAATTATAAATAATGAACCCATCCACAGCTGTAAGATGTGGATTGGACATGAACATTTCTGTCTTCATTATAAGAATAAAATTTTACAACATGGGCTCAACTTAGAATAAGGGAAATCGCTTTGAAACCAAATCTTCACCAACTGCATTAATGGCTATTGAATACACAAAATTGGAAAACAGTTCGCCTGTTGAAATTACGACCCATAACTTTTGTACCAAAGGCTGACCACAGTTGGACCACGCTCAGAGGCCTGGCATCACTCTGCTTTGGCTAGAAACAATAGAG
Source organism: Ceriops zippeliana (assembly GCA_037897445.1). Classification (NCBI taxonomy): domain Eukaryota; kingdom Viridiplantae; phylum Streptophyta; class Magnoliopsida; order Malpighiales; family Rhizophoraceae; genus Ceriops; species Ceriops zippeliana. The sequence continues at coordinate 1,867,334 of JBAPLH010001437.1, read as the reverse complement.
CGTGTCTCACATGTATGTCTTCTATTCTCTCCATACAACACCCATATCATGAACATGGTTTCTACCAAAAAAATAAAAAAAAACAGAGAGAGAACTAAATGCGGAGGTTGTCTTTGCCTAGTAGGTGTGCCTCGATTGCAAGTTTGCACAGCCTGAGATGTGGACAGTACCAAATGACGGAGCCCAGGCGAACAGCCCATCGAATACTCATCGTGTGGTCCAAAACTTTATCAACTGCTCCTTCAATGTAACCTGGAAGCGAAAATGTACTATATTTCCAATATCTTCTGATCGGGTTAGAAGTGTCCCCCACAACAGACAATTATACCACTCACGGATGGAATGTGGCTTTTCCTGCCAACTGGAGACTAGAGATTGATGGAAGAATCCCATTCCTTCAACTCCTGTTTCCATCATAACCTCAGAGTGTAGTGGATCCACTGCATAAAAGGTTCCAGCCCAGCTTCTGCTTCTGTTTTCTTCTTGCTTTGATCTTTTTTTTTTTTTTTTGAAGTCCTAGTTATTATTAGTTTCCCTGCCTCACATTATCTGTTTATTATTATCTCAGTGAAGTGAGGACTTGAGGTTGCTTCACTCGATAAAATTCTCCCAGTTTTGAGGTCCCCATAAATTAATCATTTGTTCATTTAGCATCCAGGCAAGGTGATGCACTGTGGATGAATTATTCTGATCTGAGATTGATTGAATATAGAATCATGGGAAATGAATGGAAAGCCTGCGTTGCTGTAAATGTATAATCTTGAACGATTTAATTAATGGGCCATCGACTTTTAGAAAGGTTTGTATTATACATCATCACATAATAAAATGACAGCCACAGCTGAATTTAAAACGCGAAACAACCAACTCTAAGGATATATATAGATGCAACTGCATTATCCAGAAGTCTTTTTGGCCCAAGAACACTAACAAAGTCGAAAATCAATAATGCATGTCCGTGTTTTGAAATTCTTACATTAAACGTACAATAGCCTAGCTAACTCAATCCAAAAAAAAAAAAAAAAAAATTGATAATCGACATTTTGAAGTTTGGGATCGAAGCCTTCTTTTATTGAGATGAGGGATGCATCTAGCTGGCTACATCTTAAAACATCACATGCATGTGCCTATCAGCTTCGTGTTTCTGATAGCGACTAGCTGGTGAACCACAAATGTAGATTAACCAATTTTGTCACAATGATCTCCCTGGATCGAAGCAGCTAAACTAACTATAGCGGTAACTGGTAAAGTACTTGGGATCGAGGTAGAAATGTAATCAATAATCATTTAGTATATATATTTATCTTATTTAATTATTGTAAGACGTACGTCTCTGTCTTGCCTATAAACAAATTCACTAGTTGATAATTCTTTCTTCTTCTAATCGCCCTTTGGAAGGGAAGGGAAGGGAAGGGAAAATGGGATAGATGCTGACTTTGCTCAAGCAAGCTTACGTCTGATCAAGTGAGTATTTTCCAATAAGATCCCATGATTGGTTTGAGACATAATGGGGAAATGTAATTAAGTCCGAATACGTGGCCTATTCCCAAAAGATTTTAAAAAAAAAAATAAAATAAAATAAAATAATGCGAACAACTTTAGAAAATATCAATGCTCCACTAGGTCAAAAGAGTGAGCTCTGAGGAGATTAAAGATTGTGGGCAATCCATAAAAGAAGAGCAGATATTTCCTGGAGCCAATTATCAACTCTCTCATCCCATGATCACTATTCCATATTGTTGCCTTTTCCTTTTTCTTCTTTTTTGGGTTGAAATTCGCTACCGTTTGTTGCTCCTAACTAATCAAAAGCAGAGAGGAAAAGATCAAAAAGGACATTACAAACAAATTCAAAAGATTTTGTCCCCAAATTTCGACATTCCTTTACCTTTAACCTTTTCCCTTTCATGTATGGCTGTGTTCTTAATTTTAAGTGGATCTAAATTGCATCTAAAATACTCTCTTTTAATCATATCTTATCGCTCCTTTTATGTGGCTAATGCGGCTTATTCCTGTACTTTCATTTTTACGTCGTCTTTTTGCTAGTCCATCCCCCACCGCGTACCCTAGCCCCACAAAGCCATTTTGCACGCCACATATCGCACGAGATCTTTGGTACATCATTGAAAGCAATAAGCCACCGGAAACGACATAATCCAGATTAAATAATTGTTCTCTGCTTTGATAAATTGGTTCCTTACGAGATATGTATATCAAAAATAGTTCGTGTCTGCCTTGGTCAAGCCTTGCTGATTTCCTTTTCATTTTTAAATTGACTATGTTCAGGTATCAGTTACCAAATCAATACCATCCAAGATACGAGTCAATACTTAATACTAGCAGAAATGAGCACAAGACATATATTTGCTCCGACATTCACGGTAGATTTCTTCTTTTTTTTTTTTTTTTTTTAAATAATAAAAAAAACAAGAATTAAGTTTAGTAGGTTACGAACTTTAGGAAGAAATATAAGGGCTTGAATTATTTAAGATTGCAGAATAAAAGTCAAGCGACTTGATATGATGATTCCGTTCAATTTTGAAGTAGTTACATGCAGGCCGGCCTTGCTGAATAAATGTGTGGTTATATATATTCCTGCTGTGTACGTACCAAGCCCCCATCAAAACAGTATGACATTCAAGATCGCAATTGAAATCATCTAAGACGGGGGTTGTTGAGTCCCAGTTCAAAGTATTCTTGATTATAGAACGTTCCATTCCAATCCATTGCATTATTATTATTATTATTATTTTGGTCGAATTATAAATATAATTGTCGTGGTTGCTTTGTGCCTATGGACCAGTTGTTACATTACCAGTCTCCTCTGCAATGTGCAATCCCTTGCTTTTGAAGAAGCTAGGAGCTTGGCCTACTAGTTTGGGAATGGAAATCAAAGTTGACAGAGGGCGCGCGCCCATTTTCCCTATCAAAAGTAAATATAGTTCCCGTGGACTTTGCCCAGTTGAGTTGGGACTCTCCATCTGCTTCTGTGATCAAATTTTGCTGTTGAAAAAATGTTTTATGTACCCCTTGCAGTGAGTTCAATTTTTTTTTATTTTAAAAAAAAATAATTAAAAAAGCCCTTGCTGTAAATATAATATGCCTACTAATTTACACTATTGAAACTGGATTCTATCACTTATGACAATAATTTGATTGATAATTACATTTTTTGTGTTTTAAAAAAAATCGATTCAAATTTGAATATCTAGTTATCATTCTGTTTTTTTTTTTCTTTTGATAAATACAAATTTATATTAAAATATAAAATTATTAAGACCAATATAAAACATAAAAAAAATCTATTTCAATTCAATAATATTTAAACAGTAATTTTTTAAAATAAAAACTTAATAAAATATCGATAAATAAGTTCTAATTTCAATTAACAAAAACAGTATTATGATCAATATAATTTTAATATTCTTTTTTAACAGGTAAAAAAAAAAAAAAAAGGAAAAAGACCGGTAATAATAATTCAGTTTTTATTTATCTTTTCAATTGCCAGGTGAATGAATGAAGAAAGTGTAAGAGCATTCACGCTCAAACAACAGAAAATGGCATCTATTGACCTCAACTTTGCCGGAAGAAATGACGCAGTGGAGGGCTGTTTTGCTCGTTAAAGTGGAAAAAATCGGTACAATAGCGTATGGATACGAGAGAGACTTGGGGGACAATTTGAGGAAGTTTATTTCAACTCCCACAGCGGAATCAGCACGCTGAAATGTAAGAAAAAAAGAATTAAATATACGCAATGGCATTTTTATCTTGCACGAAAAGTCGGTTTCTCAATGCAGAAGTTGTCTCCTTCAAATTACACTGACATATAATTTTACACCAAAACTTGTGGTACACTTGCGCGATAGAAATCAGAAAGGGCCGGTGTAGTTACAGCAGGGTGGAGGCTCCTCCTCAAGTCTCAACTCGCAATCAAGGGACAACAGTTTTGCATTTCAAAACAACAGTCAAGAAAATAGAGATAAAGCTCTTCCAACGAGGTCAAGCACCTTTCCAGAGGAGCATTACCAACGAAATGAAATTTGATTAAATCCTCTTATATCTTCAGTGGCCGACCACGTACTTCTCCCTTCACATGCTAACCCAACCCCCCCCCCCCCAAAAAAAAAAAAAAAAAAAAACCCCCGACAGTCCCTACACTTCCTTTGTCCCTCCGTCGTTGTTTTCATGAATCAGAGCTGCAGCTGTTAGTTGTACGCATTCACGTTTTCAAGGGGCTAAGAGAAACTTGAAGATTTTGGATCTATATAATTATATTAAATGAATAAGGACATGGGATCTTTTATTTATATAATCAATATATTTTACATAACATTATGTTCGCCATGGTAAAGGAGCTAAGCTGCTACGCAGACAAGCTGGAGATAAAAGGACTGGTACATATGATACTTCGAGGACTCTTCTTCATTGGTTTTGTCCATGTTCTTCTTTTCCTTCCGGATAAAGTGCCAACCATGTCTACCTCCAAACCCCATTTAAACTTAACATGGATTGGAATCTGGCGGGAGTGGGAAAGCAGAGATTGTAGGCAATTTAACTTACTTGTTCATAAAATGAACACAGATAATTATTTACCAGTACAAAGCTAGTCCATACTCCAAAAGGAGAAACTAATAATAATAATAATAATAATAAAGGGGAACCATGGCATTAGCGAGGAATGCTGAGAAAATCTGCAGTTGCATTTTTCAAGTTCTGCATTGACCTGGTCTTCTTGGACAGAGGTTCTGGCGAGGATGAAGCAGATGATGCCACTGACGATGAATCGTACGAGCTATCTGAGCTAAACGACGCATCTATAACGCCGTTTGGGCTGCCTGGAATGAAACCAAACTTGCGTTTGTTTGATTGGCTGCAATGGTCTCCCGACGCCAATTCCACTATGAGCTTACTGCAATCTTCTACCTTGTCCTGTTTATACGCAATCAAAATCTTGGTGATTCAGTAGAAGTACAGATTTTCTGATTCAAATATCGAATACGGCAAATGAATTGGAAATAAGAAAAGAGAGCAAAAAACAGAATTATCTGTCAGAAGGCACCGACCTTGTCAATTCCAAGAATACCCAATAGTTGGCTTTGGAATTCAGCTCCAAGGCAGGGCTCTATTCCATTAATGACGTGCAGGATTGTAGCAGTAGCCATTGCGGATGGGAGACAGTTCATAGACCTTGAATCTGAAGCCATTTATATATGAAGCAGAATGAAGTCAACGTTTGAGGCCCAATACCCAGAAAGAATGCAAAAATAAATAAAAAACCCGATCTTTATCTATGGCAAATCCAATAAGTCTGATATATTAATAAGTTTTGAGCTGAAAATTTGTGAGGCGACTTGCCTGAGATGACAGAAAGGATAATGCGTTCACACCTCCTCAGAAATTCCCAACATAGATGGTTCCTTAAACCAAGTCTCCTCGTAATGTAATCAAGAAAAGACATTGGGGTTATAGGATTCATCTTCCATTGCAGAGTAGATAGCACTAGAATCTCCATTCTCTGGATCGTTTTGGCCTCAAAGACGTATCTACAATCCTCCACCTGCACAAATTAAGGGAACCCACATTGAGGAACAAGGATTATATCCATTGATCTCAAGTGTTCTTGAGAAAAATGGGCCATCAAAATAGGGCCTGTATGTGTAATTACCAGAAACACATGTATAAATGTTACCTGAAGGTCCAATAGAAGAGGAACGTGGGTCTCCTCCATCTTGGCAGCAAGAGACAGACAAGCCACAGCGGCCAACTGGGTCATCCATGGTTTCTCTGCCTGTACGAGGAAGCTAAATAGGAACCTATCCAGATAGTTCACCGCCAAAACTGCAGTTAATGCAGTGAAAGAATAGTGGGAATTGACCTTCAGAATCCAATCCACAGCCTCACGGCGAGCCCCAGCCAGAAACGGATTATTTTCTAGATCTTTGTACAAATGATTTCGTTCCACTTTAGCAAAAAGACAAGAGAGTTCCTCATTGTCCCGACACAAGTCGCGTTCCAGCAAGACTGGAGCAGAGTTTCTATTATTACTATTGTTATTATTATTGACGAAATACCAATTCCCTTCCTCTGCTTCTTCTTCTCCTCTAAAATAATCTTCTGCGCAGTAGAGAGCATCACCGAGACATTTAGAATTTTGTGGACATTGCGATTGTTGTAACAACGCATCTGCTTCATGACGATGATTTGCCATCTTCTTCCAAAAAGAAGAGGTTCATCATACACAATAAATGTAAATTAATTGTCAGTAACCATCCGAAGGCCCAGCTTTAGCCATCACTCTCCCTCTCCCTCTCTCTCTCACACACACACACACTCTCACTCGTACAGACACACTCTTAAAAATCTCAAAGAAAGAGCACAAGGAGAATGGGAAAGTGAGCAGTGGCAAGCACTGTGTCTTATAATTTTTGTGCATTTCGCGCTGGTGGGGGGGCTTTTTTTTTCGCTTTTTTATTCTTTATCAAGAGAAAAGGTTTATTTATTTATTTTTTCTTTTTTAAAATGGGGACGAATCGTGTCTGGCTTCCAAGACCTGAATCATGGGCCATGCAGCTCATTTACTCGACACGCGACACTCCTGCCTCGGGCAATTCACTCAATGCCTCACAATTGAATTCGAGTAAAGAATCTGAAATCTGATTTTTTTTTTTGTTCTTTTTCCCTTCCATCTGATCTTTTTCCTGCATACGGTTTTGGGAAAATTGGGAAATTTCGAACAGGATTGGGGATTGGGGAGAATTAATATTTGGAGAAACATTTTCGTGGTGTCAGAATATTGTCTCTTATGGGGTTTTTTTTTTTTTTTTTTTTTCTATCAGTACCATTTTGTTTGTCAATACTTCTGCCTTTTTGGTTCATGCCATCATGTGGCAGAGAGACAGGGAGCTGTGAATTGGCGCGGGCATGATAGCTGGCATACACAGAACCCGACGCTTGAAAATAAATTCTTATACATAGTGTTGATAGACAGAAAGGAAACGAATTTTAGCCTTTTAGAATAATAAAGTACTTTAAATCTCTTTACTTAAATTAAATATTTATACTCCCAAATCCGATTAGAACAGATGCATCCATTAATTTTACACGAAGACGGTACATGCATGCATAGTCATTTATCAAATGAAAGCTCGTTTCATATATATATTATATATATATATCTTCAACTTTAGTTATTTTAGAACATTCAAAATTTATGCAAATAGTAAACTTAATATTTGACAGATAGCCAAATCTCTACCCTTTTGTTGTTTTTTTTTTTTTTATATAAAAGAATTAACTATTGTTCAACTCGAAAGAAGACCACCTTATGCTTCTGTAATTCGATTGGAAGAAAATTCGGCTGCAAATTATTTATAACCTGGAATTTATGTTAGAGGAATCTAAATGTAAGACAAATAATGATATTCAAATGATTAAGCCAATTGGGTCCAGTGGTAAAATTCCAGCATGACCGTCCCTGACCAAAATCATGAGTTGCGTGCATTGGCATCGATCATGAGGTGGAATCTCAAGAAGATGCTTCAATTATACAACCTACAAATATTCAACTAGCCAAAAAACAAGCAACGGATGCATTGGGCAAATTGCAGAGCTGCAACAGGAAAATTCACTGGTGAGTGGTGAGTTTGTATGCCAATGTTCATCGTAGAGTCCGAATATTGGGTAGGGATTGATTTTCGAGTAACATAAGCCATCAATTATCAGTAAAAATTTCTTTCCACAGAAACAAATTGTAAAATATATGTGTCACCCAGTGAATTATGAACAGTAGCATTTGACTCGTGAAAATATGTAGTGCGAATTGAACTGATCCAATTAGACTATTGTTTATATGGTTTATTAATAACAAAAATAGTAATAGCATTCCAATCATTTGCATTGTGTATTATAAAGTTTGTTACCATTGAGCCCTGAGTCTGGAATCAATATTGAGTTATGGGCTAGAAAAAACTTACGTTGGTGATCAATCAACTTCGTTATTTTATATAATCCACTCAGTTCATCGATCAATTGCAAAACGAGGACTATATTTGGTGACATTGACAAATCACTCTGTATCGAGCTCTTATGTCGAGTTGAACCATGATTTAATATGTTGAGTGCATGTAGGTTGATTAGATCCAATTGCAGAATAAGTGGATTTATTTATTTTTTTAAAAAATATTTAACAGAAGTTGTGCGAGTTTGCTTTTGGTACTTACATGGGCGACTCTTTTATGCGACAGTTAAGGAGGCTTGTACTTGTACATATCCACTCCCCATTCGTCGGAAAGGGTGGTAATTTGGCAATCAACATTCTCCCGTTAGGATATATTTTATCGGAAAGCAACAGAACGCTTTGCATACTCATGTACAATCTTATTATAACGCGGGCAAAGATTGATTGACGTAAATGGTAAATTAAGCGAAAACTACACTTCCCAACGTAAATTCAACGACTATCTCAACAGGACAACTCTCTCTATATATATATATAGACATTTGTTTTTAATTTTTCGTACGTAAAAAGATACCTGCAGTTGATCCCTGAGCTAATATACATACATGTATATGACAGTGTTTCAGCAGATAGAACCACTGAAAAGGGGTCTGCGCTCGGGATTGTCTCAAGTTTTTAGTCTGGATTCTTCCCTTTGTGCATTATGTGCGTGTTTCTATTATGAAAATCTGTTACCGTTCTAGTATTTCTTGACCTTGGGGACGCGTGCAAGTCTTTCTTTGTTTTTATTTTCTTTTCTTCTTGGGTTTTTTCTCTTTCCTCCTCTGATGGGTTGCTTTCCTTTATTTGCTTTTCTTTCCTCTCCTTTACAGGCTCGATCTCCAATAAATGAAGCTAGAGAAATGGAGAGCACGGTGAGGATACGAAAATAAAAAAAAGTTGTTCGAGATGGGTATCAATGGAGGGACTGGAAGGAATTGCGGTGGTAGATTATATATGTTGGTGGTTGTGTTGGTTTCCAGATCATTCAACGAGGTAGGACTTTTGAGGGGGAAAACCCGAATAAAGATTGCCACTGCTTCTGTGACATTCAAATCACACTCTCCTTTTGTCTTCTTGTCTTTTTTTTTTTTTTTTATTTTATGGTTCTATCTTCTCTTGCATGTTCATGATGTCACTCATACGATTGAAATGTCGAGTTCCTAAAATGATTCCAGCTATTTTCGTCACTCCGGTCAAAATTGAGATACATAAAGTCCATCTTCTTCGGGAAAGCGGGAATGATGCATTCCAAATTTTCTATCGCAAGAAAAATGGAACAAGAGAAAGCAAAACTAACTTCATTGGAAGTCTTCAACCATCCCTACAACCTATTGCACAAGATCAAAGACCTCTTTTTTGTTTTTTTTTTTTTGGGTGATTGAGACTACAACAACGAGGACGAGGATTAAACCCGTTCCTACAAATTTTAAAGGACGACCATATGTACCATTCAACCAAAGAATGATTGGTGGATCAAACACCTACTCTATACCCCATATTCTAGTAGAAGAAACCATTCAAGATATTATTCAAGCGGCATGTAGATTTACAAGGAAAAATCATCTTGGAACATGGTCTTCTCAATGGGGGCCCACGTGGATTTGTAGTCCAGCTTGAACGTAGACTCCCCGGATGTGGAGCCCTCTCACTCAAAGTACTCGTAGCCTACTGATCATGTTTGTCTCCTCTCCTTCCCCCCACCCCCAAAAAAAAATTCATAGCACACCTTAAAGACAAGGTCCAGAACAATGTTGATGGATGGCAATCTACTGAAGATTGTAAGCTTATAAGCTATATAGCATGTTAAGGAGGCGTTGACCTTGTGTTTGCCATCTATCCATGACTTGTTGCTATTCTGGTTCTCAGGTTTACCCGACACCTTTTTAAAAATTATCATCTTCAAGATCAAGGGGGCTCTGTCAAGTCTCACTAGCTACCATCAACAGCTGCCTCCATGGTGTCAGAGGTTCGTCTAGCGGACTGATCTCCTAACTCGCTCCTTCACTTTGTATAGAGTTCATTACGTAGGAATTGATGCAATGACCATATAGCTATTTACTGCACCTAATTACTAATTGGAATCTGCGATAGAGGCAAACCAATGAGTTTATTATAACTGCGAATACAGTATAGCGGTGATTCCTTGAGATACTTGAGTGGTTATCAACTCCATGCAAACTACACCACGTCAGCATTCGCGCAGGCACAGTTCGTCTTCCGGGCATCGAAAAATGGCCAATGGTAGCTCCCCGCCATTTTGACCCAAAGCCCCCAAACAATACGGACAACGGCTTGACATTTTAGCCTCCCTCAACAACCTGAATAGCGAAAGATTAATCATGTTTGACGTTTAGCAATACAGGAGTGGTGCCATGATTGTTCCACGCATCCGCTCTTCTCCAGATGACTCATCGACCTTATGCGGCAGACCAAACAAAAAGGCCACGGGATCACATGGTCCCGAATTAAATACACAAGTGACACGTATCGAAAATATACATCACATCCAGAAAGAAAGAAAATGCTAGGATATACCATGATGATAACTTTTTGACCGTTCCGTGGCTTTCAACGGTGTAAATCATTTGTGTTTGAACCTCCTCCACATTCACACTCCGTTTCTCTACTTCCCAACTAAAGCTTCATTGCTTTAAGTAGAAATATGCCGTTGATAAATTGGGTTCCAGAGAATTTAGTAATCTGAAAATCTACAAACAAACATCCCGGTCCTGGGATTTGGAAAAGAGCTCATTCCTGCCAGATGGGTAATCAGCAAAATTTCCAAAGCCAACAAAAAGGGGTCGGCACAAGTCAAAAAAGTCCTTTTCAATCATTTTCTTTGTCCCCCATGTTAACAAACTTAGGAGCGCTAGTCAAAGATTATCTACTGCATTGACAATTGGATTTAGCCATTTGGGTTATCTGATACACAATTATATTCAGGTCACCAAAATTTGTAGACAGTCTCTCTGCTCATATGGAAAGATCTAACATATTTAAGATCACAATCGTCTAACAAATACTAAACTTAAGACATAGATCCAGCATATGTATTAGGATTGAGACATGTTATTTACTGCTGCGTTTAAAGTGTTCTCTGATGAAACGTTCCGCATGTTCTGGATACTTATCATGAATGTAAGCTCGCAGACATTTCTGATAAGAGAAGTCTATCCATCCGCCATCAGTTCTTACAACAAACAGACACCTTGACTGTCTAAATTGGGGGTGACGATCAACCTTCAATGAGAGAAGCAAAAAGTTTATTAGCCTTCCACAGGCCAAGAGAATATGGATCAGACTATCATAAGACTTGAACTGATGAAAAAAGGTGCACGGAAGAAGGACAATTATCAGGTATATCCTTGTGAAGACAGGTTAATAGCTTTAGAATTGGGATGGGTCCATCCGTTAGGCATGTTGAGACACATGTTCCACCTTCTACAATGTTAAGCATCTGACAACAGAACAGATAAATTATATTGACCTCATACAACAAAGGCAAACGTAAAAAGGTTACAGTACAGAATATAACTACTAGAAGAACTGTGGAAATGCCAGAAGAGATGTTGGAAGAACCATAAGCAATAAAGAGCGAACATATATTTAGATAACTGGAATTAGAGAACTTCGTAGACCCAAATGAGTGCATAAACATTTTGTTTGCAATGCAATAGATAGGTGGCATAAAAGCAGACAAAAAATAAATGTGAATTCCTGCATTAATCCGAAACTGAAGAAGCTCGATGATGTAACACCCAAGCATAACAACTAGAAACGAATATGGAAGCTTGAATAGAAGTGGTGATTCAATAAACATCTTACCATTATAGAATCAAGTCCAAATCCAATTTTATCTTCAGAGTTTGGATGATAAGCAAGAAGCTTCTCAACAATAACTTCCTCATCTTTGACTGTTAGACATTCCCCATCCATATACCTGGGGGCAAGAGAATTAGTAAAATAAAATAACTTTCGCAGGCCAGGCCCAGCAAGTTGGTAAGAATCTTACAGAAATTCAGATACATGTCAACTACATATGCAGATTCTTGCATCACTTCAGCCATGATAAGGCCTACGGTAACTTATTAGATACAGTCAATAAATTGATACACTCCTTTTACCAAAACAAGAATTGATACTTCACACACAAAAACCATGCACAGATAACTTGCACTAAAATAAGCTGCAGCAATTTGCTTTCACAACAATGCTTAAAGCACAATAAGCATTTGTGAACTTCACTTGGGGCTATTATGCTTGAGATTTTTTGATTAATTTTCCAAAATAGTTAAGAGTTGACTATCAGGTCCCTACATCTCCCTTGTTTGGATAAAATAGCATTAGCATCTGACAGAAGAAGTCAAAACATGCTTAATTAGGACCTGACCACATGCCTTGGAGGATTGTTCGGAATAAAGCACCAAAATGCATAACTAAGAATGCTCTCATTTTCCCCAATGATAACACTCTCTAAAAACCAAAAACAGTTTTTTTCCCCTATATTTTTGACATGTACGACAAAAGCAGTCAAAGGATCAACATGACAGGATTCAAGTGGACAACTTTTGAGCCACTGCCAAATACTTGCCATGCTTTGCACAAAAGAAGAAGATTAAATTATCACCATAACAATAATATAATTCAAATGTCAAGCAGGAAATGGATATACTGCCCACTAAGAATTGGCGTTAGGCCATGAGGACCAAAATTGGGTGCTCTACTGTTCTGAACTGAGCTGTCAGACATATATCCACAAAAGAGTAGGCCCACCATTGGATCCAATGCAGGATACCGCGAATGAAAATGTTGCTTTCAAACTGAAAGGCCTTTCGGCCAGCAGAGTGTAATAAACATATTACATCATCAAAGGGCTCACCAATGACAGCTGTTATTAATAGCAAGGTTGGAGTTCAATAGATGATCTGTCTTGGACCTCACCTTTAGGTTTAAGCTACTAAGTTGAATAGTTTCTTAACATGATATAAGGGCATTTATAATCAAGTGGTCAAGGTGATCCCATTCATCAAATTTGAATTTCGAATTGTCAGAGTAATCTAACTGCATAATAATTCAACATATAATATATTCTTAGGCCTCACCCACAAACTTGAGCTTTTGGGTTGAGAGGGTTATTGGCAGACAATTCTCCACAAGTTCAAAGGCATCTCTGCCATATGAATCCATTCCCGAAAGCATCATAAGCCTATAGAAATTTAAGAATCTAAAACGGGTTGTGTAGGGAGATTGAGAAAATAAAAAGTTTATAGATGAATCAGGAACAAACAGACCCCCCCCCCCCCAAAAAAAAAAAAACCAAAAGGATTGAAGGTGAAACGGGTGGCTTTTGAATCTACTGCCTTGAGCACCAGACTAGACCCACCCAAAAAATGAAAAGTAGGAAAACGTTACAAGATTAGCACTTCCCCTAGTGACAACTGATAACCCAACCGCCCCACTCCCAAAGATGTTATAGCAGCCCAAAACACAACCAACACTACAAATTCCTGTTAGGGTATGAAAGTCCAGGTTAGCTTGACAAAAAATTTAAAAGCTTGGCGGGAACATAAACTGAAACAAAGTGGAGAAAGCTCAATGGTATAAAATGCAGCAACTTTTAGTAAGCCGACCCAAGTCCAAACTCAAGCAAACACGGAAAAGGCGAACAAAACGAACTCAATTACACCAATATCTCCCCTCAGATAAGTGCTATCGAGCATTGGCATTTCCCAATTCAACTGATATGTTATTTTAGCAGAGAAAAGAAGAGAAAGCAATAAAACAGATAGAGGACCTGTTGGAGTGGAGAATTTCTTTACAGAGTGTAACGATGGGCTCGATGTCTTTCAAAATCTCCTCTTCTTTGTCTCTCCACTTCCGGTACACGGAATCATCCCAGGTCGCGTGCCTGGCTGGCTCCCGCGCCCTCGACACAGCATTTGCCTTCTCCAATGAGGATGCGTCCTCGTCCAGCCGGTTCGACTCCGCCGCCACGCACCATGGTCGGCGCAGCTGCAACTGGACTCCAACGGCTGGATGCTGTTGCTGAAGGTGAAGTCCATGGCCAGATCGAGGGGAACGGGGAAGGCGGAGGAGGGGAGCGGTGCCCCTGAGAAATGTAGATGCTGCGGCCATTTTTATGCTTTTCGCTCTTCTTCCAATTTTTTTTTAAAACTCATCGAGTTCGAGTGGATGGTGTTCGATTGGGAGGACCAAGGGAAAGCGTGAAACGTGGCAGCCTACTTATATGCCACGTTCAATGCTGGAGTTCATCACCTCGTCTCCGCAAATTCCGTTAACGGAAAGAAACGGGAGATAAAATGAAGGCAAGAAAGTGCGTAGTGTTACTAGAAAATAAAATAACATGAAGAGAAATAAAATAAAATAAAGAAAAAAAATCACCAGAAAATATGCTATTTTTCTCTTCCTATCCGAATTGGTGACGAAGTTACACACCCGTAGACGTAATTTTGGTCCGGTTAAGTTTTGGATTGGCGGTTTTAAATCCAACGTTAAGACGTATTAGAATTAAATTACATGAAGTTTTGATTCAGTTGAATTCAAATCTTAGATTTTAGTTTTAATTTTAATTCAACTAAAGTTTAGGTTTTAATTTCAATTCCAATTTGTTTCGATTTGGTTCTATACCTCTGATTTGATCTATGTGGTCAAGTTAAATTACTACTTATATATATATATAATGAATAAATTAAAATTTTAAACACTTATCTAAGTGGGAAAAATTTTTAAAATAACAAAAGGCTCCTACATAATTAATTTTTCAGTTAAGACATCAAAACTCACGTAATTTATCATACCTTATTTGATGAAACTCTTATATCTATTTACATCCTTCGGCTGTTGGTATGGATCATGATAGTACCTTCTGTTTGTTTGTAAACTCATAATAATCGTCCTTCTCGAAGTAGTCACAGACCGACTCTTGCTCTCACATGGTCGCTTTCTCCCAATCATCGAGGCAATGCTTATTCCCCAATTGAATCAGTCGACGAACAAGAAAGCTTAGAAAGCTTGGTATCAAGAATGTTATCTCCCACGTTAGACGTTTATTCAACAGCAATAGGTGAAACTGAAATTACCACAACATGTATGACAATAAAAACTTCTTCACAAGAATATCAAAATCTTCTTCACCTATATCATCATAATTAAAAAAATACCTATTAAATAACTATTAAAATCTTTAATTAAACTTAAGGTTTCTAAAATTTTTTGATTATAAAGTAAAATTTATTTGTCTCATCTTCAAATAACTTAACTAATTATATTACTTTTTTATAATGACAAATGATCATATAAAATAAAAATTTTATCAAATAACTTAAAAATATGTTGTATATTGTGTTTGTGATATCAATTATCTTATTTATCTTTGAAATTCCCAACTTTACCTTAAGATCTACAAGTCTGTAATACTGATAGGGAATGAATTAGTATTACCCTCTTTTTAATTGATAGGTGAATAACTTCAAACTCTTTTCAGAAATGAACTTTTTCTCAAATTCAACTAAAATAAATATATTATTATATACTTATCACAATAGTCCTTAAAGTTACTTTTCTTACAACTTACCTATTAAATAGATTAGTTGTTCTTGATTAGGTCTTCTTTTAGGTTATGAGTTTGATGAATTTTTAATTTTGTTCACAACTCAATTCAAAACACAAAATGTAAATTCAAAGTAAAGATACGAAAGATTTACGTGGGTTTACCAATGAGAGATACTCCACGGTAGTAGGGATTCTTCCTCTATCGAGACAATCTATTATACTTGAGAATACCAGTATGATATCCCATATGATTATGATAAATGTCTTAATCTTTTACTCTTTATATTATTACAAACACAAAGTAATAACAACACAAAGTAATAACAATACAAATAGTATCACTTACTGTGTCTACCATTCTTCTAACTTGTCTTGCCTCTATTTGATTTAAATAGGCTACTTTACTGTCACTTGGAAGATCACCAAAATACTCTTTAACCTCTCTTGAAGAAATCTGAAAATTTATTGAGTTCTCTCAAATGCTTCACCGAATTTCTTCTTTAGGTTATCTCATCCACCTTTCAAAAGAGATAAGTTTTAGTTTATATATTACCCTCTATGGAAACCCTAGTAGGGCTTACTGTAGTTGCGAAAGATTTCCTTTCTTGCTCTTCCATGTAGCTTCATATTACTATTCTATTCAAAATTCAACATTATTCTCATTCTTAATTTATTTTTCTTATTTTTTTCTTTTTACTAAAATCTCATCCTTTGAATGCTTGAATGAATGGCTAGGATTGCCCATGAATAGTTAAAAAATGTATAAAAGAAACTGCCCCGTAACTGCTCATTTTATGAATGTTAAGCTAAAATTCCATAACCTTCCCTTCTTCTGGACTCCTTGTTTATTCGTAACCTTGGAATTATTCCACTCCTCTAGAATCGCTCCTGGACTTAGTCTTAGGACAGGCTTACGGACTTGCAAATTTAATGTCTTATGAATTTATTATCCGTATACAACCTTGTCACACTGTTACATTAAGACTTAAGCAATGTTAAACTCCCTCTATAAGTTTACTCTAAGGAAATCATTTTACAAAGTTATTTGACATGCTAGTCTTTTCCTATAATTTCTGAGATATGAGCCACTTCTACTTGCACACTTAAATCTGGTTGACAATAATTACAACTTGTACAAGGTTGTGGGAACAACAATCTCACCTTTTTTAATTATTGGTAATACTCACAACAAAAGTCATTATGCAGCAGTCCTTCATAATCTTCTTAGAGTAATAATCTAGAAGTAGATGGATTATAACTCCCCTTAAATATGCACTCCCCCTTCCTTAACAGCTCCCCCTGTACAGTTGCTTCTCTCATCTTTTACCAACCAATTACAAATTTGAAAAATCTGCAAAATAGAGATAAAGAATTCACTTGAACTTTAGGCTTAAGGAGACATTTGCACATATAGACTAATTCTATGTATTTCAAATAGCTTTGTGGACAGAGGTTTTGTTAGAATATCTGAGATTTGATCTTTAGTGCCAACATACTTCAACTGAATTGTGCCCTTTTCCACTTGATCCTCGATAAAGTGATATCGAATGTCATTATGCTCCTTGAATGTTGAACTGGATTCTTGTTGAGATTAATTGCGCTTTGATTATCATAAAATACACTTACTAGTAACTTCACTTCAACACTCAAATATACCAATTGTTTTTGCATCTATATTACTTGAGTATATGCTGCACAAGCAGCCATATACTCAGCCTCAGCTGTGTTCAGCAACATTGTTTTTCTTTTTACTTAACTATGCAACACACTTTAAACCCAAGTAGAAGCTGCAGTTGTTGGTTGATTTTTTGTCATCTGTACTTCCTGCCCAGTTTGCATCAGTGTATGCTTATAGTTTTATAGAATCTATGACAAGATACCACAAACCCATTTTCAGTGTCACTTTGAGGTATCTTAGGATTCTTTTCACTATTAACACATGAGTTTCCTTAAGATCAACTTGGAATCTACTGGCAATGCACACAGCTTGCATGAGATCAGGCTTTGATGCTGCAAGGTACAGAAGGCTCCCTATCATTTTTCTGTATTTTGTAAGGTTTGTATTCCTTCCTTCCTAATCTTTTGTTAACTTGCAGCCTATTGATATAGGGGTACTAACAGGTCTACTATCCTTTGTCAAACTTTTTTAGTATCTCTTTGGCATATTTTGTTTGTGAAATAAAAATACCTTCTTCACACTATTTTATCTGTAATCCAAGAAAGTAAGTCATTTCTCCAATAAATGACATCTTAAATTCCTCACTCATCTTTTGTGCAAATTCTTAGCATAACTCAGAGTGATCCCCTTCAAAGATGATGTCATCTATATACATTATGATTATTAGTTAGCCTTTCTCTGAGTTGAACACATATAGGTTATTATCAATTGTTCATATTTTGAAGTTCAACTTTCTAAAGTACGCATCCAGTCTACTGTACCATGCTCTTGGGGCTTGTTTAAGGCCATACAGGACTTTCTTCAGCTTGCACACATTTGTCTCATCCTCACTGATTTGTGCTCCATCAGGTTGTTCAATATACACTTCTTTTTTCAGGAGCTCATTCAGAAAGGCTGATTTCAAATACATTTGATAAACTTTATACCGCTTATATGCTGTCAAAGCTAAGAACATTATAATAGTTTCCAGCCTTGCTACTAGTGCAAAAGTTTTATCAATGACTACTCCTTCTATTTGAGTGTAGCCTTTGTAAACCAGCCTAACCTTGTTCTTTACCACCTTGCCATTTTTATTGTGTTTATTTCTAAACAAATATTTTGTTCCTATGACATTCTTATTAGTGGGTCTTAGAACCAACTCCCATGTATCATTCTTTTCGATTTGATCCAGCTCCTCATTGATAGCTTTGACCCAGGCTTTGTCTTGTGCAGCCTCTTTAACAGATTTAGGTTCAACTTGTGAGAGTAAAGCATAGCTCCTATAATTCTTCTTCTTGTTGTAACTCCTACTGATGGGTCACCTATGATCTGATTTCCTTGATGAGCACTGATCCAAGTTTTCTTTGTCTTTCTCTCTTGCACAGTCTCAGTTGCAAGAGGATCTCTTTCTTCATCTTCAGACTCACTCTTCTCTAAGTTTAAACTTACTTCTTTTCCCTTTTCTTCATGCTTGTCTGATTTTTCATCTATCTTGAAGTCATCTTCTTCATTGTCCTCAGCTTCTCCATTTTGTATGGTTTTTCAGTTTTCATCTATTCTCACATCACTAAAAGTGACCACTTTTCCTAATTTATGTAGGAAAACTCTGTAACCTTTTGTCATTGCTAAGTATCCCATAAATATGCCTTCATCTGACCTAACATGGAATTTTTCCAAGCTTTGCTCCTCATTCTTCACAAAACATGGGCTGCCAAAGATTCTAAAATACTTCACAAAATATGGGCTGCCAAACATAAGACTCCATATGAGCTATGGAGTGGGAAGAAGACTTTGTTTAGTAGGTACACGACTATAAATGTTGGTTCTGTCCAAAATCTTATGTGAAACTTGGATTCTAGCAGTAGAGTTCTTACCATTTTCAACCATAGCTCTATTTTTCTTCTCTACCACCCCATTCTGTTAAGGTGTTCTTGCTGCTGCATTTGATGTTGAATTCCATACTTCTCAAGATGATCTTCAAAAGCTTCATTTGTGAATTTAGTGCCTTAATTTGACCTTAATACTTTGATCTTTTTTTCCATTCTCATTTTCAGCCAATCTTCTGTATCTCTTGAAGCATTTCAAAACTTCTGACTTGTATTTGAGGTGCATGATGCAGGTCTTTCCGGAATAATCATTAACAAAAAAAATGAAGTACCTCTCACCATTCAACCCTTTTGTTCTTATTGCCCCACACAAATTAGTATGTATAATGTCAAACACTGCTTCAAAACTGAACTCTTTGGTCTTATACCATTTTCTGGCATTTTTTCCTTTAGAGCATGCTGAGCAAACATACTCTTTCTCTCTCTCTCTCTTAAGGTCAAAAATGTCTCTAATTGCATAAATAGTGGTCAACTTCCTTATGTTCTTCTGTGTTAAGTGTCCCAGCCTCATATGCCAGAGTTGATTTTCTTTTTTTGAAGTAAATAGTTGTTTGTCTTATCCTCATCAATCACATATAAATTTCCAGTTGTTCTCTTCCCAACTGTAATAGTATTACCTTCTTTACTTTTTACTTGGCAACTTGTTTTGTGAATATCACTTTATGGTCTTCATTGCATAGTTGGCTGATAGATGCTAAATTATATATGAGTCTTTTAACATGCAAAACATCTTTCAGCTTTCCTTTTCCAATATCTATTGACCCCTGACCATTGATGTTGAGTGAATCATTGAAGTTCCCGACTTCTCCCTAGGATCTACTAGTTTATGATACTGAGAGGGGGTGAATCAGTATTACTGCAATTCACAATTTGCAGGTAAGTGAATAACTTCAACCTCTTCTTAAAAGCAAACTTTTTCTCAGACTCGATTGAGGTAGATTTATTGCTACCTACTAATCACAATAGTCCCCAAAGTCACCTTTCAGACACCTTGCCTAATAGATAATACGAATGTCCTTGTTTAGGTCTTCGTTAGGTTATGGGTTGGTTGATATTTTAACTGCGTTCACAACTCAATTCAAAGCACAGAATGTAAAGCAAATTAAGGACATACGAGATTTACGTGGTTCCGATAACGTGATGTACATCCACTGTGGTAGGGACTCTCCCTCTACCGAGACTATCTACTATATTTGTGAATACAGGTTACAATGGATATCTTTAACTCTTTACTCCTTTCAATATTGCAATTACTAAGCAAGTACAATGTAAAGAGTGTCACTTACTGTGTCTACCTTTCTTCTAACTTGTCTTACCTCTGTTGAATTGAAAGGCTGCTCCACTGTCATTTAGAAGTTCACCACAATGCTCTCTAACTTCTCTTGAAGAAGTCTATAAATACGTTGAGTTCAATACTTTGTTGAATTCCTACGTTGTATCACACAATTCCTACTTTCATCGTCTTACGGTCTCACCAGTCTCCTTGTCTCACGATCTCACTGTCTCACGACTCACTCGTCCATTTCTCTTTCTTTTACAGTTCAGCCAGATTTCTCTCTCCTATCGTCGGATTTCTCCCTTTTCACCGGATTTCACTTTTTTGTTCACCCACTTGGTCAGATTTTCTCCCTTTCCTGCCGGTGGTCTACTTTTTTTTTGTCTTATCGTCTAGCCTTCTTCACTCGTTCCTGGTTTTCTCTCCCATCAACCAGTTTCTCTATTTTTTCGATTGTCTTTTCCTCTTTCTTCCAACGTCTAGTCGCTGGATCTCGCTCACCCATTCCCGATCTAGTCTCGTCTCACCTATTCCAGATCGGATCTGGTCTCCCTTACGATTTTGCTGCACAACTTCACTGTTCGTTTCTGCTGCACTCCCTTTTGACCCCCTATTCTAGCGTTTTTCTCTTTCGGGCATTTCCCTCTCTTCGTCCGTCGGTTTGCTCGATTTTTCGATCGTCAATAGCTGTATTTTCTCTCTCCTTTCCCCCGACGACAAGTCCGATTTGGCCGTCCTCTGTTCACTGTTCTTCGTTCAGGCCCAACTTTCGGCGCTCCTTTTTTCTCTCTCTCGACACAACTGTTCACGATGGTACTGTTCACAACGGCTCCTGTTCACTCGATTCGTCTTTACTCTCTTTTTCCTTATCGGTGGTGTTCTTCTGTGTAAGGTTGGTGTTCTCTTTGGTTGGTCAGTTGTCTAGGTTTTGCTGAATGTTTAATATTGCCAACTCCTTGTTCTTTATCTTCCAAGACCATTATATACTCTACTCCATGAAACCCTAATAGAGTTTACGCGGTGAATTTACTTTCTTACCCTTCCATGTGGCTTTACTTTCTTGCATACTTAAACCTAGTGGACAACAATTATAACCCATACAAGGCTGTGGGAACAACAATCAATATTATTATCAAACTTAACTCTGCCTTCTCTTGACTTGTTCAACTTTGATAATTTACTCTTGTCTCTTGTCATATGTGAAGTGCATCCCCTATCAAGGATCCACTGCTTATCCTTGTAGTCAGCCTTTAGTGCAATTTCAGCTATATTAACCACCTTTTTTTTTAGCTTTATATTCCTTCTTTTGAACTGGTTTGAAGATAACTTTCTCCTTTTTCTCAGCTTTGACTATACCAATTATTTTTACTATGCCATTGAGTGCCTTCTCTTGCTTAGGGAGAAGTGTCATGCATCTTTTGGCATTATGACCGTCTTGCTCGCACCTTTCACACTATTTCAAGTCTGCCAATATAACAAACTTGTTCTTTAAAACCATTGGTTTGAGCTTCCACCAACAATCCTTGTCAGTGTAACCTTACTTTTTACAGTATGTGCAAGAACACACAACAGGTGTTCTCTTTTGAATTTTGTATTATCTCCTCCTGTATGCAGCATCGGATCTTCTCAAATTGAAGACATATACTGGCCTTCTCCACCAGTATTTGCTTGCCTTATGACCCTAAACTTTATAATAAAAGTAGTGACTTTGAAATTGCCTCTTATTGGGTCTAACCACAACTTGTTTTCTTTTGTTCATTACTTACTATATAGGCAAGGTTGCTGGCTTCTTTGCTTGTGTGGCTTGCATTTCAACCATCTTCTTCTCCTTCTTCTGTTCGGCCATAGCCCTTGGCTAGCTAACTTTCTTTTCTTTATTTTTGTTTGCAACCCTAGTTTACTTCTTCAAATCTTCTTTATTTTCAACCTTCACTATTCCTAGTTGATCAGTCTTTTCTTTCTAAGACTTAGTAGCTATGGGATACTACTCTTTAACCATATACATCATTTTTGAAACTGGTTTTGGTTTGATGACTGTCTTCTTTTCTTCAGTTATCTTCTCCTAAGTCACAACCTTCTCTTTCATTTTTTGTGGCAAAGTTTCATTCTCTTTAGGCAGTACAGCCTTAGATTGTTGCACTTTCTCTTCATTCTTCTTTTCTCTTGTAAAGATTGTTTCTCCTACCACTTTAAGTTTCTGCAAGTTCTCTTCACTTCTTTGAGTTGCTGCTGAAGTCTCAACAACTCTATCTCCATTTTTTCAATTTGTGAAGTCCTTGAAGCAAGCTCCATTGTAAAGTCTTCACATATTTTGATTTATTCTTCAAATTTTCTCTTTAAGTCAATATGTTCAGCCTTTATTTCATCTTTTTGACTTTCTGCTTCCTTAATCTTTGCTTTAACTTATTTTATATAGGCCTTCAACCTTCTTATGGGTTTGCCCTTTTTGATTATCTCCTTTGAAACTGCTTCTAATTTAGCTTCAAGATCTGGTTCTTCTTCATTAACCTCATCTTCCTCTTTAGAGGTTAAACTACCACATTGAGCTGATGCTATAAAGGCATGCTTATCTGATGAGTTTACATCTTCCTCCTTATCAGCTTTTTTTGTCTGGCTCACATAACTCTTGAATGAGCCTCTTTTCTTCTGTGGGTTGGCAGTGTTTGCTGGACTTCTTTGATTTGGATAATGATCTTCTCCATTTTGAATTCTGCTCATCATCACTATCCTTATCTTCATCATCAAGTTTCACTTTGCACTAAAAAGCAAATGTCCAATTTGCCCACAATGATAACATCTTAAAGACATTTGTCTTTTTCCCTTCTTAGACCTTTTTTTGAATTTCCTTGTGAAGTAAACCAACATTTCACCTTCACTTTCTTCCTTATCATCATCATCATCCTCACTGGATGATTCTTCCTCTTCTCTTATCTTCAAGTGTCTTATAGTTTTGAAAGCTGCATCATTTGATGACTTTGATATTAAGGAACTTTCATTTGACTTTATTTTCATCTCATATGCAATGAGATTACATTGGAGATCATATAGTGGCATAGAATTGAGATCTCTACTCTCCTCTATAGTTGCCACCTTAAAGGCAAACATCTCAAGTAGAACTCTCAGAATTTTCTTCACAATAGATGAGTCCTTTTTCTTCCTATGACTTTTGAGGTTATTTACAGCATCAATAACACTGGTAAAGAACTCTTGGACTGTCTCATTTTTCTGCATTTTAAGAGATTCATATTTCTCCTTGAAAACTTGAAACTTGGCCTCCTTCATTCTGTCATTACCTTCATAGACCTTTTGCAATCTGTCTTATATCTCCTTAGTAGATTTATAGTCCATAACTTTAGCATATTCAACATCTGTTAATGCTGAAATGATGATATTTGAGGCCTTCTTATTGATCTCAAACTGCTTTAATTCCTCTAGGGTTGGATCTTTATTTTTTTTTTTAGGCATAAAACCCTTATGTACAGATTTCATATACCATGCCCATGGTTGCAAATACCACTTACATTCTATATATGATAGTTGGTTCTATTAAAGATTGTAACCTTTTTGTTGTAAATAGTTCTGATGTTAGTACTGACATCCATTTTACAGTATGCTGAACAAGTTAAAACTTTTGAAACCTTTCAAATTAGTACACCAAGCTGTTAAACTTCAAATTGGTAAACCAGGCTTTAATGCCAATTGAAGTTCCCAACTTTACCCTAAGATCTACTAGTTTGTAATATTGAGAGGGAGTGAATCAGTATTACCCCCTTTTTAATTAGTAGGCGAACAACTTCAAACTCTTCTAAAAAATGAACTCTTTCTCAGATTCAACTAAGGTAGATCTATTGTTACCTACTAATCACAATAGTCCTTAAAGTTACCTTTTAGACACCTTGCCTATTAAATGGATTGGTTATTCTTGATTAGGTCTTTTTTTAAGTTATGGGTTTGATGATTTTTTAGCTTTGTTTACAATTCAATTCAAAACATAAAATGTAAATTCAAAGTAAGGACACAAGAGATTTACGTGGTTCTGCCCATGAGACATACTCCACTGTGCTAGGAATTCTTCCTCTACTGAGACAATCTATTATACTTGAGAATACTAGTGTGGTATCTCATATGATTACAATGGATGTTTTAATCTTCTACTCCTTTCACTATTACAAACACAAAGCAATCATAATACAAAGAGTGTCACTTACTATGTCTACCCTTCTTCTAGCTTGTCTTATCTCTGTTTGATTTGAATAGGTTGCTTCACTGTCGTTTGGAAGATCACCAAAACACTCTCTAACCTTTCTTGAAGAAATCTAAAAATTTGTTGAGTTCCCTCAAATGCTTCACCGAATTTCTTCTCTAGGTTGTCTTACCCGCCTTTCAAAAGAAATAAGTCTTGATTTATATATTGCCCTCTATGGAAACCCTAATAGGGTTTACTATAGCTGTGGTGGATTTTCTTTCTTGCCCCTCCATGCGGCTTCATATTATTATTCCATTCAAAATTGAGCATTATCCTCCTTAATTTATTTTCTTGCTCTTTTCTCTACTGAAATCTTATCCTTTGAATTCTTGAATGAATGACCAAAATTGCCCATAAATAATTAAAAATGTACAAAAGAAATTGCCCCCATAACTGCCTATCTTTCGAAAATGTTAAGCTAAAATTCCATAACCTTTCTTCTTCCAGACTCTCTATCTGTCTGTAACCCTGGAATTATTTCGTTCCTCCATAGTCGCTTTTAGACTTAGTCTCAGGACAGGCTTACGGACTTGTAGATTTAACGTTTTATGAATTTATTATCCCTATACAACCCTGTTATACTGTCACATCAAGACTTAAGCAATGCTAAACTCCCTCTACAAGTTTACTCCAAGAAGATCACTTTACAAATTTTTTTGACATATTAGTCTTATCCTGTAATTCTTGAGATATGAGTCACTTTTACTTGCACACTTAAATCTGGTTGACAACAATTACAACCTGTACAAGACTATGGGAACAACAATCTTGAATCTTTTCTTGAAATTTAAAAAATCATAATAAGTAATTAAATAAATTTTAAAATCAAATAATTTAATTCTTAAATAAAAATTATAATTATTAGAGCAATGATACAAATAAATTTAAAATAAATTGATTACTTTTCTTTTATTTTTACAATTGAAGTAGTTAATTTTTCTTCATTTTGATTTTCATACATCATAACTATAATGTTAATATATTCAATAACAATTAAATGTATTGTCAAATAATATACACATGATAAAATATATGTCATATTATTTAAAATTTTTAAAACCTCATAAATTTTTTGACAAGAAACAAAACTCTTTTCTTAAAAAAAATAGTTTTATCTTAATGTTAATAAAAAAAATACAATAACTCCCTGTACTTTAACTTATCTTTCAACATTTCATATAATAAATGTTATAACATATGCATTTAACAAGGTAAAAGTAACTAATGGTAAATGATTTACACACATTTTACAATTTATCATTACTATTCATGTTAATTAAAGCATTGTCAAGTCTAATTGAAAAAAAAATTAGTAAATGTTTTTTTAAACAAAATATATGAATCATATGATAAATATTAACAATACTCATTATTAATAATTTATATAATCAAACTACTCCCTTGAACTTCCCTAATAACTAACTTATAAATAGAATATATAGGTACACATGATTTATTTCTTTTAAACAGAAATCTTTCATGCCTATAAAAATCACAAAATGCATACTTATATGAAGTTCCTAACTTCACCCTAGGATTTACTAGTCTATGACACTGAGAGGGAGGGTGAATCAGTATCACACCCCTTAAAAACACTATGATAATTTACGCCTAAGTATTCTACTTATTTAATACTCTAGCTCTTGTTAATATGTAAGTATGTGAACAACTTCAAGCTCTTCTCAATCAAACTCTTTTTCAAATTCGACTAAGGTAGATTTATTATTACCTACTAATCACAATAGTCCTCAAAGTTATCTTTCAGACACTTTGCCTATTAAATAGATTGGATGTTCTTGATTAGGTCTTCTTTAGGTTATGAGTTCGATGATACTTTAGCTGTATTTACAACTCAGTTTAAAACACAGAACGTAAATTCAAAGAAAGGACATAAGAGGTTTACGTAGTTCCATCAATGTGATGTATGTCCACGGTAGTAGGGATTCTTCCTCTACCAAGACAATCCATTATACTTAAAAATACTAGTGTGGTACTCCCTATGTCCGCAATGTAGTTACAATGGATGTCTTAATCTTCTGATCCTTTCACTATTGTAAATACAAAGCAAGTACAATATAAAGAGTGTCATTTATTATATCTACTCTTCTTCTAACTTATCTTGCCTCTGTTGAATTGAGTAGGCTGTTTCACTTCCACCTAGAAGTTCACCACAACACTCTCTAACCTCTCTTGAAGAAATCTAGAAATACGTTGAGTTCTTTCTAATATTTCATCGAATTCCTTCTCTAGGTTATTTCACACAACTCCTACTTTCATCGTCTCACGGTCTCACTCGTCTCCTGATCTCACGGTCTCACTATTTCACGACTTACCTCACCTTTCTTGTTTAGCATTTCATGTCTTACACATATTTCTAGTTTGCACACTTTACTGGTCTCACGCCTCACACATATTTTTTGGTTTGCCCACTTTGCTTGTTTCACACTTCATGCACTCGTCTGCTTCACGATTTTTCTGCACTTCCTCGTCCATTTCACACCTCACAGGTTTGCTTTCACCTTTACACACTTTCTAATGGTTTGTTGTTTTGGTCACACGTTTTACACCTTCGGAATACTTTCGTTTGTTTCACACCTTCGGGATGCTTGGTTTGCTCACTCGGCCATTTTACCTTTGGAATGCTCTTGCCCGTTAATGTGTCATCTATTCCCTTACTGATGGTGCATCGTCTCCTCTTACAGTGAGTCTTCTCTCACCATGCGTTTTCTTTTGCCATTGGTCACTCTTTTCTTTCAGTTGGTGGTGTGGTCTCACCCATTCCAGATTTGTTGTCTTCTCTTCCTAGTGGTCTTATGGTTTTCCTCTAGCCAGTGGTGTCCTCTCTCTTACTGTTGTTCACCCTTGTTTTTCCGTCCACTCTGTTTTGTCGTCATCCCTATTCGTCTACTCTATTTTGTCGTCGACTTTGTTTTGCTGTCCACCTCTTTGTCTTGTTGTCTCCTTGTCGTCCAGCCCATGGTTTCTCTCTTGTTGTAGGGTTTTGTCTCACCAAGGTCTCTATTACTGTTGGTATGCTTTTGCCATGTACACTTATGTCTTCCAAGGTCTTAGTTTATACACTCTTTTTTATGAAAACCCTAATAGGACTTATATTGTGATTTACTTTTTTACCCCTTTATGTGACTTTATTTTCTTGTCCCTCTGTGTAGTTTCAAATTACTTGCACACTTAAATCTAATTGACAACAATTACAATTCATACAAGGCTGTAAGAACAATATTATCAAATGCATTCTATATTTGGATAAAATTAGAATTATTAGTCTATAAGTCCTTAAAGAATCATAAATTAAGTAACTTAGTTTACAAAGAAGTAAACAATGTATAACTTCTGCATAATGCATCAACAATAATATTTTCCTTTTTATATTTGTACTTGATCATATAAAAAATGTTTTTATAAACTCTAGTCACTTAACATGTCTTTTATTAAGCTTACATTGAAATTTCAAGAACTCTTATGATCAAAATAAATAGTGAATTCTTTTAGTCATAAATAATATTACCATATTTAAAGAGTTCACACTAATGTATAAAATTTCTTGTCATAAGTAAAATAATTCAAGATTGTCCCATATAGCTTTTCACTAAAATAAGTAATTAATTTGAAATCTTATATCAAAATAGTCCTTAATCTTATTTTAGATGCACCATGTTCTACCTCAAAAGCTTTATTAAAGTTAGATAAGTATAACAGGTACCCTAGTAAGCTTTTCTTTCAAGGTACTAAAAGCTCAATGATATATATCATCCCACTTAAAAATAACATTAATTTTAACAAGTTTGTTCAAAGGTATAAAAATAGAAGTAAAATTCTTAGTAAACCTTTGATAAAAACTTGCTAAATTATGAAAATTTCTTATCTCATTTGTGTTCTTAAGTGTAGGCCAATCTTTTATTACCTTTACTTTCTTTTTATCTACACTAATACTTTGTGAATTAACAATATAGCTATGAAATACAATAAATTCCATGCAAAATGTATACTTTTTGAAATTAGCATATAATTAGTTCTCTTTTAATATATTAAATATAACATGCATGTGTTTCACATGTTTATCCAAATTTTTACTATAAATTAAAATATCATCAAAGTAAACAATTATAAATTTCCTTATGAAAGCACATAAGACATAATTTATTAACTTTATGAATATACTAAATATATTAGTTAATTCCAAAGACATTACTAACTACTCATATAATCCATATTTAGTTTTAAATGTTGTCATTTATTCATTTTCCTTTTTCATACAAATTTGATAGTAATCATTCTTTAAATCAATTTTTGAAAATATACACAAACCATACAACTTATCAAACATATCATTTAATTTAATGAAATGATGTTTATCTTATTGATGACTTGGTAACCCACATATATGCGTTATGCACATAACCCACATATGTATCTTTTTGGTTTTCTCAGGATTAACTCTATAGGCAGGTCAATTTAGTATGACTATACCAGGTATAAAGTCTTTTTAGTTCTTAATTCCTTTTAAAGGAGCTAATTCATAGGAAATTTTTATAAGAAATTTTTTTAATATCTTATAATAACAAAATCACACTAGGTAAAAAGGAGTTAAGATCACTATACAAAAAATAAACATCTTTGTCTATAAATATAAGTAGTTATTACCTTATGATTATAGCTTTCTGAACCATATTTTCCTTAACAAATACACTCACCTTTTTATTTTTATTTTTATTTTCTTTTACACACTTTTCTCTTCACCTTTTCTCTTGATCATACCCTTGTCATTTGAATTTTTCCCCTACTTACTTTCTCTTTTTCCTTTTACCCTTCCACTCTTTTTCTTTCTTTTTTCTTTTATTTTTCTCATCTATCCTTTTCTTATTTTGCACTGTTTTATTATCTTAATTTAATCTTTATATGCTTTAAAAGATTTAAGAAAATTTAATACAACAATCTAATTATTAATTACAAAAAAGTATTTATTATTGTAGTTATCATGAGTAATTTTCCTATCAAATTGTTATGGTCAATTAAGAAGTATATGACCAATATGCATTAATGTCATATCACAAAACACCTCATTCTTGTAATTGTTAATAGAAAAGGTGACTAAAACTTACTTAGTTACTCTAATTTCTCAACAATTATTCAATCATTGTAGCTTATATAACTTAAGATGTTTGAAAGTATCTAGATTTAACTTATTTATTAACAAAGTATTAATAACATTAGTACAACTTCTACTATTCATAATTATACTATATAACTTGTCTTTAATCAATCTTGTATGAAAAATGTGCTCATATTGCTTCTTGTTATTATCATCTTTAAGTTGAATACTTAATGCACACCTTACGCCCAACATATTTCCATAAATGGGTTTTTCAACCTTAACATCAGAATAATCTTCTAATGAGGACATGTGATTATCATTTGAACTAATACTTTATATATTACCATTCTTCTATATAATTATAATTCTTTTATTTAAACATTGAGAAGCAATATATCAATGCTTTTGACATTTAAAACACTTAATATTATGATATTTAAAAAAAGATTTTGTTTTAATTTTACCTTTAGAAACAACAATCAAATTTGTTGACTTTGCATTTTCTTTTAACTTTGAGACTAATTTGATGTTTTTCTAAGTTATCTTTCATGTTAAACTAGATTTAAACCCTTTAGACTTTTCCACCCTTTAATTTCCAAATAATGTTACAATTCCATTACATCAACAATTTCTTTATTCAAAATTATCAATAAACATTATTATGGTAACTTCTCGGTCTTCCTCTATATTAGCTCTAATTATGACTATCTTTATCTCCTTATAATAGTCTTTTACATAACTTTTGCAACTTTCTATATAAGTCTTTATTGTAGTGATTAAGAATAAATCTTTAATGCATTACTAATTTCATTTCTTTTTATGATTAAATTAATCTCTCACCATTCTTCCTCCTATTTATCATTAATTGGTTTTACCAAATACTTCTATGATCAATGAATTCTACAACTATCAACTTTATCTTTTTCTCCTTAAAATAATTATGATAATTAAATACATGTTCAACCTTTCTTTTTCACTCTAAATAAAACTAAGAATCTTTATCTTTATACTACCCAAATTGCTATTTCTTTCAGAATCAATATTTTTACCTTTTCTTGAGTTTTATTTTTTATAATGTGATTCCTCCTTATCTTCTTCCTCAATTACATGTTCTCAAAAAATTTAGATTTGTTAGGTGATTATAAATTATCTAACTTTATATTTATATTTAAAATTAATTAAAATTTTAATTATAATCCATAAATTTTCAATGACACTTTAACCCTTTTATTTTTTTATTATTATTATTTTTTATATAAGTAAAAAATATATATATATATATATAAAACAAGTAGTACTTCAAACATTAGCTACCTTTTGGAATAGAAGCTCTAATAACATATATGCTTGTAGCAATATTCTTAAACTTGGAGGAAGAGAGACCCAAACTTAAATCTAAAATTTGATAACTATTTCGCTCTCAATTTTTAGAATAGTCAGAAAATCTGTTCCAACCTTTTTTGTTTTTCAATGTTGGGGTGGAGATGACAAATTCAACTAGCGGGAGCCGCAGACAAGAATGTCATATATATATATATATTATATGATGTTTAATGACTTGCCTTGAGTGAGTTAATAACATATAATCCAAATATAATGCCAAGTTTTCGTAGAAGAAATGTAAAGATCAAAGATCAAATTTGTTTATAGTCTACATAAAAAATAAAGGAAGAATGAGTCTCAGTTTAGAATTAGAATTTTGTAGATTTTTTTGTTGGATAAACTTTAGTCTGCCATCCTCCATGCGCTGACCCAGCGTCCGAAGCAGACCATTCCATTCAAATGCTCTTCAAAATTCAAGAAGGATATTTAAGTTTATATATATATATATATATATATATATATAAAGGAGGATAGCAAAACTAAAAAAGCCAAATGAAATCGGATTTCATGTCCGTCTTTGGACAGGTTTGGAGGTAGAAGGAGAGACGCCAACAACTAACGTTCATGCTAGACTGCGACGGAACATAGGATAACGATATAAGAATCTTTCGAGACTGCAAATCTGGACCGTTTATTCTCTCTCTCTCTCGCTGTGCGACCTGCGTGGATGGGCCAGTCAACCTCCACGGCAGCAGTCCCGAGCCGCCGCGAATCCAGCCAGAGCCAGCGTTCCAAGGCCAAACCAACGCTCACCGTCGCTCCGATTCAATCTCAAGAATGGAACAACTGGGAATTCATTGGAGGCGAGCGTGACTATACTACGGATCTACCCGACGAGTGCCTAGCTTGCATTTTCCAGTCGCTCGGCTCCGGCGATCGGAAACGATCCTCTCTGGTGTGCCGCCGGTGGCTGAGGATAGAGGGACAGAGCCGTCAACGGCTGTCTCTCAACGCGCCGGCAGATCTCTTCCCATTGATCCCTTCTCTATTCTCTCGATTTGATGCGGTCACCAAGCTCGCTCTTAAATGCGACCGTAAATCCGTTAGCATCGGCGACGACGCTCTCATATCTATATCAATTCGGTGCAGGAACCTCACGCGCCTCAAGCTCCGCGCTTGCCGCGAGCTCACCGAGGCCGGCATGGCAGCTTTTGCTAAGAATTGTAAAGCACTGAAGAAGCTTTCGTGTGGATCTTGCACTTTTGGTGCCAAAGGCATGAATGCGGTGCTCGAAAACTGTGCATCCCTGCAAGAGTTGTCGGTAAAGCGGCTCCGGGGAATCTCCGATGCGGCGGAGCAGGTTGGACCTGGAATAGCCGCATCTTCGCTCAAAACGATATGCTTAAAGGAGCTTTACAATGGACATTGTTTTGATCCACTTATAAGCGGGTCAAAGAATCTAATGACTTTGAAGCTTTTTAGGTGTTCCGGTGATTGGGACAGGCTTCTTCAAGTGATTGCGGATCGGGTCACGGATATGGTGGAGATCCATCTGGAAAGGATCCAGGTCAGCGACGTTGGCCTCGCAGCAATCTCTAATTGTATTAATCTGGAGATTTTGCACCTCGTCAAAACGCCAGAGTGTAGCAATATAGGCCTCATCTCTGTGGCCGAGCGCTGCAGGCTCTTGAGGAAGCTCCATGTTGATGGATGGAAGGCCAATCGAATAGGGGATGAAGGGCTAATAGCTGTCTCCAAGAATTGCCTTTATTTGCAAGAACTGGTTCTCATTGGTGTCAATCCGACAAAGTCTAGCCTAGAAATGCTGGCTTCAAATTGCCAGAATTTAGAACGTTTGGCATTGTGTAGCAGCGACACTGTTGGTGATGCTGAGATTTTTTGTATTGCAGCCAAATGTGCGGCATTGAAAAAGCTTTGCATCAAAAGTTGCCCCGTCACGAATGATGGAATGGAAGCACTTGCTAGTGGATGCCCAAATTTGGTTAAAGTGAAGGTGAAGAAGTGCAGGGGCGTAACTATTGAAGGTGCCGATTGGTTAAGAGGAGCTAGGGGATCACTGGCAGTGAACTTGGATAGCTGTGAACCTGAGCTTCATGATGCTAGTGCTAGTGATGGTGGGGCACAGGATAATGCAGGTGAATTGCCTCCAGCAGTAAATCAAATGGTGGACCATAATATTCCATTGAGCAGTACCATGCGATCAATGTCTTTCAAGGCAAGGTTAGGGATTGGGAGGGGTTTGGTAGCTTGCTTGTTAAGAAGGTGGTCTGGTGGTAGTAGTAGTCAAGAAGTTAATATCAGTGGAGAACCTCATTAGACCAAAGACTCAAAACAAGATTGTAGAACCAAAAAAACATTTGGCTGCTGGTTAGGGTTCTGTTTACATTATTTTGCGTTTGTATTATTTATTCTGTCCTTTATGTACTAAATTTGATTCTGTGTGCTGCTTTTTGCCTTTTCCATTGAATCTTCACTGTCAAAAAAGTATTGGTTTATGCGTTCCCATATTTTCACTGTTGCTGTATTCTGGGTGTATTTGGTGGTTGCTGTAATGTTGAAACAGGGATGTGGCATGTTATAACTATTATAGGTTTGCAGTCTTTCTTGTTTATTATACTTGTGACTTCTGGTGAGAGATGTTAAGCAGATTAAGGAGGTTTGTTTGGTTTTAAAATTGGGAAAATGAACTCATGCAATGGAATTCAACTCGTGAAATGTCCTTTATTTTAATCATTTCAATGTGAATTACATCAAGTTATGTAACACTATTATATGATGTCTGTCACCCTAAGCTTGATTCGTTTCTCAGGTTCTTTGCTGCATTATTAAATGCTTCTTGTTTTAGCAAGAAACTAGCTTGTCCAGCTGGTAATGGGCACTTGTGTACATATCAGTGGATACAGTTACTGGAAATAAGTTTGTTAAAACTTCATTCTTAGGAGACAATTGACGTTTATTTGCCTTTTTTTCATGCCATTATTGATCAGATCAATAGCTAGTTTATTTTGGTTTACAAATTGTACGACTCTTTTTCTCTCTTGCCAGGTATAGTATTCACATACACTGTTTCAGATGCTTGTGCAGGTGGACCTCACAAACAAAAACTTTAGTAGAATAAAACATACTGTTGTTTTTGATTCTGATAATTCCTAGCGTGAAACCTTTTAGCATCTAGTCTGGAGCATGTGAACTCTCAACTTAGTCTCATTTATAAGAGATATTTATAATTTTACTTGTGCTCCATTTAGTTATTAATGGGCACAGAACTCTGAATTGTTTCCTGGAGTAGTTGATATTTGCCCCGATTCTATCTACTTTGGCTACTCATAGGTTAACAATCTATTATGTTAGATGACCTAACATGGGTTTCATCCTACAGTGTGATGTATATGGTGTAGTAAATGGATAGTCATATTTCCAGCATATGTTAAAGTATAAGAAGGAAGCTCTGTTCTGATGTTATCATAAATTTGCTTCCAAACAACTGCTGCTTGATGGCTTCTTCTCAATTAAGGCAGTCATTATAGGGGCTACAATGCTGATGCTTGTTGGGCTTTCTGTCTACTGCCTACCGTTGTTAATGAGAAAAAGGTATAGTTTGAGTTTGTTCATATTCCTCTCAGCTGGTCCTTTGTATTGGCTTGCTTCAAGATTACAATTTGGATACTTGTTACTTCATGGTTGGCTTCAATGCAAGTAAGCAGATTCTTGCAACCTTAAGTGCAACCTGAAGCATAGTTTATCCATGTTTTACCATGAAACCTGACCATTTTGTGCTGCATGCCTGACAGCAACACCGAGTTTCATGAAAGTAGATTGTTTTGACTATTCTTGTATTTCATGCTTTTGTCTTTTTTGGAATAATTCATACTGATCATTATGCTGCAATTGAGCTGTTAAATTATGATTTTGGCTTTAGAAAGTAAATATTCTCTTCTTGCGGCATGTTTATCAATTGCTGCATTGGTCATTTCAGCCAGTTGTGGAACTTAATTTCTAGATGCTTGATTTTGAGTGTTACAATAAGATACTTTTACTTCAGATCAATGAAGTTGCTACTTTTACTGCAGGTCATTGAAGCTGTAAATATGTATAGCCAGGCAGAATGTTTTACCTGAGCCTAACACAGAGATAAGCGATATGAACGAAGTCTGGACGGGTTTCAGTGGTCATCGTGAAAAATTGAAGGAAAGTGAAAGACCTTAATTTTTGGGCCAGGCAACGCTAGTGAAAATTTCGTTTTGTTTGAGGGGTTTATCAAGCCAGCCATCCAGTGGTGTAAGGTTTAAATTCTCTGGTACAGTTTGGTCGTCTGACGCCTTACTTTCGTGGGAATGTCAAGAAAACCGGCATCAACTTTGTGTGGATATGTAGCTTATTGGATGGGATTGGGGAACAGCGTCATTCGGCTGAGTTTTCTTGTTAGGCGGGCAATGCATCTGTCGTGCTTAGAGATCCATCTGCGTTCGTCAATCACTTTGTTAGGTTTGTTGAGATGCTCTATTCCTTCAGGCTTGTACGGAAGATATTGGAAGGATGGAGGAGGTGAGCCTGCCGAACTGATGATTTTGAATGATTTTGAAGAAGCAAGAATCTGCCTTGTCTGGAAGATTTGACTAATTGGGTTTTAATTTTTTGGGGAAGCCTTTGCCAGAGAAATGGCTTTTTCTTCAATTAATAGGCAGAGGCAGGTTAAAAGGCGTACCAAAAAAGTGGATAGAAAGCGATAAAAAGAGTTACACATGAACAAAGCGGCAGAGGCGGGCGATAGAAACGTTCTAGCACCCCTAAGAAGTGGAGGAATCGAAGTGGTAGATGATTTAGGTGTCAGTTCTATCCCGTGCGGTGAGCAATTTTTCAGATGCATACGATGAATGAACAGAAACAAGAAAAAAGAAAAGAAAAAAAAAAAAAAAAAGGCATGATTCAAAGAGCTTACTTATAATATAATTAAATTATAGAATTAATTAAAATGTGAACTTTGACGTCAAGGAAATGTACTTTCGTAAGTTAGATGGAGTCGGTAGATTTCGTAAGCAGGTTGATTAGCTATGGCCTTTTTCTGTTTTCCTTTTCTTTTGTCGTTGTCGACTCCTTGTCTTGTGGGTTACACAGCTATACGGCTCGTCACCAAATCTCACAATCATGATGCTCATTTCCACATGTTTAGGACACGATCATTTGTGTTTAAGTTATTCCTCGGCGTTGCAAACCAGATGGAAGCATATGCCGGGAAGCAACCAACTTGTAAGCTACTTGATCATGGTACCAAATTCTTTTACTAATATAGTTTTTGGGAAGAAGAGTGCAAGCATGAATCAAAATGTGAAAAGGGCAATTGAGATAGAAGCATAGGCCGTAAAGCAACTTCAAAAAAAAAAAATAAAAAAAAAATAATTAAAAAAATTCTTTTAATGTTCTCCCGCATCCTAAAGTGCTTCTCAGAAACCTATTATTAAATAGACGAGGAATACCTTACGTTGATGCTTCCAATGACAACGACAAGCTCAGGCATGAACAGGACCTGCCGGCAATTTAATTGAATGCTTGCCGTCAATTTACCTTCTTTTCTTTCTTGGTTTCTGGCTTTCTGTACAATATTATCTGACTCAGAATTGTACCGTTTGTGATGACACCAAGTGCAGAGCCCAGAACAACTAGAGAACAATTAAGGGCAGCAACCGAATGAAAGATAAATAATATGCAAAGCAGTGCACTCTTGTCGTGTCCAAGGAAGAGAAGGCATAGAAAAAGAGAAAGGAACAATGAAAAAGGTAGCCAGCAGGCCAAAAAGCACACGACAAACGCTTACGAACCAAGAAAGGAAAAATTGACAAGGATACCACTTTGGGGAGCTTTTTCCTGCAGGCTTGTAAACACTCGAACTGGAAAACAAAGTGAAGAAAAACGGAGTCAATTTTGATTGATGATAAGCCCAAATACATACATTTCTACTTTCTGAAGGGATAACTCACCAATAGACCCACCAAGGTTCATAAAGCATGTTAGAAAGCTGAGCTCCCCAGTACTTTTGTTCTGCTCAAATGATGAATTTTAATTACTATCTGGAGGATAATAGCTATATGCATTTTTAGCACTCACAAAGTCAAGTGAAAACATTACATAGCTAGTAGAGAATACTACTCTCTGCTCTCAAAGGTTAAGTTTTGATAACCACATTCTACCACCTTCTGCTTATCCTACCATCCAAAATCTTCTTGTTTACATATGAGAAGTCTGATTAAACAGCTTGAGGCACCAATATATCCACTATGAAGCTAGAAAGCTAATGTATAATGCAGCATTGATGAACAGTGCAGCCTCATTTCAGGGATAGAGTCAGTTGAGAGCTCTCTGATACCTGCTATGAGAAATTGAGAATAGTTTATGGTTTCTAGGAGTGCTGCCTAATGTATGATTGACATTTATAACACATCTCACAACAAAAAATTGTTGAAATCCTATAATCAAAGAGAATCTGCCCCCTCAGAAGGGCAGGATCTCACTAGTGTCAGTAGATATTTATTTATTAACTCTGTCAAATAGAATTGTAACAACCTAAAATGATCCAAGGACAAATTTTACATTTAGTTTTGGGACAGTGAGAAATATAACCTATCTGCAGGAAATGATGTAATGGCTAAAATTATTTCATAGTGATGTTTTAACAGGTGTTTCAGTTAGGAGTTTCCTCCAATTAACAGCAGAAAGGAGCAGCCATATTCCAACTTACAGAAAAGTTCTTCCATATTTGTGGAATCCTAGCAAAGAGAAAAATTGCATGCTGAGAGGCCTGCAATGGATCTTCCCCCGGATTAGGCCAGATGCAAAAACATGAAAGAATAAAAAAATGAAGAAAGCATCTTGAACATTTGGTTGTGCATATGCAAGCATGCTATTATAGCATTGAAGGCAATGAGAAGATGAATCCAAAGATAGCCTAGATAGCATAAAAGCTACTTACATATAGAGCTTCAAAAAGAAGAGGATCAATTTGACCAGCTAAAACAGTTGGTGCTACAGCACAATATCTGAAATGATGCATAAAGGAAAGCATTGGCTAAATTCATAATTACAATTCTTGTAATTACAAATTTTGAAATACAGAGCAGGCAGGATACATTAAAGGCCTGATCCACGTCAGGGAACCCATAGGCTGAGAATAGTAGTAGATGATAGCAACTAAAATTATTGCTGCAAGGCACAGGCAAAAATAGCTGTTATTACTCATTAGCAGCAGTCGTGAAAATAGCAACTCTCTCATTTTATTGGTCAAAAAGACCCAACGAAACTGGGCTAACAGTACTTGACAAAAGCTTAGAATGGGAAAATCCAAGTTCAGAGTGCACATATACAGACAATATGCATTGATCAATCAACTTTGTCACAATAAACTTCTTTGATAACAAAACTGATCTTGTTAGCCACAAGTCTACTGAATATGAAGAATGATGCAATGGGATATAGTAGTTCTGCCTCATGTCTCACACATCTTCCCCAACCCTTGAATTAATAAAAAATTAGTGCAAAAACAAATACAGAGGACAGCAGAAGACAATTTGAGGCACAAAACATAGATCCATTGAAACATAATAACCAGCATTTTGACACCTATATGATCATCTTTTGTTCCCTGAAATTTATACCAAGTAGTTTCCACAGCCAAAATTCAGGTAAGCAAGGTGAAACTCTAGTTACCGAACCAGACCATGTGATTTGTTTCGAGTTGCAAATATTTATCCATCAAAAAGAGCATCGACACAATTAAACAAACATAATCATCCATTAAAATCAACTAATAAGGTTCAATTGATTACAACAATCAAATTCAAATTCAGGTTCATCAATCTGACCAATGCCAATGATGGCAGCTGGCTACTCCAAGCTGCAGTCCATGCTCGCTTAGAAAATAAAATTAGACTCCGAATGCACAGAGTTGATCATTGACTTGTGTTTTATCCGAACTAATCGTCTCTTGTTATAATTAAAAAGAGTGGGAAAAAGACAGAGAACGAGAAGAGGAAAGGAAAGGACAGAGAGAGAGAGAGAGAGAACCTTGAATCAAAAGAAAAGCCAATTCACCATAAGCGGAGAAGGGGAGGCCGTTGTGAAGACAATAGGCTAGTGCTATTGTATAGCCGACGACTTCAAGCTCAAAGGCCACAACACTAAGCCCTCTCACACTTCTGTGCTTCAAAATTTTCATTATCTGTCCCCAAAATAAAATACAATTACGAGTGTAAGCGTGAGAACGAAGCGGATAACTTAATTATGATGGAGATCGAAGGGGACGGAAAGGGGTAAGAGGATGACCTGAGGGAGTTTGACGGTGGTGGAGGCGGCGACGATGGCATAGCCTAGCAGCTTAGACATTAGAGGAAACAGACACACTCTGTCTGGGAAATTTCCGTCCCGCAGAGATCCGATTGCGCAGCTCAAATCTATCCCCAAAAACTCCATTCCTTTTCTGCGCTTCGCCGCCGCTTCCTTCGGTGATAATCAACTCGACGACGCCGCCGCAGATGAAAGAGAAAGATGAGATGGTTAATTGATTATTTGGATCTGAAGCCCAGTCCAAGCCGGAGGTGGTTCTAATATATTACCCGCCGACCGCCGTACTGATCCAAATAATTGCTTTAGCTACAGTACCGTCGGCGATGACTAATCCCATAATATATATATATATATATATATTATTTTTTGGGGGGATGAAATGGTTTGTTATAGAAGTTATTCAAAGAATATGATTGATCCATAGTTGGGCCGGACCAGCCCAACTGACCAAACCTACAAAAGGACGCAACCTATATACCATAAGGTGTTGGCAGCCTGGAGTTACAATTGCATGAATTGGATCACAATTGGTTGAACAAAATTAAAATAGAAAATCACAATCATACGAATTGAATAGCTGTATGAATTGTTTGTATTTTCAAAGTAAACAATTTGTATGAATCGAATAATAACGATTTTAAAATTTAAAAATAATAAGAATTTAATGAGTAACTTGGAGTTCAATGGTCCTTCTTTTTTGTTTTTGTTTTACTCTTTGTACGTTTCTTAGAGTTTAGACTTTGATTAGTATATGGATTGGGGGGGGGGGGGGGTGGAGTTAACGGGGGCAAGACCGGCAGGTGATTGGAATTCGAATCCTTTTTTAAATTCATTGATTGTGCCTAAAACCATTCTTCCTGGATTCATTTCTTGTGTCATGAGATTGTGCAGAGGATGCCCAAATCTTCACGTTACCCGCTAGCTAAGCTTTTGCATTGTCTTCCCTTCTTTTGTTTCACATACACTCCGAATCCCAGATCTGGTTGTTGTTGCAACCTTTTTCTAGAAGTTTTTCCAACCAAAGATTCGTTCGCGCCAAGGAATAGAGACCTAAGAGGAGGAGGAGGAGGAGGAGGAGGAGGAATTAAAAAAAAAAAAAAAGGATTTTTGGAGGAGGGAAGGGAGGTAAGAGTCAGAATATATTTTTTTGTTATTTACTCGGGGTCTCTCCATAAATGCATGGGTTTACTTTCCCACACCCCAAAGTTTGACAATTACTATAGTAAGAGGTTTACTTTTGTTATCATTCGCATTATTAATTTGACAATTTGGTTCCATAACCTATGAGGTATCTGAATTATTCACCTTAACTCTCCTTTTAGGAACCTTATTTATTTCTTTATTTCTAATTTAGATAATTTACTTAATACGTAAGACTCTCTATTAAATGAATTATTTGTTAGTCTATTGTGCCTAACGGATTCTCGCGTTAGAAATAAAAAGGAGTTTTTTATGTTATATATTCTAATAAATTATTTTTTTAAAAAGAAGATAATGTATAACATGTGCGTGTGTATTACTTCAACTTCAATGTTGTATTTGAATGCACTAACGTATCATAAAAAAAAATTTGACCTTGGGAAGGGTAATTTTTCATGTGGTGGACACTGTTCCTTGTTTGTCAATCTAAAGAAGTATTTATTGTCAACTAGTCCGTGGTGATGCAAATTTTGACATTTGTGGCATGCCGAAGAACTGCACTATATTCCACTCCCCAAGCGCCCCACCACCACCCCCCCCCCCCCCTAAAAAAAAAAAAAAAAAAAAAAGAGAGGAGACTGCGGCCACATTATTTGTCTCTTAAAAAAGAAAATCAGGTTTCTCGAGATGCACAGCTGTTTTTGTTTTTTTGGATGTTTGAATAAACAACGTATGTGCTTTAAGACTTTGGACTTCCTCGTCAGAATGGTTTTCGTTTTTTTCTTTTCTTTATTTTTTTATTAATTATTATTTCCATATTTCTTATTAGCTGATAGACTTTTCCCGAGCTCCACTTGCTGTAAGCATCAAGCGATTGCCTCGTGCATCCCCCTAATGCCCATACCCTTGATATATATATGCAAAGTTGGAGACGCCAAAAATATGTATATTTTTAATATAAAAAAAAATCAGATAATAATATTTAAAGAGTAATAGAAGATACAAGTCAATCCCCATGTATTTAATTTCAAAAATAAATAAAATATAATGTAAAAAATTTATTATATTTCTTTTTTCTGTGTTACTTGTTAGTTGTTATTATTGTGTGATGATACTATTTTAATATTTACGGTTGGGCTATTCTCAATCAATTAAAATTATATATTATTATTTTTTTCTTATGGTTTTAAAAACACTTTTTCTTATATTGGTCCAATATTCAGCATTTTACTGTTGGATTACATCCAACAACGCTGGGACGTGTCCGAAGCCGATATACTTTCAAAAATGGGAAATGATGATAATGGTTCCACCATCACTGGGTCCGATTTCTCCAATAAATTAAAGGGGAAGCAAATTTCAAAAAATTGAAAAAAAAAAAAAAAAAGAGCGTAGGGCGGGTGGGGGGGTTTTTTTTTTTTTGGGAGAAGGATAAAGGAAGAAGCGGCTGGGCGGGACGAAGGAGAGAGAATCCCATGTGACTTGAGAGGCATATCAGACTTTTAACGCAGCGGGTGGTGTCCGGTTAAAGACGAACCCTCTTGGGCCTACCACCACCGTTTCCCCACTCCAATATTTTGACTTTTTTTTTGGTTGTCGTCTTTTTAATTTTTCTTGTTTAATTTATACATGATTTTTTTTTTTTTTTGGCATTAAAAGGTGTGGAGGTCAACTCCCCCTCACTGTCTCCAACAAGCCTCTTCTTCTATCTTTTCTCTCTCTCTCTCTCTCTCTCTCGCACGGATTTCACCGTGCCATTAATCCAATCCAACGGCTCGTACTGCAATCCTTTTGACCTTGTTCCCCCAAAAATCTGTCTTTTAATTCACCATTTCTACATGGTCTGAGAGTGGGCCCCACCCGCAAGTAGGTCAATGTTTCTGACGATAGAGACCACGTGGTGGCAACCCATTTGATCGTCGCTTTGACGGCAAATAGGGATACAGAAACGGAAACCGACAGGCCTGTCAAACGGCTCAGATTGAGAGGCATTTAAGAAAAAAAAAAAAAAAGAGAGAAAGAAGAAAGGAAAAACAGATGAGAGGGCTGGGCCACCAGTTTGACTCCAATTCTCAGCGCCTGGTGCATTTTATCACATCTTTCCTTCACATTCGCCTTTAATTTGCTTTTTGTGCATCCTCATTTTTAGCTTTCGTTTTCTTCCTGGTTTTCGTGTTCCGTGGAGTGGAATCTATTCCTCTCTTTGTGTTCTAGTTTTTAAAGAGCCCCCCCTCCCCATATTGTTTTGTTTGTAACTACGTAACCCCTTCTTTTTACTATTTTTGCCCTTTCTATAACTCATCTCTGTCCATCCATAGAGCTCGTCTCTGTCTCTGTACTCTATGGTTTGGAGGAGATGGCAGTGGAGCTGATGACGGGGTTTTCTGGCG
This sequence comes from Ceriops zippeliana, assembly GCA_037897445.1. Lineage (NCBI taxonomy): Eukaryota > Viridiplantae > Streptophyta > Magnoliopsida > Malpighiales > Rhizophoraceae > Ceriops > Ceriops zippeliana. Next base: position 1,824,380 of record JBAPLH010001437.1, on the reverse strand, counting down.
ATAGTTTTGCGGCAAAACTACAAGAAACTGCCGTCAGTGAAGCCGCAACTGCTGGGATCCAGAGCGTTGAAGAGGTCATAGAACTGCTCAAAAAGCAGCACCAATATTACCAAGATTTGCCATCCTCTTCAGGCTCCACTCCTGGAAACGATAATATCGAGGCTGTCACATGTTGCTGTTAACAACTTTAAAAGGGTCATTTCTTTGCTGGGTCGGGCTACAAGAATTGGCCACGCCCGCTTTAGAAGGGCCCCTGTGGCCTCTCCTCCTCAACTGCTGCCGCCGGCGCCGGCGCTCCCGCAGCAGCAGCAGCAGCAACAACAACAACAACAACAAGAGGAGCAACCAGAACAGAAAGAGCAAGCTCAAGAGCGCGCAGAGGCAGTCTCTGCTTTTAGGGTCTATCATCCTACCCCTGTTCATCGTCTTCCTCCCCTGCCGTACAATAGCCACCAGCAACAAAAGCCTTCCGGTCCCAAAAATGGGATTTCTGAGAGAAATGAAAGACCTGCTACGATCAATTTTCCTAATTCCCCATCAATTTCTGCTGCCACTTCCTTCATGTCTTCTTTAACAGGGGAAACAAGCGTACACCGTTCAATGTCCTCTGGTTTTCAGTTTACCCATCCCCGACCTGTCTCATCTTCTGGAAGACCACCTCTTTCCTCTTCTTCACTCAAGAGAAAGTGTAATTCCATGGATGGTTCAGCTCTCAAGTGTGCATCTTCTTCTGGTCACTGCCATTGCTCCCGGAAGAGGTTCGTCCTCTTAAAGTGTTAAGTTATTATCAAATTCTTAATTTTGGTTTGGTCAAGCCTGAAAGTTTCTTTGTGAAAGATGATGTTTTGACTTCAACCGTGTTGATTGAATGGAACAGAATGACAAGAATGAAAAGAGTGGTTAAGGTCCCTGCAATCAGTAATAAGATTGCTGATATTCCGCCTGATGAGTGTTCCTGGAGAAAGTATGGCCAAAAGCCCATCAAAGGTTCCCCTCATCCAAGGTGCTTATTTTTGCCATCTATGCTTTGTTAATTTCCTTCATTGCTGTTTGCAATCTTTTTGAATCGATGAAGAATTTATTGGTCTAGTCAGTGCAATCGGCGTGTGAGTTCACTGATTTTGCTTCTTGTCGTTTCGATATCTCAGGGGGTATTATAAATGCAGTAGTTTGAGGGGCTGCCCTGCGCGCAAACATGTAGAGCGTGCAGTGGATGATCCAATGATGCTGATTGTTACCTATGAAGGCGAGCATAATCACTCCCTCTCTCCCACCGATGGCGCTGCTCCTCCAATTCTTGAATCTTCTTAGTCAACTCAACCAACCAATGGCTCGGAGTAGGGGTTTTCCGAGTTCAATCTCATCAACCCGTTCAAGTCACAGGTTTGGTGGTGCTGGTGCTCCGATGGTCAACGCCAGTGGGCTTAATATGATTCCCTTTGTTTTTTGGCCTCTGTTTCCGTTGGAGGAAAGACTTTTGTCTAGAAAATGAAATGATAATCAGAAAATTGAGAATAGTGTAGAAACTGTGGATTTGGTGGAAGTTGAATCATGCAGGTAGTGGGGTTTTTATTTTATATATATATATATTAATTATCATGGTGGATCTTTCGCGGTTGCCCACTTTCTTTTTGTTCCGAAATCCACTAATGTCACGTTAGGTGCATTTTTTATGGGTGAATTTAGGGGTCAATGGGATGGATACGAATATTACGTTTCTTTATGGAGGATGTGCCTTTGTATGGCATGGTTGACCGACCCTCTGTTGCATTACTGGAGAGAGAACGAAGGTATCCGAAGTATTAGTTTATTCTCCCCAACACCCCCACCCGGGCGTCTCTTTTTCTATTTGTTTTCACGGTTGAAACTCCAAACCCATTTTGGATTTTCTGATATATACTCTCTTCCTTCGTCTGTGATTTGACTATAAAAGTTCAGCTGAGCCACGGCCGGCAAGTGTATCGGATACATCGCAAAGTCAAAAGATACCGGTTGTGATTTCGATAAGCTGTCCCCCTACCCAAATTTCATTTTCAATGTGTTTGAATTCCTGGTGGTTTCCGAGTAGGATGGGCATTTTAGCTTTGGGTCAAATATTGTTCTGGACTGTGAAACCATTTTCTAGGACTCAGCCGTTTTCCAGCTTTGATTCACACACCCAACCCAAAAAAAAAAAAAAAATGTAACAGGGGGCTTGGTAATAGCCTATAGAGAGATTTTTATCAATGCTTCTTTCTCGTTGCCAAATATGAAGTTCAGGCTCCAGGGCCTCCATTCCTTGCTGTTCCCATCAATCAATTCGGCTGCTCGAGATCCATCCTAAAACAATGCGGAAATTGACCGATTGAACCAAATTAGAGCCGCCGAAACCGAATCAGTCCGGGGTTTTGACTAGGCAAACCAAACACCTCTTGATTGTTTTACGAACGAAGTCTGAAAAATTCCAGAAATGACGCCGACAAGAATGTATCCAGTGGGCCAACAAGCCTAGCGAAAACCCTTTTTAGAGTCGAAGCAACTATCAGACCCAATTTGGAAGTTAGAGAGCCTATGTACTACCAGTTGAGGTCCAGAAAGTGTGCACTGTAGGTTTGATCTTAAGGCCCAAAATACGGCCTAAGGAACTTTCGCAAACGGATACATGTTACTGGGTTTCGAGGCTGTGAGACAATGAGCCCAGACAATAGAGCAAGAAGAAGCCCATACAGATAGTCCAATCACGACGCCTCAGCTCGGACTCGAAGATCTGGAAAAGATGACCGTAGATGTGGATGTGGATGTGAAACTGAAGGACCCCGGAATTTGAGATTAGAGAGAAGCCCTGGTGGCTTTTGTAATGCCAGGCTGAGACGCCAATGGATCTTAAGGACGCCGAGATGAAGGAGAGGGAGGCCGTCGCCGCCGCCCCGCCGCTGCAAGACCGAAACGACGCCGCGAGAGAGTTACTGGTATTTGCCCGCCTGCTCATCAACCAAGGACAACCTTCTCAAGCTCTCCAAGCGGTGATTACCTTTCAATCTTTAATTTTGTTTCCCTTCTCCTTTTTCTTTTTTGCAAGATGTCCATCTTTTGTTTTTCCCCTTCTCTATCAATCTTCGGTTTATTATCCAAAGTTGTTTATTTGTACTTTGTTTTGTGTGCATAATATAGTTTGTATTTTTTTTCCAGAAACTAATATTAACGCAAAAAAAAGAGAGAGTAATTGATTAGTTTATTATTATTATTATTATTAGAGATAAATTGATTAGTTTCTTTTGATTACAATGGATTTAACTTTTTCTTACTTATTTTTTCTTTTCTCGGTTTCTTGTACGGAGCAGTGGGTGAATTCATATAACATAGCCTTGGTCACCAATCAGCCTTGTCGAATGGTGCTCGGATGTGTTCAATTTTCGATGTCGTAGCCCCTAACATTAAAAGAAAAATGTACGCTTTGAACATGGAAAAATAGTAAACATCTCTATAATGTTGACAAATGATTTAGTTGGTTTGGTTTGATAACAAGCATTGGTAACTGAGGAGAAAGGTAAAAGAAAGGGATGTATGGACAGTTACTTGTTATCAGAATTCAGGGTCGAATTTAGGTTCAAGTACTTAGCCAATGATTTGAACAGGTGGTGATGGCAATGCGGACACAAGGTGGGGATGAGGCTGTATTTCAATCCCTGCATCGTGCACGAGAGCTTTACAGACACAGACTGCGAGAGAATACTGCTGTTGATCAGCTGGCTGCTTTGTTTGCTGAGTGTGCAATTGCTGAAGCCCAGCCTCTGGAAAATGATCCCATGCCGGCTTCTGTAGGCAGTTCATCAGTTATAGATGTTAATGGAAACTCTATACTAGCAGAAACGGGCAGGATGCAAATTGCGTTGGATGCATTCTCTGATGGGAGCAGCTTCATTTGTCTACAATGTGGCGGTCTTGTCAGTAACCATCGTAAAGATGAACACTATGCATTCTGGTGTAGCAAACTCTGATGTGCAGGAGTATGTGAAGGGTATTGCTCCCTCTGTTGATATAGTGAGCTTCCAACACTTTTCAATTAATCATATTGTTGTCCTACTTCTACTGCATTTGACTACATGATTGTTCATCTCAACCCAATATGCCAGATGTGGTCAGAATGATTGGGGAGAAGAGAAGTGGATGGCTGAAGTTTGTTGCTTTGTATTAGCGGCTATGCTATGTCCACACTTTTATAGCAGTTAAGTCGTCTTATAAATTATAGTGATGTGAGTGATGACAGCATTTGTGGATCAGATCTTTGTAATCTGTTGTAGAACAGAGTCCTTCTAGTAAACCTTCTTATTATTCCAGCTTCTTTTTATTCAAGGTTTTCTGTCCCATCCGAGCGAAAGCTATGAACTTCTAATTCCATGGAGGAAGAAGGCCTTTGACAAAATATTAGGTGATAGAAAATTGTGTTCTGGGAGTACAAGAAATGATTATCCATATGCATATTCAAAACGTTCTGCATTGCCTTGCATAAGGTCTGTGCTCGTTGATACAACACAATCGTCTACGTCAAGGCACGGTGATTTGAAGTGTTGCTTTTTCTCGCCCCAGTGATTACTTGCTCTCAGTTTCCGTTCATTGCACATTCCTACACTCGTACATTCTAATATCTTTAATCAGGGCCTTCATATCATTGTAAGACGACCCATTTTCCTGAACTGCCTTCTGGGCTAATTCTGCCAAGCGATTTGCCTCTCTTCTCATCCCCCTTGATTTATTTGTATCATCCATCACCGTTTGCACAGCCTTCTCAATTTTGTGTCTGCTTATTATCGGTGATTCCTCAGTTGCCCACACTTTCCAAGTCTCATTGCCGACTGGGACTCCAACTTTAAGCACTTGGGTTATCAGCTTTTCATTGTAAAATTGCTCTGCAAAAATGGGCCAGGTGACCAAGGGCACTCCGGCACACAGCCCTTCTAGAATGGAATTCCACCCACAGTGAGTCAAAAACCCTCCAATTGCTGGATGCTCAAGTATCAGAACTTGCGGAGCCCACCCCTTTACAATCAGGCCTTCGTTACTTCTCCCAATTCTGTCTTCAAACTCCTTTGGAACCCACCATTGTTGCTGCTGATCGTCGTTATTTTTGTTGTCAAGGTCATCGCTAGACTTCAGAACTTTCCCAACGACCCAAACGAATGAGTGCCCGGAATCTTCAAGTGCACTGGCAATCTCTGATGTTTGACACTTGCTGAATCTGGTCAGGCTTCCAAAACAGATATAAAGAACAGAGTTTGGCTTCTTGGAATCAAGCCAACTCAAGCAGCCGTGTTGCATACTGATGTTTGGTCCCCCCTTTCGATTTTATCTTCAGCATCTCTATTGAACAGAGATACAGGACCTAGGTGCCATGCCTTTATTCCCGTGGCTTTTGTGAAATGATCGGCATAGGCTGGCTCCAACTCATAATAGCTGTTCATTAGCACTCCAAAGCTTTTCCTTTCAGCCTCCTTAAGTGTCTCAAACAAAGCTGAGAATTCAGTTTTGGCTTTAACAATATCAGGCAGTTGTGATCTCGTGAGTCTTACTTCGTCAGGCAGGCCTGGGACAACGAAGGATTCTGTCTCTGAAGTAACATCGTTGTGTGGTTGATAACGATCAATGCTGTTTGCTACACAGAGATTGAAGAATCCGCTGCCACTAAAGGCAAGCCTTGGAATTCCTAGTTCATTGGCCACTTCAACGGTCCATGGGAAAAGATAATCCGATGCAATGCAGTCTGGGCGATGCCTCAAGAATAAGTCTTTAATTTGCGGCTGGAGCAAACCTATGCCATGAAAGAGTTTCTTGGTGGATCCTGGGGTGGGTGCGGAGGATAAATTTTCGCAACCTTCGGGCAGGCCAGCCTCTTTGTAAGGAAAAGGGAGAGTTTCCAGGGAAATCCTACGACCAGATTTGATGTCCCGATTAATGGCATTCTTGAAGCTAATGGCGTTGTTTGTGGTGGTGATTATGGTGACTTTAACGTCGTTGGCGGCAAACAGCCTAGCCATGTCTACCATTGGCATCATGTGGCCTGGTGCCATGTAAGGTAGGAGCATCACATGAATTTGTTTTTCTCTTGAATCCATGAATGATTCTAATTTCTAAATGGAAATAGGGAGAAAGGTAGCTTAATTTGATGTGGAGCAGATTGATAGAGATTCAGCACCTGATAGTCGTTGGCGAAAAGATATCCGATTGAGAAAGTCGCGTTGAAATACGGAGGGTTTGTTGGAAGCAGAAGCAATTTTCTTGTTGCCATTTACTCGGAACAGCTGTCCCTGTCTTTCCATTGTTTTGTTGTTTTTCCAGCCGACTCTCCTCTTCAAGGGATAAGGCTTCTTCTGATTAATACACATGTCGAATTTTCAGAGGTTTCAGGTTTGCCTCCTTTTCTTCGCTTCACGTGACCTTGTGGAACTAATAAATGACAATGCCCCATGACTGAAATCACGGTTACTAAACTCGGCTAGACAAGACCTACCTGGATAGTAAGTTCCGCCATTGATCTTACTTGTAGATCATCAGTTGAATGGACTGGTCAAATTTATCTAATTTTTCATAATTAACATAAGGAGATGCAAATATTTGATTTATAATATAAAAATAAAATTACACTTATTTATTTGATATCTTATGATATGTTAATTGTTTTAATAGAAAATATAAACACACATTGTCAGATGTTATATAAAATATTTTTATATTAAATTAAATACTTCATTTGATATTTTGAATATTTTTACTTTAAATTTCATTCAATAAAATATTTTAGTATTACATTTTAAAATAAACAATAAATTGAGAAAAAGAAAAAAATCAAGTATAAGTCATTTAGTTGACTGTAAACATATCTATCGGTAGTATAAAGTCTACTACAAATGGTAATCCTTTTTATTTTTTGGGTAAAAACCTAATATTTGATGATACCCAAAAAAAATTGTTAGTAATGATTGATGTCTTGTTGGATGCAAAACAATGCTTGAAGATCTACAACTGTCTATCCGGGACAATTTCAAACAGATTGGCGTCAGAATCCTCATCAAAGTCAACCCTTTGGTTACTAGTGCCATTAAGGTGGCTGGCCTTGGGTGTGCCTCTGTTGAGCCACTGAGAGTCGGTTCTTCCCATTGAGAACAACTCTTTACTGTCTCCATGCCCCAATACAGGGGAATTTACAAGAGGGCCACTGAAGCCAGGAATTGGGGTTCCTTCGCTTTGCCCGAAATTGACTCGAACGATTATGTCGTTGTTAGCTCCAATAGTTGGATAGAGGGGAGTGCCAAATTCTTGCGACTTGCAATGAATTGTATGTATAAGCTCCGAGTCTAATGTATAAAAAACCTTTTTTCTGGCCTGCGATCGTTCGAATCCACAGCCAATCACTTAATCTGTCTTTGTCCATTCTGCTTTCTCGGTTTCATGCACAATTTTTACATCTGTAAAGGAAAAAAAAAAAAAAAATTCTTACATTACTAGAAGTATAATCTTGGTAAACAGGAAGTCCCGCGGGGTTGCTGATGCTTTGGCTTAGAAAGCTTCGTCCCATATGGAAGATGTCATTTTGGATACAGACAGCCTAGCTTCAGTATACTCTCTTACCGATGCTGATGTACGCAATTTATCTTGATTATTAAAAGGCTATTTCTCTTCTTCCATATCTTACGACACAAATAAGCTAAGTCTAATATAATTTAATTTAATTGAAGCACGTTTGTTGATTCGCCAATAGCTCCACGCCTACCCCATTTATAGCGAAGGATGCTGCAACCAAGGCTTTGAAATTAAAGAAACAGGTACTCCTCCATTTATAACTCATACTTACGTCAGGATAGTGGACTCCATCACATTACACCTTTCTATTAGTGTTACGTATTGGAGACATTTAGTTGAGAAATGCTCGTCTATTGGTGGGCTGTTTGCATTTTATTGCCAGCGCAGAGAACAAGATCAGAAAACTATGGTTCATATATCTAAAATTTCGAATTAGTTAATATCCCTCTCCAGAATGATAATATAAAATTTTGATCTTGATTAAAAATGAAGGGCAAAAAAAAAAAAAAACTGAAAATGGAAAGAGAGAGTGGAGAATTTACCATCAAGATAAACAGAACCATTCGAATTGAATCCAATCAAAGATAGCCTCCAGGGAGTTTCAAAGGAAGAGATCTCCTTGTAGAGAGGTCGAAGGATACCACAACGGCTTCGTCTTTGCCATCATCTTTACCATCTAGCTTCAATTCCTCAACCTTAGCAAGTAGTGATGTTTTTGATGAATTCCGTTGAATACTAGAATTTTCTCAGTTGAGTTTCATCTTTTCGTCTTCCTTAGCCTTGTCAATGGACGCGCGACCATCACAGCCGTCACAAAATAGGATTGTGATCTTAAAATAGGCCTCTCGAGGAAAAGCGGAACTCACCAAAGCGAGGTCCTGGTAAAGGCAAAACAGTCCTAATTATTAGGTATCCTTTGAACCTTTGAAAAAAGAAAAAAAAAAAGAGTTTGATTTAACGGAGTATAAACAACTCATTTAAATTAAGTTAAAAAAAAGTTGATAGAGAGGAAAAAGAAAGAGAAAAAAATAAGAGAAAAAATTCAAGTACCAATACTTTTTAAAAATTCAATAGTAAATTTTTATCTAATTGACATAAACTCTTGTTTACGGATAAAGGATATTATGTTCTTCATTCTGAACATTTTGATCAAACTTGTAATTAGAAGGTCATTTATAGTCCGATCAAGCTGTTTTTTGATTAGTTAATTGAAGACACATATTTCTTTATTTTGGAATGTTAAATTGTGATTTGACATTTTGCAAGGGCAAGTTTTTATCTCAAAATTATGATTATTTATTTCTGATAATGTTTTATTCTCTTTATTATACAGTGTAGATGAATATTAATCAGTAATTTGATTGAGTTGAAATTTGGATAGACATTTGAAATTTCATCTTGAACGGTTGGATTATCATTTTGAGATCTAGTAGTTAAATTATTGTTGACAAAAAGTGTCTGTTGTGTTAATTAACTCATTTGGCCTTTTATTTTAGTTCAAATTTAGTTTGTTCAATTTGGTTGATATAATTGAAGTTGTATATTTCTGTTGTATTCACTTATTAATTATAGTGAAGTTGATTTTTGGATCAATGTGTCCTGCAGTTTTTACTCTTTTCTTTGAAGGGGTATTCTACATAAAAAAATTGGTATATTCTTGTGTGATTGTTTAAATTATTATATTTGTTATTCAGTCAACTTCTCACAGGTTTAAACAAGTAGGAAAGGTATGTTGGGCAATTTGTATTCCACTGTCTCTCTCCCATCAGAGTAGTATCAAAGCAAGGTTCTGTTTTTGACTTATTTGAATGTTGGAGTTGAATGTGAATAGAATGTTGTGTTTAAATGACAACGAATTATCATATATGGAGTAGTAAAATGAAAGATCTCTTATTTATGAAGAAAATGTATTTACCAGTATTTGCTACTTCTAAACTTGAGTCAAAGACTGATGAGGAATGAGAGTTGCATCAATAAGTTTGTGGCTTTATACAGCAATTTGTTGATGACAATGTTTACAATCACTTCTATAATGAGACAAATGCATGGACTTTGTGGAGCAAACTTGAAACATTGTATGCTTTGAAAGTTTAGTGATAATATGTTGTTTCCGCTAAAGAAAATAATGTAGCTGAGATATAGAGAAAGGAGTTCAGTTGCAGGCTACTTGAATGAGTTTTAGGGCATCATTGATCAATTATTAGACATGGGTATTAAATTTGATGATGAGGTTTTTGGGTTATAGTTACTTGTTACGTTACTTGATTCTTGGGAGACATTCCGGATTTCACTTGTGAATTTTGCTGATGTGTCCCATATCGGTTCCTGAGGGGGTCTTTGGGCTGTTTATAAGGATTGGGTCAACCCTCCATTCTTGAGCTAGCTTTTGTGGTGGAGTTAGGGTTCAATTCCTTATCAAGTGGTATCAGAGCCAAACCTCAGAGGGTCGGTGGGCGCATGAATAAAGGTTCACTGCCATTGTGCTGATCGCCGACTGAGGCAGCACACCATGCCGATCGCCGACTGAGGCAGGACGAGGACGTGCAGTTTAAAGGGGTCGGGAATGATGTGTCCCATATCGGTTCTTAAGGGGGTCTTTGGGCTGTTTATAAGGATTGGGTCAACCCTCCATTCTTGAGCTAACTTTTGTGGTGGAGTTAGGGTTCAATTCCTTATCATTTGCTGCTAATGGTGTTGTTTCATTAGAACTTGTGAAAGGTAGTGTGTTGAACAAGGAGATGAAAATAAGATCTTAAGGTTCATCATCATCCAATTCAGAGGTTCTACTTGCTGAAAATAGTGAGAGAAATTAAGATAAGGGAAATGGTAAAAAGAATAGAAGTAAAAGTTGAAGCAAGTTAAGATCAAAGTATAAGAATGTCCAATGTAACTATTGTAGAAAGGTGGGTCATATTCAGAAGAAATGCTATAAATGGAATAGAGAAAATAAAGAGGCAATGATAAGTACAAGAAGAAGTATAATGATAATAATTGTGATACTACTGCATCAATTTCTGGTACTGGTGACTTTATTGTTGTTTCTAATAAAAATGCGATTAATTTGACATCTCATGAGATTGATTGGGTGATAGATAGTGGTGTTTCCCTCCATGTTACTTCACAAAAGGAATTCTTTTCTACATATACCCCTAGTAATCATGGGATGTTGAAAATGGGTAATAATGGCTTAGCAGAAGTCATTTGTATTGGTGATATTTGCTTAAGGATTAGCAGTAGAGCATAATTGACATTAAAGGATGTTATATATATCCTATATATTCTGTTGAATTTGATTTCAATAAGAAACATTGATGATGAGGGCTTTTGTAGTATTTTCAATTATAGTTAGTGAAAACTTATTAGAGGCTCTTTAGCTATAATATGAGGTAAGAAATGTTCCAATTTATATTTTATGTAAGCTTCTATTGTAAAAGATGTCATGCTTGTAGTGAAAAATGAAAATTTAATTGATTTATGATATAAGTGACTTAAACATATTAGTCAAAAGGGATAAATTGTTTAATAAGGAAAAACCAACTTCTAGACATGAAGAGTGTAGTTTTAAAGAAGTGCCCTCATTGTTTTGTTGGAAAACAGAATAGAGTTACATTTAAGAGTCACCCTTTTTTTAGGAAATTAGAGTTGCTAAAATTGGTACATTTTAATGTGTGTGGTCTTTTGAAAGTATACTCGGTGGTACTCATTATTTTGTTACTTTTATTAATGATTATTCAAGGAAACTTTAAGTTTATACTTTAAAGGTTAAAGATTAGGTATTTGATGTGTTCAAACAATTTCATGCCTTGGTTGAAAGATAGCTAGGAAAAAGGTTAAAATGTGTTCGTATTGATAATGGTGTTGAGTGCAGTGGTTTATTTGATGAGTATTGTATAATAGAAGAGATCAAACGCCAAAGGACACCTTTAAAGACACCTCAATTGAATGGATTAGCTAAAAGGATTAATAGAAAATTGATTGAGAAAGTTAGATGTTTACTCTCAGATGCAAAGCTACCTAGATTCTTTTAGGGTAAAGCCTTGAATATAGTAACATATGAGATTAATCTATATCTCAGTGATGCGGAAAACCCCAAAAAAATGTAGCTTAGGGATCCAACACATACAAGGAATCAAAGAAAAACTAGAAAACCTAAACTAGAGTTTAATATCACAAACCCTAGATTCAACCTTTGAAGGAATACGAACCTAGGGTATTTAAGAAGGATATGGATGCCACAATTCAGAAAAGAAAGGAATTGGGAGTGATAAGTCGATTGGAACGCTACAAGAAGAAGTACCTCTTGATAAGTTCTTTAGTCCTTAAAAGAATCAAGAGAGAAAACCCTTACTTTTTATTTCCCTCAAAGTTGTCTGATTTTACAAAGCTTACAAGGGATGCCTATTTATAGGACAAGATAGCAATCCTAAAAAGAAACAAATTCCTACTTAGGACAAATCCTTATTTTGGAGACAAATTCCAACATAGACAATAAACTCTATTTAGGAGGGAATCCTATTACTTAGTTTGACCTATTAGGTTTTCTAATTATATTAATTAGGCTTGGACTCTTTGTAAAACTTGAATTTACAGTATTTGAAACTTGGTTGGCCTAAATGTCCTAAATTAGCCCATTTAGTGCTTTTTTAATCTTTTTGGCTCTAACTTGTATTATTGAGCCTTCTAGAATGTGCAATGGATCTCTTGCATCCATTGAAGCTTTAGCTCGTGATATTGGACCTTCTGGAATGGGCAATGGACCTTTTGCATCCATTGAAGTCTTTCACCCATTATATCTATGGTTTTTGTCATTCCCCTTCTCCTTAAAAGGATTCATCCCCAAATCATTACCTACATCAAAAGGGGAAAGATAAAAAACATTAAATGTTGCACTCACATTATACTTACCAAGAAGGTCCAATTTATAAGCATTGTCATTAATTCAAGCTACAACTTGAAAGAGACCATCTCCTTTAGGTTGTAGCTTTGAAAGCCTATAAGCTGGGAACCATTTCTTGCACATATGCACATAAACCTAATCACCAGGTTCAAACACCACCTTTTTTTGTCCTTTATTGACATGGGTTGCATGTTGCTTAGTTCGTTTTTCAATATGTTGCACCTTCTCATGCAATTTTTTTATCATGTCAGCCTTGCGCTCACCATCTAAGCTGGCATACTCATTGACAGGTATAGGTACCAAATCCAAAGGAGTCAATAGATTAAAACTATATACAATTTCAAATAGAGAGTAACTAGTAGTAGAATGAACACTCCTATTATATGCAAACTTGATATGTGGTAAACAATCTTCCCATGTTTTCAAATTTATTTGAATAATAACACATAAAAGAGTAGAAAGAGTTTGATTAACTACCTTAGTTTGTCCATCAGTTTGTGGATGACAAGTAATTGAATACAATAACTTAGTACCTAACTTTCCTTATAAAGTTTTCCAGAAGTAGCTTAAGAACTTTGTATCCTGGTTTGAAACAATGCTTCGTGGCATGCCATGCAAACGTACTACTTCTCTAAAGAATAAGTCAGTCATATTGTTTACATCATCAGTTTTATGACACGAGATAAAGTGTGCCATCTTTGAAAATCTATCAACAACAAATACAGAATCCCTACCCCTTTTTATTTGTGGCAATCCTAGTATAAAATTCATAAACAATTAACCCAGGGATAGCTAGGTATGGGTAAAAGGGTATACAAGCCATAGGATAAAACTCTAGATTTAGCCTATTTATATGTTATGCATTTCTCACTTATCCTCTCAATAGCTCGTTTCATGCGTGGCCAAAAGAAATGTTCATTTAGGACATCTAGGGTTTTCCTAACTTTGAAATGACCTATTATACCACCCTCATTAGCTTCTCTTACAACTGACTCCTTCAAAGAACTCATAGGCATGCATAAACGATTTTCCCTAAATAAGAAATCCTTATGCTTATAAAACTTCTCAAAGGCTGATGCTTCACATGCTTCATACACATTAGCAAAGTCAGGATCATTCATATAAAAATCCTTATTATGTTTAAATATTAATAAGTTTGCAGTAAGTGTAGAGATAAGGGTATACTTGCGAGATAATGCATCAACTACCACATTTTCCTTACTTTGTTTATATTGGATGATGTATGGAAAGGTCTCAATGAATTCAATCCACTTGGCATGTCTTTTGTTTAACTTTCTTTAGCCCTTTAAATGCTTTAAAGATTCATGATCAATATGGATGACATACTCCTTGGGTACCTTTCCTTCATTAATTAGGTACCAAGTAAACAGCTCCAATGCCAATACTTGAAGCATCACACTCAATCTTGAAAGCTTTCACAAGTTAGGTAATGCAAGTAAAGGTGCAGAACTTAATTTTTCCTTGATGTAATTAAAATCCTTGTCTTGGTCATTACCCCACCTAAAACTTATGTTTTTTTTTTTTTATAAGCTCAGTGAGTGGTGTAGCAATGGTGCTAAAGTCTTTAGCAAAGCGTTTATAGAAATTAGCTAGACCATGAAAGCTACGCACGTAACTAATTGATTTAGGTGTAAGCCAATTATGAATTTCCTTAACTTTTTCCTCATGATAGCCTTCATCTCCTCCCATGCATCAATAGGTCGCTTATGGTTCCTTCTTTTAGTCAAAATAAGTTGATCCCACTAAATAATAGCATAATCAGTAAATTCAACTACAACAAGCTTTACCTTTTTCTCCTCAGAATAATTGTGGTAGTCAAAAACCAATTCAACCTTCTTCTCCTATTCTAAGTATGTATTAAGATCATTCTTACCTTGGAATGGAGGAATTGTCATTTTAATATTACCCAAATTACGGTCGTAGGTGTCTTACCTCTTAAATTCTCTTCGATCCCTTCTATTGTTAACAGTTCCAACCATCGTAATTTGATTGTCAAATTCATCATCTTTATGGTTATAGGCATGTCTTAATTGCCATCTTGCTTTAAGAGCCTCATATTCCCCATGTCTCTTTTGCAACTTTGCTATTGTATTGGCTTGCTTCTCTATCCTCTCCTTCATATCATCAAATCTGGTATTCATCCTCTCAAATTGTTGTTGATAGCTTTGATCATAAAGGACACATCACCAGTTCCCTCCTGAGTTGCACCTTTGTCTTTGGACGTTATAGTATTACTTCTACATAAAACAAATAGGATACCTCATAGAACACTCCCTTATGTGTGTCACTGAAAAGATGGTGTCACACTCCCTCGTGTTTACACTCTTTATGACTTTTTCTTTATATGAACTTTCACTTTTACCTTTTACTACTTAGATTTCCCTTTCAGCTCTATAAAGAACTAAACAACGTAAATTAAGGGTATTGATTTTGAACAGAATAAGATAAATGATGTAAAATTGAACAAATTGAAGAATAAGGAATAAAAAATGAAAAAGATGTCAAGACAAACAGATTTAATGAACTAAACTCACAAAATCAAGATAAGGGTAGTATAACCTAGAGGACAAACTTGGGTAACAAAATAAGAAAATAGATGGTAGAATTAGAGTTGAGTAAGAAAACTTTATTATTATTATAGGCAATATGATCAAACTGTTAACCTTATCAATAACTTGAATTTGATGTTTTCTTTCTTTTTCTTTGTTTTTTCCAACACAAAACAATAATAGAATACTTAGACATAGCAATTGGATTGAAATTAGCATGTTTATGAGCTTAAACAAACAAGTAAAGAGAGAAGGATTACAAACAAATAGATTTATGTATTTGAATGGTAATGCACATAATAGACAAACTAAATAGAAATAAATAAATCACAAGGTAGAAAATTAAAGAGTGAGTGGATTCAACATGATTTAGAACCTGGCTCTGATACTAACTGATGCGGAAAACCCTAAAAAGGCATGGCTTAGGGACCTCGTGCATATAAGGAATCAAAGAATAACTAGGAAAGCTAAACCAGAGTTTAATATCACAAACCCTAGACCCAACCTTTGAAGGAACATAAACTTAGGGTATTTAAGAAGGATATGGACGCCACACTCCAGAAAAGAAAGGAATTAGGAGTGATAAATCAATTGGAATGCCACAAGAAGAAGTACCTCTTGATAAGTTCTTTAGTCCTTAAATGAACCCAGAGAGAAAAACCCTTACTTTCAATTTCACTTAAAATCGTTTCATTTTCCAGAACTTACAAGGAGTGCCTATTTATTGGCTAAGATAGCAATCCTAAAAAGGCACAAATTTCTACTTAGGAAAAATCTTTATTTTGGAGGAATTTCTAAATATGGACAAATTCTAACATAGATAATAAACTCCTATTTAGGAGGGAATGCTATTACTTAGTCTGATATATTAAGTATTTTAATTATATTAATTAGATCTGGACTCTTTGTCAAACTTAAATTCGCATCATTTGAAACTTGGTTAGGCTGAATGTCCTGAATTAGCCCATTTAGTGCTTTTTTAATCTTTTTAGCTCTAGCTCGTGATATTGGGCCTTTTGGAATGTGTAATAGATCTCTTGCATCCATTGAAGCTTTAGCTCGTGTTATTGGGCCTTCTTGAATGTGCAATGGACCTCTTGCATCCATTGAAGCCTTCCACCCATTATATCTCTAGTTCTCATCATTTAGTATTCTTTTGTAAGGTGATGTTCCGACCAAAATTTAGTTCAGTAAGGAAGTCTCTTATGATCATTTGTACGTCTTTGGTTGTAAGGTTTTTGTTCATATCCTTAAAGATGAGTGAGCAAAGTTAGATGCAAAGACACGACAATATATCTTTCTTGGTTATGGTGAAGATGACTTCAGGTATCAATTGTATTATCTTGTTCAAAGTAGAGATGTTGTGTTTTTTAAGGATCAGAACATTGAAGACATTGAGAAGGCAACTATTTAGGCTAATGATAACCTTGTTGATATTAATCCAATTCCTTAGGCACTTGCAGATGATTCAAGTGATGCTGAATATGAAATTTAAGAATATAGTGAGAATATTCAGTAGGATCATAATTTATAGGGTGCAAACAAAGTTTTCAGCCACAAAAGTCAAACAAAGTTTCAGTATCTTTTACTTGGTACTCTTTTGATGAGATTGTGTTATTAACTGATGAGGGAGAACTTGATTGTTATGAAGAAGTAGTAGAAAGTAAGCATAAGCAGTATTATTAAATAGATATTATGACAAATACGATGAAATCCTTGCATGACAACTCTATTTATGAATTAATAAAGCTACCTAAGGGCAAAAAAACATTAAAAAATTGGTGGGTTTACTGGGTGAAGTAAAAAGAAAATACTTCACATCCACGATATAAAGCTAAATTAGTTTTCAAAGGATTTAGTCAAAACAAAGTGTTGATATTAATGATATCTTCTCACCAATGGTCAAAATGTCTTTCATTTAAGTTGTGTTGAATTTAGCTACATGTCAAGACTTAGAGATCGAGTATATGGATATGAAAACAACTTTTCTTTATGGTGACTTAAAAGAAGAAATTTATATGGAACAACTATAAGGCTTAGAAGTTTAAGGAAAAAATGATTATGTATGCAGATTGAAGAAGAGTTTGTATGGTTTAAAACAAGCTCCCAGACATTATTAGTACAAGAAGTTTAAGTTTGTTATGGAATAGTAGGGGTATAAGAAGATAACTTCTAATCATTGTGTTTTTGTACAGAGATTCACTGATGATGATTTTATCATTTTACTGCTTTATGTTGATGACATGCTTATTATTAGTTGTAATACTAATAGAATTGATAGGTTAAAGTGAGATTTGAGCAAATCTTTTGTCGTGAAGCATTTAAGACTAGTAAAGAAGATCCTCGGCATATCAATTACTTGAGATAAGAAAGAAAAAAAGTTGTATTTGTCTCAAAAGTAGTATATTAAAAAGGTACTTTAAAGGTTTAACATGGATAAGGTTAAAGTGGTTAGCACTCCTCTTGTTACAAGAGATGCTGAGAGTTTCTTTTTGCATCAATTGTGGTTAATTTGATGTATACAATGGTGTGTATTAAGCCTAATATAACATATGTAGTTGGTGCAGTTAGTCGATTTCTTTTAAATCTTAGTATGGAGTACTAGAATGTAGTAAAGTGGATATTGAGATATCTACAAGGCTTTACTAATGTCAAACTTTGTTTTGGGAGTAATAAGCCTACTTTTATTAGATTTACTGATTCAGATATGGTTGGTGATATTGATTTTATAAAGTCTACTTTAAGTTATTTGATTACTCTTGCAAGAGGAGCAGTTAGTTAACAATCAAAGTTATAAAAGTGCATTGCATTATCAATTATAAAAGAGAGCTCATTATTATAAATAAAGTAGCTAAAAAGTTAATATAGATGAAAAGATTCTTAAAGGAGCTTGGTTTTGAGCAATCAAAGTATATGTTGCATTGTAACATCCAGAGTGCAATCTATCTTGGTAAGAATATGATTTTTTTATACTATCAAAATATATTTATGTATGTTGAGTTCATCTTTGATAGTTAGTGTTGGATCTGTTGTCAACACCATCTCACACAGTTATATGTGCTAATTTGATGTTAATAATGCCATTTAAATGTAATGAGTTCATTGGGAGAAACCAGTGATGACTGGTTAACCTTGGCATTGAGGAGTCAATGTTGACCATTGACTCTAAATTTTAGGAAGTTAATGTTAACCATTGACCTTAAATTTTAGAACTTAAATCTAGTCGTTGATTGTAGGGCAATATGTGAGAATTAACGATGACCGTTGATGATCATATAACCCTAATCCCAAAGCTCTATAAATACCCTTAAGTGTCTTGTAAAAAGTAGAAAAGAGGCTGCAGAAAATTGAGTGAATGGCAAAAAGAGGTGAGTGGCAAACCAAAGGAAAAAAAAGGAGGTGAATGGCAAAAAGGAGGCAGCCACTAAGCAAGGCAAGTAGCCAAGGAGAGAGCAGCAACCAATAAGGAAAGTAGGCAAGGCATCCGGCCAAGGAGAAAAGAAAAGAAGGCAAGGCCAGCCAAGGTGAAAGCAGTAGCCATCAAGGAGAAGTAGCAAGATAGCCAGCCAAGAAGAGGTAGAGCAATAGCAGAAAGGTCTTACACTAGCAACCAATACACAGGAATAATAACAGGGATGTGAAAAAAATAGCTACAACATGTAGGGAGAGCAGTAGTGGCACAAGAAAACAGCTGCAGCGTGCGGGGATAACAGCAGTAGCACAAGCAATTTGCTACAGTGCATGGGGAGAGAGCAATGGTGGCACAAGAAAGCTGTTGTCCATACATGTTATCCATGCGCATTGCAGCACGTGCACTGCTACAACAAACACAACACACATGGATAGCAAGAATAACGGGTGCGGACAACAGTTGCAGTGCACGCAGACAACAGGTGTAGAGAGCGCAGACACCAGCCACAGCACACGCGGATAATAGGCATAGGGAGTGCAGACACCAACCACTGCGCACACGAACAATAAGTGTAAAGAGTGTGGACAGTGGCCACACAGCACGTGCAGAGAGCGCAGACACTAGCCACAACTCGCATGAACAATAGGTGTAGAGAGCGCAGATAGCAAGTGCAAAGAGCATAGACAGCAAGCATAGTATGTGCAGGCAGCAACAACGCTACATACAGAAAACATTCACAGTGCATACAGACACCAGTGGACAAACACTAAAACGTGTATGAACAACATTAATAGCGCTCGCGGATAGCAGTGGCAGTCCGTATGGATATCATTAGCAGAGTGTGCAGCTAGCAATAGCAGTGCGTGTGGACAGCAGCAGTAGTGCGCGGGTAATACCAACAACGGGTGAGATAACACAAGTAGTGAAGGAAGAAAAATATTCATATTTTGCTTTAGCAAACTGTACACATTAAGCAATTGTTCTCTAGGAAAGTTTTTTTTTTTTTTATAAATTTCTTGATATATTTGTTAAAAAACAGGATGGAATACCCTTAAAGTGATTAGGAAATCAACTCTTTGAAGGAGTGATCCTTCCACAACATTAGTGTATCCTTTGATAACAAAAGTGGATTGTGTGATTTAGGAGTGATCCTATCATATCGTAGACATAATTCACACATTGTGAGTGAATCGCGTGAAAAATTATTGTGTGCTCGTAGGTACTTGTGCATTGTTTCTTATTTGTATGGTCACGCTCACATAAAGGAGAAAATTAAAAATTAGATCATTGACTTTAATAAATCATTGAGGTTAAAGCCGAATCAATTTGTAAAAAGAGGATATCTTATACTAATTCTCTCCCCTCTTAGTGTGAGACCTAAACCGGTCTTCATTAATATATAGTATTATTTGATACACGATACTCTTGACTCTAAACAACTAGTACCTAAAAAAAAATTATATGGATGGTAATGCTATTGATATGTTAATAATAGTATTGTTAAGAAGAAAGTTTAAGTTGTATTGTTTGTTTATTGAGATAGTCAATAGTTTCACATAGTCAGGAGGGAGAGGGGGAGAATTGCTAAGTATTACTCTTAAATGGAAGGAACCTTTGAAAAAATAAAAAAGGAATTGACTTAATGAGGTATAAATACCTCATTTAGATTAGGTTTAAAAATAAAAAAGTTGATAACAAGGTTGCCAGTCGAAAAAGAAAAAAAAAAGGAAAGAAAAATAGAGGAGAGAATCCAGTAAGAGAACCAATCCTTCCTTTAAAAATATAACAATGAATCTTTATTCGATTGAACTAAACTTTTGCTGATAGATTGAGGATATCTTGTTCTTCGTTCTGAACATTTCAATCAACCTTGTAATTAAAAGGTCGTTTGTAGTCCGATTAAGTTGTCTTTGGTCAGTTGAGGACACATACTTCTTGATTTTGGACAATTGGATCGTGATTTGGCTTTATGTAAAGATAGATTTTTATCTCAAAATTGTGATCATTTATTTTTGGTAATACTATGTTCTCTGGTAGTATAGATGAATATTAATTTATGATTTGATTGAAATAAAATTTGGATACTCAGAAAGGGACATTTGAAATTTTATCCTGAATGGTTGTATTGGTGATTGAGTTATTGTTGATAAAAAATATCTTTTATATTAGTTAACTCATTTGACATTTCCTTTTGATTCAAATTGAATTTGTTCGATTTGATTGATATAACTGAAGTTATATATTTTTTTTATATTTACTTGTTAATTATAGTAAAGTTGATTTTTAAATTGGTGTATGACGTGATTTTTACTCTTTAATTTAAAATAAATTTTTCAGGTAAAAAAATAGGTGTACTATTATGTAATTATTTAAATTATTATATTTATTATTCATCAAATAAGTGATAAAGTGCTCTTTGGCATCTCTATACTGATCACAGAACTAGCATACTCAGGACTATTTACATTGACCTTAAACCCCAATAATTTTTTGCATGAATTCGGCTGATCCTTGGGGCACCTGCCAGGTTATCTCCGGCTTTGCCTTATTTCCATAATCACTAACTGCACGCGACAACAGTGGTGACCATGAAGACGGAGATGATGGCATGTAGCCTTTGAACGCAAATCTTGACCATTGATTGTCAATCGCGTCTTTGATGAGAGATGGATGATCGGCCCAATTGAACAAAGATTTTGTTGACACTCTACGTCAAAAGACGCGATGGTTTCCTCTTGTTTTGCCGTTTGATCGAGTCGGATGTTGATTTAAACTCCCTTGGAGAAGCTTTCCGATCCAGTTTGCAAGTTTCCATCTGGGCTTCTCATTGAATCGCATTCTTTGAAACAGAAACATCGGCAGCTGAATACGAAGAGAAGGATGGCCAATATTACAGTGGACCCTCCTGCCAACAGAATATGTGTCCACACAAGCATTTCTTCTCCTACTTTCTTTTAAAATCTCTGTTCTTTGCTTTTTTATTTTCTTATTTTTTTGAAGACTTATTTCTTGTTACTTTATTTTGATTATACAGGAAATTCTTGCGCTCTTTGCCTTGGCTCAAGAGCACTAGCGACCGCCTGCCCTCTGTTGAAACAATCTATATGGGTTCAATTCACTTAATTAGCGAGAGAGAGAGAGATGTAATTGTAAATGAAAAGAAGGATCCTTCTTTTTGTCGCACAGAACAAGAACCAAAAAAAAAAAAAAAAGGAGAAAAGAAAAATGAAAAACAATGTAGGACAGGAAGAGTGTTTGACAAAGACGAGGATTGCTGCAACTATTTTATGGTTACGCCTTACATGAAGAAAATGAGAAATGTTCACTATTATGTTTTGACTCGCAAATATGTTTGAGTACAAGACATTGTTTCTGTCTGGAATCGTATCGCTGGCTAAAATTATTATCTAATGCAGAAAATTCATAGAAAAAAGGATATTGGCTATGCTTATTTGCAGAGAATGTTGCAAACAAAGTTTTTGGCATTCGTAATAGGCGGCCGGACACGAACGTTTGAGAACCAGGCGGCGACAAAATCTTTGACATAGAACTTGGGCTCCATCACATATGGGCCTCGTAGACCACCTCATAAGCGAACTTGAGTGGATGCATTGGAATTTTGACTGAATAGCAGCAGATAATATTTCAGGCAGACCACGTAATGGTACAATTGGCATTGGAAAGCCGAATAATTTTAGGATGTCAGAAAAGAGAAGCATGGTAGTATGGCAATCGCGTTTCCGCAAGAGGGGCGTTCGTGAAAGATAAAGCTGAGTTATGAAAGAAAAAAAAAGAAAGGAACGACTCACCTTGTGGTCATCAATTGTGAAATAAATATAAAGATTGATTTTTAGTGTTAGAAAATTCTTCGTATTTGCTGGTTCGTAAGATAATTGAGGAGTAAATGAATTAGGTTATTTCAATTTGATTGCTCAATTCACACTTAATTTAAAATTTTAAAATAATAATAAGATAATTAATAATAAAAATAACAAATTATGTAAATGATTAAAAATAACAAGATAAGAAAAGAAGAAGTGCACATGGTGTTTTGTATTAATCTAGCTCAAATTGATAGCCAATATTTACTCCTTAAAATCCATTTTTCGATAGTTTAATTTCACTAATTCAGATAAATCTTTATGCTAGGTTATTTTGATTTAAAAAATAATAAAATTTTTGTAAAACTTTTATAAGAATTTATGGTTCTTTATAACTTAAAGACTTATGTCCTGTTACTTATTATTATAATACTTTTACTTTTGTATAATATCAACTAAATACTCTTACTTTTTCATAATCTTAATTAGTGTACGAATTTAATTTTTATATTTTAGAGTTTTTGTTTTTTTATCTTTTTTTTTCATCTGCAATTAAGTTTAATACAAAACATTTAGTATATTTCTACTTTCTTTACACATTTTTTTACACTTTTTTCACTTTACAAAAATAAGGTTTTATAACTCTTTTATTGACAAAATAATAAACTATGATTCATTTCCATAAGAAAATTAATTTTCAAAGCAATTAATAAAAATAATATAGTATAAAAGGTTGTCTTTACCTTGTAAATAAAGAAATAATTAGTAAAATTAAATTATTAAAGGAAAAATCTTGAATAATGGATAGAGACATTTGGTTTGAAATGAATTATTATAAATCATTATGTATGCTTTCTTTTCTCTTTACTTATTTACTCTTAACCATTTACATTATTTATTTTATTATTATTTAGGTTATCTTGATTATTACTTTTTTAAAAGTTAAAATTAAGTGTAAGTTGAACAATCAAATTAAATATAGTCAATTCACCCTTTCTTTTAAATTTGCATTTAAGATACAAAAAGAAAAATTTATTTATGCAAATAATATGAGTGATTATGTTCAATCCAAATTTGTTATTGATTGGTCTTTGAGAATAAAAAAATAAGTTAAACTTTTTTAAGTCTTCAATAAACTTTAAGATGAAAATTTAAAAATTTTTTATTTTCCTTTTTCAGATGAAAATTTTACTTAAGTTTATGTAAAGTAACATTATGAGCTTTTCACAAATGTTCACTTTCTTGTATATGTGATTTACTTTTTTTTAATATTTTATTTTCATGCTATATTACTTTAAAATGAGCATTAAGATTACTAAATTTGGTTATTTATTTGAATATTTTTTTTTGTTTATGCATTCGAGCATACTAATTATCTCAGTATCATCACACAAATTATAATCAAAACTTCCTTCACCATCTTTTTTTATATGGTACAATAATTTGCTTTATCATTGGAGGATTCGTTGTTTGAATCACTAGAATTATCCCAAGTGGTCATGTAAGCTTTCTTAGTTAACTTCTTATCATTTCTCTTATTTGGACAAGTTGCCGTAATATATCTAAGTTTGTTATAGGTGTTACAAACAATGTTTTTTTTTTTTGTCCATTATGTTTGGTGGATCACTTAAATGACTTTCTATCCATTTTTTTTTAAAATAAAATTTTAAGCAAGCATTACGAAATCCTTTTGGTCTTACTTACTAAATAAGCTATTATCTTTGTTGTCTTCTTGATCATCTTCAATTGCTTTTCTAGTTAAGATGAAAGACTTAAATGCCACACTTTTCTTTTCCTTTGTGACTTTCTTTTTAAATGTCATCTTGTTAATGAGTAATGTGCTTACTAACTTATTTAAGAGTAGTATGTTTAGGTTTTTTAATTCTAAAATTACAATTGCCTTTAAGTTCCATAATTTTGGGAGTGACTTGAATAATTACTTGATGATTTTTGCATTATTAAGGTTATTTTCAAGATTTTTCAAAGTATTAATAACATGTTAGTAAATTTTAAATACAATTCAATAATGTTCTCATCATTGTTCATTTTAAATAATTCATACTTACGTATAAAGATGTTAATCCTATTGTTTTTAACTTAGATGATTTCTTTGCATATTAACATAAGATTATCCTTTATCTTTTTAGCAAACTAACAAGATGAGATAAAATTATGCTTATCTAGGATCATAAAGTAATAAAGCAAGTATTTGGTTTTGAAATTAAGATTTTGAATTTTGAAATCTTTTAAGGTGTACTCACATTTGATTTTTTCAACAGTTACTTTATTTTTCTAAAACCTTAAGAAATGATTGGTCAAATAGAAGAGTTATAGTATTGAAAGTACATAATCATTTTATTTTTTTTAATAGCTAAAATTTATGACATTAAAGATAAGAATTCTAAAAAGCTTACCATTTTCAAGATGACACATGTGGAAAGGAAGTTATAGATCCATTATAGGTGATGAAACTAGTGATTTAGAGACTCAATTTTCATATTAATTGTTGATCCAAAAATTATCTAAGAATAAGGACAAATTGAGTTGACAAAGGACACAGATATTGAATGCATGTATAATGATGAGTAAAATGATTACAACAAAAAAATTTAATGTGACTTGTAAATGGATTAATGTAATTACAATAATTTATATAAATGTTTATATTGACTAAAGATAAGAAAGTAAATCAATATACCAAAAGAATGGTTAAGAACCCATTTAAAAACTCAATATAAATTTACCGTAAGGATGGACTTGGTTGCTACATGGATAGGTATTTATATACCAAAAGAATGGTTAAGAACCCATTTAAAAAGCTAGTCATTGGATAGACTATACAAGCACCTATTATTAGTGATGAATATGGGCTTGATATTTGGTTTGGAAAAGATTATCCTACCATAAAAACCTTTCTTGTAGGGTGAATTTTGAACATTACATAAGTCTTCTTGTTGTTAGATATAATCTTGATATTTAAGATTTTTAAATTTAGTTTGGACAAGATTTTTCAAATCAATTTTATTTTCTTTTTGATAAAAATATGAATGTTGTATAATTAAAAACAAAAAAATAGAAAACCCAATAATGATGTCTTTAATTTTTACCCAAAAGGGAAAATTTTTTAAGTTTAAAAAGCCCTGCCACAACTTATCTTGGTGGCATCATGGTATTCATTTTGGACCAAGAAATTATTTTCTTAATTAGAGCTTTAACAAAGATTTTGTTTTAAGTATTGTACAAATTGTACCATAAATAAATTGAATCAAGATGAAAGGTTCCATTGGCATTGCAAGTTACAAAAAGAAAATAAAAAGGGAGTCTTTCCAATAAAACAAAAATTTTTAATCAAAATTTTGTAAAGACACATTTTTTAAATTAAATTTTAACAATATAAATTAAATTTTTTAATTTATCACATTGAATTTCAATATTTTTTTCCTCATATCTTCAAATCCACCTGTGACAAACGAATTATAGATGACAAAAAAAAAATAAAGTTAATAGTATGACCAAATAAATTAAGAACCCATTTTTTGAGTGTGTTCAAAAATAATTTTACCATGTTCTCCAGCTTATACAGTGCTTCTACTTATAACTTGTTATTCCTGTAACCTTGTAAGGGTTGTAATTATTGTTAACTAGGTTTAAGTGTGCAAGACAGTAAAACTATATAGAAAGGCAAGATGGTAAAAACCACATGAAGGGACAATAACGTAAAAGCTTCATGGATAAAATTACTACAAGTAAGCCCTATTAGAATTTCATGGAAGATAGTATATAAAGATCTTGAAAGACAAAATTAGGGTAAAGCCAACACAATTAAATACACACACAAAAGTGTGTAGACGACCAAATAGAGAAAATAGAAAAAACAACATACTACCAAATCACACCGATAGTAAGAGAACAGCAAAACAAGGGATGACAAAATAGAAAAGAGAAGGTCGGCAATTGAAGAAATCGTAGCTGTACAGTGCAGTTATCGAGTGAATAGTAGTCGTCGAGTGAATTGTAGTTGTCATCGGAAAAGAGGAGAGGTCAGTAAATTGAGCAAATCAGCAAACTGTGTGACAGCAAAGAGGTAGAGAGAGAAACCCGACGGCCAAAATAGATGACTGGGCTGAACGAGGAACAACCGTCAAGAGAGAGAAAAGGGAGACAGTCAAGCTGAACAAAGAACAACCTTCGACAAAGAGAGAAAGGGGAGACGACCGAGCTGAACGAAGAACAACTATCTAGAGAGAGAGAAAGGGGAGATGGCTGAAAAAGTGAGCAGAACAGCAAAAATAGACAACTGGCTAAAACCCAAAACAACCAAATTGGAGTCAATGGGAAGGCAAGAAAAAGAAAATATGGCTAAAATCAAAGATGGCTGGATGGTAGAATAGAGGTGAACGACCAAAGAAGAGTGAACGACTGGATGGTAAGAGAGAGAAATTTGGCTGGACAACAAGAGAGAGAGAAACATGAGGTGAGCCGTGAGATAAGGAGATAGGTGAGACCAGGAGACAGTAAAAGCAGGAGTTGTATGAGACAACGTAAAGAAGGAATTTAGCGAAGTATTGAAAGAATTCAACGTATTTCCAGATTTATTCAAGAGAGGTTAGAGAGCGTTGCAACGAACTTCTCAACGGCAGTGGAGCAACCTTTCAATTCAATAGAGGCAAGACAAACTAGAAGAAGGGTAGACACAGTAAGTAACACTCTTTGTATTGTATTTACTTAGTAATTGCAATATCGAAAGGAGTAGATTAAAACATCCATTGTAACTGAAATTCTCAAGTATAGTGGATAATCTCGATAAGAGAGAGTCCCTACCACCGTGGATGTACGTTACGTTGATGGAACCACATAAATCTCATGTGTCCTTAATTTGCTTTACGTTTTGTGAATTTAATTGAATTGTGAATGTAGATAAAATATCAACCAACCCATAACCTAACGAAAACTTAAACAAGAACATCTGAATTGTCTATTAGGCAAGGTGTCTGAAAGGTAACTTTAGGGACTATTGTGATCAATAGGTAATAATAGATCTACCTTAGTCGAGTTTGAGAAAGAGTTCGCTTTTAAAAAGAGGTTAAAGTTGTTCAATTTCCTGCATATTGCGAATTGTGGTGATACTAATCTACTCCCCTCTCAATATCACAAAATAGTAGATCTTAGGGAGAAATCGTGAACTTTAATTGGTATCAGAGCACAAGTTCACCAGTTTGAAACTTAATAGCTTGGTGTACTAGTTTGAAGGGATTTAGAAGTTTGACTTGTTCAGTATACTGAGAAATGGAAGTCGATACTAGTACCAACACCACTTACAATAAAAAGGTTCCAATCTTTAATGGAACCAACTACCATATATGGAAAGCGAGAATGCAGGTGGTATTTACAACCATGGGCATAAACGTGGTGAAATGCATACATGAGGGTTTTGTGGCTCTAGAAGAAGGTAAAGACTAACCCCATGGGAGTTAAGACAGTTTGAGATAAATGGGAAGGTCTTAAATATCATCATTTTAGCATTGATAGATATTGAATATGCTAAAGTTATGAACTGCAAATCTGCTAAGGAGATATAGGACAGATTGCAAAAAGTCTATAAAGGTGATGGAAGAATGAAGGAGGCCAAGTTTCAAGTTTTCAAGGAAAGATATGAATCTCTCAGAATGCATAAAAATGAGAAATATAAGAGTTCTTCAATAGGGTTATTGACGCTGTAAATGACCTAAAAAGTCATGGGAAGAACAAGAAGGATTCATTGATTGTGAATAAAATTTTGAGAATTTTGCCTGAGAGATTTGCCTCAATGGTAGTAGTCATAGAGGAGAGTAGAGATCTTAATTATATGTCTCTGTATGATCTCTAGTGCAATCTTATTGCATATGAGATGAGGATAAAATTAGCTAAAAGCTTTGTAACATCGAAGGTATCAAAGGAAGCAGCTTTCAAAACTATAAAACACTTAAAAATAAAAGAAAAGGAAGAATCATCCAGTGAGGATGATGATGACGATGAGGACGAAAGTAAGGTGAAGTATTGACTTACTTTACAAGGAAATTCAAAAAGGGGTCTAAGAAGGGAAAAAGACAGTTGTCCTTGAGATGTTATTGGTGTGGGTAGACTGGACACTTTGCTTCTTAGTGCAAAGTGAAACTTGATGATGAAGATAAGGATGGTGATGATGAGTCAAATTCAAAATGGAGAAGACCATCATTCAAATCAAAGAAGTCCAGCAAGAAGACTGCCAACCCACAGAAGAAGAAGAGAGGCTCATTCAAGAGTTATATGAGTCAAATATAAGAAGCTAATAAGGAGGAAGATGAAGAAACATCAAATGAGCATGCCTTTATGGAATCAGTTAAAGGTGGTAGTTCAACCTCTAAAGAGGAAGAAGAGTCAGATCTTGAAGCTGAGTTGGAAGCAACTTCAAAAGAGATAATCAGAAGGGGCAGAACCATAAGAAGGTTAGAGGTCTATATAAAACAAATTGAAGCAAAGTTTGAGGAAGCTGAAAGTCAAAAGGATGAAATAAGGGCTGAACATATTGATTTGAAGAACATATCAAAATATGTGAAAACCTTACAATAGAGCTTGACTCAAAGACTTCAACAATTGAAGAAATAAAGATAGAGTTGCTAAGACTTTAGCAACAACTCAAAAAGAGTGAGGAGAACTTGCAGAAGTTTGAAGTGGTAGGAAAAACAAGTTCTGCAAGAGAAAAGAAGAATGAGACTTTGCCACAGAAGTTGAAAGAGAAGGCTGTGACTCAAGTGAAGATAACTAAAGAAGAGAAGACAGTTATTAAACCAAAGTCAGGGCTAAAATGATGTATATGGTTAAAGAGTAGCAGCCCATAACTACTACATCTCAGAAAGAAAAGAAAGTCAGCTAGCAGAGGGCTACAACTGAACAAAAGAAATAGAATAAGGTGACTGAAATGAAAGTCACATAAGCAAAGAAGCCAGCTACATTGCCTACACAGTAAGTGATGAACAAAAGAAGACAAGCTGTGATTAGACCTAAGAAGAGGCAGTTTCAAGGTTATTACTTTTATTGTGGAGTTTGGGGTCATAGGGCGAGTAACTGCTAGTGGAGAAGGCCAGTATGTTTCTAACTTGAAAAGATATGATGCTACATATAGGGGGGAGACAATACAAAATTCAAAGGAGAACACTTGTCGTGAGTTCTTAATGTTGTAAAAAGCAAGGACACACTGTGGTTTCAAAGAACAAGTTTGCTGTATTGGCAGACTTGGAATAGTGTGAAAGGTGCTAGCAGGATGGCCATAATGCCAAGAGATGCATGACACTTCTCCTTGAATAAGAGAAGGCACTCAATGGCACAGTAAAAATAAGCGGTGCAATCAAAGCTGAGAAAAAGGAGAAAGTTATCTTTGAGCCAGTTCAAAAGAAGGAATATAAAGCTAAAATGGAGGTGGCTAATAGAGCTGAAATTACACTCAAAGCTGACTACAAGGATAAGCAGTGGATCGTTGATAGTGGATGCACTTCACACATGACCAGAGACAATAGTAAATTGTCAAAGCTAAACAAGTCAAGAGAAGGTAGAGTCAAGTTTGACAATGATGATTCATTTAATATCAGTGGTTAGGGGCCAGTAAACATTACAAGAGGAAAGCTGAAAGATGTTTTGCACATTGAAGGACTTAGATATAATCTAGCATCCGTTAGTAAACTATACAGTGAAACCATAAGATAATATTCACAAAAATAGGTTGCTAAGTAAAGAGTAAAGAAGGAAATAGTGTTGTAATCGAGAAGAAAACAGTTGAAAATTTGTATGTGATTGATGAAGAAAGAGAACCTCTTGCAACTAAGACCGTACAAGAAAGAAAGCCAAAGAAAATGTGGACCAGTGCTCATCAAGAAAATCAGATCATAGGTAACCCATCAGCAGGAGCTACAACAAGAAAAAGAATTGTGTGAGCTACTGCGTTACTCTCACAAGTTGAACCTAAATCTGTTAAATAGGCTACATAAGATCTAACTAAATCTCTATCCATATAGCTGTTTAAAAAGCACAGAATGAGTCTGTTTGTGCGAATGCCTCCTCAAGCTTGAAAATCAGGCGAATCTTCCATCTCTACTTTGCGAGTTTTTTCAGATTTGTAATTGGTTGGCAAAGGGGGAGAGAAGCAACAGTGTAGAGGGAGCTGTTAAGAAAGGGGAAGTGCATATTTAGGGGGAGTTGAAATTACTGCATAGTGGCTTTTGTTATGAGTGTTGCCAACAATTACAAAGGGGGAGATTATTGTTCCCACAGCCTTGTATGGATTGTAATTGTTGTCAACTAGGTTTAAGTGTGCAAAAAAGTAAAGCCATATAGAAGGGCAAAAAGGTAAAAGCCAGATGGAGGGGCAATAACGTAAAAGTCATATAGAAGGGCAAGATAGTAAATTTGTCATAAGTACTACTAAATAGACCAACGCGATTGAATACACGACAAAACATAAAAGTGTGTAGACAGCTAAATAGAGAAAACAGAAAAACACAACACACGGCCAAAGTACACCAACAGTAAAAGAATGGTAGAACAAGGGATGGCAAAATATAAAAGAAAAGGTCAACAATTGAAGAAATCGTAGCCACACAGTGCAGTCGTCGAGCGAATAGTAGCCATCGTCAGAAAAGAGGAGTGGTCGATAAATTGAGCAAATCGGAGCAAACCATGTGAAAGCAAATAAGTAGAGAGAGAAACCCAATGGCCAAAACAGATGACCGAGCTAAACGAAGAACAACTGTCGAGAGAGAGAGAAAGGGTAGACGGTCAAAAAAGTGAGTAGAACGACGAGAAAAAGAAACCTAAGAACGGCCAAATCAGAGTCGATGGGAAGGAGAGAAAAAGAAAATACGACCAAAATCAAAGACGGCTAGATGGCAGAACAGAGGTGAACGGCCAAAAAAGAGTGAACGACTAAACGGTAAGAGAGAGAAATCTAGCAGGACAGCAAGAGAGAGAGAACATGAATGGCAAACCAGAAACGTGAGGTAAGCTGTGAGACGATGAAAGCAGGAGTTGTATGAAACAACGTAAAGAAAAAATTCGACAAAACATTAAAAAAACTCAACGTATTTTCAGATTTCTTCAAAAGATGTTAGAGAGCGTTGCGGTGAACTTCTAAGTGGTAGTGAAGCAGCCTTTTAATTCAATAAAGACAAGACAAGTTAGAAGAAAGGTAGACATAGTAAGTGACACTCTTTGTATTATACTTGCTTAATAATTACAATATTGAAGGAGCAAAGGATAAAGACATTCATTGTAACTAAAATTCTCAAGTATAATGGATAGTCTTGGTAAGGGAGAGTCCCTACCACCGTGGATGTACGTCACATTGATGGAACCACGTAAATCTCATGTGTCCTTAATTTACTTTACGTTTTGTGATTTGAATTGAATTGTAAATGCAGCTAAAGTATCAACCAACTCATAACCTAACGAAAACCTAAACAAGAATATCCGAATTGTCTATTAAGCAAGGTGTCTGAAAGGTGACTTTGGAGACTATTGTGATCAATAGGTAATAATAGATTTACCTTAGTCAAGTCTAAGAAAGAGTTTGCTTTTAAGAAGAGATTGAAGTTATTTATTTTCCTACAAATTGTGAATTGTGGTGATACTAATTCACCCTCTCTCAGTATCATACTAGTAGATCTTAAAGAGAAGTCAGAAACTTCATAACTAATGCAAAATTTTTAGTGTAAAGGAATACTTAGAATAATAAAAACATACTACAAAGAAATATGATCGATTATATACCAATTCCATTAAATTGGCATGTCAAAATATATAACACACAATCTAACAATATCCATTAGTCAATATGCATCAAAATTTTCCTAAAATTATGCCTAGTTAGTATGCAGTACCACATTTATAAGATTTAAGATACGAGCAACTCCAACTAATCCGATGTGACGGAGACTTTTAGCCCCTTCAAACCTGTGAACTTTACACCGTAAGTTGATGCTCCCATGCCTCAGTATTGAGAACGAGGAGCACTATCACAGTGAATATTTTTCAAAAGGAATTAGAAGTTTTGAACATTGAAATCTCGAAATATAAAAATTGCGGACTTTGTAGTATGGGGTTTTTTTTCAAGCCAGGAAAGCTCACTGATCTCGTGGTCTTTATTGAGTTAGTTCATAGCATCTAAAAATCATCCCTCGTTACAGAAGTCACCAGGGACACTGATTATTTGCGCTGAATCTTTCAGTTTGCAATCCTAGGTCATCTTAGCTCTTAAGTGATCAGCTGCCTCAGCAGAAGGTCTTCATCTCGTCAAGGTTTTTTCAATTTGGTTCTCTTTAATATAAATCATGCAGCAATCTTTACATTGTTAATTTTTGTACGACGAGCTACCCATCTGGTTGCCTTCAAACAAAATCCTGGAGAGAAGTATCATAAATCCAGTAGGTTTGAAGGGTTACTGTATTTTAACCAATTGAAATCATAGTTTTAATATTCAGGAACGTTTTCTTTTTGATAGCTATGATAATTTTTCATGGTCTTCAGGTTTTCTGTTATCATTCGATGAGTTTGAAAATACCTGCTTTTTTTGTTTTTTTTTTTTTTGTGTGATTTGGCTCGTGGCATAGTGATTTCGTTGTCTATCGTCAGGAATTCGATGAACCTAAACAATGCATCAGTGCCATGTAATCCCCCGGCATCAAATGTATCTTTTAGAAGATTCAGCAGTAGTTCAGGGTCTGAGACCAGCAGACGTCCCTTTCAGCCCAGTTTCATTGGGTGTTCTCATCCAATATGGGGGTCTGGAGCACGGTCCACTGAACTGCCTCTCCAATCAAGACTTCAATGCCTTTAGACGACATATACATGGATGCTCCCGTGATGGTGGCATAAGGAAGCTACAAATGAATCTAAGCTGTTTACATGCTGATGATCGCAACTTTGGGCAGATTATCCACATCCGGGATTCGCATCCCAGTTTTCTCATCAATGCTAATGTTTCATTTACACATCTAGAGTTGGGACTAGCCTTAGCGGAAACATCGTAAGTCGGTTCTTCCTGCAATCTTGATTGTTTGGCTTTGTAGACAATTTTACGACACGCCAGCATTAAATTTCTGATTGATTATCTGTTCAAAAATTGCTAATGATTGCCAGCATCTGTAAAATGGTGTCGAGTGTTAGTCTTAGAATTGGGTGACATCTTCTGTATTAAGACTGTAGCTGTTGAGTATGACCAAACTTCAAGCAGCGGCAAGGTCCATACCCTAGACTATTGCATACTGGAGGTGGAAGGTCAAAAACCAACCACTGTAGCTTTAACTGTTTGAGGGTGTCTCGTTTTTTTTTTTTTCCATTTTTCTTTGCAACTGCATCGCTGACTTGAAACCATAACCATTATTATGACAGGAAATGTCCGTCAGAGTACTAATTGCAGTCATTATTTGGGTGGTGGAAAATTTTCTCCGTAAACCTATTTGACCAACCAATTTTTGTGAAAAGAGTTTTTGATTTTCTGAAGAAAAGAAAAGAAAAACATCTGTGAAAATTATAGGCAACCTAACCAATATTATCTCCTTGCCGACTGAATTGCCAAGTTGGCCAATTAGGGAGGAGCTGACATGATGTGCTGCATTTTATCATCTTTGCCCCTTGCAAAGAACTCTTCTTTTAATTTTTATAATAATATATGAACAACAAAGTCCAAAAGCAGCATTCTCATTTGCCGCCGGGGGCCGGGCGAGACAAGTTTATTAGTCATTATCAGTAAAAATGAAAGAAGATTGTACAGCTGGTGCGGCCGGTATTAAATCATTTTAATCTTTTCTCGAGACTGTTTGTTGTCGACAAAACTTGTCTGGCAATTGCGGTGGCAACACACCGGCCAGCCGCGCATCACCATCCTAGAATTCAGCAGGCGCTTTTTTATTTTTTTCCGCCCTTGAAAAATGCTGCCATTATGGTGAAATGTTTGAAAAGACCTCCACGATTGGTTTTGACAATTTTATTCCACACCTTGTAATTTATTTGAACATTAGTAGTGGTGACTGAGCGGCCAATAATTTTTTAAAAGAACCTATAAAAAAAATAAATAAATACTTTCACCGCTCCCCATCCCGTTTGACTAAGTCAATACTTAATCCTTTTTTATGATTTTTTTTCCTTTTTTTCCCCCTCAACAAGCTCTTTGCAAAACCAGTGATCCTCTTTGCATGTTTTTTTTTTATTTTAGATTTTTTATTATCTTCAGTATTATGAAATATGTTATTAGTCTTAATATTATTTATTATATTTTATGATAGATTAATTCTTTGTTATAAAATTTATTATATAATAATATTTTTTTGTACTTCATAATTTTTTAATCTTAATAACATTTAGTTTCTCTTTTGCCTACTGTGGCATGTATATTATCATACATTTAATATTAATTATGATTCTAAGTCAAACAAATTAATTACAGAATAAGCGAAATATATTTTAAAATTAATTATTGTGATTCTACTTGATTTATATTATATTAATTTCAGAACATTAACTAAATGAAGCCATTTTAAATGAATTGAATTCTATCTTTACAATTAAAATGAATTTTATCAGGAAAAAGAAAAAAAATGAAATGATACCAAACAAACAAACCGTACATTTCCCTCCAAAGCACCCATTTTACTGCGCAATCTTACCATTCTACTTTCGGGTGTTATACATTAAGAGGCACCAACCAAAGAGTGAATTTACATCGTTGGCCAACATAATTGAGGTTCGAATTTTACCTTTTTCATCTCTTTTTCTCTCGTGAGCTTTGTTCCTCTCTTAAGATAGAAAAAGAATAAAAAATAAATAAAATAAATAAATAAACCATGTACTCTCTGCTATGTCCACCGCCATGAGTTGTTATTTCCGTAGACGGAAAGTCACTTTCATGCCACGTCGACCCACCACCGACTTCCCTCTCCCTCCCCCCCCCCGGGGTCCAAATCTGTGTCTCTCTAGGTCCGCAAACCAGAATCAACATTGACCAACTGTTATCGACGGAGTTCAATCGCATCAGCTTGTTTCCGATTGATGACATGCAAACGGTCACCGTTATTAAATACCGTTATCTTTCTGACGGCGAGTCAAAGTGCTTGCGTGCTAGAGACGTAACCGTCCACGTCGGCTCTCCCATGCTCACAAGCCGTTACGTGGGCTTTGTTTTCGTGTCTCTGTGGCCTACTCTCCCTCCGAGTGGCTCCAATGAATGTATATATGTATGAATATTCCTCAATTATGAATTCCTTTTCTTTTTATTTATTTCATGATATGTCATTGTGACGTGCGACTAAACAAATAATTTTGACTTTTAATTTGGATTCTAATAATCTAAATCCACAAACACGGGATAATTATGAAATGCATAAAGAAAATAACAGTAATAAATATGCTTTATTATTTTTTTTATTTTTAGGCATTGGGGACCATAGGAATACAACTCAAAACATGATATAGATATCAAAAAAAAAAAAAAACAACATAAATTTTAATGGAGAAACACTCTCTGGTCTTTTTTTTTTCAATTATTTTTGTATTTTAATTCATATACAATGGTATTTCTATTAAATAGATATATCTTAATATACATGCTGTGAATCATGTTTACAATTGTATTTCAGTTCATATATAATATATCTGTATATATATATATGCACACGATTATCTATAAAAAAAAAAATGCAGGCCTACTTTATTCACTTGGATTAAATTTATTGCAAACAAAAGATCCATAGTAGATGTTATAACTAATGGGTACAACTTTTGACGCTTAATTAATATAATTTCTAAAGTAAGAGTATGTACAAGGTAATTCTATTACATTTTTATTATTCATTTTTTGAGCTTTATGAAAATATATGAATGACCTTCGAGAATTATAAAATTGATTTCTTATATGCTCGAATAATCAATAGTTAGATGCGCACCACATTTCTCTCCAATGAATAACAAAAAAGAAAAAAAAAATCATGGCACCACAAGCAAGCAAATCTATAACTGAATTTTTTTTTTTTTTTTTTGGGTATGCGGCCTCTATTTTCTATTTTTAGATTATCGTTTTGGTCATTTGGGTAGCTGGAATAAATCTTGGAGACGGCTCATAGTATTTTCTAAAGCACATTTAATAGTAGTAACATGCATGCCCTTATTAATGATTGATAGTCTTAGTTTTTAACAATATGATTGTTAGAGTCAAATAAGTTTTTAGTTTCACTAAGATTTCGAACTCAGAAAACACAATCCAAACAAGCAGGTATTTATTTATTTATTTTATTTATTATTATTTTTCAGTAGAGTTGGTGTTGGGAGGGAGGGCAATTTTTTTATGAGTAGGCATCATTTCTTTTAGTAGCGAAGATTTGTGCTTCGCAGATTTAATTGGATTGCATGCACAATATAGAGAACAACAATGGCACTATCTAAATTTTTGATAATTTATTTGTAATTCGCCAAAAAAATTACGGGTCAATAATACTGAAATACAATTAATAAAATAATATAAATATTATTATAATGATCAAAAATAGTTAATAAATTGAGATAAAAAGTAAAATATATATATATTTATTGTTTTTATTTTTGGTTTTTTCAATTGTGTCTACACTCCTATGTGTCCTTATAGTTAAGTTGCTGCCATAATTGAAAACTTAAAAGAAAAAAAAAAACAAAAAGAAAGAAGGAAATTATCATTGTATATATAGAACCAAGATGGGGGAAGGAGGTGATAGACATTGTCGGCCAATTTTGGCTTTGTCATAAAGCAGGAACAACGTGGCGGCCGTGCGCAGACGACAGAGTAGCAGCCAAGTAGGAAACTTATTGCCTCCTATTTCTGCCCCTCCTTGCCCCGTTCGTGTGTTGTACAACGAAACGTGGCTTATGAGGGAACCGTTCGAGTTTTCTAACTAGTATATATAGAGAGGATTGCAGAACAGAATCTTTTTGGGGTGCTTGTTCTTCTTTTGATTTAAAGCACAATACAAGAAAGTTTTAAAGTTCCTCTTTTTTTTTTCTTTTTTCAATTAGTTTAAGTATTATTATTTTAAAAAGAAGAAGAAGAAGAAGAATCATGGAAGGGGAGTGTTGTTCAAGTTCCACAACCTCGTCAACATCAACGACAACAAGCGCAGAGAAGCGCAAGAACAACCGGCAATCTCATGATGATGATCAACAACAACAACAGGAGAAGCCGTACAGAGGCATACGGATGAGGAAGTGGGGCAAGTGGGTGGCGGAGATCAGGGAACCCAACAAGAGGTCGAGAATTTGGCTTGGCTCCTACTCGACGCCGGTCGCGGCCGCCCGTGCCTACGACACCGCCGTTTTCTACCTCCGGGGACCCTCTGCCAGGCTTAATTTCCCTGACTTGATATGCCAAGAAGACAAGCTACGCGACATGTCGGCTGCTTCTATACGCAAGAAAGCCACCGAAGTTGGGGCTAAAGTCGACGCCCTACAAACAGCTAACAACTCATCGAATCGACTTGCTTCGGAGAAACCTGATTTAAACAAGTCCCCAGAAAACTCCGACGAAGAGTAGCTATAGCTTAATTGTTTGTAAATTTTTTTTCTATTAGTTAATTTCGAGTTTCATCATATATGCTTCTATGATCTTTTTCGCTTGAACCCATATCTGTGCCGGAGAAAAACTAAATTAATTTCCGGCTCAAGGAAAAGACAGATATTGGTTTTATTAGAGTTTTAGAAAGAAATATATATAGATGGAACCATCAGAAAAATTGTGTAATGAGAATTAACTAAGTTCTTTAGCCATAGACTCGGAGTCTTTCATCAAGTTCGTGCCTTTTTCTTTCTTTTGCTTGTCTGTTTTGAGTGTGTGTATATATATATTAATCAATACGTTTAGAATTGATGATGGAGATGAAGAGAGTTAAGGATGACCAAACTGGGAGGATGAAGGAACAGCAATAATCTACCTTTCTCTTTCGGGACTATATATATTTTGAGTTGGTTAATACATAGAGATAAGGAGAAAAGGCAAGAGTTGGGCAACAAGAAGCGGCTCCTTGTGAGTTGTGACGTGCCTGTGGAGGCGACGCATCAAGAATGTAATGTGCGATGAGAGAGAGAGAGAGAGAGAGAGCAAAGTGTGGTCCTCTCAATCAGGGAAGGTTGTCACTTTCATGGAATGGTGGGAAGCTTACGAAAGGTTGTTTGATGTAAGTTGATGAGTGATGAAAGGTGGGCGGCGGGTGGGTTTTTAATCCCCTTTAATAGTATTAGCTACCATTAGATATGTTAAAATTAGTATTCTGTGTTGACAAAAAAATATACATATATTTGTATACCTATTAGGTTCTTGAAAAATGGTACAAAAGGCCTTCATGAAAACCCAATACTTAAGAATTTCTATATCTAAGATATTCAATGATAATTTCAAAAGGAAAAGCACCAGCTTTATGAATTATGAGAGCGAAAAAAATTATTTAATTTCATAGTTTATAACTCCATAAATTTTTTAACGAATTAAAAAAAAAATGATACAAGAGACTAAGGCATGGAATGCACTAAGAAAATATTATTAAAAATAATTATTTTCAGATTCTTCTCCTACCATAAAAAATTAGCTTAATATTCAAATTAATGAATTTTCAATCTAATTTTATTCTAATATACATATTTTTAAAATTTTTGTGTCATTAATATATGTTTCGTCTGTACCTACAGTTTACATTCCTTTCATGTTTGGAATAAGAAAATCCAACAATTGAATGTTAAAATGTAATTATTCTAGAATAATTAAAAAATATATTTATTCAGCCATTAAAAATATTTTTTTAGAACCTCAATCGAGATAATTAAAGAAAATAAAATATTGTAATCCTCAAGTCCTTCAAATTTTTACAACAATACAGATTTTAGTTCTGATGTACCAAAAATAAAACATATCTATATATATAACGCCAACAGCAGGTAAACAAGTTATAGATGCCTCATTTGATGAACATCCTATTCTTTTTAACATAACAAAGCTTCAATCCTATCCTAATCCCGATGTCCGAAAGGCGATAATTACTAGTTTTTGTTGTCAAATCGATTATACATGAGGCCATGTCTGTGATGGGCACGGGGGACCATCTGTGTGCCTCCTCCCTCTGCTCTAGTTCCTTTCTTCCCTATCATCATTTTTCATTTTTCCCGTTTGTTTTTAAGCTTGGGATCATTTATCTAGTTTGGACGGTTGCTTACGGATGCTTTTTTCTTAACCCTTATGAAACTTACTGTTTTTATACGGTGAAAAGCGAGACTTAAACCTTGGATTTCTCGGTTTTCAAAATTTCAACTCTGAAAGTTCCAAGTCCTGATTTTCTTGAAAGCGAAGTAATAAGTACAAATTTTTATTTAACACAAGTTCCAAAGGACGATCTTTCTTCTTCATGCATGAGTAGTTATTTAATATTTATGGAACTGTCACTGGAGGCCATTTATATTTGCCAATTTTACTTGGTCGGTTGCACGGTATCGGTGTGTCTAATGATTTCATGCTGGCGTTTACTCAATTAATGTATTTTGCCTCCCTCTTGAGAAAAATCCCAATTTGAACCAAGCTTATGGTCACGATTCCAGCCCCCACATAACGTAACGCATCCAAATTTCCATTGGTTTCCAATTGGACGGTGGCCTTTTCAATGACTTGGTGAAGAATGAAGAAGCATGCTTCGGATTTGCTCTTTGTTCGAAAATTATTTGAGATTTTTAGCAGTTATTTTGCTAATTAGACGACTCCACAAAAGATGGCGTCGGAAAGAAGGGATGACCTAAGAATTACTTGCGACCAAATTAATGGGGTTATATCGTCACTACAATTTGTACGCTATCATCCACGGAAGCTTTGTTCGTCTACGGAAGCTTTGTTTTTATGCTTATTTGTTTACTAAAAAGTAGACGAGGGCATTACTTCGTTATCAATGAAAAGGAATATGTGTACCCAATTGCAAACCTTTCGATTCCATCCCTTTCAGCTTCACACACCCGCCGAAAACAAGCTAATTGCCATTACAGTTGTTTATAGATCAATTTCTGCTAGGTCACGGTTAGCTACCATATTGTTTTCTTTAGGCACAAAAGAAAGCACAAGAATTTTAAGAAACTATACTGCTATGCTCTCGTCTTCTATTCTTTTACCGTCTTAGCCTTTTTAATTCTTAATTTTACCTCTTCCGGCTAAAATGAGAAACGCCACTCTTGCTCGTGTCTCCTCCAACGAGCTAGATTCTATAATCACTGTTGAAGTTGGCCACCGTCGATAACCAGGTTGTCATGTCACTGTAACAAGGTTTAGAACCTCGCACAGAGGCCAACTCAAGATGCTAGCTAGCAGACGTCATGAGTTCCAAAAGACACGATGAAATCAGATAGCGCATCGTCATCGTGACCTCCACCCACAAAACAGTACAAAACTTACCTAGCTATATTTTGAAGAGAGAAGGTTGGTATTCCAACCATTAATACTTGAACAGTAAATGAGAAACAGTTGACCAAGTTCAGGATGTAAGGCCCCGTTTGATTTAGCCGTTAACGGCAGATATGAGTAGCAGATGACAACAATATTTGGCCCAGTAGATAGTTGTTGCTGATGAAATGTAAAATGACAACTGAGAATATGAGTTGTTTTGAGTCATTTTCCGAAATAAATAATAGTCACGAAGTGTATTGTTGTGAAGACTTAAATGCTTTACTTTCTATAAATAATTTTGTTATTACATTGAAAAACTAAATCAGACTCTCTCAGCTTATCTAGAAACAAAAGCACGACTAGGCATCAAAGCGATGATGAAATTTTTAAACCCCGGGGTGTGGAAACTGCAATAAATTTCTGACATTGCACGCTTCAAAAGGACTTTCTATTGGGTTACTCCTTGACAATAGAATTTAAATGCTGTTTGCCGTCCACTATTTATGAAGAGGGTCTAAGCCTCCGGCACTAGTGGGGGACGATCAGACTCGAGCCCGATTTGCGCCCACTTTTGGGGGGCACGTTGAGAGAAATCAGCGAGACTGCGGTCCCCCATTGCTGCACATATATCCAGCCTGTCACTAATATCTACATATATGTATTTATAGTCTGGACTTGGAGAGAGGCGTCCGAACCAGGTCAGTTAGAAGCTTACAAGGCAAAGTGAAAAGGAGGGAATGGAAATACAATAATTTGGCCAGGCAATTATCGAAACATGTACAGGAAAATTGAATCAGGAAAGTAGTCTGCTTTGAGCTAATATGAGACGATAACTAACATCCCTAAGATACTCTCTTTTTCTTGGTTAAACCAAAGAAAGAAAAGTGGACTAATAAACACGGATGCTTGCCATTTCATAATCACAATTGGAGTGGACTCTACTTTCCACGTGAGGATGGAAAAAGGCATCCTAGTGCTTGCCTAAACCATCGTGACAACGATGAATGCTCACGATAGGGACTTGGCAAAAACGAAGCACATTGGAGGATAGTCCCTCTCTAGGATGACAGGACATCAACAGTTGCATACCCGCAGGACAAGTAAAACCAAGAAAGAAAGAAAAAAATCTTCCTGCTGCGACGCATCAACTTAGTTTCGTAGGGCATTACCATCCATCATCAATCTGGGTGGTGTAGGCGAATTCTTAAGTTAAATTCGTTCACTAATTGACATCAGAAAATGACCATAGACAACATTTACCGAGCCAAAGTTCGAAATTGTTCTCCACACTTTGTTTTGCAAAGAAGATTCATTTGGTATCCAGCTTTACCTTTTGCTGCAGATTTGCGGGGTTCCCATCTATAAATAACCAAACTAAAATTTTAACCATATCCTTTTCTCCTCCCACTCATCACGCCAACGTCAGATGATTGATCCTACCACAAGAGTGATAGGAATATTTGATAAGCCTTCTCTTTGTTCAAGATTTCAATACGAATCACCCTAGGCAAAAGGACAAGCGTGAATGAAAGAACCAATTAACGCACTCCATCGTGTGATTGGGTCCCTCCCCACAAGTCACTTGTGTCATTCGAATGGCATAGTTCTTCAACCTCGCCAATTTCAGGGGCTCCATTTCAGAAAATCTAGTGCAATCGCCGCACATTAATTGCTGAACTACTAGTATTAGTCTCCCGATTAATGTCCGATGATAATCGTGAGATTCACAAGGCTAAGATATATCGATTAGTGGGGTTTAAGAGTAACGGCTGGAGGTAAGTGTTTCTCCCACGCTAAATTTAGTTCAGATCTCACTCACAAGAAC
Source organism: Ceriops zippeliana (assembly GCA_037897445.1). Taxonomy (NCBI): domain Eukaryota; kingdom Viridiplantae; phylum Streptophyta; class Magnoliopsida; order Malpighiales; family Rhizophoraceae; genus Ceriops; species Ceriops zippeliana. The sequence goes on along the minus strand of JBAPLH010001437.1, from coordinate 1,781,865 downwards.
ACGTTGTAAAATTAGCCAATCCACCAGGGTGAAAAAAAAAAGGACCAAATACACGAATTTTGTCTAGTAGCAGAAACCAAAACTGAGCCTCCATGACCAGCCAGCTTAGCCCCAACAAACGATGCCCTTGTAGGGAGGCTGATTTCCAACAACACCTTCTCAAAATTTTCATTTCTGCAATCCTGGATCACGCGGCTAATTGCTCGTTATGACCCAGAAAAAAAAAAAAAAAAAAAACACAAGCGCGTTCCAAATATCTTGGAAAACCTGGGGATATCATCCTAGTGCCGTAAAGAAGCACGAGTCCGTTCATATAATTGACAACAAATGATAAAATTAAAGACGGCAAGCGAAGCATAAAGGAAGGCCGATTGAATCCATTACCTGGTTTGATTACCCGCCACTAATTAATTAGCACCATCTTCAAGGTTTGCCCCGTCACCCGAACCGATCCGTTTTCAGCTGTGTCGGCTGTATGGAAGAATGTACAGTACAATACAGTAGGCAGAACGAGAGTGCTCCAGCGAGTCCCGTCGCATTTTCACTCTCTGTAGCCCAATCCATAAGAGATGACAGGTTATTGGGCTAGATGCCCAAGAAGCTCAAAATATGAGCCCGAACTTCGCTCTTACGGGCTTACGGCACCAAGCTATTCTTTAAATCTTTTTTTCTTTTGGTCTTCTTTTTAATGCCACTATAGGATTAAAAGTTTTAATTTTACTCATTTAAAAAATAAATAAATTAAATAAAATATAATTAAAATTTTAATAATTAAAAATAATAAATTTGTTATACTCACAAAAAAATAAATTTAACAAATATTTATTTTTAAATACGTGATATGTCGTGTTAGACAATATATTATATTAAATTATTGTTGAAAGAAAATAGATATTCCTCAATCCAACGTCGTCTTCAAGGTCAAATAACGATTAAATTATGTATGACTTGATTTTCAAAAGAAAAAAAATAACAATTAAATTATTTATTTTATTATTATTAGTTTTTGGAGAAGCAACAATTTGATTATTATATGCTTCTTCCTTCTACACTACAATAATGATCGGGTGATTAATCATGCTTGTTTTCCTTTTGTCATTCGGAAATCCAAATACCCATCCAATCCAATTGCATTCTTTATTTATGTAAATGAGCTGTGCGGGTTCTGCTTTATTCTGATATCATTAGATTCTGAAGAAAGTCTTGGACAGATATGGAAAATTGGATGCCTCTCAGCTCAGATTATGACCTCTAGCTTTATATTTTGAACACACTATTATTATTATTTTTATTTTTCACCCCCAAAAGAACAAGTAGAAAGTTGGACCCACTAGTCTTGTTTTATGTCCTTTGGAGGGAAACCAAAGGAACAGCTAGCTCAAAAATACGAAATTGTTTTATATAGGAAGGGGGGAAAAAACAAAAAAGCACAGATTGAAGTGGGCACATAGCACATGGGGTTCTGTGTGATTGGAGACTGATATTTTGCAACACATCCCATAAGAGTCCATATTCCAATAAGAAAAGAAGATGAGAAAAGGACATTTGGACTTTATAACTGGAGTCAAAATTTAACTCTTTGAGTTTGTGCAGAACAAGCACAGCAAAAGAGGTTAAAAAAATAGGAGAAAAGGAAAGTAAGGAGAGAATAAATGTAAAGGAATAGAAAGAAGGAGAAAAATTAAGCAAGGATCTTTCAATGCCACCAATTCAATCAATTGTGCTTGGACAGCCGTCCATATACTCTCCAAACAAGAATCCCTTTCCCTTGCACATTTGCCGCCACTTTCCCTTACAAGACATGACAATTTTCTCACCAAGCCATCATGCTTCTCATCCTTCTCTTTTTATTCCATTTTTGCCGCCTCTTTTTTATGCTCTCTATCTCGAGAAAAAAGAACAAAGGAGGGAGAAAAAAAGCAAAGAGAATTGCATTGTAGCATCACAAAGTCATAAGTCAAATATAAGTTATAGATTTCCCATCTAAATCTGGTTGAGAATAATTTCAATCCAAGCATAGATGCCACCCACATTGGAAAATCTTGTATATAGGAATAACATGGATAACATAATCTATCTAATATGGGAAAGATTAAAGAAAACTTCCCCTTAATCCTAACTCTCTAATATATATCTTTCCTTATTTTGAAAGCATAAAACCCCAATAATCCTACCAAAATGTGCCCACTGCTGCGTTTTATTAGCTATTGATTAATAAAATTTCTTCAGTTACCTTCTTTCTACCATCTTCTTAATTTGGTCTCATCTTATTACAATAGTATAAAGGGAAAATTTTCTCTAAGCTTTCCCTTATTTATAGCAAAATTTTATGAGGCCAATAACTAAAAATTTAATTACAATAAGTAATGTGTTTTATTACGATTTGGTTACTGTATGTATTCATGGTATAATAAAGGAGTTAATGCTACATATTTACTTCTGATTAGAGATATATGGCAACCGAAAATGTTTAGCTTGAAAATCAGCCAAAAATGTATCCGTCTTTACAAATCTGCTATAACTTCATCACTGCCCTTCTATTTCCAAACCCATATTTGGTCCTGGCAAGGCATGTCTAAAAGTTATTTTAATCTTTTAATCAATTTCAAATTCGATTTCCGTTTTGTTTTTTAGTCTGCTGCTGGCGGTGGTGATGGTCATGTGTTGGCCTACGACCCTTTTTGAGAGAGATTGCTTTGATATCTCTTCAATGACACCAATATTAGGGAATTTTTTAAGGAAATAATGGAAAGGTTCTAAATTTACAGTTTGATGGGATTGCGTCGGTATATTTCTTGTCTTCAGTTCATAACAAGGTAAGATTTGAATTTGATTTCATTATGTCTGTTTTCGATTGACGAGAAATTCGGTGAATGGTAGAAAATTAATTCTGAATTTTCTATTTTTCGTTAATTTTCGGAATTCGTTCTTTTTCAATAAAATCAAGTATAAAGCAAAAAGTTCATTTGTTGACGTTGACGACGAGGGGATTTCTCCATAATCATTCGATTGCATAGATTGTTAATCAAATTATATCTTTTCTTCCAAAGAAAAAAAAATTCAAACAAATATTTGGTAACATGGATCAAATCATTCATTTTTTGTAGTGTTGATTTAAGGTTATTATTTTATTTAGTCTTTTTCTAGAATACCATGCAAACTCTTGGGTCATGGATCATTGTAAGTTCGTCAAGTAACACTATTACTTAACTTGATTAATATAATTGTTTGATTTTCATTTAAAGATTAACCAAACAGAATTAAATCGTCAAAGATATTTATTCTTTTCTATATTTGATGATTGATATTTAACTACAAAAGTTAAAAGTTAAATATTTACCCACTTATCAATCTTAATTATTTTTACAAATGATAAAGTAAAAATGAAGTTTGTACAACTTAATTTCACTAAAATATTAGATATATGTGAGTTCCATCTCTCCTATTTTAATTTGAATTTAGTTCTTCGGAATGCAATATTGCACAATTCAATGGTCGGCCTAAGAAAGGAAAGAAATCCAATAATCCTGATTCGACACAAATTGAAAACCCGCATAGAGTTACCTTTTTATTTAAAAGGATATGCTATAATAAGAGTAATTCGGCCACTAACAATAGTGTTAATAACGTTTTGAAATGGTAGACAGAGATGGGAGTTATTGGTAAATGGAAAGAAAAAATTGTAATCAACGTGGGGATTAAAAAAATTAATTGTGCATAATTAAGCTCTTTCAAAAAAAAAAAAAAAAAAAGGGATAAAAAAAATCATTGGACAATTGAGTAACAGCAAATTAGTATTTTGTCCCATCAACTTTTTCATTGATAATTATCATTTATTTTCTAAAGATTGATTGGTAAATATGCAACAACAAAGTAGCATACCTTTGCAAGATTTATTAGAAAAGATATAAAATATTCCATGATAGAGTACGGTGGGGTGTGTCTTAGAAAACGAACTATTTGCATTGTCATTTTCAAGGCCATACGTGTTTAAATTGCTTTCTTCCTTGGTTGCGATTTTTGCATCAACAGACTTATGTTAATCTTCTCAAAAAGGGTGGTACAAATGGTACCATCCAAAAGTTAGGACGCAAATCAACCGTGTCTCTAATTCACAATTTTTTTTCTTCATTTAAACTAATATCCAAGATCCATAGGACGCATATATTGCACTAATATATATTCAAAAGTCTAACCATTTATTTAATAATTATAAATATGTAATCAATGATCCCCAAAGAATTGTACTAATTTATCTCAAAATACTTAATTACATCGTGTAACCATCCAAGGTAAAAGACACTACATCTTTCAAGTATTGTCTCACTGATATGAATAACATGTCAAATTATTGTGCCCATATATATAATAGACCTTTACATTTATTGTAAATTAGGTATGACAAAAATGTCACGGATACATTGTATTCGTATTATGAAAAGTCGGATTGGGATGATAATCAATCAAAATCGTCAATTGGATTGTACAGTATGATGAGTTCTTGAGTGAAACTTAGCATAGCAGATGGCATCTGGCTTGATGACTTCAATCACGGACGATTTGGACCAAGTGGTGATTGGGTGCATGAAGTGATTCTTTTGTTTCTTTTTTCAATTTTCCCCGATCATTTTCTAATGAAGTGATGACCGTCCACCAATAAACGGGCTCCATCAAGAAACATTGTCCTAAATTATTATTTATAACAATGTTTTCCCGCTGTCAGTTGCTCGTCACTGGACAGAGCAAATGAGGGCCCTGTCTGTACTGACAGGCACAAAATTATGTCATTGACTATTTTTCCTTCAGTAACTAAGAGGTTCCTTAGGTTGTGGACTACACGATAGGAAAAAAAATAATCATCGTCTATGTTATTCATTTTATTCAATGGATTGGGAATTGGGACCACAATTATTAATTACCTCTTCTTTCATGTCTTACATCCAAAGCTTTTAACAGACAGTGCAATGCTGGGAATTTTGATTTTGATTTAATAGTTTATAAAGGATAACGCGAAAGTTTTATATATAGATATATATCATCTTACATCTGATTAAAAGTATTAGTAGTATGGTCCAACAACTTCTAATGGATAATAGTTGAGCATCCAATTTATATCGGGGATTAGTAGCAAGAATCTTGACTTCATTACGCGTACATGTCATGCACATTTCGCAGCCACTAATCTTAGGCAAGATTTTCTTTTGAACAGCTTGAAATTCTTCACCAGTTTTCTTTGCACTGATTTTGTGGGGATGAACCAACTATGGATGTGAAATTCAGCCAAAGGGCTTTCATTTTCCGCGCACTACGTTGCCAATTTCTAGAATTAGGTGAAGAAAACATTCTCATGAATGTGAACTTAACAAGGTAATGTATTATTTGAGGCTTGACGCATATAGCTTACCAATTTTCCTGAATCTTTCGCTTCCTTGATAAAAAGTTGATCCTACCTTCGGCGACTTCTACAAAGTAACGTGGCCGTAACTTAGAAATGCAATTTTGCAAATAGAAATTGTAACTTTTCTTCAATGGGTACCTCTTTTTTTTTTTTTTTTCCCCTCTCGAAGTAAGGGCATTTCTCTAAAAACCTTGTTAAGTTTACATTACAATAGTTGTAATTCCTGTTTAGGTTTAGGAATTACTAAACTTCCCACATCCAACCTTGAACTAAGAAATCGCAATAGTTGCTACTATGAGTAAAAAATTTACATTACAAAATCATAATTCCTGTTGAAGTTTAGGAATAAAATTTTGAACGCACCAAGTTAATGTGGGAAGAGCGTCCATAAGATTGTACCAGAAAAAATTAATAATCTCGATTGATGTGAAAACTACCCCTAATGATACACGTACCATAAAAACCAAAAAAAAGTTATATTCCCAAAATCTAATTTTACAAACAAATATTGAGAATATGGGTGACACCAATCTAATGTCGGTCTCTATAAATATACAAGTCTTTTACTAATACTTTTACCCTAAATGTGATTTATTTTAATTATTTTTTTATTTTGTATTTGGGCTTCAACGTCCAAGGCTATACATATTGGATTTTATAATGTGTTACATTATTTAACGCAAAAAATTAGTATAATTTTTAATATGCCTAAGATTACTATTTCGTAAACAAAGACATCACAATTTTGGGTCCCTTTCAAGTTAACGGTACATAGTTTGCCTAATACGTGGCGAATTTTCATAAATAGTCCAGCTATTGGAAAACAAAAAAAAAAAAAAAGAAAAAGAAAAATCTCCATACACAGTCCTCCAGCGAGCAAAGATTCGAACATAAAGATTTGGTTGCCGAACTGATGTGACCCATTCTCCCTGCTCCTTCCGCCATCTTTGATTTACGTGCAGTACTACGTACGAGCTAATGGCAGAACAACAACAATTCAACGTCCATTGACATTTTAGCGTAGAAATTGGGATATTGTCGTGATATGCTAATAAAAATGCTCATTCTAGAACTCTCGGCGGACTCACATGACAAGATTTGTTTTGCCCCACCCTTTTTTTTATTTTTGGGAAAGCTCGAAAATAATTAATGGTTAACTGTTAATTGTTAATAAGGGAGCCAAGAGAATTCAATTTTGACGGTCTCTAAGGCAAAACAGTTTAGTCATCACTTAGGCTTTTAACTGGGTGGTTGATTCACATGACAAGATGCGTTCAGCTTTCAGGTGTGCAGATGTATACATATATATATATATATATATATATATATATATATATATATATATATAGAGAGAGAGAGAGAGAGAGAGAGAGAGAGAGAGAGAGAGAGAGAGAGAGAGAGAGAGAGAGAGAGCTCTTGCAGGGGGATTTTTCTTTTGTCCATCATCTTAGATTCTCGTACGTGTCTTACTGGCGGATGTGAACTAACAGCTTGTGCCTTCGGGCAATCATTTTTTTCAACCCCTAAAGCTAGTTAACAGAAGGGACAGAGAAAATCTCCATCATCACCCAATGCAGTCAAATATATCGGGCTGAAAATTTGGATTGCCTGTCAGAATGAGTTGATATATGAAAATGGATTGACTTTACTTACATTCATACGAAGAAACTTAATTATCATGAAATAAATATGAATAATTTAATTATCAATTTTTGTAGGTAAACCTCCCACAGAATAAACAGGCTCACGTAATAGAGCTCCATTGTTGTTGTTGAATTGGACAACTTAATTTCACTATGTTGGTCATTTATATAATAATTTTTAGTGACATTTTAATAAAATCGCGATGGCTTATCCAAAAAAAAAAATAATAATAATAAAGCATTTGAATTGTTCCTCAAGGATTGATTTGATATATAGTACTTCTCACCTGGGAATTTATCTTCTTTTTTTTTTTTTAATCTTGATTACCTTTTAATTGTTACCCTAGAGGAAAGCATGTATTCCTAGAGGATGTCAGGGGGCTTTTACATTCCAAAAGTGAATTCATCCTTTCCGAAAGGAACAAAGGACGCACAATAGTCATTTGATAACTAGCAGCTGGCTTAGACATGTAAGTGCCAAAAACCAAGATTAGGTGCAAAATAATGACACCCTACCTAATAGGGCTGAGATTTATGAGGGAAATTCTACATGTTGTCGTGATTGAAGGGGGGTCGGTGTTGGTGTTATATTCTGGGTACGTGAGGCCAAAAGCATGGATTCAAAGCACTTCTAATTTTATGTCAACATTGCTATCATTATCCGCGCATTCTCGTCAAGTTAGAATGACAACTGGCCAATAAAATTTGATCTTATTGAAGTAATCAATTTGTAATACACTTTTCTTCTTTTTGGATTAGAAGGTAGCTTGAAAGTGGTTTTCACCCCTCCAACTTTTGGCTTAGACCCTCGAACATTAGAAGCAATAAAATTCCAAAAGTAACCAATAAAATTTCTTGTAATCAATGGGTCGATCGCCTACTAATCGATGAAAAATAGAGTAGAGAAATGAGATCCAACTCAAAAGAAGAACGAAGAAACACAATCTTTTCTCGTACTATGCAGAAAGAAATAAAAAAGGTTCGCATTCTCATTCTGACATCCACAAGCCATTGCTGTAATTCTCAATAAGGTTGAATAATTGCAACTCCCTGAGTAGCCATTTTTGGCTTATGGTACCTTTAGAATTATATGCCCTACTTAAAAAAAAAAGGATAAAAAAATCATCCACCTTGACGTGCATAGATGTACACACACACACACACAGACACACATTTTTATGACAAAGCGGACGAAGAAAAGTAAAATGGTGAGGTGGGGCTCCAGTTTTGAGACGTAAAATTTCGTTTTGAAAATATCAATCTTTTTGTTTTGGAGAGTAAGCCCTTTTCATTAATGATTGAAAGAGCATATACAAGATATAAGTCTTGGGTCATGCGGTCAAATTAGCTAACAGAGTCCAGAGTTGCCTCCCTGTGCAAACCTAGTTATTTGATAGGTTATTGGTAACGTGATACAGTATTAGTCTCATTGAATTATATTACATAAACGCAAAAATTTGACATGTTGCTAACACAAATCACACAATATTCAATAGATACATGTATTCCTTTTAACTTGAATATGTTTATTTATTTGATAATTGCACATTTTATATTCTGTAATCTTACATGCATCTCTAGTGATATGCACGGATAAAATACCTGTGAGTAGGTCCTCTAGGCCATTATTTAACAAAAGGAGCTCAAAATCTTATAATATACAATGGATAGCAACCACAAGAAAGCCATCGCAGTTGAATCCTATGGGGTGATCCATACAACATGTAAGCCCCATTTTAATTTTAATAACCGCAAGGCCTGCTGGAGATATTGCGAAATGGATGCAGCAGGGAGCAAATGGTCAAGCAGTATCTATTACATTTAATTGGCCGCAAGTTAACTTTATCATTCCCAAAATCATTCTCTATTTATAAGTATCGTTCCCAATGATCGTGATTCACACGAAATCGAATTGTTTTGGGCAACTAATTAAATGAACAACATAGATTGATAAAGTTATATTTTTTTTTTGTTTTTATATTAGCATCACTTGCTTTTTTTTTCTTTCTTATTAATGAATGGGAAAACTCATTAGCCCATGGACAACAAAACATACTTTTTTTTTTTTTTTGCCTTTTTATAAATTTCACACTTCTTCCCTTCCAAGTATTAAACCTAACAACCGTGATATACTATATTGGTCCTAAAGATATCCAAGAAAGAGGGTAAATTAAGTTAAAGAAGGACATTTGTTCATGATTCATGTAGCATGATAAACAAAAATAATTACAATATAAAAATGATCATGCTAAGTATATAGGCTAATGTAAACACAATATTTATATAAATGTATGTATAGGCTAGAAAAAAAAAAGTTGCAACAATAAAACAAATATGTAATAAGAGGTAGTCTAAGAGTAAGTGCTTTAAGAAATAAACTAACAAACATTAAGAAAAAAAAAGCTATGAGGAGTGACGCTTGTATATACAAAGTGAGGCAAAGGATTACAAACAAATTTAATTTGCAATGATAGCAACCAAATTGCATAAATAACAAATATAGAATAAATAATTAAAACATAATATGGTGAAAAACTTGTTATTGTATGTAAGTTTGTATAATAATAACAATTGTGAGGAAGGAGACAAAAGTAAGACATGGTGATTTATAAAGGTTTAAAATTCTTATTTGTACATCATCTTTCTAATGTTACCATTTTAGGAGTTTCAAATCCACCTCTCAAACTCAAAGGAGACAAATTATAATAGCAAAGTGAACCCCAATCACAATTGCACAAAGGTTTATGACCTTATTATAGCACAAGCACATAAACGTGTTTATTAAGCTCTCTATCTCATATTCTACAACCTTAGAATACTAACAAAATTTTCTTTAAAAATTTATTGAATTTTAATAATAATATATTATTTTAGTAATCTTGATTTTTTAAACTTACAAACTTGATATAAGTTTAACAAGTGAATAATGTTAGATGTTGTATAAAGAGGGTATACACTAAAGGAGGTCATGCAACCATTTGAAATGAACTAGCCATTGAAGAGAATAAGAAAATACTTATTGGTGATAATTTAGAGCTATCATATTTGGTTTAGATAAGATTTTTTTACTATGAAAACTTTCTTTGTGGAATGAATTTTTTAATATTATGTTGGTCTTCTTATAATTGGACAAGATCTTAACATAAAAGACTTCTAATTTTGGCATATTAGAATTCTCTAACTTTAATCTCTTTCCTTGTTTATCAAAATTTGAACATTTTATAGCTAAACAAATTTCTAGCATTGAGGATTTAAGCTTCTTGCTAATGAAGAAAATTTTCCAAGTTGAAAAAGTCTTGCTTTAGCTTGATCTTGGTAACAATGTGATATTCACCTTAGACTAAGGAATTGTTTCCATGTAGAGCTTTAAAAATGATTTCATCTTTGATCTCCTTGTTTGTGGATAGCATGGATTGTACCACAAATAAATTGACTTAAGGTACTTTAAAGATATATGGTTTCAACCACGCTTGAAGCATAAAAAAAAGAAAAAAGAATTTCACCAACACAAAGGATATTCTCTTTTAAGTTTTATTAAAATAAAGGAATTTTCATTTTAAGTTTTGATAATGCAAAACGAATTCGTCTTTTCATCAATTTAAACTTCAATCTTTTCTTTACTTGTCACTTTGCTCAACCTTTAAATGTAAGTGGAAACAAAGAACTATAATTATATATATAGTTGAAAAAAAGGTTAACATAATGAGATTATGATATGGACACCAAATAAGACAAATTAAGATATGAGATTGAAAAAGGTAAGCCAAAAAAATATTAATAAAAAAATTCATGATCCTAGGAGCTATATAAGAAAAGAATGAAAGATTTAAGAGAATTTTTGGTGTGACTATTGAGAAAAAAATGGGATTATGATTTTCACTAAAGAAGAAAAGAAGGAAAAAATTTGGGTGGAGGGTGGGTTAGCATCTTAAATGCTTGAAAAAAAGAATGAAAGACAAAAAGCAAAAGAAATGATAATCTAATTAAATGAGCAAATAAGGTTAAAGAAAAGAAAAGTAGATAATAATATAAATTTAAAGTGAGAAATTTATAGAATTAAAAATTACATGCAATAATCAATCAAAATGCATCCTGAACAACATGTAAGAATACCAAAAATGAGACCCTAAGATATGTTTACCAATTCAATTGCTTTATAATACTAAAGAACTTATTCTTATTCAAAAAGCATTAGTGATATATTTCTTATTAAGTTAATCATTAACTCAATTTAAGTTTAAATAACCAATAAAATTAAATGCTTTTTTTTAAGATAACAAAAACCTAAACTAGTAAACCCTTTAATGTAACAAATACCCCTTTTAATGAAAATAAATGAAATTCTCTAGTTAATGATTGGAAACAATTACATAAGCACACAACAAACATGATATCTGAAGTTCCCGACTTCACTTTAAGATCTACTAGCTTGTAATACTGAGACAGAGGGTGAATCAGTATTACCACAATTTACAATTCACAGGTGAGTGAACAACTTCAATCTCTTCTTAAAAGTGAACTCTTTCTCAGACTCGACTAAGGTGGATCTATTGCTATCTACTAATCACAATAGTCCCCAAAGTCACCTTTTAGACACCTTGCTTAATAGACAATTCAGATATTTTTGTTTAGGTTTTCATTAGGTTATGGGTTGATTGATACTTTAACTACATTCACAATTCAATTCAAAACACAGAATGAAAGCAAATTAAGGACACACAAGATTTACGTTGTTCCGTTAACGTAACGTACATCCATGGTAGTAGGGACTCTCCCTTACCCAGACTATCCACTATACTTAAGAATTCTAGTTACAATAAATGTCTTAATCCTCTACTCCTTTCACTATTACAATTACTAAGTAAGTACAATACAAAGAGTGTCACTTATTGTGTCTACCTGTCTTTTAGCTTGTCTTGCATTTGTTGAAAAAAAAAGATTGTTTCACTGCCACTTAAAAATTCACCGCAATTATCTCTAACCTCTCTTGAAAAAATCTGAAAATACATTGAGTTCTTTCCAATGGTTCGCCGGACTCCTTCTTTGCGTTGTCTCACACAGATCTTGCTTTCATCGTCTCACGGTCTCACTCGTCTCCTTGTCTCACGATTCACCTCACGTTTCTGGTTTGCCGTTCTACATCTCATAGCCTGCCTCACATTGAGTTCTTTCCAATGGTTCGCCGGATTCCTTCTTTACATTGTCTCACACAGATCTTGCTTTCATCGTCTCACGGTCTCACTCGTCTCCTTGTCTCACGATTCACCTCACGTTTCTGGTTTGCCGTTCTACGTCTCACAGCCTGCCTCACATTTTTGGTTTAACGTTACACGTCTCACGCACGTTTCTGGTTTGTACCCTTTGCTGGTCACACACCTCACGTACAGTTTTGGTTTGGTGTTTCATGTCTCACTTATGTTTCTGGTTTGCACGCCTTGCTAGTCACATCCCTTACCACTGTTTCTAGTTTGCACTTGTCCATTTCACACCTCCGGATAGCTTGGTTAACTCTTCCAGTGGTCTTCTCTTTCACGATTTCTCCTCTCTTCCGTTACAGACGATGTGTTGTCTTCTCTCTTACGTGAGTCATACGATTTTCTCCAGCTGTCACAAGGTTTCCCTTGCTGTCCAAGGTATCCCTTGGAGTTATCTCTTTTTGCCATATGTTATCTCCTTAACGTGCTGTCTCCTAGCCGTCCACCTTGCTTTAGTTGTCCACTCTCGGTTGGTCGTTCTCCTTCTTGCTGTCGATACCAATTTAGCTGTTCACCTCTTTACTTGGCCATGTAGGTTGGTTGGATGTCCTCTCTCTCTTTTAGCTGGTGGTGGTCTTGGCATCCAGCACTTGCTGTCCAGCCGTTCCTCCCTTGTTTTTCTCTTTTTGGCTGGTCACACACTAGGTTTTCCTCTCTTTGGACGATTTTCCTTTCTTTGGATGTTTTCCTCTTTGGCTTTGGATGGTTGTTTTAGGTTTTGGCCGACTCCTTGTTTCTCGTCGACATCTACCTATTTTCTCTTTCTTCCCCTATTCTATCGATGGTGATCTACTTTTCTTTTTGGTATCGTGTTTTCTCTCCCACTGTCTAGTTGTGATGTCCATTTCTCTCCTATCTCTGACGACAAATTTTCTCTCTCTTCCAAGCATTTTCTCTCTCTTTTTCTGATGGCTTCACTGTGCAACTTCAGTGTTAGGTACTTATGTTGGTCTTTATGTACTCCTCCATAAAACCCTAATAGGGCGAATTTACTAACTTGCCTTTTAATGTGCATTTTACGTTCTTGGCTCTCCATGTGACTTTTACGTTCTTGCCCTTCCATGTGGCTTTACTTTCTTGCATACTTAAACCTAGTTGACAACAATTATAACCCATACAAGATTGTGGGAACAACAATCTCCCTCTTTGTAATTATTGGCAACACTCATAACAAAAGCCACTATGTAACAATTTCAACTTTCCCTAAATATGTACTTCCCCTTTCTTAACAGCACTCTCTACACTGTTGCTTCTTTCCCCCTTTGCTAACCAATTACAAATCTAAAAAAATTGTAAAGTAGAAATGGAGGATTCATTTGAACTTCAGGCTTGAGGAGGCATTCATACAGACATACTCATTTTATACTTTTCAAACATCTTTGTGGACAAAGATTTAGTTAGATCTTGTGTAGCCTCTTCAACAGATTTAAGTTCAACTTGTGAGAGTAACACAATAGCTTCCATAATTCTTCTTCTTATTGTAGCTCTTGTTAATGGGTCAGTTATGATATGATTTTCTTGATGAGCATTGGTCCACGTTTTCTTTGGCTTTCTTTTTTGCACAGACTTAGTTGCAAGAGAATCTTTTTTTTCATCAATCACATACAAATTTTCAGCTGTTCTTTTCTTAGTTGCAATAGTATTGCCTTTTTTACTCTTTACCTGACAACCTATTTTTGTGAATATTACCTTATGGTCTTTATTGTATAGTTTGCTGATAGATGCTAGATTATATCTGAGTCCTTCAATGTGCAGAACATCTTTCAACTTTTCTCTTCCAATGTTTACTGACTCCTGACCACTGATGTTGAGTGAATCATCATTGCCAAACTTGACTCTGCCTTCTCGTGACTTGTTTAGTTTTGACAATTTACTCTTGTCTCCCGTCATGTGTGAAGTGCATCCACTGTTAAGGATCTACTGCTTATTCTTGTGGTCAGCTTTAAGTGCAATTTCAACTATATTAGCCACCTCCCTTTTATGTTTATATTCCTTCTTTTGAACTGGCTGGAAGATAGCTTTCTTCTTTTTCTCAGCTTTGACTGCACCGCTTGTTTTCACTGTGCCATTGAATGCCTTCTCTTACTCTAGGAGAAATGTCATGCATCTCTTGGTATTATGCCCATCCTGCCTGCACCCTTCACACTGCTCCAAGTCTGCGAATATAGCAAACTTGTTCTTTCAAACTATTGGTTTAGGGTTCCACCAACACTCCTTATTAGTGTGTCCTTACTTTTTACAATATGTGCAATAACTCATAACAGGTGTTCTCCTCTGAATTTTGTATTGTCTCCCCCTATATGTAGCATCGTATCTTTTTGAGTTGGAGACATATATTGGCCTTTTCTACTAGTAATTACTCGCCTTATGACCCCAGACTCCATAATAAAGGCAATGACCTTGAAACTGCCTCTTCTTGGATCTAATCATAACTTGTCTTCTTCTGTTCATCACTTGCTATGTAGGCAACGTAGTTGGCTTCTTTACTTGTGTGACTTTCATTTCAGCCACCTTCTTCTCCTTCTTCTGTTCAGTCGTAGCCCTCTGCTAGTTGACTTTCTTTTCTTCCTTCTTGTTTACCACCCTAGGTTGCTTCTTCAAATCTTCTTTATTCTCAACTGTCTTCTTCTGAGTCACAACCTTCTCTTTTAGCTTCTGTGGCACATTCTTATTTTCTTTAGCCAATACAGCCTCAGATTATTGCACTTTCTCTACATTCTTCTCTCCTTCTACAAAACTTGTTTCTCCTATCATTTCAAGCTTATGCAAGTTCTCTTTGCTACTTTTGAGTTGTTGTTGAAGTCTCAACAACTCTTTCTTCATTTCTTCAATTTTTAAAGCTTTTGAACCAAAGTCTACTATCTGGTCTTCACATATGTTGATATGTTCTTCAAATCTTCTCTTCAAGTCAATATGTTCAGCGCTTATTTCATCCCTTTGACTTTCAGCTTCCTCAGACTTTGCTTCAACTTGTTTTATATGGCCTCCAACCTTTTTATGGTTCTGCCCCTTCTGATTATCTCCTTTGCAGCTACTTCTAGCTCAGTTTCAAGATCTAGCTCTTCTTCATTAACCTCCTTTTCCTCTTCAGAGGTTGAACTACCACCCTGAGTTGATGCCATAAAGGCATACTCATCTGATGATTCTTCATCTTCCTCCTCATTAACTTTTTTTATCTGACTCACATAACTCTTGAATAAGCCTCTCTTCTTCTTTTGTGACTTGGCAATCTTCTTACTAAACTTCTTTAATTTGAGTGATGATCTTCTCCATCTTAAATTCTGCTCATTATCACCATTCTCATCTTCATCATCAAGTTTCACTTTGCATTGAGAAGCAAAGTGTCCTGTCTGCCCACATCGATAACATCTCAAGGACAATTGTCCTTTTCCCTTCTTAGACCCTTTTTTGAATTTCCTTTTAAAGTAAGCCAATACTTTACCTTCACTTTCTTCCTTATCATCATCATCATCCTCACTAGATAATTCTTCTTTTTTTTTTATCTTTAAGTGCTTCATAGCTTTGAAAGTTGCCTCTTTTGATACCTTCATTGTTGCAGAACTTTTAGCTGACTTTATCCTCATCTCATATGTAATGAGATTGCACTGAAGATCATACAGAGACATAGAATTGAGATCTCTACTCTCTTCTATGGTTGTTACCTTTTAGGCAAATCTTTCAAGTATAATTCTTAGAATTTTCTTCATAATCGATGAGTCCTTGTTCTTCCCATGACTTCTCAAGTCGTTTACAACATCAATAACCCTAGTGAAGAACTCTTGAATTGTCTTATTCTTCTGCATTCTGAGAGATTCATATCTCCCCTTGAACACTTAAAGCTTATCCTCCTTCATTCTGTCATCACCTTTATAAATTTTATGCAATCTATCCCATATCTCCTTGGAAAATTTGTAGTCCATAACTTTAGCAAACTCAGCATCTGTCAATGCTGAAAGGATGACTTTAAGGTCTTCCCATTTATCTCAAACTCTTAACTCCTCTGGGGTTGGATCTTTACCTTTTTTTGAGCCACAAAACCCTCCTGTACGCATTTCACCACGTTCATACCCATAGTTGCGAATACCACTTGTATTCTTGCTCTCCAGATATAGTAGTTGGTTCTGTTGAAGATTGGAACCTTCTTGCTGTAAGTGGTGTTAGCGCTAGTACCGGTTTCCATTTCTCAGTATACTGAACAAGTCAAACATCTAGATCCCTTCAAACTAGTACACTAAGTTGTTAAGTTTCAAACTGGTGAACCAGCACAGTGATACCAATTAAAGTTCCCGGCTTCACCCTAAGATCTATTAGTTTGTGATAATGAGAGGGGAGGTGAATCAGTATCATCATAATTCGCAATTCGCAAGTAAGTGAACAATTTTAACCTCTTCTTAAAAGCAAATTCTTTCATAGACTCAACTAAGGTGGATCTATTGCTACCTACTAATCACAATAGTCCCCAAAGTCACCTTTCAGACACCTTATCTAATAGATAATTCAAATGTTCTTGTTTAGGTCTTCATTAGGTTATGAGTTGGCTGATACTTTGGCTGTGTTCACAACTCAATTCAAAATACAGAATGTAAAGCAAATTCAGGACACATAAGATTTACGTGGTTTCATCAACGTGACGTATATCCATGGTGGTAGGGACTCTCTCTTACCAAGACTATCCACTATATTTAGGAATTCCAGTTACAATAGATATCCTAATCCTTTGCTCTTTTTACTATTGCAATTACCAAAGTACAATACAAAGAGTGTCACTTACTGTGTCTACCCTTCTTCTAACTTGTCTTGTCTCTGTTGAATTAAAAGGCTACTCCACTACTATTTAGAAGTTCATCGCAACGTACTTTAACCTCTTTTGAAGAAATATAGAAATACGTTGAGTTCTTTCTGATACTTCGTTGAATTCCTTCTCTACGTTGTCTCACACAGGTCTTGCTTTCATCGTCTCATGGTCTCACCTGTCTCCTTGTCTCATGGCTCGCCTCACATTTCTTATTTGCTATTCCACGTCTCACGACCTGCCTCACGTTTTTTGTTTGGCGTTACATGTCTCATGCACATTTCTGGTTTGTACCCTTTGCTGATCACACGCCTCATGCACGGTTCTGGTTTGGCGTTTTACGTCCCACTTACATTTCTGGTTTGCACGCCTTGTTGGTCACACGCCTTACCACCGTTTTTGGTTTGCACTTATTCGTTTCACACCTCCGAATAGCTTTGTTTGTTGTCCTGGTGGTCTCCTCTTTCACGGTTTCTCCTCTTTTCCCTTACTGACAGTGTGCTGTCTTCTCTCTTATGTGAGTCATATGGTTTTCTCCAATTGTCACACGGTTTCCCTTGCTGTCCAAGGTATCCCTTGGTGTTATCTCCTTTTGTCGTGTGTTGTCTCCTTACCGTGATGTCTCCTAGTCTTCCATCTTGCTTTGGCTATCCACTTTTGGTTAGCCATTCTCTTCTTGTTGTCTACACCTATTTGGTCGTTCGCTTAACCGTGTAGGTTGGTTAGACGTCCTCTCTCTTTTAGTCGGTGGTGGTCTTGCCGTCTAACACTTGCCGTCCAGCCGTTCCTCCCTTGTTTTTCTCTCATTGGCTGGTTACACATTAGGTTTTCCTCTCTTTGGACGGTTTTCCTCTTTAACCTTAGACGATTGCTTTAGGTTTTGGCTGACTCCGCTTTTCCCGTTGACAAATACCCGTTTTGTCTCTCTTCCCCTGTTCTGCCAATGGTGATCTGCTTTTCTTTTTGTTATCGTGTTTTCTCTCTCACCATCTAGTCGTGACGTCCGTTTCTCTCCTATCTCTGATGACGGCTTTTCTCTCTCTTCGTTTGACAGCTTCACTGTACGGCTTCAGTGTTAGACAATTATGTTGCTCTTTATGTACTCCTTCATAAATCCCTAATAGCGCTAATTTACTGTCTTGCCCCTTCATATAACTTTTACCTTTTTGCCCTTCCATGTGACTTTACTTTTTTGCACACTTAAATCTAGTTGACAACAATTACAACTCATACAATGTTGTAGGAATAACAATATCTAACCTACTAATAGTAAGGTTAAAAAGGACTTTTAATCATGCTTCAATGTCATTTCTCCTTTAACTTTTTACTAATTTCATCCTTATCAAAATTTATTAATGTCAACATTATTGTACTATAATGTCTTAAATTCTTTATTTCAAATTTTAATAATAGTTTTCTTACATACTTTGTTTGGCTAATAAAGATTTAATGCATGTTTTACTTGTTTTATAGGTCTAAAAAGAAATTAAACTCCCTTATCATGCTCATTTAGATTTTCATCTCAATTTAAGAAGCAAATTCTTTACACAAAAAATTATTATTATCAATGTAAATTTATAAAACTAATAAATCTTTATCTTTTACTTTTTTCAATAACATGGTGTAAATCTTACCTTTTGAAAATCATTTTTTAATTAAGAATGATCAAAGTCATCTATAACTAGAGAGCTTACTTTAATTTATAGAAGACTTTCAAGAGTTGAAAAGTATTATCAAGAAACTTAATACTCTAAAATTAAGGGGTTTATTCAACATATACTTCCTCAACAATAAAACCATTAAATAACAAAATTTCCACATCTATTGAAATAAAATGGTAGTTATGAAAGATGCTTAAGTAAACAAGATACAAATGACTTTTAATCTAACTATAACCGTAAAGATCTTATTGTAATATATTCCTTTTTCTTGATTATAACCATTAGCTACTAGTCTTACCTTATTTAAAACTATCTTCCCATTGTTATCTAATTAGTTGTGAAACACTCATTTGGAATGTATAATAGGATACTCTCTAGGTTTAAGAATTAAGATCCATACTTAATTCCTTTCAATTTTTTTAACTTATCCTATGTTACATGCACCAATTGCTTATCATTAAATGCTTTTTTTTTTTTTACATATTATGGTTCAATTTGAAAAATGAATGTTAAATTGGTGTTTATGTTCTTAAATGATGATTGGATTTTAAAACAATTGAAAATAGTAAAAATAATTTACTCTCATAATGATTCACAACATATTTTCACTCTTTTGGCAACTTGTGAATAATATTTTACAAACTACTTAAATTTTCAAGGTTTGAATTACTTAACTCAAGTTATTATTTTTTTAATGTTATTGCTATTATTTTATATTTCTTTGTTTGGTGAATTAATTGAGGTATCCTTGTATTAGCTAAAGTATCTTTTTCCTTAGATCAAAAGGGTTTATTTTATCAAAATTAATATACATAAACTCTTTGATTGCCAATAATCTCTTAATAAAAATTCTATATGCTTTGTTAATGGAAGAGTATCATATGAAACCTTTATCAATCTTTGAATCAAATTTTCTACAATTGTCTTTAATGTTAAATATAAAACACTTGAATCCAAAAATCTTGAAATAATGGATACATAGTTTTTTACTATTTCAAAACTTATAGAAAGTCTTTTTAAACAAGTAATGCATTAGATCTTGGTTTGACATATAAAATGTCATATAAATAACTTTGGCCTAAAAATATATAAGCAAACTAAACTCATTTAGTATTGCCTTAAGCTATCTCTTATAAGGTTTTATTTTTGCATTCCGCTACTTTATTTTGTTAAGATGTTCTCAAGGTAGACAAATTACAAGAGATTCTTTAGGTATCACAAAACTTTTCAAAGTTCTCATTCTCAAATTTACCTTTGCAATCACTTATACTTAAGGTAATAGAGTATCCCTTCTTATTTTAAATTGCTTTCAAAGTCTTTTAAAGGCCTTTAATGTTCCATCCTTATGAGTGAGGTATAACAATAAAGGTGTCATACTTACTGAACCGATCAACTACTACTATAATGCTTCCACACCCTTTAGACTTTAGTAGAGCAATCTATTGTATAAATTTAGTGTGATCATTTACTATAACAAATGTATAATACTATCATTTAAAATGGAGACTATAAATTGACTAAAAATATCCATATGTCATAATTGATGAAGTTTGGAAATAAGTAATATCTTTTTGCTCTTAAAAGACCTTTTAAATTGTTTACCTATATGACTGGCTAGTATTACAAAGTTTTCTCCTTCTCAAATTTTATCTTGGATTGCCTTTCCACAAGATCATAGTTGTTTAACTTGGATAGTAATTTCATACTCACATGTCCCAAGTGTCTATATCATATCTAAGACTTTTCATTTACAAAAGTTTAAACACTTTATATTTTGGTTAATAAAAAAATGAAAATCAATAATATAAATATTATTACAACATTTTGCAATTAATAAGATCTTATTTATTTTGGAATAATATATATATATATATATATATATATATATATATATATATATATATATATATATATAGTTAAAAAGGAACTTTGTAACCATTATTACAAAGCTAACTAATTCCAAATAAATTGAAATTAAGACCATAAACAAAAGAGATAATGTTAATGATAAGAGAGCCTCATTTATGGATTTTTACAATGTCAATTATCTTACATTTAACATTTTCACAAAATGTTATTTTTTTTATTAATTACTTTGAGAGAAAGGAAAATTTTTTGTATTGCTGATGATATGTCGTAATCATCTTTTACTTAAGTATCACCCTTTTTTTTTTCTCATTTAGCTTTTCAAATATATTTATATCAAATTTATCTGATTTTAGGTACCTAAATTTGTTTGATTTCTTTTAAATGAACTTTGATGCTTCTCACATCACTATAAAAATTTATCATACCATGAATATTTTTTCTAATGTTGCATGCATGAATTATGTATCCGAAATCACCACAATAATGACATCTAATATGATATTTTTATATGAGAACAAATGTTAATGTGATGTTTTAATGCAATTGTCCATGTGAGGTTAACAACATAGGAAAGGTGTTGGTTAAACTACTACATGCATATTGATTATGCCAAAATGATTTTCTAGTTAAACTATAGGGACCTTTATATTGTTGTGATGGAAGTCCATATATAGATACATGATTTTTTCTCCTAAATGATTTAAGTATATGATTTTATATGTATAATTGCTATTTAATTTTTCTATAGATTATATGAATGATTAAAATGCAATGTAGATTTATCATTAATTGGTTTTTAAGAACCAAATAATAAATCAATTTTTTTCTTTTCTTTTAACAAACTTTAAGAAAGAATTTAGGAAATTATTATTTTCCTTCCTTCTATTAAAGTTTTTCTCATTAAGATTGTTTAAAATAACATGGTGTGCTTTTTGCAAATCATCAATTTCTTACACTAGTGATTCATTTTTACCTTTCAAAAATTTTATTTCTCACTTTATTACTTTTTGCTCCATCATTCTCTTGGATGAATTATTGAACATTACTCTAGTCTTCATACAATTAAAGAACTTGACATATAAAACTTCCATATTTAATTTATCAAAAATTTCTAACTTTAGTTTCTTTCCTTGTTTATCAAATTTTGAAAGTAAATTAATAAACAAATTTCCAATATTGGGAACTTGAGCTTCTTTCCAAAAATGAAAAATTTCAAAGTCAAAAAAACTTTGTTCTAGCTTAATCTTGGTGATTTTCACCTTAGATTAAGGAATTGTCTCCTTGCAAAGCTTTAAAAAATGATTTTGTCTTTGATCTCCTTTTTCATATATAACACAAATTATAACATAAATAAATTGACTTAATATGCTATAAGTTTATATGATTCCAACCATGTTTCAAGCTTTATGAAAAAAAAAAAAAAGGTTTCACCAATGTAAAAAAAATTTTCATTTTTAAGTTTTGCCAACACAAAACAAATTCCTTTTTGCATCAAGTTGAAATTTTATCTTTTCTTTAATTATCATTTTATTCAACCATTAACCATGTGTAAACAATGAGTTATGTATACAAAAAACTTAAAATAAAAATTGATAGTACAACTATATGTAAAAATTAAGGTCTCTTGCTAAGTATGATTGAATTTAACTTCCAAAGGAATTTCTTATGGAATCAACTAATAGACTTGCTATATAAAGATTATTATAAGTGCTCTAACTCATAGTTAAAAAAAAATACCTTCATCAGGTGTATAAATATGAATTCAAAAATCATAACTTAAGGCAACTATTAGTATTATTAAATAAACACAAATAGACAATGAGAACAATCATGATTAGCTATACACAACAACTAAATCATGTTGAGATATTACAACATATAACACATAATCTAACATGTTAAATATCTAAATACTTGAATATTAAAGTGTCCCCTAAGGCATGCATAAGTTTTTAAACATTACATAACATTTACATTTTAGGACCAATTCATATGGAATTATTTTTTTACATCATGATTCTATCATTTTAATCTTGTTACTCAATACATTATTGATGATTTTGATTAATCATAAATGGTGTTGGCCACATGTTTTATCTAATGTTTTATATGGTTAACAACAGTTAAATAATCATATGAATACTCTCATAATCTTATTAATATAAAAATATTATATAATTGAAAAGTGCACAAACAACATAAATATCATATCTTTATATATTAGCAAATATCTAGTTCTATCCAAATGCTAAAATCATATTAAACTTAACTTAACTAATATGATTTTTACTAAAATTCTAATTAACTTCTAATTTAGATTACTTTAACATCTCCTTTAGTTATGATTTTGTGATATTCTCATCTCCAACAATTGTCTTAGCTTAACCAATGCGTCATACTTTTATGGTTTTATGAGAATATTAGGTATTTAATCTTTAGACTTGTAATATACTAATTCAATTTCCTTTTTATCAACTTGATCTCTCAAAAAATGAAAACAAGTAACAATATGTTTATTAATTTCATGTATAACTAAATTCTTAGCCAAATTAATTGCAAAAATATTACTAATAAATATCTTTAAAGAATGCCAAATTGAACATAAATCTCACTCATCAAAGTTCATAACTAAATAACTTAACAAGCATTTAAAGTTATAAGTATATACTTTACTTTATAAGAGTATGATAATAAACTATTTTTAATGACCCTAAATAAGCAGTAGTTCCAAAGTTAAAATGATAACCAAAAATATTTATATGATCATCTATATTTTTACACTAATCATTGCCAAATAGCTTACAAATGCATAATTTCTAAATGAAAAATAAAGAAAATCATGATTATAAGTCCTTTTTATGTACCATATAATCTTTTTAACAATTTGTATATGAGGTTGGGAAAGACTTTAAAAACTTATTAATCAAATTAAATATATAAAATATGTCTAGTATTATGCAGATTATATATCTTAACTCTTAATAATCAATATGTAAATTCAACAAGTGTTTCATTACTTTTTTTTAGACAATTTAGTGTTAACTTATGCAAGAGTTTTCATATAATTAGAATTATGCTTTTAGAACATCTTTAAAAGTTCAATAGCATACTATTAGATCATATGCTATTAATTACATATTTTGATGTGCAAACATAATTATTTTGTAATCTTTGCCATATGTGTTGCATGTATTTAATGTACATGGCTAGTGATTCTTGAAAATTCATTCTTTATATGGTAAATGAATGTCTTAATAATTGGTTTATGAATTGTTCAAATTAATATACACAACTATTGATTTTTGAAATTTCATTATTTTTATAGTAAGTGAATTAATTGTTAGGTTATGAATTATTAGAATTAATTTTGTATTATTAACCCTTAATTAAAATGATGCACTTTTATAGAATTAATTTTGAATAAATTATGAGAAAAAGGTAAGTATGTTCTGGAGATTATTTTTTCATTAAGGAAGTTGTCTATTTTGAGATAAAAGTAAAAGACACCAATGACAACTAACAAGTTACGGATATGAAAAATATTTCAATGAATAATGCCTTTAATGGATCAACAGACATTTTCTCCAAATGGCTTATTTTGGACTTATATAAACTCATCTACAGCAGAAGAGACAAATGAAAGAAAAAAGACGCATCAAAGAGCTTATATCGAGTTATTACAACAAAAGTGTATTTGTTAAGAACGAGAAAAATTCTTTAAAAAGGGGTGTGAAATTCTGAGGGTGTAAAATTGAGAGATCAAGAGTTTAAGAAAATAAAATTGTGTGAGTATGTTGTAAGAAAGTTATAAACCTTAGTACAACTATGATTGTACTTAGTTTCCTTCTTACTAAGGAATTTGATAGTAGATTTGAAACTCCTAAGACTATGATCTTAGAGAGAAGACATAAGAACAAGAGTTCCAAACCTCTATAAATTATTGTATTATACTCCTTTTAAATTTAGTTTTTTACAAACTTACACACTCAACAATTCTTTTATTATAGCATATATTCTTTTTTATGCAAATTATCTATTGATTTAAATTTACTTAATTTAGATTCTTATGTTAATCAAAAAGATTCAATCTTGTCCTTAAATCAATTTAATACATAAAAAAATGATATTAAGCTCAAATGTATTATTTCAAATTCACATATCATAAATTTCTTATATTCTTCAACCATTCTCATATTGTTATTTGTAAAGATCAAATTATTAATATATAGATATACTTATAAAATATCACTAGAATAATTAATTTTTACATATAAGGCATGCTAAAAAAAACACACTCTTGAAAGTTGATCTCTTGGAAAATAAATAATAATAATAATAATAATGTACTTGTGTCATACTCAAGTCTTGTAATATTATTATTTTTTTTAATTTATGTACCTTTTTTCACTTACTCTTTTCACAAAATTTAGTTACTACTTGCCAAAACTTAATTTTCAAGAGGACCATTTAGAAAAATGCTAACTTTATATCTATTTTATGAAATTTTTAATGATTTTATATGACCAAGGTAATTATAAATTTGACAATTTTTGTTCCAAAATAAAGAAAAATACTTCATAATTTCATAACTAACTTATTTTTAAAATCTTTTTACGGTGTTACTTTGTATTTCTAAAATTTTATATTTGATTTTTTTAAATTTTAAAAGTTAACTTTATGTAAATAACTTTTTAACCCTATAAAAATATATTAATCATTAAATAATATTATTTTTAATTATCTTAATTTTTTAATTAATGACATTTCTCCGTTTATCACAAAGAACGGGTGCGCTCACACGAGCACATGAAATCACAGAAATACTTGAGTGCGGTGGGTGCGTAAAAAACTGGCGAAGATTATCCTGATATTGGGATTGCCGTTGGTTTGGCGGTCAAAGATAAAGAGGAAATCGAAAAGTCAGGTTTGTACAATTGCATGATAGGAGTGGGTCCCCCTCAGTGGAAGAAAGCGGTGGGAATCCCATCATTAGGGAAGAGACAATGTCATCATTTGCACGTGTTTATGGGCCACATAACCCCCATTCCCACGATCTATATATATTCTATGGTAAAATTGTCCAATGTGCACGAACTCGGTGGTAATTAAGTTGTCATACTAATGATGTTAAAAAAAATTTTATAATTATAAATATTTAATTAGAATTAAAATATAATTTTACACATTAATTAATATAAATTCAATTGTAATTGAATAAAAATTTTAAGTAGGCATTTTTGGCCCCAACTCCCTATTAGCAGAAGTTGAAGTTTTTACCGTCTGTGTTTTTTTGTTTTTTTTGGTAATCTTTTGTTTGTTCTATGATGGAATTTGTATGGTTCAGCTCAACTGTTTATACAGTTTACCGACCCACACGCTCTCTGGGATTTACCCAAAAATAAAAAAATAAAAAGAAGAAAATAAAAAAAATAATAATAAAAAAACGTTTTCATCCTGGGCAGCTACTCAAATGCTGGTGTGCTTTCAGCCAATGCAATCCTACGGACCAGATTTAGAGGCGGGCATAAGGCGAGCACTCGTTAGCATGTTAGTCCAAACCTAAATAACGAGAATAACGTATGCCGCGAAGTTAGGCTTCGTTTGCTAGCCAGCTAGCTTTGTCGGCAGTAGATTAAAAAAAAAGACAAAAAAAAAAAAAAAGTCTATTACACGTAGTCACAAATGCGCCATTGCCAGTTAATGATGAATTATTATGTCCTCGGATTAGCAAGGGGTCACCTTCACTCACTTTTTCTTGATCACTTTAATATTTCTAGCTCTCTGTCTTACGCTTTTGCTTGGAAGCGCCTTTTATAACTTGGGAATTGCTGGTGATGATGTTCGTTAATGACCCTATTTAATTTGCCTGATGCCAACAAAAGTGGCAGCTATATTAGATGGAAACAAGAATTCGAAGAATTGTTTTTTAAGTCACCTATGCATATTTTTGTAACTCAAATACATTTTATTTTAAATTGATGTGCACATATTATATTCAATAATTTATACTTTTCAATTAATCATAAAAATGCATATACATCTTGTATTTAGGGTATTATAGTTAGACAATATATGATAATGATCGTTAACTATATATATATATGTGTATATTTGTTTTTATTTTTGTGTTACTCATGTTGAGTATAAAATAACATGTGTCCATACATGGAAATACACTGAAATAAAAAGAATGGAATGAGTGGAGTTCGGCGGTTTTATTGTTTATATTATCTGGGAAATGGAGCTACATGTCACGGAGTTAGGCTTGGACGTGCTTAGGACGTGCTAACCTGTGCGGCACTTAGTCGATTTTGCGAGAGAAGATGCTAAGTAAGCCTTGAAGAGTTCGAACGAACCAGCGGAAGACTTGTGGGAGGCAAGTAACCGAACAAGAAGAACTTGAGATAGCTAGAAAGAGAGAGCACAAGAACTTTACAAGTGAACTTGTATTGAATGAATGAAGAGGTGATTTACAAATGAGAGGAGTGGGGGTATTTATAGTAGTTCCACCTCCTTGATGTGTGGCTATAATTTCTCTAGATCTAAAATATCTAAGATATTTACAAAAGAGAATACCTAAGTGCTTACCTAAGCAGGGCGCTTACTTAAGCGCTTACATAAGAGAGGCGCTTACATAAGCACTTACCTAAGGGATGCGCTTACCTAAGCGCTTACATAAGTGAAGCGCTTACCTAAGCGCTTATGCAGAAGGTGACAATTGGGCTAGCTTTTGGGCCATCATTTGGGCTAGCTTTTGGGCCATTATTTGGGCCAGGCTCTCATCAATTGGACGAGCCGTGACATCCTCCCCCACTTAATCTTGCGACGTCCTCGTCGCATTTTCAGCCTTAAATTGTCGGATGTGATCAGCAAATTGCCAAAGCTGGTCTTCTCGTTCCCAACTAGCCTCGTGGTCTGGCAGAGCCTTGCATTTGACTAAGTACTCGATATAGTTGGGAACTCCCCTTCTCCGGATCACTCGATCAGCAAGGATGCATTCCACCTCCTTATTGAATTCGGTGACCACAGCCGTTGGTGCGCGCTTTGACTCATTTCGGCTTTGATCCTCTTCGTCTCCATGGAAAGGCTTTAGAAGACTTACATGAAAAACATTATGGATCTTTAACTTTAGAGGGAGTTGGACTTGATAGGCGGCCTTTCCCACACACTTGATGATGGGGAATGGTCCTTCGTACTTCCGTACTAAGCCCTTATGTACCTTGCGTAGAGACTTGAATTGGTTGGGTAGCAACTTCACCATCACCATGTCTCCCGCAGTGTAGTCTTTTGGGCGTCGCTTCACATCAGCCCATCTCTTCATCTTCTTGGCCGCTTTGTCGAGACAAGCCCTCGTTATATCCGCTTCCTCGTGCCATTCCTTTGCAAACTTAAAGGCAGATGAGTTGTTGCCAGTGTAGGGAGAGGTAATAGCACTTGGTGTGAGCGGTTGTTGTCCCATGACAATCTCGAACGGGCTTTTGGTTGTGGCCTCGCTCCTCTGAAGGTTATATGAGAATTGGGCAGCATCGAGTAGCTTTGCCCAATCTCGTTGGTGAGCACTGACATAGTGCCTCAAATATTGCTCGAGCAAGGCATTGATTAGCTCAGTTTGCCCATCGGTTTGAGGATGGAAGCTTGTTGAAAAGTTTAGCTCGGTTCCCAGCAACTTAAATAGCTCGCGCCAGAATTTACCTGTAAAGCGGGGGTCTCTGTCACTGATGATGATCTTTGGCACTCCCCATAGCTTTACCACGTTCTTAAAGAACAAGTGAGCAGCTTCGTCCACCTTGCAATCAGCAGGGGCTGGAATGAAGGTGCTATACTTGCTGAACCGATCGACTACAACCATGATACTTCCGCATCCTTCGGACTTCAGTAGAGCCACAATGAAGTCCATTGAGACACTTTCCCAAGGCCTTTCGGGAGTGGGTAGTGGCTCAAGTAGACCGGCTGGTGGCTGCTGTTCTACCTTGTCTTGTTGGCAAACCAAGCAAGTCCTCACATAGGCCTCAACATCTGCATGCATATGCGGCCAGAAGTAATGTTGTTGGACAAGAGCAAGGGTTCGTGCCATACCTGGGTGACCAGCCCATAGTGAATCGTGGCATTCCTTAAGGATCTCCTTTCGCAAGTTGCCCCACTTTGGCACGAAGACGCGGTTCCCTACCGTTGTCAAGACTCCATTGTTCACCCAAAATCGACGAGTCTTCCCCTCACTAGCCAACCTTAGCAGATTGTTGGCCAGTTTGTCTTGTCCAGTACCTTCCTTGATCCGTTCAAGGAGGTTGTTTGTAGGAGTACTAGTAGCAAGAGCTGCTAGTTCCGCCTTCCGACTCAACGCATCAGCAACTACGTTGGCTTGGCCCGGCTTGTATT
The DNA here is from genome assembly GCA_037897445.1 of Ceriops zippeliana. Lineage (NCBI taxonomy): Eukaryota > Viridiplantae > Streptophyta > Magnoliopsida > Malpighiales > Rhizophoraceae > Ceriops > Ceriops zippeliana. The sequence goes on along the minus strand of JBAPLH010001437.1, from coordinate 1,752,871 downwards.
GCAGTGTGTAGTTGAATTCCGCTAGGAAGTCTTGCCAACGAGCTTGCTTGGGGCTGAGTTTCTTTTGTGTCTGAAAGTAGCTTGTAGCAACATTGTCAGTCATAATTACAAACTTACTTCCGAGGAGATAGTGTCTCCAGGTGCGCAAGCAGTGGATGACGGCAGTCATCTCCTTGTCCTGGATGGTATACCATCTCTCTGTGTCGTTGAGCTTGCGGCTTTCATAGGCAATGGGATGCCTATCCTGCATCAAGACTCCTCCAATGGCGAAGTCGGATGCGTCAGTGTGGACTTCGAAAGGCTTTTCGTATTCCGGTAGTGCCATAACGGGTTCTTCGGAGATTGCTTGCTTCAATCTCTCAAAGGAAGCTTGGCATTCTTCCGTCCAATGCCAAGTGCAGTTTTTCTTCAGCAAGTCGGTCAAGGGAGCGGCTACGACAGAGTATCCCTTGATGAACCGACGATAGTAGTTGACAAGTCCCAGGAATGATCGCAATTTCGGGACTTTGGTTGGTGGCTCCCATTGTTGAATGGCTTGCACCTTTGCTGGATCCATCAACAATCTACCATCCTTGATTCGATGACCAAGGAAGTCCACCTCTTGCTTGGCAAACGAGCACTTCTCCTTTTTGACGAACAATTCGTTTACCCATAGAGCTTGGAAGACTTGCTTGAGGTGCTCTACATGCTCCTCAAGTGTTTTACTGTATACAACAATGTCATCCAAATAAACTACCACGAATTTGTCCAGGAAAGGATGTAGTACCTGGTTCATGAGTGTGCAAAAGATGGCTGGTGCGTTGGTGAGGCCAAATGGCATGACCAAGAACTCAAACGCTCCGTAGCGTGTTACACAGGTCGTCTTTGGCTCATCACCTTGTGCTATGCGAACCTAGTAGTATCCCGATCGCAAATCCAGTTTGGTAAAGTACCTCGCCTTCCCGAGTTGGTCGAAGAGGTCAGCTATCAAGGGTATCGGATACTTGTTCTTGATAGTGACCTTGTTCAAGGCTCGGTAGTCGATACAAATCCGTAGGGATCCATCCTTCTTTTTCTGGAAGAGGACTGGGGCACCAAATGGGGCTTTCGATGGTCGAATGTAGCCCGAATCGATCAAGTCGTGGAGCTGCTTCCTCAATTCAGCGAGTTCCGGAGGTGCCATACGGTAAGGAGCCATGGCAGGGGGTTTGGCACCGACTTCTAGCTCAATGTGGTGATCCACATCTCGCTTTGGTGGAAGATTCTTGGGCAGCTCGAAAGGCATGACATCCTTGAACTTGTTGAGGACGGCCTGAACTGGTTGCGGCAAGATAGGAGTTGGTGTTGCTACGTCTTTCCCATCGTTTAGTTCTCTTATGGTAGCAACGTAGCCAGGACCCGACTTGAGACCCCGCTTGAATTGCAAGGACGAGATCATCGATGGTTGAGATCTCTCCTTACGCTTCAAGGGGACTACGCGGATCTTATGGTTGTCGACAACCACAAGAGAACGTGTAGCAGGAACAGGGAAAGCCAATGCTCCGCAAAAGAATGCAAGACCTAGCACCACTTTAAAATCATCCATGGGAACAACGGTAAAGTCTAACTTACCCGTCCATTCGCCGATTTGGACAGCAACTCCGTGTGCCATGCCTTGGATAGGCTTTGCTCCCGAGTTTACCAATTTGATGGTGCCGCTTCCCTTCGTCAGTTTGAGGCCTAGACGTTTGGCCTCTTCAACATCCATGAAATTGTGCGTTGCCCCCGTATCCAGCATCGCACTAGCTGATTTGCCCTCGATGGCAAGGTCAGTATACAACAATCCCTTCTCCTTGGCGACTGTTGGGGAGGAACGCTTTGAGAGATTACCCAATTGTTGGATAGATCCCATGTCCGCTTGGGCTTCTTCATCGGCCTTTTCTGGATCGAGTGCCGCCATCATCGCATTCATGGCTTTGCGTTTGGGGCAGTCCTTCACCCAGTGTGGTCCATCACAAATAAAACAAGGTTTAGGAGGGTTAGTCGAGTTGTGTTTACCTCCAGACTTCTTCTCATGCTTGGGACAGTCATTTGAGGGCCTTTGTTGTCCACCCTCGTGGCGACCAGAATCCTGCTTCTTTTGCCCGACCTTCTCTCCCCCACTTTTGCCAGAGTTCGGCTTCTTACTCTTGGAGTGACCAAAGTAGTCGACGAAGGTTTCCGCAGCAGCAATGGCAGCATCTAGGGTCTGCACATTACGCCTCTCCAACTCGACTCTTGCCCAGTCCTTCAAGCCGTCTTTAAAGTAGAAGAGTAATTCCCTATCGGACATTTCGATTTCAAGCATGAGGGTAGTAAATTCTTTGATGTAGTCAGAAATACTACCTGTCTGACAAAGGTGACGCAACTTCCTTCTCGCCTCACCGTCTGCATTGTGAGGGACGAAGTACCTACGTACTTCAGCCTTGAATTGTTCCCAAGTGTCGATGCTGCATAAGCCTTTCTCCCGTTCAGAGTGCTTCCTTCTCCACCAGAGTTGGGCGGTATCTCTTAGAAAGATTGGGGCGTTGCCTATCCTGGCCAGATCGTCGACAACCCCCACGGCCTCGAAGTATTGCTCCAGGCTGAACAAGAAGTTCTCCACGGTAGTGGCGTTCCTTGTGCCGTTGTACATGGCAGGTTTTGGGACCTTCAAGCCATGTACCGCAGTGGAAGTGCTAGCTAGCAGTGGCAGCCGTACTAGCAAGTGAGCTGTTTCGACGAAAGGACTCCATCTCCCTACGAAGGGCATGAATCTCTCCTTCAACAAACTCACGAAGTTTAGACATACCTTGATTGATCATGAGTTTGGCAGCCTGAGTGACCTCCGCATTATCATGGACCAAGTTATCAACTTGATCACTGAGATCCCCCACAAGAGAGTTTATGTCGAGGACACTCCTCTCTAGGGTACCAACACGTGAGTCTAAGGTCTCCTTGGCTGGAACCTTGGACTTGCCACGTTTGGCTGGAGCACGTTGCTCCTCACGTCCACGAGCTTCTTGCTCCATTGGTTGCTCCTCAAAAACAGTCTCAACAAATCCTTCTTCACCTGCCATATTCGCAACTCAAACAAGAACAGAGTAGGGACTAGGATTACCTTGCTCTGATACCACCTGTCACGGAGTTAGGCTTGGACGTGCTAACCCGTGCGGCACTTAGTCGATCTTGTGAGAGAAGATGCTAAGTAAGCCTTGAAGAGTTCGAACGAACCAACGGAAGACTTGTGGGAGGCAAGTAACCGAACAAGAAGAACTTGAAAGAGCTAGAGAGAGAGAGCACAAGAACTTTGCAAGTGAACTTGTATTGAATGAATGAAGAGGTGATTTACAAATGAGAAGAGTGGGGGTATTTATAGTAGTTCCACCTCCTTAATGTATGGCTATAATTTCTCTAGATCTAAAATATCTAAAATATTTACAAAAGAGAATACTTAAGCGCTTACCTAAGCGGGGCGTTTACCTAAGCGCTTACATAAGAGAGGCGCTTACATAAGCGCTTACCTAAGGGATGCGCTTACCTAAGCGCTTAAATAAGTGAAGTGCTTACCTAAACGCTTATGTAGAAGGTGACAATTAAACTAATTTTTGGACCATCATTTAGACTAACTTTTAGGTCATTATTTGAACCAAGCTCTCGTCAATTGAAGGAGTGGTGACATACAGCTCCCAATGGAAAGGATCTGGATATTGCATGCTTACAGATTTCGTTTTGGCTTTATATATATACGTGATTGTTTTACCCATCCTTCTCTACCACTTAAAAAGGCGACGGCATTTACTTGTTTGACACACTCACTGATCCGTATCTCTTCAACAAGTTCCCATTTTCCAGTTCTGGGATTGGCGGAATATTTTGCTCATTCCCCTCGTTTCTCACTCTTCACTTTAACGGAGAAAAAGCTCGAGAGAGAGAGAGAGAGAGAGAACCGATGAGGCCACCGAAAAGCATGGACACACCTTATCATGAAAGCAAGGACCCCAAAAATAAAAATAAAAATAAAAATAAATAAAGGTCAGATTGGACTGGCCACCAGACGCACACACATACACACATACACACACGCTCACTCACACCCACACGCCCGCATAATTTGCCTCTCTCTCTCTCTCTCTCTCTCTCTCTCATACACACAAGCACAAACTTTTTCCATAGGAAAATAATATTTAGGAAAGAATGAGAAACCCAAGTCAACCTGGCCTCATGATTTGGTCTTTGGGTACTTCTGAGCACCACCTCACATCCCACTAATTACTTTACATCGTCTATATAATTGCCATCATCTATCATTTGGTCCTCCACCATGGGTTGGAACCATGAAGGTGCATCAGTTAGCCCGTGAGTTAATCTGGGAGCACGAACCCTCCCTCTCACTTGTCTGCAAACGGTTACGCCCCCTTGCTCCCAAGCTGGCCAACACAGATACAGTTTCCTCTTTCGATCTCAAGAGCTTCATTAGGCCCGAGAGTGGTCCTAGAATGCTTGGCTCTCCTGACAAGAAAGATTCACCTCAGCCTCAGGTCATCATTCTTTGTTCCATATGTTTGTAATTTCCCGCATTCGTTTTCCCTTTACCTGTGTTTGCTCTTTCTTTCTTTTCTTTTCCTTTCTTTTTTGTTTTTCCTCTCTTTTCAATGGTTTTACTACAGCTTCATATGCATACGGCATACCTAACATGTGGTTGCCTACCCTCATCCTAAACATCAATTTCATTTTGCCACGTGAATTTGCTCGCTCTTTTGTGAGTTAAGTAGGTACAAACAATTTCTATATCTCGTAAAATTAGGTCTCTCCTAAAATTTTTATCAATTCATTCTCACTTAATTCTCTTTCCCCCCCTTTTTTTTATTGTTTTTACAATTGATATTAATCTGAGTCGCATTAAAAAATCTCTCGTGCCTCGTGTATATAGGCACATAAGACAGCGTTAGCTAAGTAAAATCACGAGTCTAACAATGACTTGGGGCCGGTGATCGAGATCTTTATTTTAAGGAGGAGGTCGTAATTGACTTAAACGGACTTATATCCTGCAAGGTTGTTGATAGGTGAAGATTTTGTGGACGCAGGTAGAAACACACGCCGGAGGAACACGGTGGAACCCGACGCAAGAACAGATAAGGATACTAGAGATGTTGTATAAGCGAGGAATGAGGACTCCCAATGCACAAGAAATAGAACAAATCACCGCACAGCTAGGCAGATACGGCAAAATTGAAGGCAAGAACGTATTTTACTGGTTCCAAAACCACAAAGCCCGCGAGAGGCAAAGACTGAAGCGGAACAGCCTTGTTGGTCTGAGCCATAGTCCCAGAACTATCCAGGCCGCCCCCATTACCACTATGTCTTTTTTGGAGACTAGGGTGCGTCGTTTAATTATTTAGTTAAAACTCATTCGATTTTGGATCTTTTTGAAGAAAAAAGAAAACAAAAACAAAGGCGAAAAGAAAAGCAAAATACTGGGTATTGGTTGGTTTATTATATATTATTGTGCAGGGGGGAGCGGAGAGAGAGGAACATAGTCCATGTGCATACAAGAGGAAGTGTAGGAGCTGGGGATCTGAGTGTTCGGAATTAGAAGAAAGCAGAACATGCAGAGAGGAGGGAGATAGAACGCTAGAGCTTTTCCCATTGCACCCAGAAGGCTGATAACGAAGTGGGGTTTGAGAGAAATTTCCCAACTTCAATGATCGTGATCTGCTTTCAATGTGCTTTTCCTTTCTTTCTTTGTTTCGAGAAAGAAAGAGAGAAGAGAAGGTCGTTTCTTCGCAGTTTGGACTCTATATTTTGACTTGGAAACAGAGCGCTCTTTGTCGCTCTTTATTCTCGTTGTCTCCTTATTAGTGCGTGCAGTATTATTGTCGCTCGGTGTAATCCCTTTGACTACAGAGGAGGTGGAAAAATGTTTTGAGCATTGAGACGTATAAATTCCAAGTTAAAAAAATGTGGACACTGAAGTCCACGTACCTACGAAACTTCTAAGCCTATTCCTCTATCTGTATTCTGTGATCCAAATAGGAAAAGAGATGGTGTCCCTTTGTGTTCATCCACCGATATCATAGAAAAATGTGATCTTTTTAGCACTGCCTGCAGCTAGCAAAGAAGACTTTCATTAAGTGACACCTTTCTGTAGAGAAAGTCAGTTAAAAACATATTTATTTAATTTTGAAAATATTCAAATATCTATATCAGATTTTAAATTTTTAAAAAGGCTGTCAATTTGAAATATTTATTAGTAAATTTATAATTTTTTATTATTCTAATAAAATTAGGATTAAATAAATATGCATATGATTTATTTAATTATGATTTAATATATGTTATAGTTTATTCAATTTATATTAAAAATTTTTAAAACACAAGTTTAAAATTTACGTAATATAATATTCATAATTTAAAAATAAAAATAATAAAATAATTTCTTAAAAATCATAATGTCTCTTTATTTTGGAGTAAAAATTATTTTCAAATTTACCGTTTAGTTTAAAAATACTCATAATTTAATCCTTTTTTTCTTAATTTTCTTTAGTTTTCTAAAAAATGCAAATAATTTAAATAAACTTTTAGCTTTTATTTAAATAAAAATATAATTTTTAATAAATATAATAACTTTTGTATACTGTATTAGTATAATACTAATAAATAATATATATATATATATATATCAACCACCAAGAGGACATGGATGTTGATCATCACAGTTTTCCTTTCTTTTTTTTTTTTTCTTTTTGAGATGACAGTGATTGACGTGCATTTTCCAAGGAAAGCAAAAATATCAGCTGGTGATGAGTGGGTCTGCTCGATCTCACGATCAGATTTATACAAATAACGCCTGGAGGGAAAGATGGTCACAAGACATTTTTAAATTGACCGAGGGGGACTACTACAAAGAGGTTCCCTTGGGTGACACAAAAATTATAATTTATTTAGTCTCATCTTAAACTCTCAACTTATCCCTAGCGGGGAGGGCTGACAAGGCGTCAAGTCCATAAGATTGACGCTGAAGTGTGAATTAGTGAAAGAACGATTTAAATATTTGTTTTGATTTGTTTTTGTTTTTTATTTTTTTTGGCCTTTTAATATTTGCCTTGCGGTTTCAAAAACTGACATTAGCCATGTTCGAACAAAATAACAAATATATATATATATATATATATATGCTGTCTAATCTAATCACTTGCTTATCAAGCTGACAGCTTGCCGCATGGGAGACTGTGGAATAGTGGGGAATCCATTTTGTTTGCTTAAATGGTAAAAGCTATATTTTCAAAAGCGTTGTATTATTGTCACAAGCCAACATAATATATATTTTATTTTAGATCGGAATGTTCTGATATTAGAATAGCAATGATCAATCACGTCAGAATTATTTAAACTCATTCATTTTAAATTTCGAGGTTAATATATATTAATTTTAAAAAAAAAGACAAAAAAAATCTACATAACCACTCTTTGTTAAAATATTTCAATTACTACAAGTTTCGAATGAATAATTTTTTGTTAAAAATTTTATTGAATTATTAATTATAATATCTCTAAAGATGATAATAAACCGCCCAAAACACTACAAAAGTGAATAGATTTCGAATTCCTTCACTCGAATGGGCGGGGGATTGAGCCCGAGGTGATGAATATTAAATTCAACTTGAATTGGGGTTGGATCCTTTTGGGTTAGATTTAAATTGGGTCATCGTTTTCCCTCCCTCGTTCTAACCTAGGCTTGTTGCGAGTGATGTCACGCACTAGATGGGCCGGACTCAAACAGAATCTGTTATGGCCTCTTTTCTACAACACTCAATCAGATCACGCTCTCGTTGCTTGATGATTTTCATTTTTATTATTTATTTTATTTCTTTGGGATCATTTGGAAACATTACTCGACAAAAATTCTAGATTATGTAAGGGGAAAACTGTGATTTTGGAGGAAAATGATCTCTTTTTCTATGATTCTATCTTCTTTGATTTCTACTATCACCATACAGAGTGCTAAAATGCTGCAAGTTGTTCTTTGTAAAATACGTTACAAATTGTATTTGATCCCTACTGGCTGTCATGTCGGAGAAGATTGTTGAAAGAAGTAATTCACTGGCAATTACCGAATACTGATCAATATCTGACTACCGTAATGTTATGATATCGTAGGAAAATTCATTGATAGGCACCGGCTGACGTTAAACTAATATCATATTTTCAATTTACGTACCTTCCTCGTTGAGTTGGTAGAAGAAACTTGATAGGAGGGAATTCGCAAATTTCATAGAATTGACCTATATATTGATGGAAGAAGGGCGCAACCGAGTATAAAAAAAGTCCAAGAAACTACTCCTACTTGAACTTGTGAAAAAATGATTGAACAATAAAAAGAGCAAATCAAATAAACCACGTAGGAGAATACACTAATTTTATGTAGAAAATCCTTTCAAAATAAAGGAAAAAAATCATGGACACTCTGAACTAAAAGTCAACTTTACTATAATTAAGTGAGTACAATAAAGGTACATAACCTCAATTATATTAAACAAATTGAACAAAATTCAATTTGGATTGAATAAAAAACTAATGAGTTAAGTAAGACAAGCCAATTATGTGCTAACAACTACAATTTAACAAATATACCTCAATGTAGTAATCCAACCGTTCAAATGAACCGCCAGATGTCCCCTACTAGCTGTCCAAATTTCAACTCAATTGGATTACGGGTCAATAATCATCATATGGTTTACCAATTCTACCACACATGAGAAAGTAGAGAGTTACTAAAATTGTAAGGCTTCTGTTCAAATGAAAACTTGCCCTTACAGTTCACAGAAACCCAATCTAACAATCCATAAAGAAGATCTATGTGTCCTCCAACTACTGACCAAAAGTCAGCTCGATCGAACCACAAATAATCTTCCAATTACATAGTTGATCAATTCTACACATAGAAAATTACCTAGAGTATAGGCCTACAAAAACTGAAGAGAAGTAGGACTTACAGTGCTCGAAACCCAATCTCCACCATTCAGAAAATAAGAATCAAATGCCCTCTATCAACCATTCAAGTTTTAAGCTGATTAGACACTGATATCCTTTCCAAATATAAGATCAAAAAACACTATCTTTGATTTTTCTCTTTTTGCAGCCTCCCTTTCGGTAGCCTTATTTTCCTTTTTTTTTTCACACCGTTGACAGCTCTCACCTCTTTTTTTATGTTTCTCCTGCATCTTTTTGTTTTTTTTAGCCCAAGGGGTATTTATACCCACTTTAATAATTGTTAGGTTATGGTCCCAAAACATTTGGGTTATATATCCACATAGGAAGGGACCAATAAACCCAATAATTCTCCCATTCTCGACTATGCGGAAATATTGGCCATCCCAGTCAATGTACAACACAGCTCAAATTTCCATCTTGATAATGCCTTTGTCATCATATCAGCAATATTATTATCTGTATGAATCTTTTCAAGTGTCAATTATTTAGAATCAAGAATATTCCGTTTCCAATGATACCGCAAGTCAATATGTTTTGGCTTAGTATGAAAAGTTGGATTCTTACCAAGATGGATGACACTCTGACTATTATAATACAATACATAATTTGATTGTTGAAAACTAAGTTCCTCCATAAACCTTTTCATCCAAAGCAACTCTTTAGATGCTTCAATTATTGCAATAAATTCTGTCTTTGTAGTGGACAATGCAACACACTTCTATAATCAAAATTACCAACTCATTACTCCCCCTACAAGAGTAATCACATAACCTGAAGTAGATTTTTTTGGAGTCAATGTTACCTGCCGTATCTAAATCTGTGAATCCAATAAGGATAGACTTATCACTTTGAAAATAAAGTCTCAAATTAGTAGAGCCTTGTAAATATCTCATTATCCACTTCATTGCATCTCAATGCTTTTTACCGGGATTTGAAAGGAACCGACTAACTGTGCCAACTGCATGAGCTATATCAGGTCTCGTGCATACCATTGCATACATTAAACTGCCCACGGCTAATACAAATGGAACTCTTTGTATCTCTTCCTTCTCTTTCTCTGTGGAAGGACATTGGTTAATGAATAATTTAAAATGTATAGTAAGAGGAGTACCTGCCACTTTAGCCTTATCCATGTTAAACCTCTGAAGTACCTTTTTAATGTACTACTTTTGGGATAGGTACAACCTTTTCTTTTTCCTATATTGAGTGATTGACATGCTGAGGATCTTCTTTGCTGGTCCCAAGTTCTTCATGGCAAAGGACTTACTTAACTCATACTTCAACTTGTTAATTTTAGAAGCATTATGACCAATAATAAACATATCATCAACATAAAGTAGTAAAATGATAAAATCATCATCAATAAATTTTTGAACAAAAGCACAATGATCAGAAGTAGTCTTTTTATAGCCTTGATCCCCCATAACAAACTCAAACTTCTTATACCATTGTCTCAGAACTTGTTTCAAGTCATACAAGCTTTTCTTCAACTTGCACACATAATCCTCTTTTCCTTTTATCTCAAATCCCTGTGGTTGTTCCATATAAATTTCTTTTTCTAAGTCACCATGGAGAAAAACTATTTTCACATCCATATGCTCAATCTCTAAGTCATGGTTAGTAGCCAAACTCAACATAACTCGAATGAAAGACATTTTCACCACCAGTGAGAAGATTTCTTCAAAGTCGACTCCTTGTTTCTGACTGAATCCTTTGACAACCAATCTGACTTTATATCGTAGATGTGAAGTATTTTCTTCTTACTTTATTTTGTAAATCCATCGATTCTTCAAAGCCCTCTTATCTTTAGGTAACTTTACTAACTCATAAGCAAAGTTATCATATATGGATTTCATCTCATCTGTCATAGCATCGATCCAGTGCTGCTCATGCTCACTTTAAATTGCTTCTGTATAGCACTAAAATTCTCCCCTATTAGTTAACATCACAAACTCATCAAGAGAGTATCGAGTAGAAGGTACTGGAATTCTATTGGACCTTCATAGTTGAAATAAAGGTGAAGGTATGTGCAAATGATCTTCTATTGGGGTATCAATATCACCTGCACCCTACATATTATGATCTTATTAAACATTCTCATCACGTTCTTGAATACTACTATGAACATCAAGATCACTTAGAGATGTTTAAGGAAATGGAACAATATCAACAAGATTATCATTAACCTGAAGAGTTGACTTCTCAATTTATTCAATGTTTTGATCCTCAATGAACACAACATCTCTACTCCTTACAAGCTTTTTCTCAACCGGATCATATAAACAGTACTTGAAGTCATCTTCACCATAACCAAGAAAGATACACTGTCGAGCCTTTACATCTAACTTCCATCTTTCATCTTTAGGCATATGAACAAAAGCCCTATAGCCAAAGACTTGTAAATAGTCATAAAAGACTTCCTTACCAAACCAAACTTTTTTCGAAACATCACTTTGTAGCAGAACACTAGGAGACAAATTAATTACATGTGCCATTGTATTATCTGAGAGAAGACATATGACCCTCTTAATTAATGTTCTATTCATCCTTTCTACTAAACCATTTACTTATGGTGTCTTGGGAGGTGTCTTCTAATGTCTGATCCCATACGTTCTGTAGTATTCATCAAATGGACCACTATACTCACCACCATTATTAGTGCGGACACATTTCAGCTTCTTACCAGTCTGTCTCTCAACAAAGGCATGAAATTGTTTAAATATATCAAAGACTTGATCTTTAGTCTTCAACACAAAACGCAAAGCCTCCTTGAGTGATCATCAATAAAAGTCACAAAATAAAGATTACCACTAAGTGAGCATACCTTCAAAGGACCATATATATCAGAATGTACCAATTCAAGCAATTATGATTTCCTTGAAGGTAAGTGACTCTTAAATGTAACTCTATTTTGTTTTCTAGCAAAATAATGAGGACACTTCTTTAAAACTACACTCTTTATATCTGAAAGTTAGTTCTTTCTTACCAAACAATGCATCTCCTTTTCACTCATATGACTGAGTTATATGTTGTTGTTCCCATAGCCTTATATGGGTTATAATTGATGTCAACTAGGTTTAAGGTTATTGTCTTTATTGTGGAGTTTGGGGTCATAAAGCAATTAACTGCTGGTGGAGAAAACCAGTATATGTCTCTAACTTGAGAAGATATGATGTTACATATAGGGGGAGACAATACAAAATCCAGAAGAGAACACCTGTCATAAGTTCTTGCACATACTATAAAAGGCAAAGACACACTGACAAGGATTGTTGGTGGAGGCCCAAACTAGTGATTTCAAAGAACAAGTTTGCTATATTGGCAAACTTGGAGCAGTGTGAAAGGTACGGGCAAGATGACCATAATGCCAAGAGATGCATGACACTTCTCCCTGAGCAAGAGAAGGCGCTTATTGGCACAGTGAAAAAAAACGGTGCAGTCAAAGTTGAGAAAAAGTAGAAAGCTATCTTTCACCTAGTTCAGAAAAAGGAATATAGAGCAAAAAATGAGGTGACTAATAGAGCTGAAATTGCACTAAAAAATGAATACAAAGATAAGCAGTGAATCCTTGACAGTGGATGCACTTCACACATAACAGGAGACAAGAGTAAATTGTCAATGCTAAACAAGTTAAGAGAAGGCAGAATCAAGTTTGGCAATGATGATTCACTCAACATCAGTGGTCAGGGGTCAGTAAACATTGGAAGAGGAAAACTGAAAGATGTTTTGCACGTTAAACGACTCAAATATAATCTAGCATTTGTCGGTAAACTATGCAATGAAGACCATAAGATAATATTCACAAAAACAGGTTGCCAGGTAAATAGTAAAGAAGGCAATATTGTTGCAGCTGGGAAGAGAACAGTTGGAAATTTGTATGTGATTGATGAAGAAAGAGATCCTTTTACAACTAAAACTGTGTAAGAAAGAAAGCCAAAGAAAACATGGACCAGTGCTTATCAAGAAAATCAGATCACAGGTGACCCATCAGCAAGAGTTACAATAAGAAGAAGAATTGTAGGAGCTACTGCTTTACTCTCACAAATTGAACATAAATTTGTTAAAGAGGTTACACAAGATCTAACTAAAGTTCTATCCACAAAGCTATTTGAAAAGTACAGAATGAGTCTGTCTGTGCGAATGTCTCCTCAACCTTGAAAATCAGGTGAATCCTTTGTCTCTACTTTGCAAGTTTTTCAGATTTGTAATTGGTTGGCAAAGGGGGAGAGAAGCAACAGTGTAGGGGGAGCTGTTAAGAAAGGGTGAGTGCATATTTAGGGGGAGTTAAAACTGTTGCATAGTGACTTTTGTTATAAGTGTTGTCAACATATGCCATAACTCAATGAAATTATCATTCTCTGCTACATTTACAACATCTTTAAAGATAATAGCGTGCATGAAATATAAATTGGAGCATTTCCTACCTTATGCCACAATTAAAGAGCATTTGGAAAACTTCCAATGGCTATCACTGAAAGTACTACAAAAACCTTTATCTTCTAGTTTTCCTATTAAAATAAAATTCAAACGGATGTCAAGGATATGTCTAACATCCCTTAATGTCAGTTGTGCTCCATTGCCAATTTTTAAGCAAATATCACTGCCACACTCTATAACCTCTTTTAATAAAATCTGGAAATACATCGAGTTCTTTATGATGCTTAGCCAAATTCCTTCTCTACATTGTCTCACACGCTCCTACTTTCACCATTTCACAGTCTTACCCATCTCTTATTTCAGGATCTCACTATCTCATGACTCGTCTCACGTATGTTTATGGTTTGCTCATATCCATTTTATACCTCCTTTGGCCATATTAGATTTTCTCCGTTTTTTGCCTATCACTATTCATCGATCGTTCACCCCTTTAGTCTAGCCGTATCGGGTTTTTCTCTCCTTCCCTTATTTGGCCATCAGGTTTCTCTCTCCTTCCATCAATGGTGTGTTTCTCTTCATCCGTTTCACGGTTCTCTCTTTACCACATTGTTCGTTTGTCTCATGCCGGCGCAGATCTGCTGTCTGCTCTTCTAGTGGTATCTTTCTCTTCGTCCATCTCTCTCTCTCGATTCTGCTGAGTTGTCTCCTCATCGACCACTGATGTGCCATTCCTCACGGGTTTCTCTCTCTTGCCATCACACAATTTTCTCCTTGCCATGTCAGATTTTTTTTTCGCTGTCCATACCTCTGTTCTAGTCGCATACCTCTTTTGTCTCTCTTCCGACGGCTGTATTTTCTCTCTCTTCTATTTATGGCCGACTGTCTATTTTGGCCGTCGGGTTTCACTCTCCTTCCGCGGTCTGCTCCAATTTGCTCACTTTTCGTTTTCTCTAATTTTCGTCAACGACTTCTCAATTTTTCTCTTTCTTGTGCTGACCACTGTTCTTTGTTCAGTTCCCCTTTTGGTCGTCTCTACTTTCTCTCTCTGTCGACCTTGTTTTCTTTGTTGTCGTGTAGGGTTTTCTTGTAAAGTTGTAATTTTACTTCCTTGCCCTTCCATGTAACTTCAAATTACTCTCTTGCCATGTAGGTCCAAATTACTCTCTTGCCCTTTCATGTGGCTTTATTTTCTTGCACACTTAAACCTAGTTGACAACAATTACAACTCATACAAGACTATGAGAATAACAATTTCCCTTTTTGTAATTATTGGCAACACTCATAACAAAAACCACAATGCAGTAGTTTCAACTCCCCCTAAATATGCACTCCCCTTTTCTTAACAGCTCCCTCTGCACTATTGCTTCTCTCCCCCTTTGCCAACCAATTACAAATATGAGAAATTCACAAAGTAGAGATGGAGGATTCACTTGATTTTCAAGTTTAAGGAGGCATTCGCACAGATAGACTCATTTTGTGCTTTTCAAACAACTCTATGGACAGAGGTTTAATTAGAATATCTAAAATTTGATTTTTAGTGCCAACATACTCCAATTGAATTGTACTTTGTTCCACTTGATCTTTGATGAAGTGATACCGGATGTCAATATGCTTGCTCTTCGAATGTTGAACTGGATTCTTACTGAGATCAATAGCACTTTAATTATCACAAAGTATACTCACTAGTAACTTTACTTCAACACCTAAGTCTACCAATTGTCTTAGCATCTATATCACTTGTGTACATGCTGCATAAGTAGCCATATACTTAACCTCAGCTATGCTCAAAGCAACACTGTTTTGCTTTCTACTTAACTATGCAACACACTTTGAACCTAAGTAGAAGTTGCAGCCGCTAGTTGATTTTCTATCATTTATACTTCTTGCCCAGTTTGCATCAGTGTATACTTGTAGTTTAACATAATCCATGGCTGGATACCATAAACCCATTTCCAGTGTTCCTTTGAGGTACCTTAGGATTCTTTTTACTACCAACACATGAGACTTCTTAGGATCAACTTGGAATTTGCTGCAGCACACATAGCTTGTATAAGATCAGGCCTAGATGTTGTAAGGTACAGAAGGCTCCCTATCATCTTTCCATACTCTGTAGGGCTTGTACTCTTTCCCTCATAATCTTTTGTTAACTTGTAGCCCACTGTTATAGGGGCACTAAAAGGTCTGCTATCTTCCATGCCAAACCTTTTCAGCATCTCTTTGACATATTTCATCTAAAAAATAAAGATACCTTATTCACACTGCTTTATCTGTAATCTAAGAAAGTACGTCATTTCTCCAATCAATGACATCTCAAATTCCTCACTTATTTTCTGTGCAAAATCTTGGCATAGCTCAGAGTGATCCACTCGAAAGATGATGTCATCTACATATACTATAGTTATCAATTGGCCTTTCTCTAAGTTGAACACGTACAAGTTATTATCAATTGGCCTTCTTTTGTTTAGCCATAGCCTTGTGCTGGCTGACTTTCTTTTCTCCCTTTTTGTTTGCCACCCTAGTTTGCTTTTTCAAATCTCCTTTATTCTCAACTATCTTCCTCTGAGTCACAACCTTCTCTTTCAATTTCAGTGGCACATTATTATTTTCTTTAGCCAATGTAACCTCAGATTACTGTACTTTCTCTACATTCTTTCCTCCTTTTGCAGAACTTGATTCTCTTATCATTTCAAGCTTCTACAAGTTTTCTTTGCTACTTTTGAGTTATTGCTGAAGTCTCAACAACTCTTTCTCCATTTATTCAATTTTGAAACCCTTGAGCCAAGCTTTACTGTAAGGTCTTCACATATTTTGATCTGTTCCTCAAATCTTCTCTTTAAGTTAATATGCTCAGCCCTTATTTCATCCTTTTGACTTTCAGCTTCCTCAGACTTTGCTTTGACTTGTTTTATATGGGTCTCTAAGCTTCTTATGGTTCTACCCCTTCTGATTATCTCTTTTGAAGTTGCTTCCAGCTCAGCTTCAAGATCTGGCTCTTCTTCATCAACCTTCTTTTCCTCTTCAAAAGTTGAGCTACCACCTTAAGTTGATGTTATAAAGGCATGCTCATTTAATGAGTCTTCATCTTCCTCCTCATCAGCTTCTTTTATCTAACTTATATAACACTTGAATGAACTTCTTTTCTTTTTTTGTGGGTTGGCAGTCTTCTTACTGGACTTCTTTGATTTGAATGATGATCTTTTCTATCTTGAATTCTTCTCATCATCACCATCCTCATCTTCATCATCAAGTTTCACTTTGCACTAAGAAGCAAAGTGTCTAGTCTACCCACAACAATAACATCTTAAGGATAACTATCCTTTTCTTTTCTTAGACTCCTTTTTGAATGTCCTTATAAAGTAAGTCAATACTTCACCTTCACTTTTTTCCTCCTCATCATCATCATCCTCACTAGATGATTTTTCCTCTTTTTTTTTATCTTCAAGTATTTCATAGCTTTGAAAGATATCTCCTTTGATACTTTTGTTATTACAGAGCTTTCAGCTGACTTTATTCTCATCTCATATGCAATAAGATTGCACTAGAGATCATGCAAAGACATAGAATTAAGATCTCTACTCTTCTCTATGACTACTACCTTTGAGGCAAACCTCTCAAGTAGAATTCTCAGAATTTTCTTCACAATCGATGAGTCCTTCTTGTTCTTCCCATGACTTCTTAGTTCGTTTACAGCGTCAATAACCCTGGTAAAGAACTCTTGAACTGTCTCATTCTTCTACATTCTGAAAGATTCATATCTCTTCTTGAACACTTGAAGCTTAGCCTCCTTCATTTTGCCATCACCTTCATAAACTTTTTGCAATCTGTTTCATATCTCCTTAACAGATTTGCAGTCCATAAATTTAGCATACTCAGCATCTATCAATACTAAAATGGTAACATTTGAGACCTTCCCATTTATGTCAAACTGCCTTAACTCCTCTGGGGTTGGGTCTTTACCTTCTTCCAAAGCTACAAAATCCTCTTGTACGCATTTCACCACGTTCATGCTCATGGTTGCAAATATCACTTGCATGCTTGCTCTCCACATATGGTAGTTGGTTCCATTAAAGATTGGAACCTTCTTACTGTAAGTGGTGTTAATGCTAGTATTGGCTTCCATTTCTCAGTATGTTGAACAAGTCAAACTTCTATATCCCTTCAAACTAGTACACCAAGCTGTTAAGCTTCAAACAAGTGAACCAATGCTTTAATACCAATTGAAGTTCTCGACTTCTCCTAAGATCTACTAGTTTGTGATACTAAGAGGGGAGGTGAATCAGTATCACCACAATTTGCAATTTGTAGGTAAGTAAACAACTTCAACCTCTTCTTAAAAGCAAACTTGTTCTCAGATTCGACTAAGGTAGATCTATTGCTACCTACTAATCACAATAGTCTCCAAAGTCTCCTTTCAGACACCTTGTCTAATAGACAATTCAGATGTTCTTATTTAGATCTTTGTTAGGTTATGAGTTGGTTGATACTTTAATTGCATTCACAGCTCAATTCAAAATACAGAATGTAAAGCAAATTAAGGACACAGGATATTTACGTGGTTCCATCAACGTGACGTACATCCATGGTGGTAGGGACTCTCCTTTACCGACACTATCCACTATACTTAAGAATTTCAGTTACAATGGATGTCTTAAACCTCTGCCATTTCACTATTGTAATTACTAAGCAAGTACAATACAAAGAGTGTCGCTTACTGTATCTACTCTTCTTCTAACTTGTCTTGTCTATATTGAATTGAAAGGTTGCTCCACTGCCGTTTAGAAGTTCACCACAACGCTCTCTAACCTCTCTTGAAGAAATCTAGAAATACATTGAGTTCTTTATGATACTTCCCCGAATTCCTTCTCTATGTTGTCTCACATAGCTCCTACTTTCACTGTCTTACAGTCTCACCCATCTCCTATTTTACGATTTCACTGTCTTACGGCTTGTCTCACGTACGTTTTTTGTTTGCCCTTGTTTGTTTCACACCTCCTTTAGCAGTATCAGATTTTCTCCCTTTTCTGTCAGTCACTGTTCATCGCCCATTCACCCCTCTGTTCTGGCCGTATTAGGTTTTTCTCTCCTTCCCCTATTTGGCCATCGGGTTTCTCTCTCCTTCTGTCGGTGGTGTATTTCTCTTCATCTATTTCATGATTCTTTCCTTGCCATGTCATTCATTTGTCTCACGTCGTTGCAAATCAGCTGTTTGCTCTTTCGGTGGTGTATCTCTCTTCATTTCTCTCTCTCTCTCTCTCTCTCTCTATTTTGCTGTGTTGTCTCCTTGCCAACTACTGGTGTGCCGGTGGTGTGCCATTCCTTATGGGTTTCTCTCTCTTGTCATCACACGATTTTCTCCTTGTCGTGTTGGATTTTTTTTTTTTTGCCGTCCACACCTCTATTCTAGTCGTATACCTCTTTTCTCTATCTTTCAACGACGATGTTTTCTCTCTTTTGTGTTTTTGGCTGACTGTCTATTTTGGCTGTGAGGTTTCTCTCTCCTTCCGCCAGTTTGCTCCGATTTGCTCAATTTTCGTTTTCTCTCCTTCTCGTTGACGACTTCTTAATTTTTCTCTTTCTTGTGCTAACCACTGTTCTTCGTTCAGCGCCTCTTTCGATCGTCTCTACTTTCTCTCTCTCTCGACCTTGTTTTCTTTGTTGCCGTGTAGGGTTTTCTTGCAAAGTTGTGGTTTTACTTCCTTGCCCCTCCATGTAACTTCAAATTGCTCTCTTGCCATGTAGTTCCAAATTACTCTTTTGCCCCTCTATGTGGCTTTTACCTTCTTGTCCTTCTATGTGGCTTTACTTTCTTACACACTTAAACCTAGTAGACAACAATTACAACCCATACAAGGCTATGGGAACAATACAAATTAATCACATCCTCATCACAAATAATAATAAGGTCACCAGTACCAAAAGTGGATGCAGTAGAAATATGATCATTACTCACATTCTTTTTCTCATATCTATCACTACCATCTTTATTTTCTCTTTTCCACTTGTAACACTTTTTCTGAATGACCCATCTTCCCGCAATAATGACACTTGACATTCTTATACTTAGATCGTGACTTGCTTCGACTCTTATTCTACCATTTTTACCATTTCTTTTTACTTAACTTCTCCCACTATTTTTAGTAATTAAAACCTCTTATTTGGATGATGATGAACCCTAAGATTTCCTTCTCATCTTCTCATTCAACACACTACCCTTTACAAGTTCCACTGATAGAATTAGTGAGAGACATTCGAAAAGTTTCCCAAGAATTAAGTAAGGTAGCAAGTAGCCATAACCTAAGAACTTCGTCATTAAACTTAATGTTCATGCCTGATAGTTGATCAATGAGACCCTGAAACTCATTTAAGTAGTTAGTAACTAAACTCCCTTCATTATATCTCAACTGCATCATTTTCTTTAATAAGAACAACTTGTTATTACCAAACTTTGAAGCATATATAATATCAAGTTTGCTCCACAAAGTTCGTGTATGTGTCTCATTGCAAATGTGATTATAAACATTATCATCAACAAATTGTCATATAAAACCACAAACTTGTTCGTGCTTAAATTCCCATTTTTCATTAGTTTTAGACTTAGATTTCGTAGTAACAAATACTGGCATATGCAATTTCTTCACAAATAGGAGATCCTTCATTTTACTCCTCTATATATGATAATTCATGTCATTCAAACAGACCAATTTATTCACATTCAACTCTATCATTCAAATAAGCCAAATACACCAACCTTGCTCTGATACCACTTTGATGGAAGAAGGGACACAGTGGAGTATAAAAAAAGCCCAAGAAACTTTTCCCGCTTGCATAAACCTATGAGGAGATGAATGAATAACAAAAATGGCAATGCAAATAAACCACACAAGAGTACACACCAATTTTATGCGAAAAATGTTAAATTAATTAACATGAGTGACCCATGTTATTTAAAGTATGACCCAAAATAAAAGGCTTAATATGATGGTCGGTTAGGCATAACGGTAATTTGGGTCATCGGTTTTAAAATCCCTCCACTCTCCCTATTAAGGATAAACGTTACAGGAAGAGAAGTATCTTCTTATTTAAGATAACCGTTACAAAAAAGGAGATTTTTCCTGGAAAGGTAACGGTTACAGGAAATGAATAATGTGTATATATATACTATTACGGACCTTTCCTGAGATCTCAACCATCAGAGAGAAAATGTAAAGAAAAGAAAGGGAAGAGTAGAAGAAAAGGGAAAAATATTCAGGAACAAAAGAAGGGAAGGATTCTCATCCCCGTTATGGGACATCAGCATAATGGACAACGATATGTTGATTTTATTACAGTTTTTATTGCTAGCATTCACATAAAGAAAGATCCTACATTGTAGAAATAAGAATTTCAAAAAGAGAAATTCAAGAAAAGTCCAACAATTGGTATCAGATCGAGTCAGCAAATATTGCAATTTATTTTCCTTTTATTTATTTGCGCCGTACAATATTTTTTTTATTTTGTTTACGTATAATAAACAACGTGAGATACAAAACAAATATTTTGGTTTCTTTTCCTATTTACTGCGCATAACAGAATGGCTAACGTTGAACGGGAAAAGGAAAGCTGGCACGAGGATTGTACACCGCTGGACCCGAACAGATCTGGGTATGGCGGATCAGCTCCGATGAAGGCTGTGTTTTCGTTGTTGGTAGGAGACCCGAATCGATTGGGTATGAAGGGACGGCTTCCGGTGAGGGTCATGGCTCTAAGTATGGCGGAATCCAAATCGGATCTACTGGGTATGGAACAAGGAGATCATGATTCCGGTGTCGCCACGGACCCAGATCGGTCTAGTCTAGTGGGTACGGCAGAATGGAAAGATCGCCTCAGGTATGACTAGTGATCCGGGTCGGGCGTGGGTCTAGGACTGCGACGCCAGGCTTGCCACTATAAGGTGCGCGCTGGTTGTTGGATTGTGCGACGAGGGCTTGCTGGTGAGGGGTGTGCACCAGTCGCTGGACTCTGCGCCAGCGAGTGGAGTGTGGGTTTGGCTTGGTGGAACGGGGCTTCATTGACCCATCAAAGACATCCCGGAGGCAACACACAGGTGACGGCCACAGAACGGTGGTGCTGCCACCAAAGGTCGCTCGGATGGAGGTAGCAGTACGGTGGTACTGCCTGTGTCAGGTACCTGGTCGGAGGCAGCACGTAGGTTGAGTTGCCTGCAGTATGGTGTTGCTACAAGTCCTCGATCGGTGATGGAAAAAAAATTTTCGAATGGATATCATCGTGTAAAGTGGACCGGTTACTGAAACAGTACGCCGACACAGACAATGTTAATTCCCACATAAAAGATAACTTAAATCTTTATAACTGAAGATTTTTTTTAATTCACATCAATATAAATCAAATATTGAAAGCTTGTTAGTCACCAAAGTGGCCTAGCTTGAAAGAATTTGAATAATTGATTGTAAATTTTAAATTGTTCATTTTTTTGGATGCTAATGAAATGTTTAAAATGAACAATTATGGTTATTAATTATAAAGTTAGGAGATCATCCAAAGATGGATCATTGCTTGTAATTAATGACACTAAAGGAGATTGATTGATATACTGGGTAAACGTGATTATATATCCAAAAATAATATTCATGTTAACTCTAGTATGATTGATTGATCTATTAAAGTATATATTTAAATTAGCATCATTATTGATTAAAGTTATGTATTTGAGGATCACCCAAAGGTGAACTTAAATATATGATTAAAGTTTGTAGTGTATGTATCAGAATCTATTAGAGTTTACTCAAAGTATTAAGGTACAAATTTGGATTATGTTTACAGTTTCCAGTAATGTATTCGCCTTAAGTAATTCGATGATCAAATTCAATGGGCTGAACTATGCAGAATGGTTTGAGCATATTCAGTTTAATTTAGGTGTGTTGGGCTTGGACTTAGTAGTCATTCCGGATGAAAAGCCCGTAGCCATTACTGGGACCAGTACAGAATTTGATAAGTCTCGTCATGAGGCTTGGGTACGGTCTAATAGGATAAGTTTGAATTTGATGCGGATGACGATAGCTGAAAACGTTAAGCCATCGATGCTTGAGATGGAAAATACAAGGGAATTTATGATGAGAATTAAGGAATACTCTCAATTAGAAATAGCTGATAAATCCATCGTAGGAACCCTAATGAGTGAGTTGACGACTAAGAAATTTGATTGGTCACTGTCCATTCATGATCATGTGACCAGTATGGCTAATCTAGCAGCAAGGTTGAAAACAATGGGTATGGATGTGAGTGAATCCTTTTTTGTTCAATTCATCATAAACTCACTGCCTCCTGAATTTGGCCAGTTCCAAGAAATTAAGGTCATGTTAGTTCAGGAGGAAGGGAGATTAAAGAAGATGAAGGATCACTCCATTCATCTCATCGTTCGTAATAATGCTAGTAGTAGAAAGTCTAAACCACATAAGAAAAGTAAGAAGAAGGACAAAGCCTCTATAAAAGTCACTGGAGGTTAGATCCAAAAGGATCAGAAATGCTTCTTCGACAAAAGGATGGGTCACTTCAAGAATGATTGCCCAAAAAGAAAGGCTTGGTTTGAAAAGAAAGGTGCGTACTATATATCAGTATGTTTTGAATCAAACATAATTGAAATGTCCAATAATACTTGGTGGTTAGATTTTGAAGCTACTATTCATGTGTCATATATTATGCAAGGATTTCTTTCAATTCAGCCCATAAAAGGAACTGAGAAGTTCCTCTATATGGGAAACAAAATGAAGGCACGAATAGAAGGAATTAGGATGTACAGATTGATCTTGGACACTAAGTGTCATCTGGATCTAAAAAAGTGTCTCTATGTTCCTAAATGTGCTAGAAATTCAGTTTTTGTTGCAAAGTTGGATGAAGAAGGATTTAACCTTAAGATTGGAAACAATGCATTTTCATTGTATAGACATTCGTATTATTATGGATCTGGTACTTTGATTGATGATTTGTACCATTTTAATCTTGATGCTATGTATGCTGATTCCATATTTCTTGTTGAGCATAGGTACAAACGTAACGTACATGATGAAAGTTATGCTTTCTTATGGTTTCAAAGATTGGGTCATATATCCAAAGAAATGATATTGAGGTTGGTGAAAGGTGATGTCCTACCTCAATTGGATTTTATTGATTTGGATGTATGTGTTGATTGTATAAAAGGGAAACATACATCAAAAAACTCAGCCATGAGAAGCAATAAGCCTTTAGAATTGATACACATTGATATTTGTGGCCCGTTTGATAAGTCAAACAGGGGTGGTGAATATTATGGAAAATTCAATGAAAGTGGACAATGTCCTAGGCCATTTGCAAACTTCTGGAAAGTCGAGACATATGTGCACGGTATATAATACCTGATACACCACAACAGAATGGTGTAGCGGAAAGGCATAATTGCACACTTATAGATATGGTTAGGAGCATGTTGAATTACAATATTATACCCTTATCCTTATGGATGCATGCATTAAGAACTGCTGCATATCTGCTGAATAAGGTTCCTAGTAAGGCTGTCCCTAAAACTCCTTACGAGTTATGGACAGGGAGGAAACCTAGTTTGAGACACCTTCATGTTTGGGGTTGTCCAGTAGAAGTAAGAATATATAATCCACATGAAGGAAACTTAATGCGAGAACCATTAGTGGTTACTTCATTGGCTATCCTGAAAAGTCCAAAGGGTATAAGTTCTACTGCCCTAACCATAGTACTAGAATAGTTAAGTCTGGTAATGCTCGGTTCATTGAAAATGGCCAGTTCAGTGGGAGTGGGGAATCACGAAAGGTGGATATTAAAGAATTACAAAATGAAAGATCTACAGTGAGTACTCCTACTTACGTCAGTATCCCTACACCCAGTGTTTCTACTCAAATTGTTGTTCCTTATGTTACATCACAGTCACATGACATGCAAGGACAACAAATTGATACTTGAAACATGCAAAGTGAACACATAAGAGATGAACCAAGTGACAATATTCAATTTACAAATAAACAAGTGATACCACAAGAAATGACATTACGGAGGTCTACAAGACAGAAAAGGCCAGCAGTTTCGAATGATTATGTGGTTTACTCACTTGAGCATAAATTGGAATTGAACATTGATAAAGATCCAGTCTCACTTAAACAAGCCATGGAATGTAATGATTCTGAAAGGTGGTTCAATGCCATGAAGGAAGAGATGAAATCAATGGATGTAAAGCAAGTCTAGGAACTAATAGAGTTACCTGAAGGATCAAAACGAGTTGGCTGTAAGTGGGTCTTCAAAACCAAGCAAAACTCAAAAGGTAACATCGAAAGATATAAGGCCAGACTTGTTGCCCAAGGTTTCACTCAAAGGGATGGTGTTGACTATAAGGAAACTTTCTCTCTAGTTTCTAAGAAAGACTCCTTAAGAATTATTATGGCTTTGGTGGCTCATAATGATCTAAAGCTCCACCAAATGGATGTAAAGACTGCCTTTCTGAATGGTGACTTAGAAGAGGAAGTATATATGGACCAACCTGAAGGTTTCACCATCGCTGGGTAAGAAAATTTGGTGTGTAAATTAAAGAAATCGATATATAGACTGAAACAAGCCTCCTGACAATGGTATATTAAGTTCAATAATACCATTACGTCTTACAGTTTTATAGAAAACACCGTTGATCGATGTATCTATATAAAGGTCAATGGGAGCAAGTTCATTATATTAGTCCTATATGTCGATGACATTCTTTTGGCTGCTAATGACATAGGTTTGTTACATGATGTAAAGAAATTTCTCTCTGAAACTTTTAAAATGAAAGATATGAATGAAGCATTCTATGTGATAAGAATAAAGATATTCCATGATAGATAAGGATTGTTAAGATTGTCTCAGAAAGGCTATATCGATAAAGTATTAGAGAGATTTAGAATGGAAAATTGCTCAATAGGAATAGTTCCAATTCAGAAAGGGGACAAGTTTAGTGAATTGCAATGTCCAAAGAATGATTTGGAACGGAAAGCAATGGAATCAATTCCTTATGCATCACTGGTTGGAAGCCTGATGTATGCGCAAACATGTACTCGGCCAGACATTAGTTTCGCAGTTAGAATGTTAGGTCGATATCAAAGTAATCCTAGAATAGATCATTGGAAAGCCAAAAATAAAGTACTTAGGTACTTACAAGGCACCAAGAATTATATGCTTACTTATAAAAGATCAAGTCATCTTGAAATAGTAGGCTATTCGGATTCAAATTATGATGGATGTGTAGACTTGAGGAAATCTACATTTGGTTACATGTTTTTGCTGGATGGAAAAGCAGTTTCATGGAAAAGTGGGAAGCAGTCTGTCATTTCTACTTCCATTATAGAAGCTGAATTTGTAGCATGCTTTGAGGCTACTATTCATGCATTATGGTTGTGGAATTTTAGCTTAAGGCTTGGTTTAGTCGACAATATAGAAAAGCCGTTAAGAATTTACTGTGATAATTCCACAGCAGTTTTCTTCTTTAAGAATGATAGGTATTCTAAAGGTGCGAAACATATGGATTTGAAATTCCTATCTGTTAAAGAAGAAGTGCAAAACCAAAGAGTGTCTATTAAGCATATTGACACTGAATTGATGATAGCAGATCCGTTAACTAAAGGTTTGCCACCAAAAATATTTACTGGGCACATTGATCGGATGAGCATTATGGACAGGTCCTTAATCTCTTGAAAGCTAATATTTTAGGATGCTATCATTGTGACACTTATGAATTCAATTAAAGTTATGGTTTTGCTTATGCTTTGTTATCTGTTTAGATGTATACAATTATGGTTTATGAGATAACTAATAGCATATATGGGAATGACAATTTAAAGTTTCAATGTTCCTTAATAAGGTTATTATGAATTATGATGATTATGTGATACATAGAAGGAATCATGTCGCTATAAGATGTGTGACCGCCATGATCCAATCATTTTAATTCAATCAAGTGTTGTGATTTGATGATCTTTAAGAATTGTGCACACTTAATTGTTATTGATTCATCAAGTCATAACATGGGCCAAGTGGGAGATTGTTAAATTAATTAACATGAGTGGCCCATGATATTTAAAGTATGACCTAAAATAAAAGGCCTAATATGATGGTCGGTTAGGCATAATGGTAATTTGGGTCATCGGGTTTAAAATCCCTCCACTCTCCCTATTAAGGATAAATGTTACAAGAAGATAAGTATCTTCCTATTTAAGATAACCGTTACAGAAAAAGAGATTTTTCCTGGAAAGGCAACGGTTAGAAGAAAGGAATAATGTGTATATATATATACTATTACAGACATTTCTTGAGATCTTAACCATCAGAGAGAAAACGTAAAGAAAAGAAAGGGAAGAGTAGGAAAAAAGGGAAAAATGTTAAGAACAAAAGAAAGGAAGGATTCTCATCTCCGTTACGGGACATCAACATAATGGACAACGGTATGTTGATTTTATTATAGTTTTTATTGCTAGCATTCGCATAAAGAAAGATCCTGCATTGTAGAAATAAGAATTTCAGAAAGAGAAATTTTAGAAAAGTCCAACAAAAAACCCCTTCAAAACAAAAAAAAAAAAGGGAAAAACCTCGGACCCTCTGAATCAAAAGTCAACTTCATTATAATCAAGTGAGTACAATAGAGGTTAACGACCTCAATTACATTAAACAAATTGAAAAAAATTCAATTTGGATTGAATGAGAGACTAATGAGTTAAGCAAGACAGGCTAACTACGTGCTGTCAACTACAACTCAATAAGTAGACCTTAAGGTAGTAATCTAACCATTCAAGATGAACCCCCAGATGTTCCATACCAACTATCCAAATTTTAGTTCAATCAGACCACGAGTCAATAATCATTCATACGGTTTACCAATTTTGCCATATATGAGAGAGCAGAGAGTTATTAGAATTGTGAAACTTTAGTTCAAATGGAAAACCTACCCTCACAATTCATAGAAACCCAATGCAACTGTCCATAAAAAAAAAATCTATGTGTCCTCCAACTACTGACTAAAAGTCAGTTCGATTAGACCACAAACAATCTTTCAATTACACGATTGACCAATTCTGCACACAGAAAATTGTCCAGAATATAAGCCTAAGAAAACTGAAGAAAAGCAAGACTTACAGTGCTCAAAACCTAATTTCCACCATTCAAAAAATAAGGACCAAATGCCCTCTATCAACCATCCAAGTTTTAAGCTAATCGAACACCAATATCCTTTCTAAACGTAAAATCAAAGAACACAACCTTTGATTTTTCTCTTTCTACAACCTTTTTCTTTTCTTTCCCTTTTGGCAGCCTTATTTTTCTTTTTTTCACACCACCGACAGCTCTCACCTCTTCTTTTAGGTTTCTCCCACATCTTTTTTTTATTATTATTTTGCCAAAGGGATATTTATACCCACTTTAATAATTGTTAGGTTATAGTTCCAAAACATTTGGGTTATATATCCACATAGGAAAGGACCAATAAACCCAACATATATTTGTGACTTTATTTCCAGTGTAAGAAAAGAAAAGAATAAAAGATACATTTGTGACTTAAACAACAATACTCAAGAATTTAGATTAATTTAACTAATTGAAGGAATTCCTAAATCCCTAGGATTTATACAAGGGCATTTCCATTTTCAATATCATAGATAATTTCCAAATCCCATTACCAGATAAACCCATTATTAATAAGCAACACAACGCTTCCCAATCTAAAATATATAAATACATGCTTGACTATTTCGGTTAGTATTAGTAAATTATCAAATAATCATATGGTTGGTTGTCATAAAGTACACTTTTTGGTTGTGGAATAATATCCAACCATTTTTCAAAATAAAAAACAAATTTAAAAATTAAATATTGTATTTAGAAATTTTTTTTTTGTAGAATGAAAGATCAAATGAGTTAATTAACAAGAAAAATTAGTTCTATCAACAATAACTTAACAATTAGATTTTAGGATAACAATCCAATTATTCAAGAAGAAATTCCTAATGTCTCTTACTAACTGTCCAAATTTTATCCCAATTAGATTACAAATTAATATTCATCTATATAGTTCATCTACATTGCTGCAATAGAGAGAATAGAGAATTAATAAAAATAAGTAATTACGATTTTGAGATAAAAAAAAACTTTATTATAGAAAGTCAAATCACAATCTAACCATTTAAAATCAAAAAATAAATGTCCTCTATTAATTGATCAAAAGACAGTATTGATTATATCACAAACAACTTAACGTTCACAAATTTGATCAAAATTGTACGTAGAACAACTTTTTAAAATATAAATCAAATTTATACTTATAGTTTACAAATATGATATTCACTATTTAAAATAAATAATAAAATATTTTTTATCTCAATCAAACAAAAATTTACCATTAAATTTTGAAAATAAAACTAGCGCTTGTGTTGAAATTCTCTCATTTGTGTTTTTTTTTTTTCTTTTCTCGTCGGCTGGCTCTTAAGCCTAATCTTAATGATCTGTAAAAAGATATTTATACCTCGTAAAGGGAACCTGTTTTCTAATTAAAGGTGGAAGGGATACCTAACACCATGATTACTATTTTCCTCTTTCCATTTAGATTGTTGTGGATTAGATCATGTCAAGCTTTTCAAGGTTCTTGAGTTTGTGAACCATGTTTGTCATATGGCATTGTTGTTGTTATTTGTTGTTTTAGATATATCATTTTTTCACATTCTTGACTTGGGTTTGATTATTTATTCTTCCTTTATGTTTTGGCTGGGGGATTGATAATAAAGCTTTGTACGATGCCTTTTCTTCATTTGGCAGAATCCTTTCTTGCAAGGTTGCTACTGAAGCTACTGGCCAATCAAAAGGCCATGGTTTTGTAAAATTTGACAATAAGGAATCGGCTCAAAACGTAACAGATTAACTATATGGCATGTTGATTAATGATAAACAAGTGTTTGTAGGACACTTCTTTTTGCAGGGAGCAAAGAGAGTTCTTTGGACAAAACAAAATTCAACGTCTGTGAAAAAATTGTGTGAATCTAAAACAGATGAAGATTTGAAGAACATATTTGGTGAGCATGAAGCAATTATCAGTGCTGTGGTAACGAGGGATGGAGATGGAAAGTCCAGGTGCTTTGGATTTGTAAACTTTGAGAATGCTGATGATGCTGCTAAAGCTGTTGAGGCTCTCAATGGAAAGAACTTTGATGATAAGGAGTGGTATGTAGGAAAAGCCCAGAAGATATTTGAAAGAGAAGTTGAACTGAAAGCAGAGTTTGAGCAGAGTATGAAGGAAGCTGTAGACAAATACCAAGGAATGAATCTGTATATCAAGAATTTGGATAGTAGCATCAGTGATGAAAAAATAGAAGAATTACTCTCCTGATTTGGCTCAACTGCTGCATGCAAGGTACACAAGTACCCTTCCTGTCTATTGGAAGTTAACACTCTGATCTCTTATCCTCTTTATTGTGCTGGTGACGCCAATCAATCTCTACTTCCTGGGTGTACGGGTTTTGCGTGACACTAGTGGAATTAGCAAGGGTTCTGGATTTGTTGCTTTCTCTAGCCCTGAAGAGGCATCGCAACTGTAAGTTCTAATCTTTTCAGTTGCTACAGCACAAGGATAAAATTTGATCTGATATAATTTGTCATCAGCTAGCCGCGATGAATGGAAAAATGGTGACAGGCAAACCTCTGTATGTGACAATTGCACAACGGAAGGAAGAGAGAAGAGCAAGGCTTCAGGTATTAATCTTGACACTTTAATTGTAGGATTGACTTCTATGCTGTGGATCCTATTTGCACTTCGGTGTGGTTTTCCTTGCATTTGACAGATGTCTCTCCATAACACATGTCAATTTCTTTAGGGGAGGCCATAGAGAACTTACATACAATGTTTTCTTAATAACAAATGATCTATTATTTGGTAATAAATATGATGCCATGCATTGAATTCCTATTACCTGTTCAGCCGGGTTAAAATTTTGAGTTACTTCATACAGCTTATGGTTTCATTTGATAATGAAAGTTGGCTTCTAATTGCTGAAATTGTTTAATTTGGGTTTGGAGACATAATAGTAGTGAGTGTTTTTTATTTTTTATTTTTCCACGATAGAGAGATTTAGACTAACAATAAAAGGCACTTGGGGAATTGTTGCCCTAAAATTCTCTCCGAAGACCCAATCTTTGTGTTCGTTTTCAGGTTGCTGACATGGTTGATGTTTGTGCTGTCCTTTCAGCTATTCTTTCCCCGGTGCAGGCTCAGTTTTCACAGATGAGACCTGTTGCCATGGCACCTTCTGTGGCTGCTCATATGCCAATATACCCTCCAGGTGCTGCATCTTGGTCAGCAATTTTTGTATGGGCGAGCACCTCCAGCAAGTCTTCCTCCTCAGGTAACTTTTCCGCGATATATTTTCACAATTTGGTCTTTTGCTTGTGGTCTATTGGTTAGGCATGACTGATGTATGCTTGAACATTTTGGTCCCATTTGAAATGCATGCTTGCTATGATCTCCCATCGTTGGTTCTTCTTTAAATAACTAGTTGATAGTTGAAATATTATCTCATGGTGATATTTCATTGTAGCTCGAAGTATGGTGCGCTGGAATTGTCCAGTTTATTATCAAGACAACTCCACCGGCAAAATGTAGCTACAAATCTGAAAATGACGTGTAGTTTGACCGGAAACTAGGAAGAAGGCTTTACCTATAGTTGATTATGAAAAATTTGATGGAGAGACTTCAACATTTCATACAATACACATAAGCATGCAAGCATGTGTACACACAAGCTCTTGCGAGCGTGTGTATACGCAAGCAGCAGCAGTTGTATATAATTTTTAACTACCAGTGCACACAAATACCTCTTTGATATGCTACTGGATTAGGGCTTTTCATGAGCTCATGCAAACTCGGCAAGTGAACTGATTAAAAGCAGAACTGTCTAAATTGTACCATATTGAGTTGGTTTGGTTTTGAAAATTTTAGAACTTACAAAATCAGTTTGGTTGCAGTTTGAAATAATTAAAAACTATTTAAAACTGGTCCAGCATTTATTATAAATCCACACTAGTTTTATGGAAATTTGACTAATTCTGTGCTCTCACAAAGAGTAACTGCGTCTGTGCCAAGGGCTCAGGCCTTTAATGGCCTACAGATACTCTAGATGACCCATGCCCATGGCAAGAGCCTCATGTTCTTACAATGGATGAATACCTTGAAGATTTAACAACATAAAGGTCTGGCAGGGGAAGGAATGTTTTAGAAAGCTGTAGAGGCCCCTCCTGAGTTTCATGTGGTTTTACCCTGCTTTGGCATCAAGAATGGAATTGTGTTGTTTCGCTTGTCCGACACTGCACCTACATGCCTGAATGTGAACCATTTTTAGGTGACTTAACAGTGGAGTTCTAGAGGGCCTTTTCATTCCAATTCTTTTTGTAGCTCAACTTGCTTAAACCAACAAATCTGAATTGCAGGCTTGGTTTTTGTTTTAATAAAATACCAATTGGTCAGCTTTGGTTGTGAAGAGTGGAAGACTGAATTGGTAGGTTCAGTTGAAAAAGTTTCTTCTTATTTAACTTTGTTCAGCGCTAGCGAGAGATTAGGTAGCTTCTGGACCATTACCGTGATCGCCTATGGGTCGAAAGGATTGTAACATGAAATGGCTAAAGCTAATATGCGGTTGACTGCTTTGAAACTCCAGCATGGTAAATGGCTTTGCAAGCTTTCTCCTTTAATGGCCGGCCCTAAAGCCTATTCTATTTTTCCTTTAACAACTTACTGGAGATTGAATAACTGCGACAGCGAGGTTGTGAAGTTTGTAGTCGTCTTTATTTGCTTTTATAATCTATTCTGGAGTGAATATGACCTGACGAAGGGTAATAAAAATCTAATATGGTATTTTTATCTGTCATTGTGTTGTAGGCTGGATTTGGCGACCCACAGCATCTTGTCCATGGGATGAGACCTGGAGGTGCTGCCATGCCAAATTTCTTTATTCCGCTGGTTCAGCAGGGGCAACAGGGTCAGTGCCCTGCCAGGCGACGTGGAGTTGGTTCTGTTCAACAGACTCAGCAACCAGTCTCTTTGATGCAGCAGCAGGTCGGCACAAATATGGCATCTTCTTACACTTAATTTTCTCTGCCATTTTTTTTTCCTCAAAGAGAAAATGCTTGTTGCAGATAATTCCTAGGCGAAGTGTCTATCGTTTACCCATCAGGTCGCAACATGCTTGATGTTTCCTAGAGGCATGGGAGATGCTGTTGATGGGAGAGGAGCAGCATACAAATTGTCCAAGAGATTTCTCCCACTTGTTTGAATATGTGAGAAGTTAACTGAATAACAAATCACACAAGAACACACCAATTTTTTTACGTAAAAAATCCCTTCAAAGTAAAGAGAAAAAACCACGAGACACACCGGTTCAAAAATCAATTTAACTATAATCAATAAATGAATACAACATAAGTATACAACCTCAATTACATCAATCAAATTGAACAAACTCAATTTGAACCAAAGTGAGAGGCCAAATGAGTTAACCAACACAAAAGACACTTTCTATCAATAATAACTCAACAACCAGATCTCAAAACAGTAATCTAACCGTTCAAAATGAACCCCCAGATGTCTTTTACCAGCTGTCCAAATTTCAGCTCAATCGGAACCACAGGTTAACAATATGTCATACGATTTACCAATTCTGTCACAGATGAGAGAGTTACCAGAATTGAGAGGTTTCGGTTCGAATGGAATACCTGCCCTTACAGTTCACAGAAAATTAATCCAACCGTCCACTAAGATCTATGTGTCCTTTAACTACTAACCAAAAATCAGCTCGATCGGACTACAAACAATTATCCAATTACACGATTGATCAATTCTGCACACAAAAAATTGTCCAGATAATAGACTTATGAAAACTAAAGAGAATGAGGACTTACAGTGCTCAAAATCCAATCTCCACCGTTCAGAAATAAGAATCAAATGCCCTCTATCAACCATCCAAGTTTCAAGCTGATTGGATACCGATATTATTTCTAAACGTAAGATCAAAGATACTCTGCCAATAACTCTTACCTCTCCTTTTAGATTTTTCTTTTTTTTTCTCTCTCTTTTCTCTCTTTCTTTCTTTCTTTCTCGTCGACAGCCTCTTCCTCTCTCAAACTCTCACGATTCCAATCTCTAAACCTAATTTTAATGAGGTATTTATACCTCATTAAGTCAAACCCCCCCCCCCCTTTTTTTTTTCTTTTCAAGGGTTCCCTCCACGTAGAGGGATACCTAACAATTCTCCCCCTCCTGACTATGTAGAGGTGTTGACCATCCCAGCTAACGAACAACACAATTAAAACTTTCATCTTTTCAAGTGCTAATTGTTTAGAATCAATAGCATCGCGTATCCAATGATACTGCACATCAATATGTTTTGATGTAGCATGAAATGTCGGATTCTTACCAAGATGGATGACACTCTGACTATCACAATACAACACATAATTTGATTGTTGAAAACCAAGTTCCTTCATAAACCTTTTCATCCAAAGCAACTCTTTAGACGCTTCAATTATTGTAATGAAATTTGCCTCTGTAGTAGACAATGCAACACACTTCTGCAATCGAGATTGCTAACTCACTGCTCCCTCTGCAAGAGTAATTACATAGCTTGAAGTAGATTTTTTGGAATCAATATCACCAGCCATGTCTGAATCAGTGAATCCAATAAGAGTAGGCTCATCACTCCTAAAACAAAGTTCGACGTTAGTAGAGCCTCGTAAATATCTCATTATCCACTTCACTGCATCCTAATGCTTTTACCAGGATTTGAAAGGAACCGACTAACTGTGCCAACTGCATGAGCTATATCAGGTCTCGTACATACCCTTGCATACATCAAACTGCCCACGGCTGATGCAAATGGAACTTTTTGCATCTCTTTCTTTTCTTTTTCTGTGGAAGGACATTGGTTAATGGATAATTTAAAGTGTGTAACAAGAGGAGTACCTACCACTTTAGCCTTATCCATATTAAACCTTTGAAGCACCTTTTCAATGTACAGCTTCTGGGACAAGTACAACCTTTTCTTTTTCCTATCCCGAGTAATTGATATGCCGGGGATCTTTTTTACTGGTCTCAAGTCCTTCATGGCAAAGGACTTACTTAACTCTTACTTCAACTTATTAATTTTAGAAGCATTACGACCAATAATAAGCATATCATCAACATAAAACAATAAAATGATAAAATCATCATCAGTAAATTTCTGAACAAAGACACAATGATCAGAAGTAGCCTTTTATAGCCTTACTCCCCCATAACAGACTCAAACTTCTTATACCATTGTCTTGAAACTTGTTTTAGGCCATACAAGCTTTTCTTCAACTTGCACATATAATCCTCTTTTCCTTCCACCTCAAATCCCTGTGGTTGTTCCATATAAATTTCTTCTTCCAAGTCATCATGGAGGAAAGCTGTTTTCACATCCATCTGCTCAACCATTTAACTGTGGTGTCTTGGGAGGTGTCCTCTGATGTCTGATCCCATACTTTCTGCAGTATTCATCAAATAGACCACTATACTCACCACCATTGTCAATGCGGACACATTTCAGCTT
The DNA here is from genome assembly GCA_037897445.1 of Ceriops zippeliana. Lineage (NCBI taxonomy): Eukaryota > Viridiplantae > Streptophyta > Magnoliopsida > Malpighiales > Rhizophoraceae > Ceriops > Ceriops zippeliana. The sequence continues at coordinate 1,717,901 of JBAPLH010001437.1, read as the reverse complement.
CTTACCAGTTTGTCTCTCAACAAAGGCATGAAATTGTTTAAATGCATCAAAAACTTGATCTTTAGTCTTCAACTTATAAACCTAAAGCTTCCTTGAGTGATCATCAATAAAAGTCACAAAATAAAGAGCACCACCAAGTGAGTGTATCTTCAAAGGACCACATATATCAAAATGCATCAATTTAAGTAACTCTGATTTCCTTGAAGGCGAGTAACTCTTAAATGTGACTCTGTTCTGTTTTTCAGCCAAATAATGAGGATACTTCTTCAAAGCTACACTCTTCATACCTGAAAGCTGATTTTTCCTTGTCAAACAATTCATCCCCTTTTCACTCATATGGTCAAGTCGTTTATGGCAAATCAATAAAATTCTCATTCTCCACAGCATTCACAGCATCTTTAACAATAGAAGCTTGCATAAAATATAAACTGGAGCATTTCTTACCTCGTGCCACAATTAAGGAACCTTTGGTGAACTTCCACTGGCCATCATTGAAGGTACTGCAAAAACCTTTATCATCTAACTTTCCCTTTGAAATCAAATTCAAACGAATATCAGGGATATGTCTAACATCCCTTAATGTCAGTTGTACTCCATTGCCAGTTTTTAAGCAAATATCACCAATACCAATGACTTCTACTAAGCCATTATTACCTATCTTCAACACCCCATGATTTCCAGGTGTATATATAGAGAAGAATTCCTTATGTGACGTAACATGAAGAGAAGCACCACTATAAATGACCTAATCAGTCTCATGAGATGTCAGGTTAACCACATTTTCATCAGAAACAATAATAAGATCACCAATACCAGAAGTTGATGCAGTAGTAACACGATCATTACTCACATTCTTTTTCTCATGCCTATCACTGCCATTTTTATTTTCTCTCTTCCACTTGTAACACTTTCTAAATGTAACCCATCTTCCCGCAATAATGACACTGGACATTCTTGTATTTAGATCGTGACTTGCTTCGGCTCTTGCTTCTACCATTTTTACCACTTCTTTTTTCTTGACTTCTCCCCCTATTTTCAGTAAATAAAACCTCAGATTTGGATGATGATGAACCTTGAGATTTCCTTCTCATCTCCTCATTCAACACACCACCCTTTACAAGTTCCATTGACAAAACACCACCGGAGGCAGAATTAGCGAGAGACATTTGAAAAGTCTCCCAAGAATCAAGTAAGGTAGCAGGTAACCATAACACAAGAACTTCGTCATCAAACTTAATGCCCATACCTAATAGTTGATCAATAAGACCCTGAAACTCATTTAAGTGGTCAGCAATTGAACTCCCTTCATTATATTTCAACCGCATCATTTTCTTTAACAAAAACAACTTGTTATTACCAGACTTTGAAGCATACAAAGTCTCAAGCTTGCTCCACAAAGCTCGTGCGTGTGTCTCATTGCAAATATGATTATAAACATTATCATCAACAAATTACCGTATAAAACCACAAACCTGTTCATACTCAAATTCTCATTCTTCATCAGTTTTAAACTCAGGTTTCGTGGTAGCAAATATTGGCAGATGCAATTTCTTCACAAATAGGAGATCTTTCATTTTACTCCTCCATATATGATAATTCATACCATTCAAACAAACCATTGTATTCACATTCAACTTCATCATTCAAACAAGCCAAATACACCAACCAGGTAATCAGGTAACCAGGTAACTAGGCTCTGATACCACTTTGATGGGAGAGGGGCAGCGGAATACAAATTGCCCAAGAAACCTCTCCCACTTGTTTGAATTTGTGAGAAGTTAACTGAATAACAAATAAGGCAACTTAAACAATCACACAAGAACACACTGATTTTTTTACGTGGAAAACCCCTTCAAAGCAAAGAGGAAAAACCACGGGACACACCGGTCCAGAAATCAACTTCACTATAATCAATAAGTGAATACAACAAAGGTACAAAACCTCAATTACATCAACCAAATTGAACAAACTCAATTTCAACCAAAGTGAGAGGCCAAATGAGTTAACCAACACGAAAGACACTTTTTGTCAATAATAACTCAACAACCAGACCTTAAGGCAGTAATCCAACCGTTCAAAATGAACCCCCAGATGTCCCCTACCAGCTGTCCAAATTTCAGCTCAATCGGACCATAGGTCAACAATATATCATACGGTTTACCAATTCTGCCACAGATGAGAGAGTTACCAGAATTGAGAGGCTTTGGTTCGAATGGAATACCTACCCTTGCAGTTCACAAAAACTTAATCCAACCATCCACTAAGAAGATCTATGTGTCCTCCAACTACTGACCAAAAATCAGTTCGATCAGACCACAAACAATTATCCAATTACACGATTAATCAATTCTACACACAGAAAATTGTCCAGAGAATAGACTTATGAAAACTAAAGAGAATGAAGACTTAATAAGAAACCCAATCTCCACCGTTCAAAAATAAGAACCAAACGCCCTCTATTAACCATCCAAGTTTCAAGTTGATCGGACACCGATATCGTTTCCAAACGTAAGATTAAAGATACTCTGACAATAACTCTTACCTCTCCTTTTAAATTTTTCTTTTTTTTCTCTTTTTTCTCTCTTTTTTTCTTTTTTTCTCGTCGGCAGCCTCTTCCTCTCACAAACTCTCTCAAACTCTCATAATTCCAATCTCTAAACATAATCTCTCTCAAACTCTCATAATTTCAATTTCTAAGCTTAACCTTAATAAAGTATTTATAACTCCTTAACGAGGTATTTATAACTCATTAAGTCAAACTCTTTTTTTTTTTTTTTCAAGTTTTCCTCGAGATACCTAACAGCTGCGGCAGGACAGTCTTTGCCCATTACTGCATTGGCTAGTACCCGAGCAACGCAGCACCCGAGCAACAAAGGACGGTATGTACATCTTCTTTCTTTGCTTGCCTTCATATTTCTAGTACTTTGTTGAGACAAATATTCTAAATAATGTTTTTTTTTGGTTCATTGGTTGCTGGGCGAGAGTCTATACCCTTTGGTGGAGCAGCTGAAGCATGATTCTGCAGCCAAGGTCCCAGGCGTGCTTCTGGAGATGGATCAGACAGAGGTTTTACATCTGCTTGAGTCGCCAGATGCTTTGAAGATGAAGGTTAGTGAGGCCATGGATGTCCTAAGGAGTGTTGCTGCACAGCAGCTGCAGCCAAAGCACCCTGCTGATGAGCATGCCTCGCTATCCCTCAATAAGAAACTGGTCACTTGATATTGTATGTTGATTTAAAGCGTGGTGCAGAGTGAATCGGACAATCCAGAGCTAGTTCGGTTGGCTGGTAGGGCATGGTTGATCTGATATTTGGTGTCTTTAGTTTATGTTGGTTGAAATTTACAATTTCTTTTTTAATGATTTGTGTTGTGCGGGATTTGGTTACTTGAATGTAATTTCATATTTCATTTTGATGCGTTTGGAGTGTCTCGCACAGAATTTTAGATATCAGCATAATTGCAGCTTTTCGAACTTTACAGAAACCTTGTTTGGTATTGCAGTGAAAACTATGTTGAGGTCTGAAAACTGTTTTAAATCCAAGTAATTTCTACGATGTTTGGTATCACTTTTTAAACCATATTTCCCAGGCTTGATGCCACGAAAAACGTAGTTTCAAAGAAGCAGCTTGTGGATTACCGTTTATGTAGATAATGCTGTCTAAACCGATTTTCAAAATGCGATTCTGAACTTAAGGTTCAAGTTAGTGTGCGACATCCGAGTGATGATGCAAGCCTGAAGCAGGTTCCAACGCTCTTTGGTACATAGAACCTAATGTTGGTGAACATAGTTGCTTCCCGTTGAAATGATAAAGAGTGATGAGTGGCATCGTTGCCACCAAAAGCACATTAATTGGTTTACTGACCTGTTTTTAAGCGAAGACGCCAGGTGTAATAGTGGTAATTTCATCCCATCCCCGCCTTGTAGTTTTAGAAATAATGAAACATATACCATAACTAGCAGTACATAAAGGTGAAATTTCGAGAAAAAAAAAAAAAGAAAGAATATTGTCCTTATATATAAATTAAACCTAATTTCAAACAAGCATTGCCGTTGCCCTTCCATTTACCATCCTTACATGCTTCCTTTCATCATTTTGGAACTCTTATTACTCTCCAGCTTCGATTTCTTGCTCATTCTCACAACAAATTGCAAGTATTTTTACATTTTATCTCTCATACCACTTAGATTAACACTTTTTTTGGGGGGGGGGGACCACTTAGAAAAAATTAGAGTTTTATTTATTAATGAATTCGTTTAAAAAAGTTTTTGTCATGATGCTATATATCTAGACTATATGGGCTTGTTAAAATTTTCTATTTAATTATAAGAGAATATTTTCAAATAATATTTTTATTAAAAACTCAATTATAATATAACTTGATTAGAAAAGAATAATTATGTTTACAATTATAATCTTGAATATAATTTAGATATTAATAGACCTATATAATTTAAATTATATAATTATACATGTATATGTATAACTGATTTTCTTTTTTAAATACACGCAAAATTTTATTTAAAAGTATATAATTATAATGAATTATTAGGTTAAAACAAATTTCTCAAAGACATTAATAATTTTAGTTTTTACAAATTTAGGTATATTATTTATAATATTATCTATATAAATATATTTAATTTCAAAATTTAAAAAGTTGACATTTATGATGATAAATTTATTAAAAATTTAACAAATAATATCAAAACATGTATTTTGAAATTATATATATATATATATTCAAGTTTTTTTATTTTATAAAAAGAATAGAGATTTGTGTTAATTTATAATTGATTATTAGGCTTGTATTTAAAATTTAATAATAATAATAATAATGTCCAATAAAAAAGACACAACAAAAGAAAGAAATTTTTAATCCTTCATTTTAAGGTTTCTTAAAGCACTTATGAAGATTTAAATAATAATAAGAAGGAAAAAAAAACAATCTTTGCTCTCTCCGTTTAGCCATGAAGATTAATGGCGAAGGAATTTTTCATTCTAGAATAAAGAAATGGCAACAACTCTGTTAGACATGAAATTGTTAATTTTTCATAAATATATTACAAATATTCTTTATCACTATTATATATACTTATTTAAGCTAATAAATAAAATTAAAGCATTTCATCTCTTTATGACTTAACAATTTGGATGTTTTATTATTATTTATTGGAATAGAAAATTGTTTTTAGGTAGTTTTTTTTATACTTTTTTGAATGTAAAAACATCAATTAGGCATCTAAGAATTAACTTTTATATTCAGTAAATGAAAGAATAATGTTTATATTTCGTACTTTTTGAGATTAAAAGAACATAATTAGTCAACTATAGTGTTGTAAAATAATGCATAATACAAAGTCTAATGTATACTTAAGTTATTAGTTATGATGGTAACTCTAAGAGAATGACAATAAAAGAGTTTTAAGAAATTAGAATATATTGTTAGGAATAATTTAGTCAAAACAATATTATCAATTGTTATTTATACTGAAAAATAGTTTAAGCCAACTTTTCTTATTAATAATTGTTTAAAGCAAAAAGCAATCCTAATTATAAGCAAAAAATTTTACCCTGCATAAAATCTAGTATAATGTTGATTCAAATTGAAAAGTAATAACATATGTAAAATACAAAAATAAACACTCTCAACTCACTTAAAATCTCATTAATTTCTATGTTTTTAATTATTATACAAATTGAATTAGAATAGTATATACAATTGTACATGTTATTTTTATGCTTTAAACTTACTCATCCAAAACAATATAAGCACCTCACTTCTTATGAAGACCTCCAATTTGAGGTAAAAAAATTATTAGGTATATATGTGTAACTATTACATATGGTCAACATAATTATCTCCTTTACCTTTTCAATAAAAGTATTATTATATGAATGTATTTAACTTGATATGTTACAAATATGTATTTAATAATTTGATGCATTAAAAACATAAATCTATATTACTTATTATAGTTATGAAAGACACATTATTAGTTTTATCCTTAATTGTAATCATAAATCAAAATGTTAAAAAATATAAAAGTAGTATAAATTATAATATATAAAAGAAAATACTTTGTAAATATATTATATGGTAAGCATTATATAATTTAAACCACATCGATAATATTTAGTACTATAAAATAAAAGTTTATGTAAAATATATGTAATGTTAAATATTTTATATGTATAAATATATAGTATAAATGTTAAGTAATTGATTCATGAATGAAATAATGAAAATGTTAGGTAGACCTAATAGGACATATAAGCCATATATAAAATTTTTATTTTGTTTTAAGAAAAATGTAAGATGTATAATAAATGGTGTAAAATGCATAATAATTATTATTCAATATTAAACATGTAATAATTCTCATACAAGTTGTAATCATATGTATTATACATTTACATTTAATTATGGCAAAATGACTAATTTTATTCATTACATTAAAGGGCTTTTGTAATTATATATATATATATATATATAATTAACTTAATACATTAATTTATTAGTTAAATTTAATCCACTATTTTAGAGAGTTTTTATACTGATTTTTATTTTATTTATTTATCTTTTATAAATCTACTTAACACATTATATTATTAGTTAAATTTGGTTCATATTAAATTTTTTTATGAAATATAGTCACATGATAACAACTTAAATATTATATGATAGATATATCTCCCTTTTACTGTTATGTCATTAAATTTATCGATATGACATAATTTATAATTAAAAAATAAAACATTAATAAAATAACATTACAATGAGAGAAAAATCATATCACATAACATGTAAATTGTTGATATATAATTACACTTAATAAGAAATATTTAATATGAATCAAATTTAATTAACGAGTTAATGTGTTAATTAGATTTAAAAAATAAAAAGCTAAAATGAGTATAACTGTAAAAATTTTTAATATATTGAATTAAATTTAATTAACAAAATATTATGCTAGATAAATTTTAAAAAATAAAATATATAAATTACAAAATCATTCTAATGTAACAAATAAAATTAATTTTTTTAATATAATTAGTGGATGTTGTTCCTAATTTTACTATACATTATATATTTTTCCAGAATAAAGAATTTGTCCTTCCAACTCGATGTAACTGGGCCCTTTCGGTCAACCAGAATCCGGATAATGGGCGCCTCAGCCCGAATCATAAAATGTACATATTCCCACCAGCTCAGCAACAAAATCCACGTCTGACGTAAGTACGAGAAATATGTGCAGCTCGCACGCAATAAAAACGTACACCCAAGTAACAGGCAATCACCGAACGCTTCGCGGGTACGCTTCATTTCTCTGCGTACAAACCCCCCCTCCTAAACCCCCCGAAACAGTCTCTCTCACTGAGCTCTCGAGACTCAATTCTCTGACTGGTAGAGTTGAGATACCCAAAACAACAGCGTAACACGATGTCTTCATTGCTGCCACCTGGCTTTTGTTTCCTTCCCTCCGAGGATCAGCTCCTTACCTACTACCTCACCTGCAAGAACCATAAGGCGGAGCAGCCAATGCAGCCTCCGTTTCGGTCAGCATCAACGGCTACGATGTCATAAGGGAGCTGGACCTTTACGAGTACTCTCCGTTTGAACTGCCGGAAACTGCGTGTCTTGAGTACTGCCGCCATGGGCGGAGGAGAAGGCACTGGTATTGTTATGGTCAGGTTATGTCTCTGGCAGAAGGTAGGAGAAGGGCGAAAGGGGGATTTTGGATTATGAAAGGCAAAGCTAGGGTTACTTTTCTCCCCGGCGGCGACGCCTTGATAGGGAAGAGAACTAGGTTCGTTTAGTATTTGGGGAATCGGATACGAGTGCAGTGAAGACCCATTGGGTCTTGCATGAGTATGCTCTTGCTGATCATTTTAAGGTACATCTTTCGTGTTTTTCCTTATCTTTATTACAGATTTGTTGTATGAATATGCACTTGCTGATCGTGTTAAGGTACACTTTTGTAATTTCTCCTTATCTTTACTCTCAAATTTGGTTTTATGTTTAGGATATTTTACCCAACTGGTATAGGATTAGGGATTTAAGTGTTCTTCTTATTTAGTGTTTGACACGAGGAGTGCTATTTGGTTAGGGTGTGGATACCGATTGTCTATTTTGTTTATCGAGTTGGTCTTGAGAATTTTATCTTATCGAGTTGGTATCGAGTGGATACCAATCATCTTCTATGTCTATCTTTGTTGCTGCTGCCTACTTGATTTTCGTATTTTATGTCGAATATTCCCGGTAAGTGTCTCCTAGTGCATCCGTAATTGCCAAGATTTTGCCAATTCTAAGAAGTGATAAAAATTTCAAGAACTTTAGGGTTGAATCTGCATCAGTATAAAACCACGTAAAAATTTTCTAATCAGTGGGGGAGAAATAATGTACGAGACTTGTGAAAAATTGACTCCAATTCCTACCGTTCACACTACCGTCCAAAGACTTTTACAGTGTGAACCTAATGCAGCCGTCGAAACCGACTGTTCACACTACTGTTCAAAGACTTTTACAGTGTGAACCCAATCTAGTCGTCGCAACGTTTCAGGCCATTTGTCTCCTCCTCTGTATTATAAATACCTGCAAGCTATGTAACGAAAAAAAAAGTAGTAGCAAGAGAAGTGAGGAGAAAGTAGAGAGAAAAGAAAGTAGAGAAGCGTGGTGTTGTGTAATCTGGTGTAAGAAAATCTGTAGAGGTTAAAACCTCGGAATATAAAGATCCGTTCCTCCCGTGGATGTAGGCAAATTGCCGAACCACGTAAAATCTTTGTGTTTCTGTGTGTTTCGTGTGTTTTTGTTTATTCGATCCTAACAATTGGTATCAGAGCAGGTTGGAAATTTTTTTTTTGACGAAGAACACAGGACAACGAACCCGTCCCTGCAGCCGGAGCACACCACCACCGACGACCCATCAGCCTCTCTCCTCCTTCCGGCCACCCAGCAGCACCTTCCTTCTCCCTGTGGCCGGAGCACACCAGCCACCACTGTCTTGTCCAGATTGGAGAAGCAACCGGCGAGCAAGACCCGACCAACCTCGATCTCACCGACCAGCATCGTCGCACAAACAACTATAGCAGCAATTTTTTTTAATTTGTTTATTTTTGTATAGTTCTGAAGCACGATAGCTGATCCAAAAGGAGCTGACATACAACTTTCGACATCTATTACCAGTTCGTGGCAACGAAGTTCAATATCAAATGCAAAATTTGATATTGAGAAATTTGACGGTACAAACAACTTCGACATGTGGCAATGTGAAGTTCTGGATCTGTTGTTCCGCGAAGGATCAGATATTGCACTAGGGACAAAACCAGTGAATATTTCTGATGAAGATTGGAGCTATGTAAACCGTCAAGCCTGTGGCACTATCCGGCTGTGCCTTGCTAAAGATCAGAAGTATTTTGTCATGAAGGAAACAATGGCCTTAAGCCTCTGGAAGAAGCTGGAAGATAAATACATAACGAAGAGTGTAGAGAATCGGCTCTACCTGAAAAAAAAAACTCTTTCGATTCCAGTATAAGAGAGGTATGCCTATGATTGAACATCTCAATAATTTCAACAAAATTTTAGCTGATTTGCAAAATTTAGATGTTGATATTATTGATGAGGATAAGGCATTGTTATTGTTAAATTCTCTTCCTGAAAGTTATGATCATTTAACCACCACCTTGCTGTATAGAAAAGATGAGGTTAAATTCATAGATGTTTCTAATGCTTTGGTAAATAATGAGTACCGGAAGAAGGATCAGAATGACTCCAGAGAGTTGACACCAGAAGTATTGACTGTGACCCGAGGAAGAGAAGACAAAAGGAGATATGGCAAATCTAATGGGCGAAATAAATCTCGCTCAAAATCCAGAGGAAAACTGGCGAAAGATGAATGTGCCTACTGTCACCAGAAAGGGCACTGGAAGAAAGACTATCCAAACAAGGACAAAGCTGCTGCAAATGTTGCAAAGGAAGCTGATGATAAAGAAGATTCAGCTTTCTCAGTTTTGCCAACAGATATCCAGGTAGACAAATGGATTCTTGATTCTGGCTGTTCTTATCATATGTGTCCAAACAGGAACTGGTTCACAAGCTTTCAAGAGCTTGATGGTGGAGTTATGATGATGGGTAACAACCACACATGCCAGACAAAAGGAGTAGGCACTATCCACCTGAAGATGCATGACGGTACAATCAGACGACTGACAGATGTCAGATATGTTCCAGATCTGAAGAAGAACCTCATTTCACTGGGGGTCTTGGACAACAGTGGATACAAGGTGACCATAGAAGGTGGAGCCTTGAAAGTTATACGAGGTGCATTCTTGGCAATGAAAGGTACTCGACATGGAAACCTATATTTCCTAGATGGACAGACAGTTACAGGAAGAGCAGCTGTTGGCAAAGCTTTTAACAACGAAGCACCTGATTCGTCCCAACTCTGGCACATGCGTTTGGGACATGTCGGAGAGAAGGCCTTGCAGAATCTGGTGAAACAAGGTCTACTGAAGGGAGCCAAAAGTGGAAAACTTGACTTCTGTGAGCACTGTGTCTTGGGAAAACAGACACGAGTCAAGTTCGGCACCACCATTCATTCTACCAAAGGAATATTGGACTATGTCCACACTGATGTATGGGGACCATCAAAGAATTCATCTTTGGGAGGTAAAAATTATTTCGTTACCTTTATTGATAATTTCTTACGATATGTTTGGGTATATGTGATGAAACACAAGGATGAAGTTCTAAACATATTTCTTCGGTGGAAGAAGATGATTGAAACCCAGACCAGCAGGAAGATCAAGAGACTTCGCTCAGATAATAGTGGAGAATACAAATCAGATTCCTTCAAGCAAATTTGTCATGAAGAAGGGATAATCAGACATTTTACAGTTCCTGGAACTCCATAACAAAACGGTGTAGCAGAAAGGATGAACCGTACTCTGGTAGAGAAAGTGCGATGTATGCTTTCTTAATCTGGCTTAAACAAAGCATTCTGGGCAGAGGCTTTGATGTATGCCTCTCATATTGTCAACCGGTTACCTACTTCTGCACTTGATGGGAAATGTCCCAAAGAGGTATGGTCTAGAAAACCTGTTTCAGATTATGAACGGATACATATATTTGGATGTTCTGCGTATTTCCATGTTACAGAATCCAAACTGGATCCTAGAGCCAAGAAAGCTATCTTCTTAGGCTTTAGTGAAGGAGTTAAGGGATTCAGACTTTGGAATCCTGAGTCAAAGAAGATCGTTCTAAGCCGAGATGTAACCTTTGATGAATCGGCAATGCTGCAAAAAACTACCACAAAGGAGAAAGAGAACCAAAACTCTTTCCAACAGGTGGGAGTTTGAGACTCCAAAAGAGTCAGAAGAGTATCTTGATGACCAGGAGGATAACTCAGTTGAGGTGGAGGTTCCATCACCAGCCCCAGACCAACAATCAGAGTCCATTACCACTCACAGACAAAGAAGGGAGATCCGGAAACCTGGTAAGTATACTGACATGGTGGCATATGCACTGCCAGTGACAGAGGATGATATTCCCAACACCTTCAAAGAAGCTGTTCAGAGTATGGAGAGTGATAAATGGAAACTGGCTATGGATGAAGAGATGCAGTCACTTCACCAGAATCAGACGTGGAAATTAGTACCACTTCCACATGGGAAGAAAGCTATTGGATGCAAATGGGTCTATGCTAAGAAGGAGTGTGCGTCTGAAAAAGGAAGCACCAGATATAAAGCTAGACTAGTAGCAAAAGGCTATGCTCAAAAGGAAGGAATAGACTACAATGAAGTGTTCTCGCCAGTGGTCAAACATTCGTCTATTCGGATCCTATTGGCTCTAGTAGCTCAATTTGACTTGGAGTTAGCTCAACTTGATGTGAAGACAGCATTCTTGCATGGCAACTTGGAAGAAGAAATCTATATGTCCCAGGCTGAAGGCTTCAAAGTCACCGGAAAGGAGAATTGGGCTTGCAAGCTAAGCAAGTCACTGTATGGCTTGAAGCAGTCACCTAGACAGTGGTACAAACGGTTTGATAGCTTTATCTAAAAGCATAAGTACACACGCAGTCAGTTCGATCATTGTGTCTATCTGAAGAAACTCCAAGATGGTACATTTGTATATTTGCTCCTATATGTTGATGATATGTTGATTGCATCTAGGAGCAAGGTGGAGATCGATAGGCTGAAGGCTCAATTGAGCTCAGAGTTCGAGATGAAGGATCTTGGAGAAGCCAAGAAGATTCTTGGTATGGAGATCAAGCGTGACAGAGAAAGGGGCACAGTCTGGTTAACTCAGACTCAGTATCTGAAGAAAGTACTCCAGCGGTTTGGTGTAAATGGCAAGACTAAACCTGTTAGTTCTCCTTTGGCCCCACATTTTAAATTAAGTGCATTAATGTCTCCAAATACAGATGATGATCGAAGACAAATGGATAATATTCCATATGCTAATGCTGTTGGAGCCCTGATGTATGCAATGGTGTGTACACGACCTGATATTTCACAAGCTGTTAGCATGGTAAGTCGGTATATGCATAATCCTGGTAAAGGACACTGGCAAGCAGTTAAGTGGATTCTACGGTATATTCAAGGTACTGTGGATATTGGCCTGAAGTTCCAGAAATGTAAGACTATGACAAATCGTCTAGTCAGGTACATCAATTCTGATTATGCAGGTGATCTCGACAAGCATCGATCAACTACAGGTTATATGTTTACTATGTCAGGAGGACCAGTAAGCTGGAGATCAACGCTTCAATCAACGGTTGCTTTGTCTACTACAGAGGCAGGGTATATGGCGATCACAGAGGTTTTCAAAGAAGCAATTTGGCTTCATGGGTTGATTGAAGACTTGGGACTTATTCAGGAGCACGTTGAAGTTCATTGTGACAGTCAGAGTGTCATTTGCTTAGCAAAGAACCAAGTTTATCACTCCCGCACAAAGCATATCGACGTTTGGTTTCATTTTATTCGAGAAATTATAAATGAAGGAGATATTCTGCTACGGAAGATTAGTATAGAAGATAATCCTGCAAATATGCTCACAAAGATTGTTTCAGGAATCAAGTTCCAACACTGCTTGGACTTGGTCAACATTTCTCGAAACTGTGCACCTTCGGGTGCTTGACGCCTTCGGGCATAATGGAGGAACTGTGATCATGTTTGGATGATGAATCATCGTCAAGGTGGAGATTTGTGAAAAATTGACTCCGATTCCTACCGTTCACACTACCGTCCAAAGATTTTTGCAGTGTGAACCTGATGCAACCACCGAAACCGACTGTTCACACTACCGTCCAAAGACTTTTGCAGTGTGAACCCGATCTAGTCGTCGCGGCTTTTCAGGCCATTTGTCTCCTCCTCTGTATTATAAATACCTGCAAGTTATGTAACGAAAAAAAAGTAGTAGCAAGAAAAGTGAGGAGAAAGTAGAGAGAAAAGAAAGTAGAGAAGCGTGGTGTTGTGTAATCTGGTGTAAGAAAATCTGTAGAGGTTAAAACATCGAAATATAAAGATCCGTTCCTCCCGTGGATGTAGGCAAATTGCCGAACCATGTAAAATCTTTGTGTTTCTGTGTGTTTTTCGTGTGTTTTTGTTTATTCGATCCTAACAAGACTAACATTGATTTAGTGCGACCAAAAAAGTTGATTTTGTCGTCGTTAGTGCATTAACAAATGACGGATAGTGTTTCGATTTTGAAACCTGGGTTTCAAAACTGATACATGGGTTTCAACTTAACGTAAAGAACGGGCATCCCAATGGCCCAAGTAGCATTTTTAGTGTTTCGATTTTTTACCTTCTTTGTCATAAATGAAAGGATTCACAAAGTTAAAAAAAAAAAAAAAATACTAGCTCTTATTTAAGGACTTTTATTACTCCTTATTTTCAGCGTCTTTTAGCCAGGTTCCTCTACTGAACCTGTTTTTATCAAGTCGCATTTTCGAAATAGTGTATCAGAGAACGCATTGGGTCCATCTACTGAAGATATTGCTCCTGCTGTACGCCACACTGGTGTTCAGCATGTTGGATTTCTTACTCCTGTCAATGTTGGCGATATTGTCAATAGACTGGAGAAAATTTCAACTGATCTTCTGACTCTGAGACTGAGTTGTGATAATAGACTAGACAAAATTTCAAGGGATGCTCTTGGACTGAGTTATGTTCCGGCTTATCAAATGAGAGAATCAGTAAGCTGCTTTGTTCATTTTCATCAGTTGCTTTAGACTTTGTACCTTTACAATATATATATATATATATAAATTTCATTGTTACGTTCGGTGGGCTAATTGTGGTGGCAGTGAATCCATATTCTGAGCAATGACTTGGCTCCTAGGAAATTCATATTCTCTGTTATACGAGCACAGACACATGGAGATGATCAAAATCATAACTATAGACATATTTGCTGGGCATTTTATAACTTTATTCTCTACTTAGGCACGTTTACTACACAAAGAGTACCATTTTCGTTAAATTAATTAAATTTTTCTCTTTTGGGAAAAACTGGCACGCATTTAGGTATTTAGTAATGTAAACATGTGTTACTGGTGCACGTCTTGACGAAGGAAACTGATTATGATTTTTTGGTATCAACACAGCAAATATTAAATGACTCTTAACTAGATGTTTTGGTGATTAAGATGTTATTTCATCGTAAAGTTATTCTGGATATTTTGGTGACTTACTATATATCTCAGTTCCATCTATTTTATCATCCATAACGAATGTTACATCTTTTTCTTGTCCAAACTAAAAACTTGTTATGTGCCTAATATGTAGTTGGAGACTTCTAGAAATTATTTAGATACTGAAGCTGACCAGCGAATACCAGACGATGATTTCATAGAGCTGGATGATCTCAGAGATTGATGGCGTCCTTTTTTTCTCTGCCTAGTGGGCAGGCTTAAATTATTGCATGAAACATTTGTTCAAGAAGATTTTTAGAACTCATAGAATGAACTTAAAATAGTCGGCAAATAGAGAACAAATAATAAATGAAGAAATATATTATTTGTTCTAGTATTCCAGGAGATGTTGTGGCTGGATTGATTCTCCAATGGAGGTAAAAAATTAACAATTCGATTTCTGATTTTTCCTTTTTGTCTCGCAAAAAATAAAAATTATCTTGTATTTTGAATGCAGATTTCTTTTATGCCTAGTATTAGGCATTTTGATCGGTTGATTAAGGCGAGTCTGATTTGAAGACAACAATTTCACATAATATATTTCTTCTGCCAATCCTGGTTTCAACATTTTGCTACCATCCTGTTGGCGGTGACAATTTTCATATCCATACGTCTGTGAGAAGTGTGTAGTCCCTACACTTCTTCAATGCTTTATTCGGAAAAACCTGTTGTGCTCAATATATGTTCAATTTCTTGACTTGTGGCTAGATATACCTTTATGATAAATGGATTGGGAGAAAGTGGTTTAGTGCTGGCACTTCTAATTTTCATTGCTTATCTTCATTAGTTTCTCTATAATTAATTACTTGCATACAAGCTAATGGCATAAACTAAGATAGATCTCGCTAAGTGAGGGTGGCAAAAACAAAAACCAAGGAATTTAACTTCACCCCGTTCGCGGGTCATAGAATGGTGGTATGTCTGTCCCGCAAGTTTAGAAACTGAAAATAGAAAAAGCTCGGAAGGTTTTGCCTAAAAATTATGGTGAAAAAATTAATTCAATCGTGGCATCAACCAGCAAGTTGCAGTTGTAGACGACGTGCTCTATATAAAATTTTATGCTACGATGTCTTGCAGCATTGCCTTGTTTAGAACTCGCTTATACCGTTGAATGAGATCACGTTCAATCTTTTCATGTTATCTCTCTTATTTCGTCAAATTTCAAGTGAGATTAGTTTGGTTTTCCTTAATAAAACTTGCTATTGGGGTACTTTCTTCTTTTACAAGTTACCAGTTTTTTCCTTCTTGTTTTTTTTTTTTTAATTTTTTGGCATATTTGGAGTCAATTTGACACAACGAGAAAGAGTAATCAAATCAATAACAATGATTGAATTTCAAAAAATAAAAAGACACAAGCCGCTTTAGAGAAAAGTTCTCTCCATTAAGGTAAAATATAATACGTTCTATTTCTCATTAAGAAACCTTAAAATATATATATTGCATACAATTATACTAAAATTACAAAAAATTTCATTTCATAAAATTTAATTAAAATTATGAAAAAGCCCTTCATCTTGGACCTGACTTTGAATCCTTTCACAACTTCTTATCTTTTCCTCGCTTGTCCATATACTCATCAACTATCTAGTCCACATCATTCTCTCTTGCCAGAGAAGAACTCGACCCCGAGTTGTCTTCAGAATATAAAGGCGTATCATCTGAATAGAAAAGAGATAAATCAGCTACATTGAATATCTTGGAGATGTTCATATCATCAGGAAGCTTGACAATATAAGCATTGTCGTTGATTTTGCGCACAACTTCATAAGAACCATACTTCTTTGACTGTAATTTGCTATACTTACCCACAGGAAAG
The DNA here is from genome assembly GCA_037897445.1 of Ceriops zippeliana. Lineage (NCBI taxonomy): Eukaryota > Viridiplantae > Streptophyta > Magnoliopsida > Malpighiales > Rhizophoraceae > Ceriops > Ceriops zippeliana. The sequence continues at coordinate 1,701,391 of JBAPLH010001437.1, read as the reverse complement.
CGTTCTTTCCTTAGGTACACTATCACCTGATCACTAACCTTAAACAGTTTCTCCTTCCTGTATCTATCAACAGCCGTCTTGTATTTTTCATTCGTCCTCTCAATTTTCCTTTTTACCTCTTCAGTGATAGCTTGACATTGCTCTGTCATGTTCTTAGCTGCTATGCTAACCTCTACCCCCTTGGGTAATTGCAACAAATCCAAGGTATGTTATAGCGTTTTGGTGTAAACCACTAAAAAGGGTGATCTCCCAATAGTTTTATGAACAGAACTATTATAGGTAAATTCAGCTTGGGCTAATGCTTGATTCCATTGTTTTGGCTTTTCACCATAGATGCTCCTGACCAAATTTCCCAGTGTTCTGTTGGTCACTTCAATCTACCCATCAGTCTGTGGATGAGTTGTGATACTAAAGTTTAACGAAGAATCAAATAGGTATGACAACGTCTTCCAAAAGTGACTAAGAAACTTGTTATCCTGGTCAGAAGTAATGGACCTTGGAACACTATGTAAGCGCACCACTTCTTTGAAAAACAACCTGGCAATGGATTGTGCATATGCAGTTTTTCTACATGGAATAAAATGAGTCATCTTAGAAAACCTGTCAACAACAACAAGACAAAATCCATCGACAAGTCTTCCTATATGTTCTCAGGTACTGGTAATAGAGTGTATAACTCACTGTTTTGAGATTGTCCATTGGAAGTCTGATAGATTTAGCATCTCTCTACAATCCTACCAACATCTTCTCAGTAGAGGCCATAAATACCTTTCTGTCACAACAGCTAAGGTCTTATCTTGACCCAAATGTCTTACTAAACCTCCTCCATGAAGGTCTCTAATTAACTTCTCCCTTAAGGAGGACTCAGAAATGCACATTTGATTTCCCTTCATTAAATATCCCTCATGAATATGATAATCATCACAAGGCTCCTTAATAGTACACTTCCTCCAAATCTCTTTGAAATCACCATCATCTTAATACAACTCTTTTATTCTTTCAAAGCCCATAACCTCAGCACTTAAGGTGAATAACAAATCATCCCTTCTACTTAAAGCGTCAGCCACTTTGTTTTGCACACCAGATTTATGCATTAGCCTGAAAGGAAACCTCTGTAAGAATTGAATCCACCTAGCATGCATATCTTTACTTATCCTAGTATAACCACTCAGATGTTTTAATATGACACAGTCTAAGTATAGAATGAATTCCTTTTCTACCAAATAGTATTCTCATACTCTCAAAGCTCTCACAACAACATAGAACTCTTTATCATAAGTTGACCAATTCCTCATGGCCTCACACAACTTCTCACTATAGAACAGTATTAGTCTCTTCTCCTATGATAACACGGCACCGATCGCTACCCCACTTCAACCTTAAATAGCTTATCAAAATCAGGTAGTGCTAATACAAGGGCCTACACAACCTTTCCTTTATATTCACAAAGCTTGTATCAGCCTTTTCACCCCATTGGAATTTCCTTTCTTCAAATACTCAGTCAATGGAGCAGCAATTGTACTGAAATGTCTTATAAATCGCCTATAAAAACTGGCCATCCTAGGAAACTCCTCAACTCAGTAACAGCTTTAGGAATAGGTCATTCCCTGATTGTCCTCACCTTTTCATCATCCACCATGATATCCTTACTGTTAACTACAAACTCCAGAAATAACAATTGTCTTGACATGAAAACACACTTTTTCAAATTAGCAATAATTTATTCTCCCTCAACATAGCTAAGACACACTTCAAGTATTCAATATGCTCTTCTTCTAACTTATTAAATACCAGTATATTATCAAAATATACTACTACAAAGCGACTATTAAAGGGTTTTAATACCTGATTCATCATGCGCATGAAGGTACTAGGCGCATTGCTAAGTCCAAATGGCATTACCAACCACTCATATAATCCCTCTTTGGTTTTGAATGCTGACTTCCACTCATCTTTAGGTCGAACTCTGATTTGATGGTACCCACTCCTTAAATCAATTTTGGAAAATACCTTAGCCCTGCTTAATCTGTCTAACATGTCATCTAATCATGGTATAGAGAATTTGTATCCGATGGTGATCTTATTGATGGCCCTACTATCAACACATATTCTCCAACTCCTATCTTTCTTAAGTGTCAATAAAGCTGATACAGTACAAGGACTTATGCTGTGTCGAATGAACCTTTTGTCCAACAACTCTTGGACCTTCTCCTGCAGGACCTCAGTTTCCTTAGGACTCATCCTATAATGTGGTAAATGTGGAAGACTATCTTCAGGTACCAAGTTTATTTGATGCTGAATATCCCTCAGGGGTGGTAGCCCCTTAGGTAGGTCATCAGGAACCATATCTTTATACTCTTCCAACGCCCTCTTAACCACTTCAGGGACCTCTACACTCACGTCTTCATCCCTAACTACCTTATCCTTTACAATGAGTGCATGAGCCACCCTTGACTCTTTTAAATCCTCAACCATCTCCTTCTCTAACTGGGTAATAGTCAGGAAAGAGCGTCCCTCTATTTTGCAGGCTTTAAAGCGATCCTCTAACTTTAAAGTTAACAAGATATACTTCACACCCCCCTTCTCTAACTTATAAACATTTTCTTTACCTGCATGTTAGGCGTTCACATCGAACTGCTAAGGTCTCCCAAATCGCAGATGACATGTACCCATGTCAACAATATCACAGAAGATTTCATCTCGATACCTCCCTATAGAAAATGGCACCTTGCACCTCTCCTTCACCTTAATCTTCTTGACCGCCTTAATCCACCAAATAGTGTAAGGGTATGGATGTTTTTCGACAAGCAACTGTAACTGCTTCACAAATTCTCTCTTGATGATGTTTTCGCAACTCTTACTGTCTATAATTAAGTCAAATAACTTTCCCTTAATCGTGCATGTGGTACGAAACAACTGGTGTCGTTGGGTATTTATGTCCTATTTAGGTGTTAACATCATCCGCCTAATCACATAAGCTGACTCCACTTCACCATTCTCCTCTGTAGATTCATCGTTCGAAATCTACGCAATCCTATTAATAGGTTTAGGTCTGTTAATTGGATTAACATAACTATCTCTTACCCTAGGCCTATTACCACTAATATTCATCAAGTCAAAGCGTTCAATCAAATCTTCAAAACGTTATTCTAAATGTTGGATTCTTTGATCTAAAGCATTGAACTCTACCCTAAGAACCCATTGATCAGTCCCTTGGACTCCCGCATTCTGAACATCGTCAAGAACATGACTGCCATCAACACTTTGATTAACTGACATTTTCGCAGGAAATTACTTAGCTCTAATACCAATTTGACGCAGCGAGAAAGCGTAATCAACAACAGGAAATCAATAATAACAATTGAATTTCAAAGAACAAAAAGGTACAAGCCGCCTTAAAGAAAACTTCTCTCAATTATGGTAAAGTATAATATATACTGTCTCTTACTAAGAAATCTTAAAATATATATAGTATATAAAATTATATTAAAATTATAAAAAATCTCATTTCATAAAATTTAATTAAAATTATAAAAAAAAAAAACTCTTCAGCTTAGATACGGCTTTAAAGTTTTTCGCAACTTCTTATATTTTCTTCGCTTGTCCATGTACTCCTCAACTATCTAGTCTACGTCACAATATGAGTTGCTTTGCACAGTTTGCCATCTTGTTACTTTCTATTGATGGTTGTTTTGTCTAGGTCCTATGTTTGTTCGAAGATCAATGTCCTTGCCTTTTGTCTTTGTTTGGGAAGAATTCTCATGCTTTATCTATCCACAATTTTTTTTTCACTTGCTCTAGCAAAGCAATGGTTTGGGTAAAATTAGGGTACAATGTGGTCAACTTTTAGTCTCATGGCCCTTTTCAATTGCATTTTCAGTTTTTAGCTATTTTAATTTTGTTGTTTGTTATTCCTTGTCAATACGTGCTTATTTTTTTACCAATCATTTCTTTTCTTTAACAAGATTTTTATCATGAGAGAAAAAGATAAAAATAAAAAGACTAGAGAGAAAAGTTAGATAGAAATTGAGAGGATTTATTTAAAAAAATACTGAATAATTCGGGAAGATTTTAGAAAAAAATAAATTGGGAAATACTAAATAATATTGATAAATTGGAGAATTTTTATTTAAAAATTTTCTCACTTTTTTTTCAAAAAAAATGCTTTTAAATTTTTTTAAAAAAATATTACAGTAATCAAATAATTTTTTAATAAAAAAATAAAAAACCCCCAATAAAAACGTTGTTACCGAATTTTGAAAAGGTTATACATTGTCTTGTCAATTTTGGGATGAAAAGTCGGTCGGTTATGCTGTTTCGGGCCCGATTTGAAGACTTTGTTGCAAAAATCATTGTCGGCATTTTTATTCCTTGGGCTTCGTTTTGATTGACATGAAAGCCCAATCTAATCTTGGAATCTTTTTAATTTTCGTTAGTCATCTTTGATTCTTTGGTGCAATGGGCTTGGTGGGTGAGCGTGCGATGAATGCATATAATAATAGGCCAGTTGTTTTATTTTTCTCAGTGGAGCAGATGAGTATCCCCGCACTAGCTAAGGTAAATGGTAAAAGGTAAATGGTAAGAACAAAATAGCCGATTTAGGCATTTTATTGCCATATTGCTCGAAACTATTATTAAAATTATATAAATTATATTTTATACTATATGTAAAACATCAATGTAATATAAAATGTCATATCTATATATATATATATACTTAAATTTATTCTTTTTAGTCTTTTTTTTGTTTAATAATTGCTATGAGCTTTTTGAAACTCAGTTGCAATGATGGAAAGCTACAATTATTATTTTAATGAATCTCAAAACGTCGCCAGCTGAGTGCTGCCGTATAAATCTCGCAACAGGAAACTTTGCTTAGTGGTGGCATCTTTTATTCCTTGCTACTCTCTTCCCTTCTGGTTGAAGGTGTTAAAATGTTGGTTTTCTTTAATGTGCAACTAGCCCTCGTACGTATCGTTGCAGAATGTGCTTGATTCCTTCCACCAGTTTTCTCGCTAAGAGCAATTCCTAGGACTCTTTGTATGATAATGTGACTTGTTTGCCGTCTTTTTTGATTTTTTTTTTCCTTTTCTTTTTGTATCGAAATGCCCCTCTGCGCTATAAAAGAAGGCAATTGAGCAACAACCTCTTTGTGCCGTTCGAAGTCAAAGACACATAATCAGTAGCACTCATTGGGCTGGTAATGGTGGCGCCGAGGCAATCTTGTCTCCTTCCAAGTTCTTATTTATTAGAATTTTGATGTTAACATTAACCGAAGCTCCCTATCAGTTGCCCCACCACCAAATACAAAAGAAAGTGAAAGTCTCTTTTGACGGGCCTGAGAGTTAAAATTGCAAGAAGAGAGTTGTCATGACGAATAATCATCAATAATCACGGGTCCAACCTCCGCCACCTCCCCCGGTGCGTTCACACATGCTGTTTGATGTGTGCCATCTCGGTCCTTGTATTCTTGCAAGACCCCATTCCAGGGCTCGTGAGTCCAACTCTCCCAACCCCACAATTAATATGATTCGATGGCCACTCGCCTGCTTTTCAGAAAAGTTGTTACCACAAGTAAAATTCCAAGATTGCCAACAGGCAGCTGAACCCTCCCCCCCTTCTCTTTCCTTTGCACGAGGACCTTATTTTTAATGTCAGACCCAGCAGCCCCCCCCCCCCCCACCCCCCCATTTGCCCCTAATCGTGTTTGGCCTAATGGTTGAAGTATTCTTTGGTTAGAGAAGTCAAATTTTGGATGCCAGTTTTTAAACATCCCCCCTCCCCCACCACCACCGCTTTTTTTTTTTTTGGCAATTTTTTTAAGCGTCCGATGCTGGCCATGTGAAATGTGCAAAAACGTATACGGGATTGAGACCCGTGTACGATAGCCTGTGGCCTTTTCCTTTGCATTAGTTTTTAGGTCGGCAAGCCTTGTGGATTGTCAAACGCACGGAAACGTTTCTAAATGTTCGTCCATTAAGTGCGGTTGGGGGAATAATAATCAATCTTATCTTGTTAATCAGTCATTGAAATTAACTTTCAAATGTGCCATTACGCAAGGGTTTATCCAAGCACCTCAGGTGGACTGGTTAAAAGATTCATCCATTATATTGTCCTGGCATGTAAATATTGAAAAAGACGCGTTAGTATAAGAAAAGGGCAAAGCAAAGCAACCACCTTTGAAACTTGAACGAAAGAAACAAAGAAAGATAGATAGAGAGAGAGAGGAGAGAGAGAGAAGAAACCAAAGAAGAGGCACAAAATGGGGGACCAAAGATACTGGAATAGACAGGCCCACGATTGAGAAATGAACGGTAGGAAAGCCAGGCCTAACAGGAAGTTGAGGCAGAACCCGCTGGGATACTTGGCAAGAAACTTTGGGATCTTTCCTCCATTCACACCTCTTTTAAAAGCCAAGTTAAAACAATAAATAAAGTTACCAACAATATTTAAAGAATAACAAGAAGACAGTAATATAATATATAAATTAATTTTATTTTATAAATAAATAAAGTTAGAGAGAAAAATTATTATGTTATTATCTAGTCCTATTCTAAATTAATATGTTGTTGCCCGTGTCAGGTAAATGCACCTAATATGATGGCATACAAAACAAAGAAGAGCCTGTAAAATATGCCGACGATGCACATTGCCAATTTACCACCTGCTGGAGATGTCACATTTACCTTTACCTGTTGGGTCACCATTCCCCCACCCCCTTTTTTCTATTGTTTTAATTGAGACAATACGCAGGGGAATCTGGCTCTTAATGTATTTTCCCCATTTTAACCATGAAAATCTAATGGGTGGAAGAAAGTACATGAACATGTGGTAGATTTTTTGTAGGTAACGGAGATGAAATCTAGGTCATCGAACGGTGGTCCCCATACTCTTAAGACCGTGCCCCGTTTCCCCCCCCCCCCCCCCCCCCCCCCCCAAAAAAAAAAGACTCTGTTTTCTTGAAACACAACTCAAACACAGCTCAGCCTTAAAAGGTCAGCCACCTCAAAAAAAAAAATATATATATATATATATTTAGAGAGAGTGAGAGAGAGAGAGAGGGGGCGGATGAAATGGTAAAAGGAGAAAGAGGGAGCGCTTTGGCTTTGAAGAAGATGGAAACCAAACAAATAATCAAATTATATTGAAGGATGGGGCACTGCCCCCGTTGGGAGACGGGTCCTCTTCTGATTTCTTTTTTTTTTTTTTCAATATATATTTTTTAAAATATGGTAATTACAATGATAATTATAATTATTTATTATCGTTCAAAATCTACACGGTGCGCTTAATTTCAATTTTCGTGTTAATGCACTTTTCAGCCAAATTTTGGCGTTCGTTTCAGCGTAAAAAAAAAAAAATTATTCGGACGCATGAGTTATAATGAATTCATTAACTTTATAACAAAGCTTTACTTTATTTTATTAAGATTTTAACAATAAATATGTTTTATAATAAATAAATAAGTGAGTCAAACGAATATCACAACTTTAATTTATAAATTGAATAATTACATTTTTATTACACACCTTATTTTGCTTTTGCTAGGAAAGAAAAGAAAAAAAAAAAAAAGAAGAAGAAGAGGTTGGACCCTGGGGATTATTGTGTAATAAATGATTGATTTTTGGTTTTTGAAATTTCAACTTACAATTGAGTAGGTGATAAAATCACAGGCATAATGAGGTATTATTATAAGTCTAGGCAAGTTGCAAGGCTTGCCTATTTTATTAATGTGAAATTCATTATTTTTCACATACTACGAAAATCTAATTTGGATTACCTTTATAATATGTACACACGGCTGGTTAGCATTGGCACGAACTGATTTGAAGTCAAAAAAACACTTGGAAGGGTTGACCCAAAATTTATTTTCTTGAGAATTATCATTCTTTGTGGTGTTTTTATATCCACATATTTTTATTGTTTTTAGCATAAAAAATTACAAGCATATTATTAATTATTTTATTGGTAAATTGAAATAATTTTAATATTAATAATGAATTTAAAATTTAATACTATAATTTAAACATGAATTTTTATTTATTAAAAACAAAATAATAAAAATAAATTTAAATTTAATTGACAAACAAATTACTGTTTTTGATGATTATATGTATGCGTTCAAGTCTATAGAAAAAATATTACTAAAAACGGAGAGCTACTCGTAAATTCAGATGCATTTGCTGGATACGTAGAGAGAGAGAGAGAGAGAGAGGGTTGGGGGTGGGGGGGGGGGGGGGGGGGAGGAAAGGAGGGTGGCTGATAAAGAGAGGCATTTGGTAAGCGGACATAGAAGGAGAGGGACGCCCTTTGTTTTTTTTTTTTTTAACCTTTGGTTGTTTGCTATTTAGCTATTTGCTTGCAGTTGTAATTGTTTGTTGTTTTTTTTTTTTTTTTAATTTTATTGCCAATTGAACCGTCCCTTTCCCTTCCCTGTTTCTCGCTATTCTTTGTTCTCTGCGTAAGCCATTTCATCTACATTCACTGACAAAAAAGTCACAAAACACACCCAAACTCTCTCTCTCGCTCTCTCTCTCTCTCTATCTCTCTCTCTTTCTATGTTCAGCTGGGTTGTTTCGTAAAATTGTTGTCTGTTGTCCTCTTTAAGTCCCTCTCCCCTTTCCCCTTTTTCCTTCTTCCATTGCTTTCCTCATCTCATTCCTCATATCCTCCTCTAAGACCTCTTCCTCTCTCTCTCTCTCTCTCTCTCTCTCTCTCTCCCTCTGTCTGTTTGGCCGTGGGACTTTGGTTTCTCCCGCTCTCTCTCTCTCTCGTTCTTCTTCTCTTTCTTTTTCTCGATGAAGGGATAGAAAATATTGCCGGAGAGAAGAGTCAGTTTTCTTCGTCAATTTCTGAGTCTAATCCTTGTTTTCTTCGGGGACAGATTGCTAGATCGGTTGGTTTTTTCTTTGGTTTTGGCTGGGTAAGCTGCTCTCATTTTTCCTTTTTTACCGTTTCATTTTCCTTAACTCGATGGGTTGGGGATGTCATGGCAATATAAGGTGTTACTGTCATGTCTGATCCATACCCTTGTTATGGTCCTTGTCTCTCTCTTTTTCCCTTTTGTTTCTGTGTTTGGTTTCCGTTACGGCGGTGAAAATTTTTTTTTACGTAGGTGTTTTGTTTTGCTTCAAAATACATAAACTTCTTTGTGAAATTTTTTGGTGCATCGGAAATCTTGTCTAAATTCAATTGGCTTTTAGATTTCAATTGCTGCTCTTCTCTGAGAACACTTTTTTGTTTGTTTTTTTATGTGTTTTTTCAAAGCTTTTTTGTTGTGGTACAAGCCGATTTTATGCCTGATGCAGCTTCTGAGTTCCCTAGTTTGACTAGGTGCTCGGTTGGTGGGAGCTTCAGAGTTTTTCTATATATATAATATTCTTTCTTTTGCTGTTTTGCGTGTTGCATCCACGGATTCATTTAATTCAGTTTTTTTTTTTTTTTAACTTCTAAATGTTAGACGTAATTGGATAGCTTTTTTCTCAACCAAGCGTGTTCTCTTTTCGAGTTGGTCTGTGCTTTTGTTTTCCAACTTCTGTTTTTGTTATTGCGTTTTATTTTTCTAGGTAGTCAGTATCAGAAAGCTTTCACCTTTTATCTGTTCTTTACAACTAGATCTTCTCTACTGCTGGGTGCCTTGCTATAATGCTCAATATGGTTTTAATTGGCATCAGTTTTTCATACAAGTGGGTCCTTTTTCATGGAGTTGATGTTATAATTTGTTGGATTAGAGTTAGAGTTTAGGGTTCTGATGCTAGGGAATTTAATTGGGTTTTGTACAAACAGGCAGTTCGTAGCAATATGTTGTTGAATAATAATGGAAACGATGGAAAGCAATAAACCTATACAAGGCTATATAAACATGTTAGTGCATGTTTGGAGAGGCTGTTAAAATGAACAAGATAATCTTAGCTTCCTTACTACATTGTTGAATCAAGTGTGCCTTGAGAAGAGTTCAAATAGAATTTTAATCCCTCAAAGCACATTGCTTTGTGGTTCTTTCTACTCTTTTTTTTTTGAGAGAGAGAAAGAGACAGCATATAAAGAGAAGTGGAGCTAATAAAATTGGCAATTCTAAGCATCTGCAGTGACTGAATTGGATGACTTTTAACAGTTTCTTGGGTGTAAAATGCATGCTTTTAGCATTTATCGTAGTGGCTTGTACTAAGTGGAATTCTTTTGTTTCTTGCTTTTCCTGGATCTTTCTGACTATATACTTTAATTTTTTCATTCTGATCATTATTTCAGTTCTGCAGAAGTGTGCATTGCTGTTTGTGTTGAAATTACCAATTCCTGCCCATATTTTGTAATCAGCCTAATGCAAGGGCAGAGGAGTATGATTGGCTCCTTGCCAGAAACTTTAGACCTTGAGCATGGATCTACACCAGGTAATGTTATCATAGATCCGCAAATTTTCTGGAGTGATGTGCGGAATCCTGCAGAGAACCAATTAGCAGACTTCATGCTATCATCAAGCCACATGGACAGTATGTATGTAAGTTCTGTTGATCAAGAACGGCAAAACTATAGTGGATGGAGCTTGGGTGAACCTAGTTCCGGTGGTGTGCAGCCTGAAGCAATTGGTGATGAGCATAGAAAAGAACATGGGTGGTCATCTTCAGCTGCTTGTGTTGGAGCTGGCCCAAGATTAGAAGAAAGAAGATATGGATCATCAAATGTTGTCCCTCTCAACAATGTTAATGTGAATCCCCAACTTAGTCAACGTCCCACTTGCAATGCACTTCCACAGAATCTGAACTTGAATGCTTGTCCTGGTCATGGCAGTGGTAATTGTCAGTTTGTCGAAGGCATTAACATCTACAAGTCTGGTGGGGCAGAAAATGAGCATATTACAACTACTGGTAGATTAGATGCTCAATTGCTTCCTTTTGGAAGTGGTGGATACCCGGAGGAAGGGAACAACAGATCTGTTTCCTCATTAGATGGTCGCTCCTGCAAAAGAAAGGCTGTTGAAGGAGATATTGGACAGTCCTCTATAAGCGGAAGTTCAAGCTCAGTTCAACAGGCTGAGAGTAGCGCCTGGACCAGTGTTCCTGCCCACTATAATGTAGCCAGTAGTTTGAGCATACCTGCTCCACCAGACCAGGTGAATCCTGGACTTGCACTAGGTATGAGAGGACTAACTCCTGATGTTAGTCCTGATTCAGAGTTTGCAAGACGTGCAGAAAGCTCCCACAGAAATTGCCGTTTGAGAATAAATCCCTCAAGTCAAGAATCTGTGCCCCATTTTTTATTATCTGCTGGAACTGCTGCTAGGCATTCAGGCATACCATCTTCCCACCAGTCATCGAGGCTTTTTCCTGTTGATCATTCCCTGAACTTGAGAACTTCTTCATCTGCAGCTGCAGATGGTTCAGCTTCACGGCACCAGCCACATCTTGTAACTCTTCCAGTGTCAGCTCAAAACACTCAATCACTTAGCTGGAATGAGAGCTCTAGCTCAAGAACTGTTAATTCAGTGAGTTCTATTGGTCTGGGTGTTGAGGAAGCCAACTCAAGAAGTGTAGTGAGAAATGTATGGGAACCTTCTGTGATTGTACCAGCAACTGAATTTAGAACTTCTGCTAGAAATCCAGCCAATAGTAATGGAACCACAGGAAATGTTACTTCATCTCGGGCTGCCTCAGATTCAGGTCTCTATCCTTTAGCTGCTCCAAATTGGATTTCTCATCACAATCCTTCTTCTAGAAATTCACGTAGACTAGCAGAGTATGTTCGTCGTTCATTGTTTTCTTCTGTGGGTGGTGAATCTGAAGGTCAGAGCAGTGCTCATGCTCCTCTGCAACCAGCTCCTCTAGCATCATCTGGCGAGACAGCAATTTCATCTAGATCTAATAGCCAGGGGCATCACCGGTCACATTCAAGGTCTGGATTGTGGCCAGAGAGACATGTTGATGGTCCACTGGGTATGCCCCATCCACTGCGGACACTGACTACTTCCAGGGAAGGAAGAAGCAGGCTTGTTGTGTCTGAGGTCAGTTCTAGAACTCCATGCCATGAATTCTTTTCCTAGAAGACATTTTCACCATTCATTTCATTTTGATCTTTCTCTAATTACTTCTGATGTAGGTAACATTAGAGTATTATAATTAACGTGTGCTGCCTATATATGTGTGCACTGTATCAGTATCGATCAGGAATTTTCAGAACATATTTGTAACATGTTACATACCTTCAGCAGTGCTGCATCAAAGTTACTAGGGTAACAGTGGCATGTTCTATGGCTTTAACTATAGCCTTTTGCATTAAGAAATCTCAGAACCGGGTGCTTGCTTGCTTTTTTTTTTCACCTAAATTCGATAATCTGTCTATTATGCCATGAATAAGTTCTAACCTATTCATTTGTGTCATCTACATAGTTTGTGAATTTCAAGGCCTATCATGTCACTTGCTCTCTGTTTTTTTCTCTCTCTCAGAAAAGTCTTGTAGTAGAAATTCTTCTTTGAGCACAGCCTTGTAGCAACAGTGTTGTTTCCCTGTATGTGTGTGTGTGTACTTTTTGTTCTGCAGGCTAGTAGGACCAGATGAACATGTGTGTTTCTTGCCCAAACTCCCTTCTCTGCATAAGTGGAAAAATATTGGAAAAAAAAACCATTAAAACTTCCTTTTCTTGTCATGTTCCAAGACTACGGTGCATATTACTTGGTGTCACAAGCATGTATAAATTTATTTTATTGGCAGTTTGTTCCATGCTTGATACATTTAGTTACAAGTAAGTTCTAATTTTCAAGTATGCATTCACTTATAAGTCTTTTCTGCCATTTTGGAATGACACATTATGATTAAAAAGCAAAAAAAACCATTAAAACTGCCTTTTCTTCGTGTTCCAAGACTGGTGCATATTACTTGGTGTCACAGGCACATAAAAAAACCATGCTTGATACCTGTAGTTACATGTATTTGTAATTTTGAAGTGCCCTTTTGCCTATAAGTCTTTTCTGCCTTTTTGGAATAACATACAAGCATTTCTTTTGGAACTTATATTGGTTTTAAAATTTCTGCAACAGATTTGCAATGTCTTGGATCTCATGCGTAGGGGTGAAAACTTGCGAATTGAGGTTAGACCTTTCACATTGATTGTGTATTTGGGTTTTATGTTGCTTAAATGAATGCTTGAATGGTGAAACTGTCAACAAGAATGTATGGATGATTATGCATGGCCAATTCCTTGCATTCATGTTATTGAATTGCACACAATGATTGAAGCATCCCCTCTCCCGGAAAAGAAAAAAAAAAGGCCCCACCAAAAGACTCCCCTGTGTTTTCTTGTCCGCTGGGGGGGTGGGAATGAAGAAACAATTTTTACTTGATTTAGGATGGACATATATCATAAGCTCAGAATGATTTACTTTGTTTTTCTTCCAATATATAGTTGTCTGGTGTTTGACCTGTTCTCTTGCTTATGCATCAGGATCTCATGATTCTTGACCAGTCGGTGTTCTTTGGGATGGCTGATACTCATGATAGGCATAGGGACATGCGGCTTGATGTTGATAACATGTCATATGAGGTGAAATAAACAATCATTTTCTTGGCATCTACATTGGCACTAATCATGTGGCTTACTAGCTTCTTTAATGTAATTTTCTGGGCATTACAGGAATTGCTGGCCCTGGAAGAGCGCATTGGAAATGTCAGTACTGGATTGAGTGAAGAAACAATTCTGGAACGACTAACGCAGAGGAAATACTCCTCTGCAGTAGAAAATGAGATGGAGGCAGAACCATGCTGTATTTGTCGGGTTAGAATGTGATCTTGTCTGTTTTTCCAGATGTCTGGATGTTTCTTTCTTACATTACTTTTTACTGCATGCAGGAAGAATATAATGATGGAGACGATCTTGGAAAGCTGGACTGTGGACATAATTTCCACAAGGATTGCATCAAGAAATGGCTGACACTGAAGAATTGGTGTCCCATTTGTAAAACAACGGGGCTTGCTACATGAGAAAGGGCTGTTGGCATTAACAGATTTTAGATTATTCTCAGATACAAGACCAAAAGGAAGGTTGGATCTGAAAATTTATCGCTTAATTGGTAAGGGGATCCAATGTGTTGGTGAGTACTGCCATGCATTACTACACTTTCCAGTTCTCATTGTGGATTACTGCACAGCTGACCTGAGGGGCATTTTTTTTCCTTTTAACCATAAAAAAGTCACAAGGGAAGGGGAATATAATTTGTTGGTGGATACTGCAACTGTGAAAAGAAATGACAATGCAGGACTGGTTTTGAACGTTACATTTGTTATTGAATTTCTAGTTTATGATGTCTCTTGAACATGCGAATAATATTTGAAGTTGAGCATAATCTTTTAAGTTCTCTCTCTTTCCGGAGTCTCGGACGGCATTATGTATGTTGAACATAACATTTAAGTTCATTTCTTTTTAAATATTGTTTGTGGGGAGTTGACTTGCGGGACGGTAAGTTGTATCTACGTTGTGTACTTTGCGGTCCGGACAAAATCAAAAAAAAAAAAAAAAGGTGGGGCTGGGGTGTGTTGGAAAGGGTCGCTGGAATGGGATCCATTGGCCTCAAGGTCGTGGCTTTAGTATTGGTGAGGGAGAGATGTATGGATTGAATGAACTTTCTATTGTTACTAACAAAACTGGACAAATTATATAAATAACGTGCCTATATCAATCACAGGGGTATGGTCGAGGGGGTGCGGATTGGATACTATTGACTGGGTAGAATGATAGCGAGTCGCCAAGTGGAAATAGTAGGGTGTGCAATGAAGTTGAAATTGCATCAAGACTTCGGCTTCTTGTGATAGCGAAGAGTACATTAGATGGTGAGCTAGCCCGCACGATTGGCGGCCTTGGATCTTTGTTCAGTTCGGTCAGGCCTGCTCTGCCTCAGTATCCTGCATAGGGGTTTCCTCTTGCGTTTTTTTTGTTTTTTTTTTATTTTCCAAAGTAATATCGTTATTTGGATTCGCGTTTTACTATTCCACATGATGTCGGTTCGAATCCACTGTTTGGCAACCTCTAGTGTGAAGTTGCAAATTTAAAACAATAGCAATGAGTCGTAGAGATTTGTATTTAGGTCAGGATTGCAGTTTCATTCAACTACTCACAAGGCAATTCTTAATTTAACTTGTTTAACATAGAAGTCAGTTTAACTTACTTATATTAAACAGTTATTCAAGTTGATTTTTCTTTTTATTCTAATAATTTCATATATATTAGAAGGTCTAACTGCAAAATTCGGGCAGGCATGCCTCTCTATCCCTCCAGATAGCCATGGAAAAGAGGGAAAGTTACCCAAACCAGGGAAAAAAGGAAAAACTCGACAGGAAAAGAAGGGAAATGTACTCGTTATTCTCATAGAAGAATTGAATATTAAGTGGATTGAGATTTTTTATTACTATTATTTTTTTTGGCAGATGCTGACAATGAGAGACGAGTCGAGTTTGAAACGCAATGGACTTTACTGGAGTGCTGCAGCCTTTGCAGCCGATAACGAGGAATATCGCGCGTGCTTGGTTATTGCATTGCGTCGGCGAATTAGGCTAAGTTTTTCACTCGCCACCAGGTACTCGGGTACTGTTTAGTTTTTAATTACTAATTTTAATGTCAATAAATTTAAAATTTATTAGTATAATTTTGACATATATTCTCAATATTCAGGGGTGGGCAATAACAGAAGAACTCAAATCCAAATTAATTTTAAAAAAACTCGTCAAAATACTACATACTACCAACTTAGATGATATATTTACAAGGTCTTATGAACTACCCTCTTTGTGCATTTTAATTGAGGTTTTATTTTATTTTTTTGATCGGCGCCGATTGTTAACGTGAGGAATTGGAGATTTGACAGGCCCACCCCCACCCTACACAGAGAGATGAGCCTCGGGCCGGACCCTTGAGGTAAAGGGGATAATGGGCATCATGGCCCATTTCTTGGGTCCGTATCAGCTAAGCATACTTGCTAACCCATTACTGATTTTGGAAAAAGGTGGCGGTGAATCGAATTCCCCAATAAGGTAGATAAAATCATAAATGCACCCGCAAAGTTTGCAATGCATCCGTTGGCTTGAGGTTGGTTCCAAAAAAGCTGATTCCATCGGTTAAAAGACTCTTCCAGGACTTAATTACGATATCGGTTATGAAATTTTAGTTAAAAAAAGGGACTTAGTTACACCTAGCAATGATTGACTTGAGGTGAAGACAAAACCCTCCGGGCTTTAGCGGTCAATGTACGTGTGCCATTCCTTTGCTTGAAGTTCACAAAAATAAGTATCTTGAACGAAAGGTCGATCAAGTTACATTAGCATCAAGAGTTCTTCAAATTACGGAGCCAGGGGCTCTTAGATATAAGAGGTCATATGATTTTCTATTAGTATGTATATTTGGTAGATAAAAAAAAGACACATTTTATAAAAAGATAAGAAAATTATGGGTTAAAATTACAGAAATAAGGAGTGTACATTGTATTCGTATAAATATAGCATATTGTAATAAGAAAAGGGTACAAAAAATACTTTTCTCAATTCTTCTGGGTTTAATATGGTATCAGAGTAAGGTTGCTATGAAACAATACCGAATCCCTAAATTATAAATCTTAGGACGATGGTAGATCAAAAAACTTCATGTTCGAAGATCAATTCACCGTTCTTATTGAGCGTGAATGACAACCTAAGTAATTTAATTACAAAGACACAATTCAAAGGACTAAACTACCAAGAATGGGCTAAGGTTATGATGATTTCGTTGAGGACAAAGAAGAAATAAGGTTTTATTGATGGCACCATTAAAAAGACAAACCAGAACTCAGATGAAATCGATGATTGGTGGACAGTAAACTCCATGATTGTGTTATGGATCTTTAACACCATCAAACCAGGCTTGCATTCCACGATCTCATACAAGGAAACGACAAGGAAATTATGGGATAATATCTTGCAGCGATTCTATGTTCGTAATGGCACGCGAGTTCATCAATTGAAAACGGAGGTTACAAATTGTAAACAAAATGGGGATTCGATCATGACTTATTATGGTCGACTCAAGAAACTGTGGGATGATTTGAATGATTATGATCCTATGCCTACTTGTTCTTGTAATGGATGTAAGTGTAATTTTGTTACATAGCTTCAACAACGTTGAGAGGATGAGCGGGTGCATTAATTCCTTATGAGGCTTGATGAATCATCTTATGGTAATGTCTGTTCCAATATCATTCCTTCAGACCCTTTTCCAAACCTTCAAGGGTTTATTCTCAAGTTACAGAGCAAGAACAAATGCAGGTAATGACTCGAGCAGCTCCCATTTGGTCTGATCCGGTGAGCTTTGCCATGAAAATAGTCAACCCAGGTCCTCAGAATTTAGGGGGGACCGAAAAGACAATGGAGTAGTTTGCTCTCATTGCCAGAAACTGGGACATAGCTTGGACACATGCTTTAATCTACATGGTTATCTTGATTGATGGATAGGAAATTCAACTCAAGGAAAAGGCAAAGGACGTGGTAACCAGGGCGTGGTCATGGTAGAGTAGCATTGGCTAATGTTGCACAAGGGGCAATAGGGGTGGCTACTAATGTTCCTCATGGGAGATCATTTGATGATTTTGATAAAGCTGAGTTGGAGACCTTGAGCAAAGATGATTGGGAGACTTTGAAGTCTCTCTGGAACACTCATATGAATAATATATCTGTTACTCAGGCAAGGCTTAATGGTAAGACGTATTTACAATGGTTGTTTGATATAGGTGCTTCGAATCATATGATAGGTGAGGAAACTACATTTGTAGAGCTTCAAGGAATACCTCTTTGTCCTGTGAATACGTTATAGCAACAAGAGAAAGAACATTTTTTGTAGGAAAATTATTTCTTAAGGGTGTTTTATATGTCCTTGAAATATGATGCAATTTGATATTAGTTTCAAAATTAGCTTGAGACAAAGTTCATATTTTGAAATTCACTAATCATTTATGTGTTATTCAGGACCACACTTCGAGGATGCTGATTCAAGTGGGTGAAGAGCTTGAGGGGCTGTGTGTCGCATGAGGAAAGCTTCTGGTCAGTACTTATGGAGCCATTATAGTCAAGAATATGGGTTTATGGCATAAAAGGTTAGGACATCCCTCTATGCGAGTCATAGGAAAGTTTCATACAATAGAAGGTAGTATCGAAATAAATAAAGGGATTCACAAACCTTGTGATGTTTGTTTTTGAGCAAAACAAACTTGTATTCCTTTTTCTATTAGTGACAATAAAGCTGGTGATATCTTTGAATTAATTCATTGTAATTTGTGGGGAGCTTATCGAGAGGTTAGTTTTTGTGGTGCGACTTATTTTTTAACTATTGTGGATGATTGTTCTGATGGTGTATGAGTCTATTTGTTAAAGGAGAAACATGAGGTCCCATGTGTTGTTAAGAATTTTTTGGCTATGACCGAGAGACAATTTAATAAACAAGTCAAAATTATACGCAGTGACAACGGTACAGAATTTACTTATTTAAGTGATTATTTTAAGGAATGTGACATTATTCATCAGACTTTCATGGTTGAAACATCAACACATTTTGAATGTTGGTAGGGTGCTTCGTTTTCAGACTAACTTACCTATTCAATTTTGGGGAGAATGTATTCTCACTGCAAGATATTTAATTAATCGTACTCTATTATTGATTTTGGGTGGAAAAACTTCATATGAAATTTTGTTTGGAAGCCTTTCATCTATTTCTCATCTTAAAGTATTTGGTTGCTTATGCTATGCTAAGAACATTAATCGGGAAAGGGATAAGTTTGTAAGTTGAAGTCATAAGTGCATATTCATGGGTTATTCTTATGGTAAAAAGGAGTGAAGGTGTATGATATAGATATGAAGATTTGCTTTGAAATTCGAGATGTTGAGTTCATTGAGCACGTGTTTCCTTTTACCTATACGGACTCTGCCAAGCCAGCAACTCCAGATTTCTTACCTACTGTCATTGAGCCTACTATATTGGAGGACATACCTGAGATTGAGGCACCTCTATCAGCTTCTGAATATGACGGACAGTCTGTGGAAAAGGGTGTGACAGCATATGGGGTAGTACCAGTACTTTACATTGCAGAGGTTACGGGTGTAGCGGACGATCTTGGTCACGACAAACGAGCGCGATAGCCTTCAGTTTGTTTGCATGATTATGTGTTACATACAGCTGCCCTCAATCCCTCGAGCTCTCCTTCCTCTTCCTTGACATCTACAAGTACACCCTACCCCATCATAAACTATATGAATTGTGCTAAATTTTCCCTATCGCATTGTCAATTTGTGGCTGCAGTAACTATAGGGATTAAACCAACTAGTTTTAAAAGGCCATACAGCATTCATGTTAGTATGAGGCAATGAAAAAAGAGGTTGAGGCATTGAAGGATAATGGGACATGGACAGTTGCTACTTTGCATAAGGGAAAGAAGACTCTTGATAGTAAATGAGTCTACAAAATCAAGTATCATGCAGATGGAACAATCGAGTGATACAAGACATGTTTGGTTGTTTTCGAAAATCACCAGATCGAGGGTCTTAATTACAATGAGACGTTCGCACCTATTGCAAAGATGGTCACGGTTCGTATCTTCTTGGCAATAGCAGCGATTTGTGAGTGAGAATTGCATTAGATGAATGTGCACAATGCATTTTTGCATGGCGATCTTGATGAGGAAGTTTATATGCGTTTTCCACCAGGTTTTACGACACCTAGAGTGGTTAAAGTGTGTTGTCTGTGCAAGTCTCTTTACGGGCTGTGACAGGCACCGCGGTGTTGGTTTGCCAAGCTTGCTGCGGTTCTGGTTCAATATGGATTTTAACAATCTGACTCAGACTATTCTTTGTTCACGTTTAACCATGACAAAGTTCAGTTGACCATTTTGGTCTATATGGATGAACTGGTGATAGGTGGGACTAATAATGACATCATTCATGCGTTTAAAACTTACTTGAATGCTTGTTTCCACATAAAAGACCTTGGCAAATTGAAATACTTCCTAGGTCTTGAAGTAGCGCAAAATTCAACTAGGATTTTTCTTTGTCAGAAAAAATATACTCTCGATATTATTTCTGAGGCCGGTTTGTTAGTGCTAAACCTGCTGGCACACCAATGGAGCAAAATCATCACCTCGCTTTAGTTAAGGATGCGACTCTTCTTGATTTTATGTCTTATCGGCGTCTTATTGGTCGTCTTATATACCTAACGATTACTCGACTTGAATTGTCTTATTGTGTGCATATCTTGACACAATTTATGTAAGAGCTACGACACAGTCATTGGGAGGTGGCCCTTCGGGTTGTTTGTTTCTTAAAACTTCATTCTGGGTAAGGTTTTTTGTTCTGCTCTGATTCTTCTCTTCATCTTATGACTTATTGTGACGTGGATTAGGTGAGTTGTCTTTTAACTCGACATTTTTTGATAACATATTTTGTCTTTTTTGGGAATTTTTTAATTTTTTAAAAAATAAAAAAATATCATATTGTATCTCGATCTTCGACTGAGTCAAAATATCAATCTTTGACTTTTAAGACTTGTGAATTGAAATGACATAGAGTTTGTTAGTTTTTCTTGACATCTTTCACTCATTTTCTAAATATAACATATTGTAATGAAAAAAAGAATAATTTTTTTTTAATTCTTCTGGGTTTAATATTTTCTAATTAGACTCTTCCCACTTTTTTCCTTTTTTAGGAAAAATTTGATGGCCTGTGACTATTTTATGTTCACCAACTTATGACCCTCGAGCTTTTCTCACGTAAAAAATTATTAACTGGAAAAAGTCTCTGAATCGGAAGTGAAGCTTTTTGTATGCCTTTTGGAAAAGAAATTGATTGAAGGGACATAACTAGGAAGGAATAAAAAGTGAGAAACAAGCTGAACTCCTCCGGCATGGTCAGCTGGATTAATTTGTGCCTGGTTTGTAAGGCGCACTGAACATCCCTGCATGCCTCGTCATACTACTTGGTGATTCGAGAGCATTACTGTTTCGAATAGATGACTGATATTAGGGTGGGCATGGGCCGGGTGGCCGGTGAGTGGGCTCGATCCTGACCCGAAAATTGAAAATTGTCGAGCTTCGGCTGTGCTCGTAGGGGTAGTTTCTGCAATTATTTTGAAGCGTCCATATACATCTATATATATATATATAGTCATAAAAACCATGGACAGGAGGAGTCGTGTTGTTGGAACAAAATTTTCCAGCCCGATTTGTTTAATGTTGTTTTTGTCTCTTATGGGACGTCTTCGCTGTCGGGGCTGGCCGAAATGTTTGCGTTGCTCAGCGTTGTCCTCTCCTGCCCCTTTTCCTTTAGTTTTTATCATTTTCTTATTCAAAAAATGAAAAACGTCAGGAATACAATGAACACAAAGACTTCTCTTTTATTGTAAACAGAAATTCTAGGGGATGCATATCTGGTACTCGCAGGGTGCATGGTCTAGCTACACTATTATTATTATCATTGCAAAAAAAAAAAAAAAAAAATCAAACTTACTGCATTTTTAGGAAAATGTAACTCATTTTTGCAAAAGATATACTTTCTCGTCAAAAAATTGCACCACATTTTTCAAAACATCTACTCAGTTTTTCCATTCACAGTACTTGTGTTTTTACAAAAATTAAAATATATTTCACTTTCTTAAAATTTGTAGCATATTGTTAAAAAAAAAAAATTTAACCGGATTACTAAAAATATGCTTCCTTTCTTAAGGTGCGAAATACAAAAAAAAAAAAAAAAAAAAAAAAAAAAGGAAAAAAGAAAAAAGAGGGGCATTATTTTTAGACCCCGCGGGCCCTGCACCTTCCAAACATAAAGCTACGTAGTCAAGCTAGATTGAAAATCTAATGTTAATTAAGACATGAGTTGCATTCAAAAATTACAATTTTGATTAGAATACAGGGCCAGTAGGTAGATACTCATAAAGAATATCGACTTATCTGCCACATGCTCCAAGCAATTTAATGCATATTTTGAGTGGTTTAATATATGTAATTATCAATGTATACTATTTTAATATATATATATATATATATATTATTTTTAGTACAAATTCATAACATTTATGTCTATTTGTATTTAATAGCTTAAAGTATAAATCTTGTCATTTTACATGAGCTACTTAAATAAATAAGTAAACTTTCTTTTTACAAAAATAATTTTTAAAAGACATAAAATAAACTGAAAATAAATTCAGTTCATCACGAATTATTATCTATATATATATATATATAAATTTAGTTATTTTATTTCGTGTCAATTTTAACTCTTCCTTTAAATGTTAAGTTCGTGACCTGAGGAATCTGTGTGTCAGCACCCAGTTTCCGTTTTTTGTTCGGAAGCCAAATTAACGGAACTGCCTCATGATCGCGTTTTGGTCTCTTTCTTGCGGCCAAAGAAGTCTGTGTCTTACACTTCTACTCTTAACGCCACCTTTTCTTACCTTCTTTTAGCCCACTTTCTCTCCTTTCTTTCTCTCAAAAACCGATGGCTATGCCTACAAGGAAATATCTGCATAAAGCTCAGAGGGATGCCAAAACCCTTTAGGGGCTGCTTATTCAGATTCAGATACAACTGGAAGCGGGAAAGAAATTGAGCTCGGAAGCACATAATTCAAGCTCCAATACCCTATTTATAAATGGTCGTGAAATCAGGTGTTGCACAAGTGGGTCAAAAGAAGAGCAGAAGGGGGACTGAGAAAAATGGAGAACGTAGCGATATTAATGGCGGTGGTGAATCAGAGCATGGGATGCACATATGGACCGAGAGAGAAAGGAGGAAGAAGATGAGAAAAATGTTCTCTAGTCTTCACGCTTTGCTTCCTAATCTTCCTCCAAAGGTACTTGGTTAATTAAAAAAATATGGTAACTAAACTAAATGCATGCAGGTTTAAGAATCATGTTTCGTAGGATTCCTTACGATATTGGAACTTCAACTTTTGCGAATGTTGTTAAACTTCTTTCAATTTGTGTAATCTTCTCTCAATTTCAAGAATGATAGGCGTGGAAATTAGGGTATTCCATCTAAGCAACATAGAATTCAGTATTACAAAAATGCGAGAATCAATTCTTGACTGGAAAATGAAACAAGGTTGCTAGAATTGATTTTCTTTCTTTTTTTTTTTTCCATTGGCATGTTACCTTTATGAATTTACCTAACTCCACATCTTGTCGAGTGGCATTACAAGCCAGGGTTGTAGAACACATATTTTTGGGAACGATATGCATGATCAGAGTGCAACCTTGTTAGGCTTCATGATTTCAGTTTGCAGTAGTTAATGAACCCATCTCATCTCCCAATTTTATTCTCTGCAGGCAGACAAGTCCTCCGTTGTTGATGAAGCTATAAAGTACATAAAAAATCTCCAAGAAACTATCCAAGCACAAGAGAAACTAAGGCCTGAAAAATTCCAGGGAGCAACAAGTGTTGACTATGAACCATCAGTAGTACGGTCACAATCACAAGCACGAGCACTTGAATCCAGAGAAGCCTTTTTGGCCGCTCAAGGACCGCCAGCAAAGAGCTTCGCCATGACCCCGAGCATGCTTTGTCCACAGTCTGTCCCTCCTCTCCCAGCTTGCTTTCAGACATGCTTTTCTCCAAATGTTGTGTTGAACATCTGTGGGGGCGATGCACAGTTCAGTGTATGCTCGCCTGGTAAGACGGGGTTACTTACCGCCATCTTTTGCATAATAGAGAAGCACAATTTGGAAGTCTTATCTGCGCATGTTTCATCAGACCAACATTGCAGCATTTACATGATCCACGCGCGGGTAAGTATATTGAAACTTGGCCCCCCTCCCCCCCCCCACCTTTTTTTTTTCTCTTTACTTTTCCTTTGTCTCTTTGTTTTTTGCAGCTATGCCAATGTATATTTTAAATTTTAAATAAATGTAATTAATTATACTTATACATTAAAAAACTAAAAATGTGTAATTAACAATAATATATAATATATAAATTTGTATCTAAAATACTAATTCACTTCATCTATATAATTTTTTCAACTTTACTAAATTATTGTATTACGGTCTTGTAGACAAAATTTACTTCAGTATGATCATTTGGCCACCCTCTAAGCTAGTATTCTTTTCATTTTTTGTTTTGAAGAAGGATAAAAATCCGTGTACCGAGTTCACCATGAACTTAAAGACAAGATGGGGAGAGAAGAGGGAAATGGGGGTCATTGAGCCCCCTTCAATAGAACGAAGGGTACTGAGCCACACACTCGGTAGTCTTACTTAATTTTTTTTATGAATTAATGCAAATTTATTCATTAGAATAAAAAGTTATAGTCTGCAATGTAGGACTCCTAACTAAATTCCTCCGATACAAGAAATGAAATGAACTCTAGTCAAAAAATAAAGAGATTGTAGCCATGCAGCCATATAGAAGCGTGTGAAGATTCCCTATTTTGCTAATCTGTGTGTATCTTTTCATACATGACGGATAATGACTGAGGCATTGCACAGTGTTGCCGTCTCGTATCAAATGTATTTTAAGATAGTTTCAGTATTTACAAGTACTATACAGGTAGGCGTCAACAACTTGTGACGCCTTTTAAAGACAAAATTCACAACACCGAAAAGATATATGCTAAAGCACATATTATTTTTGTCAGGAATGTTGCACAAGGATTGTGCGTTCGTCCCTTGCTTTGTCTATTAATTGTTAAACGTAAAATTAAAGCTTCTAATATCATGGGGCGGCTTCTGTATGTTCAGGCAGCTAGAGCCTTCGAAGAGTATCCAGAGGCATTGACGGTAGAAGATACGTTCAAACTAGCAGCAGGAGAAATGAACTTATGGCTCTTGTCATGTTGATTCCAGACATGAAGGAAGATCGATTATTCTAGGCTTTGCTACCTTCGATTTTTCGAACCAGGGCTGGCTGCTTTCTTTCTGCTAGATATGTGCATATATACTCTACCAGCAAAGCGAAATGGTTAGGCTTTGTATGGCCAATGAAGAGCGATGTTCAAGTCTTGAGCATAAGATCATGTAACAAGTCTTGAGTGTGCTATCAGGAAAAAAGGTTTTGTAATAAATGGAAGCTCGGTAAATAAATTTTGGCACTTACAAATATATAGATGAGACCAAATTAAAATGATTTATAATGCCTATATTTTTTTTTTTTCTGGAACTAGAACCGTCATTTATAAAGATATTCATGAAGATGACTCCCATTTGATTGAGTCAAAGTTTATCAGTTAATATTATTCACCAAAAATTAGTTAATATCTATAGGTCCGATATGATCACAACCAAATTGCTGAACTTTTGGGTTTTGATTCTACCTTTATCTATGCCAATGCATAGTATTGTACAGTACCCCAAATGATTTAGTATGCTTACTAGTCATTAATCTTTGTGAGAATAAAATTATATATTTATGCTATGTGCTACAAATGTGAACTTAACGAAATTGCCCTTCCTTACGTTGCTAGTTAGTATGATTGATTCCGTGCACCATAAATAACCGAAAATGAATTTGTTCTAAAAGAGAAATGATAGCCTACTTTAAACATAAGCACTACCTTCAGGACCATATACTTCCCCTCCATGATGGGTGAATCTTTTACTATAAAACATCAAAAACTGATAAGTATAGATTTTATTGCAGGGAGCATGGTTTGGCTTATAACTTTTAAACAACTTTTTGCATTCAAGGCATTGCAAAGTCCCGTATGTTAATTTTATTTTATTTTTTTATTTCAGTGGAGGCTGAAAGACTAGAAAAAGAAGAAGAAGAAGAAAACAAAATCACTTAGATTAGAGCACAAAATTAGGAGATTTCAATAAAAATATTTTGACCAATTGTGCTAGAAGTACATGACTCCACGTATTAATTTTAAGCCCAATGATTTAAAGCCTGCAACAACAAGAAATTTTAGCCAGATAAAAAGAAAAATAATTTATCTTATCCAAAATAGGTTTCCACATCCTCACTTGTAAATAGAACTAGAATTTTACATACACAATTGAAAACGTTTGCACCTCACTTAGTCGTGTTAAACTCCCACCTCCTTTTCCCCACTTAGTTTGGTTAAAATTCAATCCTCCAAAGAAACTTGAACTTTTTAAATAGGGGGATACTTCAAAATTTTAAAAATATTCAAAAAATAAAATGGAGGATCGACCGTTTATCCACTAGCCTATAAGAATTTTTTATTTCAAAATTTAAAATATTTTAAATGTACAAAAATAAGCTTGACCAAATTGAGTTAAATTGACCCAAAATAAATAATTCTAAACTAAATTAAAACCGAATCAAAGTAAAACTAAAATTAGGATCAAGATGAGATCTGACAATTCAAATCAAACCGTGGCCAAGTGGTCAACCTACAATTCGCCCTTAATATAAAATCAAAATTAGTAATTAACAATTGAACTTAAAATTGAACCAAATTGAAAGTTGTAAAATTTTGAAAACTTTTATAATTTAAATCTGAATTTTTTTAAAAAAATTAAATTAATTTTAAATTTTATTTTATATGAATTATTTTTTAGACATGAATTGATAAATTGATAAATCGATCTATATATATAATTTGACGTAGATGGGATTTTATAAAAAAAAATTCAAATATATTATAAAAGTGCAGATTTACCTTAATGTGTCTAATTTACTAAAGTTTATTTTATTTTATTTTTACATATAAAGCAAATACGCTAAATTCTTTTTTTCAAGAATCTATAGTTTTTGTTTTTATTTTTGCAAATAAGAGAAAATTTAGTAAAATACACACCCAAGCATATTTTAAGATATATTATGGTGTTTTTTTATGCTGTCTCTATTAGGTTAGACTGCATCTGTCTCAATTAGGTTAAATTACCTATTTACCAATTTGATCAATTTCTATTTGATAAATAATTTATATAAAATAAAAATTAAAAATTTGAGTAATTTAAACCTCAAAAAGTTTATAATTTAATTGTAAAAATTTCTAACTTTAAAAATTTCCAAAAGCTTATCCCATAATATATATATATATATTTTTAAAGAACGGTTCTTTGTTCTGGGTCGAGAAATATGTATGTGCTGATTTTAGTCAAATCAAAACCAGATGCCTAATTGACTTGCAAGGATCTGAGGTTAAGAAGACCCCAGTTCCTGAAGATGCCATCTTCTCACAACCACTTTTGAGTCGGAAAATCATGCCAAATGCTGGTGGTGACATTTGAACCTTACCCCAACAAAAAAACCCCCCAAAAAAGAAGAAATATAACATTTTTCGTGTCTCTATATGTGGTGGCACATTCATGACAGCCGTCATTAGGTCCGAGAAGCAATAATCGTCTGTCCATATGGCTTTGTAGTGCTTGACTTTGAGGACGGTAGGGATGGTCTCCCTGTTCTGAAAAGAAAGGGCTTTGACATGCCGAGAAAAAACTAAACGGGAAAGATATAATATTAGACTTGAAAGATGATTTTCACTCCAGTTTCGCTCAGATCCTGAAAATGGTCGGCACATACACACACACACGCGTATATACGGAGAGAGGGAGAGAGAAAGAGAGGGAGAGAAAGAGAAGATAAATGTGAAATTTCAAGCCGGATGGAGCTTAGATTTAAATCAGAAAATGAGATTGTAGTAGGCTGTATTTAATTTTACTCAACTTACAAGTTAAATAGGTCTAATTACAAGCAATGAGAAACTTTTTTGATAAATCAAAGGATGCTGCTTTTATTAAAACCCAATGAAGTATATAAGGATGTCGAAATGACAACATTTTGGGAGTTTATGACGGCCGAAAAATAATGTAAAGAAATTGTAGCAGAAAATTAAATCTTTTTTTTTTTTTCAAACTGTAAGAGTGGAAATTATTGTCCCCTTAAGAATTGTGGGCTTCGGTCCATATTCCCCCAAGCTTAATGTTAAGACTCATTCTAAAAGTATTGTGAAATTAGGCTTGTTGGACAATTATCTAGATTGTTACCTAAAAACTTGATCAGAATATTCTAGACAGATACTTATGTGTTAAGTTTATATAATCCTCTCTTATAAATATTTAAACTATTCTAGAATAGTCTTGATTTAGAAAATTTTATAAAAATTTGAAACAAGCAATTGTAACTACATATTAATGAAGTGTAACCATTATAAATACCTCACTTTTCTCATTTGTAAGACATATTATTGAATTGGAAATTCTCTCCTTTGTAAAGTTTTTTCTTATACCTTCGGTTTCCTAATCTCTTTTTAGCCTCTTCCAACTTTAAGTTGATTCACTTAAATTTTCTAAGGTTTAGTTCATCTTTTCTCACAAAGTGTCTAAGTACTGCATGAGTTAACACGATATGAGTCTAACTCCATGACTAGTAATATCAGAGCAACAGTTGAATCCTAGTTTTAACTTGGTTCTTACTTGAATTATGAATATGGTAAGTGAGGAAGGAATTGTTGTTGTTGCCGATGAGGAGCAACAAATCGAGCTTCAAGCTCATAAGCGAGATGAGCATTCCAACCAAACGTGAGAAGTTCAAGGTTTCAACAAAAGAGCTTGTGAAGTCTCGTGTTATTGTCCTAGAAAGGAGCATCATAGATGTGAGGTCCTTAGAGGGAGAACTAAGAAATCAAATCGATAATTTGATCTATAAGAATACTGTAATCACAAAGATTGCTAAGTCCATAATCAAAAAATTCAGTTATACCTTTAAGAAAGAACTAAGTTTTCTTAATCAAGAACTATTTAACTTACAAAAGTTTGTTGAGGAAGAAATTCATGACCTCCGTAGAGAGATCGGTTCACTTTATCAAAGTAATCTATTTTCGACAAGTATTGTTGGTATGAGTAACACTAATGTTATGCACGGTTTAAAAGTTCCTAAAATTGTCGTATACAATGACATTCGTAATGCTACTATTGTGGAAAACTTTCTCATTGACCTTAAACAATACTTTAAAGCCATGAGAGTTGTTAAAGACATTGCTAAAATAAGCAATGCTTCAATCTTCTTCAAGGATGTTGCTTAACTAGGGTGAAGAAGGAAGCATTTCGAGTGGGAGAAAGGCCTGTGTGTGATCAACACATGGGAGCAATTCAAGGTTGAATTGCACAAGCACTTCTTCCCTCACAATACGGATAGTGAAGTTAAAGGGAAGTTGTGTCACTTAGGCAAACAGGTAGTGTTTCTAACTATATTAAAGAATTTATTACCCTCATACTTTAAGTTGATGATCTGTCTAACAAGTACTTCCTCTTCTATTTTCAAGATGGCTTGAAGGATTGGGTAAGAGTAGAATTAGATAAGCGTAATGTGTAAACTTTGGATGATTTCATTGTTGCCACTGATTGACTACTCTACCCATTCCAAAAGTAAAAAGTCTAATTCTAACAAAAATGTAGAAGAGAAGAGCAGACAGAAAAGAGAAATAAGTCATAAAGAGGAAGGATATAAAAAATCCTAAAATGGCAAGCCTAAGAACTTTTCGAGCAAGTATGATATCAGTGGACCTTTAAAGTCTTGCTTCATTTGTGACTGATTATATTAGATTAAGGATTGCCCCAATTGCAAGGCAATGAATGCCATTATGGCAAAACTTAATAAGGAAAGGTCTAAAGAGAAGCCTTAAGCTGATTTAGGAGCTATCTAACACTTAAGTACTCTTTCCAAACTTTTTTCCCAAACTATTCTTAAGGAGAAATGCTTATTATAAGTCGACATAGCCATTGAAAGCAAAGTTGTGTGTGTTATGCTAGACACGAGAGTCACACACAACTTTATGGATGTATATAAAGCCAAACGTCTAGTCCTTAAACTTGCAAAAGGAGTTGACACTATTAAGGCAATTAACTTTGAGGCAAAGTCAATTCATAGGATAACGAAGGGAGTAGTCGTTAAAATTAGCGATTGGACTTTACCATTGTTCCTATAGATGATTTAAAAATGATTTTGAGATCTTACTTTCTTCTGCAAAGCTTTAACTTTTCCTCTTCCTACATCAAATTCCCTTATCATTCTTAATAAGTATAAGATCTAAGTGATTCCATTGAAAAACATAGAGAAATATATAGTATCAATGATTTTTGCCTTATAATTCAAATGAGGTCTTAAGGTGGATTAAAGTTATGTTGCCATAATAAGAGAATTAAAGGATGAGGAAGACATGACAAAGCCTGCTCTTTCGTTACTGTAACCTATTTAAGCGAGATATGGATCATCACATCGAGATGGAACCTAGTGCCAAGTCTTCTGCCACGGCCCCTTACTGCATAACACCTTATGAACTTGCAGAACTAAGGAAGCAACTTTAATATTTGTTTAATTTAAGCTACATCCAGTCTTTAAAAGCTCTTTATGGTGCTCTAATCTTATTCCAAAAGAAAAAGGATGGATCACTACAATTGTGTATTAACTACCCAACTTTAAACAAGGTAACCATCAAGAATAAGTACCCAATTGCATTGATAGTCGACTTTTTTGATCAATTGGGGAAGGTGAGATACTTCACAAAGTTGGATCTAAGGTTGGGGTATTATAAAGTTCGTATAGCACTTGGTAATGAATTGAAGACTGTATGTGTGATGCACTATGGAGTTTTCGAGTTCCTGGTTATAGCCTTTGGTCTCACTAACGCCTTTGTTACCTTTTGCACGTTAATGAACAAGGTACTTCATCATTTCCTTGACAAATTTGTGGTAGTTTACTTAAATGATATAATGATCTATAGTAACACTCTTGAGGAGCACAATGATCACTTTAAACAAGTCTTTCAAGTTTTCCACAAAAATAAGTTGTATGTCAAGAAGAAGAAGTGCTTTTTTATAGAGCAAGAGGTGAATTTCCTTAGTTACAAGATTGAGGATGACAAACTTATGTTAGATCGAGCAAAGATCCATGTCATTTAAGAGTGAGAGCCTCTAACGAAGGTCCCTAAATTGTAATCATTCATAGCTTGGTCAACTACTATTAGTAGTTTATAAAAGGATATTTTACCATAGTCGCACATTGATAGATTTACTCAAGAAGAACATCACATGGCAATAGTCAAAGGAATGTCAATCTTCCTTTGAGAGATTGAAACACTCAATTTTTAAAGAACCTGTCATGGTATTGCCTAACTATTAAAAGGCTTTTAAAGTACACACGGACGTATCTGACTTTGCCATTAGGGGAGTCTTGATGCAAGATAAATATCCCATTACCTATAAAAGACATAAACTAAATGATAAGTACATCATCCAAGACAAGAAAATGACTGTCATCATCCATTACCTACACATATAGAGGCATTACTTGCTTAAAAGTTAGTTTGTGATTATGATCTATAATATCGCCACAAGTTACTTCCAATTGCAAAAGAAGCTTAACCTCAAGCAAGCTTCTTGGCAAAATTTCTTGGCCGAATTCGACTACAAGTTTCAATATAAGCCAGGTAAGGCTAATGTTATTGCTGATGTGTTAAGTCAAAAGACGGAACTAGTAGCACTATCTGCTAGCATACCAAAGAGTGACTTCCTTGAATGAATCAAGGAAAACACGTTACAAGACAACTTGACTAAGAATCTGCTAAGGATGGCTAGTGAAGGGAAGACTTAACGATTTTAACTAAACGATAGAATTCTCATGACGATTGGTAATCGAGTCTTTATGCCTAAGTGGGGAAATCTACAGAGATATGCTTTCAGGGAGTGTTATGATTCCCTATGGGTTGGTTACCCAAGTATGGCACGAACCCTTGCCCTTGTTCAATAAAGTTATTACTGGGCACAAATGCAGGATAATATCAAGACCTATGTACAGACTTGTCTCATTTGTCAACAAGATAAGGTGGAACAACAACATTTAGTTGGTTTACTTGAACCACTACCGAAAGACCTTAGGAAAGTGTATCAATAGACTTCATCGTGACCTTACCTAAGTCTGATGAATTTGGAAGTATCATGGTGATTGTTGATTTATTCAGCAAGTACATCATCTTCATTCCAGCCCTTACTGACTGTAAAGTCAACGAAATAACCCACCTATTCTTCAAGAATGTGGTGAAGTTATGGAGAGTATCTAGAAGCATTATAAGCGATAAAGATCCCTATTTTATAAGCAAGTTTTAGCGTAAATTGTTCAAGTTATTAGGAACTGATCTAAATTTCTCAACTAACTTTCATCTCCAAAGTGATGGCCAAACTGAATGCATCAATGCATTGTTAGAACAATACTTAAGGCATTATGTTAGTACCCATCAGCGAGATTAGGCAAAGCTGCTTGATATTGCCAAATTCTCTTACAATTTCCAAAAGAGCGAAGTAGTAGGCAAAAGTCACTTCGAAATTGTCATGGGACAACAACCTCTAACTCTAAGTGTTGTTACCTTTTCTTACACGGGAAACAACCTTATTGCTTATAAGTTTGCAAAAGAATGACATGAGAAGGCTAATATCACAAGAGCCTGCCTTGATAAAGCTGTTAAATGGATAAAAAAGTGGGTTGATGCCAAGCGATGTCTAAAGGAATATGTAAAAAGGAGATTTGGTGATGGTAAAGTTATTACCCAACTAGTTCAAGTCCTTGTTCAAAGTGCACAAAATCTTGGTGATGAAATATGAAGGACCATTTCCCATAATCAAACGAGTAGGGAAGGCTATCTACTAAGTCTAACTTCCCCCAAAAATCAAAATTCATAAGGTCTTCTATGTAAGTTTTCTAAAGACCTTTTACGAAGACAAAAAAGATCCAAGTCGTGGGAAATTTAACTGCACACCAATCGCTATCATCATCGAATTCAATAAAGAAGTAAAATGCATCCTTGCTAATAGTGTGATACAAAAAAAGGGGAGTTTCCAATTACATTAAGTACTTAGTTAAGTGGAAATATTTACCAAACCATGAGGTTAGTTAAGAACGAGAAAATTTACTTTAACAATTTTTTTTATCATATTCAACACTACAAGAACAAAGGAGTGATGAAAATGTCATAAGATTAAGTGGGGAGAATGTCGCGGTCTCTCTTAAAAGTATTGTCAAACTAAGCTTGTTGGATGTCTAATTAGATTATTGTCTAAAGACTTGGATAGAACATTCTGAACGGAGGCTTATGTATTAAATTTTTAAAATTTTTTTATAAATATTTAAATTATTCTAAAATAGTCTTGATCTAAAAGATTCTATAAAAATTTTGAACAAGCAATTATAGTCACATCAAGGAGGTGAAACTACTATAAATACTTCACTCTTCTCATTTGTAATACACGTCATTAAATTGAAAATTTTCTCCTTCATAAAGTTATTTCTTATATCTTTAGTTTACTATTTCTTGACTTTAAGTTAATTCACTTAAAAATTTATTTAGTTTATCTTTTTATATAAAGTATCTAAATATTGTGTAAATTAGTATTATTTGAGACTAACTCCGCATTAAGCTCCCCTTTATTTTATTTTCCTTCTTTTTCATTTTGGCCTTTTTTTTTTTTTTTTGTGTTGGTTGGTGAAAGCGTCGGTTCAGCTAAAAGTGTAGACTTTTGGATGTGTCCCTCTCGCCGCGCCACATTTGTTAGGCGGCCCAAAAGGGCAGCTCTTGTCTAATAAATAACAAAAATATAATAATTTCTATCAAAAAAATATAATAATTTTTTTTAAAAAAAACTTATATTGTCATTTTCATCATACCCTATTGATAGAGGCAAAATGCAGTGAGAAATTGAGAATCCATAAAATGAGATGAAAAAATGTCATTTGGATCAATCCTACTGGCAACTGGCAATATATATATATATATATATATATATATATATTAACAATGGGGATCTGAATGGTAAAAATAAAAATAAAAATAAAAATTCTGATCGCCGTATATTATTGTAAGACCTGAATTCTATTGTTAAATACAAATATGATATATACAGTAAAGCAGGTATCAAGCTGTTAAAAACTATGGGTAGATAATGCCCCACTTGCAATCAATCAAAATCAACCATCTTTGAATCTATCGACATTGGATCATCTGAAGGTCTACAAATCTAAAATAAAGAATATCCATTGCTCCTGACACAACAAAATCTCATTAATGAGAAAGGAAAAGGTGACTGGATACACCCGGCAACCCCCATTAATTTAATGGACTCTCCACCGCTCTACATAATGTAATAGATTATTGTTAGGAATTGGCTGAAGCGTCACACACAAAACAACAATGTAAAGTGAACTAAATTAACAAACAAAATACACTTACTTGAAGTGGTTTGCCCATTCAGCTCCAGCCACATCCCACAAATTAACAGATGAACTACCCAAAATTAACGGTGTTCTACTCCTCTCAAGTTGAACAGAATAGCATTTGCCGCCCCCCAAAATTTGATCGGTGAGCTGACGTAATCTATACTTGGATCTTATTTTCTAGACGTCCCATCATGCCAGCTGCTTTCTCTCTCTCTCTCTCTCTCCCCCCCCCCAGTCTCACTCTCTCTAAAACCCCACCCAGTTCGGTGTGCTCACCCTGTTTTCACTTAGACATTGCCTCGTTTCTGTGATCGTAACGTCGCTGGTACGTGGTTCTCGCTGTCTCTCTTTCCTGATGACTAGTTTGCTTCTCTTTTTCTAGCATGTAAGAGAACTGGCCAAAAAGTTAGAACTTCGAACGAGAAGAACGAAGAGACAGAGATGTCTTATTCTTTCTTGAACGATCAGCTGTCGAAGAAGACGTCAATTTTCGGTTTGCGGTTGTGGGTTGTTCTTGGAATCTGCGTCGGAGCTGCCTTTGTTCTTTTTCTTTTCCTTATATCTCTCTGGTTCACGTCAAAACGCAACAAAACCAACAAGAACGTTCCTCTGTCAGCGGTCAAGGCTTCTGTTCACAACCCCACAATCCCTAATGTCTCCAAGGAAATCCAGGAGATCCTGATAGACCCAACCCACCCTACTTCTGACGCAAAAACACCGAACCCGGACCCGGTTCCAGAGTCGGAGCCGGCGCCACCTCTGCAGCATGATGAGGAGGCCAATCCTTTTAGCGGGCGAAATCGAATTCACATTGATATTGGGAAAGGTCATCGGATTGCGTACCCTGAACGAGCCGGTGGATTGGGTCATGGCAACGGGGAGAATCGGTGCGGCCCTCGCTCCAGTGATCAGGCGGTTCCTGCCATTTCGGTGCCGGAAGTTTCGCATTTGGGGTGGGGCCACTGGTACACTCTCAGGGAGCTTGAGGTCTCCACAAATGGTTTTGCTTATGAGAATGTGATTGGTGAAGGCAGCTACGGGATCGTTTACCGTGGCATTTTGGAGAATAATACCAAAGTTGCTGTGAAAAATTTGCTCAACAACAGGTTATGACAAGTTCATTACTAGTAATATTTTTGCAGTGAGGGATCATGTCTTGCCTACCCTGTTTAGGAGTCCAGCTGGGGGTTTTAATGCTTTATCTGTACGTTTGCCGTCCATTCTATGTGTGTTAAGTGACATTATCTTTGTAGTGTGTTGTACTTTCTGGTGCTACAAGCATATCGTCTGGGACGTAAAGGGAGTTGCAGCTGGTTGAGGTTTTTAAAATTGATTGCTTTTAATGTAGGGGGCAAGCTGAGAAGGAGTTAAGGTTGAAGTTGAAGCAATTGGACGTGTACGGCATAAGAATTTGGTGAGATTGCTTGGCTATTGTGTTGAAGGGGCTCATAGGTACTTTATTTTTAGATTAATGACCTTATGCAATGGATGTATCTTCTAGTCTTTGCAAAGTCACAATTTTACTCTGTGCTTGAGATATCAGACTTCATGAAGTAATCATGTTAGTTAATCAGCATTTATGCGATGGCATTCCATTGTTGTGCTTACCGTATTTCCTTGTTGATGCAGGATGCTTGTTTATGAATTTGTAGACAATGGAAACTTAGAACAGTGGCTTCATGGGTATGTTGGGCTTTGCAGCCCTCTAACATGGGAGATTCGCATGAATATAATTATTGGAACAGCAAAAGGGTAATAATCTGAATTTTGGGATTGTGGATGAGTTTTGATTCTTTGAATTATTGGATAATTGTTTGGTTTATAGGCTGACATACCTGCATGAGGGCCTTGAGCCCAAAGTTGTTCATCGTGATATAAAGTCGAGCAACATTTTGCTTGATAAGCAGTGGAATCCAAAAGTATCAGATTTTGGCCTTGCAAAACTCCTGGGCTCAGAAAGTAGTTATGTGACAACTCGTGTAATGGGAACATTTGGGTTAGTAAAACTTCTCAAGTGAAATTTGTCTTTGTCGACTGTCTTGTTGATTTGTAAAACAAAGGGTCTTGTCCAGCAAGATGGAATGTGAATTATCTCCTGTTTGACAGTTATGTGGCTCCAGAATATGCCAGTACTGGCATGTTGAATGAAAGAAGTGATATATACAGCTTTGGGATTCTTCTCATGGAGATCATTTCTGGAAGAAATCCAGTTGATTATAGCCGTCCTCCAGCAGAGGTTTGTATTTCTCAACAAACTCACATAATGACATGATCTTTTGATCAGTTTGATAAATTTTTGTGGGGAATGTCCTTGCATATCTATATGGGAGCCTACTTTTCAGGTGAACCTAGTCGAATGGCTCAAAACTATGGTTACAAATGGGAATGCTGAGGGAGCTCTGGATCCTAGAATGCCAGAGAAGCCTTCTTCGAGGGCATTGAAGCGTGCCCTTCTAATAGCTCTGCGTTGTGTGGACCCAAATGCTCAGAAGAGGCCAAAGATGGGGCATGTGATACATTTGCTTCAATCTGATGAGTTCCCCTTACGAGATGTAATTTCAGCTCATGCCTGCAACTAATCATCTTTTCTTCATAGTTTTGATGTTCGCATGTTTCTTGATTTCACTTTTAATGTTTCTCTCTTGATTATGAAATTGTTAAACATGCATGCATTTTTTATTGTTTAAATGTCCAAGCAAGGAAATTTGGTTCTTGGATTCACATTTTGGTCTTAAGGGGAAAGTTTTGGTATTTGCATGGGTGAGATAGAATGGGTGCTCCTTGCTTGATAGCCTTTTTTATTATAACTTGGTGCAGGCTCTCTTTAAAAATTTCTAGCATCAATTCATCTCTTGTACATATCAGGCAAGCATACGTTATGTTCCCTATATGCATCTTTGTCTCTTATAGGGTTGCTTTTCTACTTCTGAAATCAGGACCGTAAAGCTGGAAGAGGACACGGGCGTCACCCTGACACTAGTGTGAGGATGGATAAACATATAGGTGAATCAGGTGGCAGCAGCGGCTGTGAAATTAACGCTTAAACCAAAAGGTCATTCAGGAAAAAGCCAGAGCCTGAAGAGTAGGAAATAACTTCACCAGATTCTTGTATAATGTGAACTTATTTATGTAATTGTTTCTCCGGCTTTAATTGCCATGCTTTGTATACGTCTGGCATGCAATTGAAGGTCTGTTCTCTGCCAAATGGGCCATCTTATGCACAGAGCAAATCATATGCATGAAGTATCAATTATGGCCCTTTGCACCGTGTGCGTTGATGTTTAGTCGCGACATGCAATGATTACGGGAAAACAGAATCATTCCAATTATATTAACTGTGAAGGGCACTCCGCTTGAATCTTTGATTGAATACGAAATATTAAGGTTTTTTCCAATGTATAACTGAGCTATAACTCATTCATAGTGATTGTTTTTATAAGTGAAATTTTAAAATTTGAGTCTCAATTGGATTTATTGAAAAAAAAAACAGATTTTTCAACATGAGTTCGCATGATTAAGGGTTGTTAAGGCTCATTGGAGTCGCAATTAGGAGGGCGTATCTATGGACACTTGCTTCTAGCCACTCACATGCTACCAGCACTGTTGCTTTTCCCTTTATAGGCTTTCAAAGATGGTGGGGCCCTAGCTGCGACGAGAAATCTTGATAGAGTTGTACGGTATGTGCGCGGTTCCAATATATATGTATATATATATTTTGTGAAAAAAATAACTATTGATCTGTCTTTTTATAGTTTTATGCCAACTGATCTTAAGAAATCACGGAATTTCTTAATGTCTTTGCCCAGTCTAGGCCCCTCAAAATTTGCTGGTTGTAAAGCCTTAATTGGATGATGGGCTCGGAGTGTTTGAAGGATCTATTGCCAGACTTGTTTATGGATATAAGCCCTTTAATCGCTCGTTTGGATGGACATGATAGAGCGCATGCTTAGCGAGTAGCCCAATTCCTGCAAAAAAAGCTGATATTTTTTCTTAACCATTTGTTTCCGTTCTTGTAATTTATAGGCAATTGCCCCTGTACGCTGGAACAAGGATGATTTAACGCTTCTGGATACAATTTTTATGACCATTCGTAATAGCTACAAAGGAAAACATGCAACCATTGGGTTGAATTTATTACTAAATTTGCTTTCCAGGATTTTGCAATGACAAACGTTGTGCCTCACCTTCCAGACAGATCTTTCTCAAATTTTTGAGATTTTTGAGAGAAAGAGCTGGCATAAGTGGAAAATTCTGAAGGAATATTATTGTAAAGAAAAGGTGGAGGCCCTAACCTTGGGTTTTGGAGGGCTGGTACCTGAAAGCTACTACGGGTTGATCACTCCATTTCAAATAGCCATGTACTAGATCAGGTGCATGTGCATCAATCTCTATACTCACAGAGAAGTCTTGCTTCTGGTACCTTTTGGTGAGGGGAAGTGTGCCTGGGTATACCATGATTCTCATTCCTTGACCAGGAGGAATCTCTAGACTTGCGTGCCTGTTATTCTGTTAGAGGAAGAAGGCAGCATCTAGGTGCAAAGGATAGAAGAAGAACAACAGGATGCAGAATATTGCAGCAAAGGAAAGGGTTGCAGACTCGGATCTTCTTTTTGTAATATTTTCATATATTTCATTGTTAATTGAATAACCTTATAAAAGGTCTTTGCATAAGGAATAAGTATATCAATGATGATCAAAGGACATGCTTTACATATTTGCTATTTTTGCACATCTAGCTAACTTCTCTTAATGTCCATGAACTATCACCTAACCGTACTAACACAAGGTTCAAATGGTTTATCAGCCACCAGCACTAACCTAACACATTACAACTTAATTGTTCATTGGTTACATCAACTAGATACATTTGAAGTCTATAACAAAATAACCAAATGCATTTTACATAAACAAAATCAAACTTTCATTTCTTGGTGCTGGAGGCTTATGTTTCACATGCTGCAACTTCAGCTTCTTGGTTCTCTCTCCTTGATGTTGAGAACTTGAACAATAAAAAAGATAGGCATCACAACACTCCTCCTTAGCATTTCTGCTATTCGATCTCAAGTCATCTCTCAACTTTTCAAACCTCATCTTTGACAAGGACTTGGTTATAACATTTGCAATATACAACTATAGGTAACAATGCACTAGAACAACTTTGTTGTTTGGTTGAATTTCTTTAATAAGGTAATACTTAATTTTACTATATTTTGTTTTTCCATGGAACACAAGATTTTTAAAAATAGTTATGGTAGATTTGTTGTCCACCATGATCTTATAAGTGTAGTCTATAAATACTTTAAACTTAACAATACTTTTTAAAGCCATATTGCTTAATTTATAGTCTTTGTAGTATCAATGTATTTTGCATTTGTAGTTGATTGTGCAACCATTGCTTGTTTCTTAATAACTCTAGGTTACGACGGCTAAATCTAAAAAAAAAAAAAGTGACTTATATGTTTTTTATATCTTTATTAAAGCCACCCCAATCATTGTCTAAGTAACTCTTTGGTATCAACTTTCCACTTTTGTTATACTTTATTCATAGTTGGTTATACATTTAACATATTTTTTTTTTTTTATTAGCTTAAAGATGTAATATGCTAGGATTTTACATGAATATAAAAAGTAGACTAACTGTAAACAAGATATCAAGTTTAGTGGCTATCATACATAATAAATAACTAATTAAACTTTTATACAGACCTCATTAACTTTCTTATCTTTTTTTTTAAGCTTCACATTTAACATAAATGGAGTAGAAACTAACTCACAATTTTGCATCTTAAATTTCCTTAAGACCTTATTTTCATACTTAGTTTGATTAATAAAAATGGCAGAATTGACATCTAAGTTAGAATACCATCCATCCTTTTATGAATGCTAAAAGTAACTTGATTATATTAAGTCTATTAAAATTTCAATGTAATTCACTCAAGCTCTTATGAATAACCTTTAATAACCAACTTGGCCTTATGTTTATTAAAGGTGTCATCTGTATTTATTTTTATCTTAAACATCTATATGACATTAATTACCTGTCTATGCATTGGTCTTTCAATTAATTTTCAAGTGGTGTTTTTCTTAATCATGTTAATTTTTATTTTTATAGTTTTTATCTAAGCAGAAGACTTAAAGGCTTTTGCATGATTTAAAGGTTCCAAAGAGAGCATATTACTTCTTTTATAGACTTTAGTAAGTGATCTACTCCCTTTTATAAGCTTATCATTAAACTCTGCTACTTCCACATTTGCAACAACATCTAGTTACAAGGGATACTTATTATTGTTGGAATCTTTAGCTTTATTTTCTAATTGAGCCTTATCCTAATTTCAACTTGCATTTTCATCAAATTTGTCCCTTATACTTACCAAAATTTTTTGTCATCAAATTAAAGATCCTATGGGCTTTTGCATTTGAACAATAACCAAGGAATACTCTTATTTGAGCATTAAGATCTAACTTGTCTCTCTTGGTCTTAGGTACAAGGTTATAACTTAAACAATCAAAGACCTTTAAATGCTAAATTAAGGATTTGGTTCCATGCCAAGTCTTTTATCTAATCTTGCTACTTTATAAAGCTTTGGTAGGTAGCTCAAATTATTATGTTTATTACTTTTGCCTAAAACATTTTTGGCATGTTTTTTTTTCAATAATATACACTTAGTCATTTCCATTAAAGTTTTATTATTCCTTTTACTTACCTTATTTTGTTGAGATATATAAGTGATTGTAAGTTGATGATGGATTCCTACATCTTAATGAAATTTATTAAACTTGTTTTATGTATATTTGATGCTATTGTCTGACCTCAATCTTTATTATATTGATAAGAGTATTTAGGTTGTCTTAACCTTTTATGCCATATAATTGAGTCATTAACAACATATAAAAAAGAAAAAGCATGATGATGCATGAGATTTTAGTTAATCATAAAACTTTTATTTTCCATTTTCACAAATAAAAACTCTTGGTTTTTAAAATTTATGATTTTACAAATCTTATCCTTAAAAAGCAATGTATTACCTTTTTCAATCAATTGACTAACACTAAATAAATTCTAATTTATATAAGAAATACGAAGGATTTAATGTATGAGTTTGGTATTTGTTGGTGTCATCACAACCATAATGCCCTTTTCTTACATATTGATAAAGTCTTCATTTTCCACCTTTACTCTAGACTTGTAAGATTGATCTAATGACTTAAACTTCCTTACATCATTTGACATGTGATAGGTATAACTACTATTAATTAGTTAATTTTTAACTATTCATATCTTTATTATAGGCAGCCATAAAAAGTTGTTCCTTTACTATTGATTTTTAGATGTTTGAACTTATTATTATCTTTATTGTTGATTTCCTTTATTCTTATATACTTTTGTCATATGTCCCAATTTCTTATAGATCCTACATTATATATTTGGTTTAACCTAATAATATTTCTCACTACAAGTTTTCTTTTTATAATGTTTGTAAGTAGGGTATACTACCCTCAAT
This sequence comes from Ceriops zippeliana, assembly GCA_037897445.1. Taxonomy (NCBI): domain Eukaryota; kingdom Viridiplantae; phylum Streptophyta; class Magnoliopsida; order Malpighiales; family Rhizophoraceae; genus Ceriops; species Ceriops zippeliana. The sequence goes on along the minus strand of JBAPLH010001437.1, from coordinate 1,659,734 downwards.
TTCATCTCTCATTTTGTCTTTTCTAACATCACATTGTCTCCATGAACTTAAGATAGCTTATCTTTATTTCTTACCATTAATGCAGCTTTTAAGGATTCATTTTGTCTAATTGCTCTTTATAACTTTAAATCTTATAAAGCATTAACCAACTCATCAAGTGTAAACTTGCTTAGATTTTTAGAGTTTTTCAAATGTGAAACTTTAGACTTATACTTCATTGGCAAGTATGTCAAAACTTTATCCATAATCCTTTAGTTAGTGTCCTTATTTTTTGAGAAATTCAAATTCTTTGCTTAAATTTAGGACTTAAATACTTCTTGTTTTATCACTACCATGAAACTTTTTTTTTTAAATTCTCCTAAATTTTTTTTTGCATTGTCACATGTCATTATTTTGGTAAAAATGATATATGTTACATCATAATGAATACATGTAAGTGTCTTGTACAACTTAGTTGTTTCCTTATTATAATACTTAAGTTGAGCCATAGTGGGATTGTTGGAGAATTTTGGGACTTAATCTTTATTTTTGATGATCTTTCAAAAATAAGAAAACCATAAATAAACATGTCTTAACGGTGTATATAAGATAATTCTCATTGATGAATACTGATGGAGTAGAAGTAAGAAATGAATTGTTAAAAGTCATTTTTATTAATATTTCAATTTGATATACTTTATTTTTGTATAGAATATGAGATTCTTAACAAAATGAATTACACTTTGACTATCACAGAAAAGAACACTACTTTTTTATAACTTGTCCACTTATTCTAGGAAGTTTTTCAATCAAACTAATTCCTTACTTGCTTTAGTGGTGGTGACATATTTAACTTTAATAATTAATAGAGTTACAATCTCTTGTAGTTAAGGTATCCAATTCATAATATTACTACTTAAAGTGTATATATAATTTGTTGTGCTTCTTTTACTATTAATATCTCCATTAAGATCTATATCAACAAAACCTTGCAAGTTCATAATGCTCTTTTTAAACCACAGTGCTACATCTATATTACATTTTAGATAGCAAAGAATTTACTTGATAGTCTCTTAATGTTATTTATTAGGATTAGTCATATACTTATTTATAAGTCTTATTACATGTGCTATATCAAGTCTATTATAGACTATAGCATATATAAGACTACCAACTGTTGAGGCATAAAGAACTCTTAACATGTATTTGCCTTTCTTATTTATCTTTGATAATTGGGTTAGCTTCTATGTATAAATTTTCTATAATGAATTCATTTCCTTTTTCAAAGCTAACTTTTAACTAGCAATTTTAAACTTTTATTACTTCATCAAAGCATTTAGCTTATCTCTATTAGTTATAGTAAATAATGCAAAAAAAGAAGAGAAATGTTGTGGAGGTTTAGATATTTTACTATAGTAAGTGTACTATAGTAATTTTAGAGTTTTTTGAAACTCTTTTACTCACGTCATACTTTGAAATTTCTTTCAACTCAATATATTTCCTTTTTGTGGCATGTTTCCTTGTATTATCAAATTTTGTAACATTTCTATTTTTATAAATAATATTTTCATTAAATATGATATCTTTATTTTTTAGTGATCTTTTTATTTCAATTGTCTCGAAGAAGATGTTCGAATTCATTAATTCCATACTTAATGAAAAAATACTTGTAAAATTTAGAATCTAATTTATCCATTTCATGAGAATCCATATGCATATAAAACATAGCTGAAGACTTTGAGGTATAAGAGATTTACCTCTTTATCTATCTAAATCTCTTTTGGTAATTTTTTATCTAAAGGAATAAATGGTCCTTAATTAATCAAATAGGTTATAGTATTGATAGCATTAATCAACCCAAAATATCTTTGGTAATCTAATATATATTCTCATACTTTTAACATGCTCATTTAATTTTTTGTTCATGTGTTCAATAATGTCATTCTATTGTGGTATTTTCGAAACTATTTTCTCCCCTTTAGGGAACAAATGGTCCTAAGTTAATCAAATAGGTTGTAATGTTGATAGTATTAGCCCATAATATCTTTGGTAATTCAACATGTATTCTTATACTCCTAGTCAAGGTTCTGTTTATGTGTTTAGTGATATTATTCTATTATGGTATCTTCGAAACTATTTTTTCTATCCAAATTTCATTAGTCGTATAGAAAATTTTGAATTTTATGTGTGTCATACATACAACCATTATCATATTTCAAGCATTTTATTTTTGTACCAAATTTATTATCTACTAGATTTTTTCACTTATTAAAAGTTATAAATATATCAAATTTATTTTTTAAAAGATAAACTCATAATTTTCCAATAGGATCATTAATAAATATGACATAATAGAGTGATCCACCTATAAATGCTACTAGAAAAGGTTCTCCAACATTAGTACGCACAAGTTCCAACTTTTGTGTCCTAGGTGCCCTTTTAACTTTAGAAAAATTGACATTTTTTTACTTCTCAAAAATACACTTCTTACATATGATCTATAGTTTTTATATTTGACAACATGTCTTCTATTGTAAGTAACTTCATTTTTTTTTTTAATTCATATGTTGAGCTTATAATATTATGTCTTAAAATCAATCTTTAACTCAATAACTCTCATTAAATTCTTTATATACTAGGTCATATAAAATGTCTTAGTCTTATTTCTTTTTACTATTACCATTATTTTTTTTTTGGATAATTTTTCATGACTCACCAACAAAGTACATTGAATAATAAATAAGCAGGCCCTCCTTGGTATTCTAATGCAATAAAACTCTTTCGAATAATAAATAAGCAGGGCTTGACGATGCCTACTACCACGAGATTCAAAGACTGATAAATTATGACCATTATAGTCAGGCCGGCAGGCCCACTCCTAGGAATCATGGTCAGGGTGATTGAGATTTGTGAGTTTGTTTCAGCCCGAAGGACCATATACTTAACACTCAAAATTGTTGTCCGTTTTCTCCTAAAGGAATAATTCGTGACTTCTAGTGTTGCGATTGGCCATGCATTCCTGTTCACATCCATAGAATAATTGGCCTGCGACTACAACTCGTGGGTAAAGGTTAGGCCAGCTAGTTACGCACATCTAGATGAAAAATGCTTTATCATGAATGATTCCTTCCTCGCACGATACAAACAAAAAGCCTGCTTTTGATGTGGATCCTAGTAATAATTGAACTGAGGAAGACGGCACGAGAAGCAGGCATTTGGTGATCCCTTTTTCTTTGGTTTCAATGTTTCAGCGGCCCACATGCACACACTCATATATAGGTGTTAGACGAAGCAGCAGACCGAGCAAAAAGAAAAAAAAATAGAAAAAAGACCTGTACATGTTAGAGAAACCATGAATACCTTCAGCAGCATTCCTTCCCTTTTCATGATTTTTCTTGCATGGATTCTTCTCTTGGCTTCCATGGGAAGCTCGATTTCATTAGACAGATCTATATACATTGTTCACATGGACAAGTCCGTCATGCCCAAATCTTTCAGCGGCCATCAAGACTGGTACGACTCCATTATAAATTCCCTTAAACCCGGAGACACTGACTCACTTATATACACTTACGATGAAGCTGCTCATGGTTTTAGTGCAAATTTGTCTCCAAAAGAACTTGAAGCCTTGAAGAGAACTCCAGGATTTGTTTCAGCTTACAAAGACAAAACAGTCACAGTTGACACCACCCACACTTTCAAATTTCTTTCCTTAAATCCCCTTTCTGGCCTATGGCCTGCTTCAAATTTTGGGGAAGATGTTATAATCGGTGTGATTGATACTGGGGTCTGGCCAGAAAGTGAGAGCTTCAAAGACGATGGCATGACTGCAGTACCATCCAGGTGGAAGGGAATCTGTGAGGAAGGGCAAGAGTTCAAGTCCTCCATGTGTAATTCAAAGCTCATTGGAGCTAGATATTTCAACAAAGGTGTCCTGGCAGTAAATCCTGGAATCAACATCAGCATGAATTCTGCCAGGGACACTTTTGGGCATGGAACTCATACTTCTTCCACAGCTGCAGGAAACTATGTGGAAGATGCATCGTTTTTCAGCTATGCAGCCGGTACAGCGAGAGGAGTTGCTCCACGCGCACGAGTGGCCATGTTCAAGGTCATCTGGGAAGAAGGAAGGTATGCTGCTGATGTTCTTGCTGGTATGGACAAAGCAATTGCTGATGGTGTTGATGTAATATCTATCTCTATGGGCTTTAACGAAGTGCCACTTTACGAGGATCCAATAGCAATTGCCTCTTTTGCTGCTGTGGAGAAGGGTGTCCTAGTCTCATCTTCAGCAGGAAACGACGGGCCACGGATAGGGACCTTGCATAATGGTATCCCATGGGTCTTGACCGTTGCTGCAGGCACAATTGATCGTTCTTTCGCTGGTACATTGACTTTAGGCAATAGCCAAACGATCATTGGATGGACTCTGTTCCCAGCTAGTGCTTTTATAGAAAATCAGCCACTTCTTTACAATAAGACCTTGTCAGCATGCAACTCAACTGAATTGTTGTCCCAAGCTCCGAATGCTATCATCGTATGCGATGACATCGGTTTTGTCTTCCGACAGATATATTCAATTGCGAGGTCGCCCAATGTTGCTGGCGCTATATTCTTCTCGAACAGTCATACTTTGTTTGAAGAAGGCAGTGTTAGCTGTCCTGGAGTTGTGCTCAGTCCCAATGATGCATTAGGTGTTTTGCGGTACGCCACAACCGCTAGCAAACCTGTGGCTAGCATGAAGTTCCAGCAAACAATTGTTGGTACAAAACCTGCACCAGCCGCAGCTGTTTACACCTCGAGAGGTCCTTCACCGAGTTATCAAGGCATTTTGAAACCAGACATAATGGCACCCGGGTCACTTGTTTTGGCTTCCTGGATTCCAAATAGTTGGACGGCAACCATTGGGCCAAATTTACGGTTATCCAGTAAATTCAATTTGATTTCTGGGACATCAATGGCTTGCCCTCATGCTTCTGGAGTGGCAGCTCTTCTAAGAGGCGCGCACACCGAATGGAGCCCCGCAGCTATTCGCTCTGCCATGATGACAACTGCAAACCCACTAGACAACACCTTTAATCCCATCAGAGACGATGCTGGAAATTCAGAAAATGCATCTCCTTTGGCCATGGGCGCAGGCGAAATCGATCCTAATCGTGCATTAGACCCAGGTTTGATTTATGATGCCACCCCACAAGACTACGTCAATCTCCTATGCTCCATGAACTACACAATGAACCAAATCTTGGTCATTACCAGATCAAACAACTATTCATGCTCAAAACCTTCCCCTGACCTTAACTATCCATCATTCATTTTTCTCTATGACAACCGGTCAACATCCATGGCCAACCAAACTTTTCAGAGGACAGTAACTAATGTCGGACAAGATGTTGCTACTTATAGGGCCTCGGTCACATCACCAAAGGGATCCACAGCTGTGGTATCGCCAAGTACCTTGATTTTTGGAAAGAAATATGAGAAGCAGAGCTATGGTCTCACCATATGGTACACAAAAGAAGCCTCCCTCAACAATGTCTCGTATGGTTCACTTAATTGGATCGAAGAGAATGGGAAACACACCGTGAGGAGCCCTATTGTGATTTCATCCGCCGTACGTCCTTGGGTTTGAAACTTTGATTCTATCATCTGCTATAATTTAATTTGGCAAATGTAGAATTTCTGGCGAGAAATTAATTTCCCTCTCATCGATTTCGATCCTAGAAAATATTCACCGCAATAATGAATTTCAAAGCTTGTTTGTGTTGTAGTTGTCGGCTTTGAGTCAAATTTGCCTTTCAGTTTGCACTTTGTGGGATTTCATTTCATTTCACACAATATAGATTACGCCATTGAGTTTTAATTTTCATTTCCTTGTAACATTAATATTGGATGAAACTTATATTAAGTCAAACTTTTATTGGGTGAAACTTAATATTAAATTAGGTCAAGCTTAAAGTCCTTCCTAGTACATGTTTTCTTATTCTATAAAATATGATGCAAAAAAGATACTATTCAAGTTTATTTATTAAAATTATGATTACATTCTATCCATCATCTATATTTTTGGAAAAATCAATCTCATTCTATTAGATATTTTTTCAAAAAACAAAAATAATCAAATTTTAGTTGTATATAATTTTTCATATGATTATAATTAATCACCTTAAAACCAACAATTTTGCCAGTAAAAAGAAACCAATTCAATAAATTAGAATTACTGTTGGAGTTGGAGTTTGTCGCGATTTTACATGATGACTTAGAAATACTGTTATTATATTTATGCCATTTCGTGAGCTCTTAGCATCAGGACAATAGCAAATACACATTCGGATCATTGTAACTAATGCAGGCCATGATCGGCGCTATTTTGATTCATGATTTTGTTTCGAGCCGAAAGACATTTTTCGTATAGTAGTAGCGTGTAGGCTATTTGAATTTATGACTTAATGTGGTCACTGCCACGCACATCCCAGTGGCTGAGCAATTGGAACATTCATTATGCAATCAGGTTTTTAATCCTGACACCATGCTAAAGAAATAGGAAAATTCAAATTCAATAGTAGCAGTAGAAGGGTTTGTATTTCAAACGTATTTCTTTTAGTTAAATACATGGAAATTATCATTTGGTTTAATGGTTTTCTGTATACAGTCTTGTGGTATTATAACCTTTTTTTTTTTTCTTTCTTTTGGCCATTTATGATAAAAGTTTCCTCAATCAAATGGCAGCGTCACCCAAGAGTAAGTCTTGTCTTGGAACATCTTGTAATTTTTATTTCAACGTTGAGGTTTTTATGTTTTTTTTTTTTTTCAGTCAACCCCTGTGTTAGATAGCCATTTGTTTCTCAACCGTAAATTTTACAGCAAGCACCCAAATTTCAATATCTTTTTTTTTTCAAGAAACAATTTCAGTTCCTTATTCTAGAAATATATTTTAAAAGCAATTATTTCTAAGAAAATTTCCGATAAATCTTTTGTTAACAGGAAAAGAAAGAAAAAAATTGATAATAATAGAATATAAATAATGAAAATAAAAATTAAATCCTTATTAGGAAAAACCAAGATATTGATTGATGGTTAAAATTGAATAAATCTCTTACGGGACTTGATTGAAAAGTTGATGAGTACAAAAAATTTGAAATTTTTGGTAACAAATTGAAATTTTGCTAAAGAGTTTTGTGTAGATATTCTATTTTGTAATTAAGAACCAAAGTATTTATTTTAAATGTTTCGATTTCAAATTTTGAGAAAATGTGTATAATTTGTTTAAAAAATAGAGAAAAAATTGTTTGTATTATATTGTAACTTATGTTTTAAAAAACATAAATAAATAACAAAGCCCAATTATTAGTAGGTGAGACGCAAGGTTGGTTTCATGTCTCAATCCTCTTTTAGGATAATAATATTGGCCTTTATTTCAACTAAAAGAGAGAAAATTAATGCAAAGTCAAGACCAAATTTTCTTAAAGATTGTTAATTCCTAAGACAATTTACCAAAAAGAGTAAATGGGATCAAATCAATTTGGTTATTTAATCTTAACTCAATCTTTACTTCTTAGAGAGATAAAAAGATAAATAATAACAAATATAAAAACAAAAAGAATAAACTATAGAAATAAAAGAAAGATAAGAAAAATTAAACATTAAAATTTATAGAAATTCAATTATTATCTTAACATATGTTTTCTTCAAAAGTTCATTATTTTAAGAGCTTTCAATCCTTTATCATAATCTTCCTCTTTGGATAAAGATCAAAATCCTAATAATTTTGCTTATTAATTTAGTATTAGGCTTACCAATAACTTTATTTATTGATTTGGTATCAAATTCACTAAACGTTACGATTGGTAATCTAGTGCTAAGCTCACCAATCATTTACTTATTGATCTAATGTAAACTCAGTTTTACAAGATTTAGGTCACTTGACTTTTATACAAAACTTTCTTACACAATCAAAATATTTGTCTCTTTAAAACATTACATCTTCTTTCTTTATTTTGATTTATCAAAGCATGCTTTTTTTTTTTTAACTCAAAACATTCAAGACAAACCTTGGTCACAAACATTCAATATATAGATATTTAAGTCCTACTAGCAATTATGATTGAGGATATTTTATCATGTAAAGAATAAATCACAATTTGTACTAGATTTATAATGTCTCTTTATAAGGCATTAATTAACTACTAGATAGCTCAATACACTCATCCAATCTCTATAGAATATTTAACCTTTTGAACTTTTATCACATTAGTTGATCACCTAGTCTAGTTAATCGATTCAAAGTTTCTAGAACTTTTCAACTTTTTATATTTTTATCACATCATTGATAAATTTGTCTAATTAATTGATTTAAACTTTCTATCCAAAATTAGCTTATAAATTAAACACACTTCTAGTCATCTAATTAATCATAGTGACAAGTTTAATTGACTAGTCCAATTTTTTGTAACTTTTTTACTTTCCATCTCTTATGTTTATGTTATCTGGTCAATAAATTTGGTCGACAACCAAATCTATTTGACAAACTCAAATTTTTTTAAAACTTTTCAATTTCTTTAATTCTTTCCTTGGTTCTTGATTTCTTTCTTTATATATATATATATTTTTTTTTGCATAATTTCTTTCAATCTCATTCTAAAACATTTTCTTTCTTTTATAATTTTCAAATTCTTTTTCATGTTCTTATTTAAATTCAAATTTCTTTTAATTATTTTTAACTTTGTAGCTTGTACTCCCTTCAATAAATTAGTCATAACTCTCTTCACAAAACCTCTAATCATATTATGTTTTTTATATGGGAAAATAGATTAAAATATCTTTCTAACAATTTGAGTTCCATCAATTGTTATGCTTTAGTTGTTTGTGGCATTTTCTGGAAGTTAACTAATGTGATTTGTCATGAAGATTTTAACATGTTTTAGTATCTTAGTTATATTTTCCTCTACACATCTTCAATTAATACATTGTTTGTGGCATTAGAAACTTAACAAGTTTGGCTTTCCAAATAGCTATAGTTCATCATATAATTCATCTCAAATTGAATATAATAGCTTATGGAAAATGACTAATAGTAGGCTCACTTCTCTTCTTATATTTGTTTTGCATCTTTTCATACTAATGTGTTTGTATGATTTAACCTTTCTACTTTTTACACTTAAATGTATATATTAGTAACACTAAATGTTTTATTCATATTAAAACACAATATGAAACCTTAAGATTATAACAATCTCCCTTTTTTATAATGATAAAATTTTGATGCAAAAAAAAATATAACCAAATATAAAGCAATAACACATTAACACACTTTTCTCCCTTTTTGTCATAATAAAAAAGTGTCTTGAACAAAAGGGTATCACAATTCTCTCTCTTAATGCATTAAAAAACTTTTTTCCTTTTATCATGCAAGTATTAAGCTATCAAGGTACATGTACCACAAAAGTAAAGAAACTTAAAGGTATATGTATAAAATGCTTATCTCTAATAAATATGCAAATATGAAACCTTTAGAGAATTCTTTTGTTATTATTAAAGAGCTTTACAATTAAATGATGTTATACATAAACATCTAATAATATGTTTTTGGAAAGTCTCCCTAGCACACTTCCATTCTTCTTAGCAATCTTTGAATCATGTGATTGGTGTTGACCTCCTTTAATACATGGACTTATTTCTATCAAAAAATGTTATTACATATTTGCATTCTTCATGTTCTTATTCCATTAATGTGTCATTCAAGCTTGTGTTCTTTACTTTTATGTTCACATATATGAAGTATAACAAATCAAGTTCCATTATAATCTAAAGTAGTTATTGATATCCTTTGATTCCTTATAGTAAGTTAATTGTAAAGGTCTCCTTAAAAAGAATTTCTTGTACTTACACAAAATAAAATCAGCTCTTAGTATTTAAGTTACCTAGATCTAAAAGGTTAGGAAATATTATCAATTATTCATAATAGCTCTCCCTTAATCATACAAATCATGCAAGATAATATATAACGTACCTAATAACAATTATATATGATCATAAAGATATAACAACTCAAATAAATATACAGCATATGTATATACATGATAACTTGGATACAATGAATACATCATACAGTCGAATACATGTTGTAAGTATAATAAATGATCGTGCCTTTAAAGAATCAAACAATTATGGAAATTAAGGCATATAAAAAATAAAGCATGTATAAAAGAATTAATATATATCACAACATAAAACATATTTCAAATAATTAATCATTATAATGAAATGAATTGATTAAAGCATAAGATGAAGATATGAGTTATTGAAAGAGTTTAAGTATTTCATTTATTATTGTTATTATTATCCAATTAGTTAACTAATGTTTAATATCTTTTACTTAGTTGATGATAATAGTCCTTTTCTCTTACAAAATAATTTAAATGATAGATTTTTATACTTAAACTTGCTCAATTCCTTAAGGGTTAGCATTGAAGCCTTTAGCACTTATATAAAAATATCTTATACTTTTAAAATTTCACCTTAAATTGCAAGAATATAATTTCTAACATTATATTTATACATATAAGTATCATATTTATCATATGAATAATCATGCCATCAATCATAAGACTAATTTCAGTCACCAAATTATTTTACTTGTGATAAGACAAAGATATTTCTAGGTCACAGCCAAATCCACAAACAAGCTCAAATAAGTTAAGTATTTTCATTATGAAAACCTTTCCTAACATTTTATTACTTTTTTCACAAAAGTACATAAAAGAAATATAATTTCACACTCTTTCCCTTAAGTATTACACCTTACACTCTGCTTAGTTTTGTTATGAGCTCTTGGTTACCCACTTTACAAGTATTTATAGGTTATAAGTTGTAATAATTGATACCTCAACTATATAAGGACTTGCATGAGTTGGTTGCAAACCTAATTATACCTAAGTGGGTTTCCCCATTTACTTAAGCACTTCTTAAGTTTTTAATTGGAACTTTTCAATACCTTATTATAATTAAAGGTAATTGCTATTGCATTATGATTTGCTCTAGCATACTTGAGTAATAGCCCAAGTTCTCCTATTTATAAGGAATTTATGCCATCACTTTCTTGAGGCAACCTTTTAACTTGACTGTCGCATCTTCCACCAAAAAGTTAATTCCATATTTTGAAGGAACATAATTCATATTCTCTTTATTTTTGTACTGCTTAATGCAGACATTAATTTGCTTTGCACTCTAAGCCTTCGACTTGTTCAGCCTATTGCCTTGCTACACATCTAGCTCCTACACACATGTTACACGTTGTAGCTCAAACCCTAGCTTATGTGCTAAGTAAGTTTGATTGTGTCCTATAACCCACGAAATAATATGATCATAGGTGTTATTCTCCACTAAAATGTGGATGCGTGTATTAGTAGCAATGTGACAAGCAAACTAGAATTTTATCTAAATTAATATATTGACATGCTCTCCTTAAGAGAAGGAGAACATAAACAGCCAAAGAGAGTGGCTAATCAAGGCCTCAATTAGATATCAAACTTTACTCCAACATAATTGCATGTTTTTATCAACAAAGTATGTGAGTACTCGTAAAAATGAAGATCTCCATTACATATGATTAGCTTGATAATCAAATCATGCATATCCCTAAAATAGTAGGGATTGTAACTATTAAGCCTATATATACCTATATAATGACAATTAAGTTTCCATAAAAAAATTATTGGGAGAAATACTAATATGACGTCATTGGCAAATCTTTTGTATTTTTGAGAAAGATAATAAAGATTAAAAAGTAATTCTTATAAGTGTGGTAATGTTTTATGTGCACATAATTAATTAAAATTAAGTGTGATTAGTACTATTATAAGATTAAAAAAATGAATTAAAATTTAACCATGTGATGACCTACCTAATTTTAAATAATTTTATCAATTTAAAGGTATAATGTTTGCATTAAGTATAATGTTATATTCAAAATCTTCATATTATTAATTGACATGACAATTAAGGTTAGCATGTCATCAATACGTGAAACGTATGTAATTAGTCATTGATTATCTCAAGATATCGTGAGTACAACCAATCTTACCTTCCAACGTTAGCACCCAGGGGTTAACCATTCCAAGATTGTTTGCCTTGGTCCACTTTTCAATTTCTGCACACTTTTCAACTCCTGAGCCGACCAATCGACCTGTCGGTTTGTCATTTCCCCAGAACTGAGGCCAATCACGATTCTTTATTGATCACATTTTTATGGTCTCCATTAAGAGTACTACTCATTTCCCAATAAGTATTAAAAGAAAAAATCGTAGCCTTCACGGGAAACTTCTATAGTCTCCGTTAATCAATTCTATTTTTATGACGTGGATCATTAATTGAAAATTTGCTGTCACCCAAAACTCCAGTCCCACATTTTCATTTCCGTCATATAGTCTTCGTCGTATAAAAAAAATATTCTCTTCCATAATTACATTCTTTGAATAATAAAGTTAAATAGAGAAATTAATTAAGTTGAAGGACTTCTATGTCATATAATTTAATAACATGCTTGACTGTTCTTCTAACATCCCTAAATTACAATTTATATATTTTAATTTTTGTAAAACTTTACTTAAATTCTATGGTATATATTTATAATTCTAATTTATACTTTAATTATTCCTCAGTATTATTTGTTGTCACGATATCGTCTATAGATAGGCATGTACCATAAAATATTGTCCTGAATATATTATGTCAATTCATTCATAATTATGACGAACGAAAAAGGAGTTGGAGTCAATTCTTGGTGCAGATGAGCTGTGATTAAAAACCTCGTTGTCTCACCCCCCTTTGAAGGGCATTAAGTACTGTACAAGTCCGGGTTCCTTTAGCTGGGGTTAGGCTTATTTTTGTTGTTTTAAGTGAAATAATAGGGTTGGCCTTCATCCAAGTCAGTATCGTTGTAAATAAAAATATTGGCACATGGTGTGGCCCCTCCAATCTGTGGCACTTTGTCTTGGTCATACTCGAACCAATCTGATAAATAATTATATTCTGGTGAACTTAGTTAACTTGCCTTTTAACCAGCTAGAAGCGTCGACATATACTTCGCAAAATATTTTTTGAAAGTATGATGGTAATAAATTGAAGGGATGATGGCTGCCAAAAGTCCGAAGGCAAGGCTGCCGTCCATAAACAGATTTCTAACATGATATCTCCATCACCCTAGCTGGCAAATAGTGATTTCCACAAAATTTTAATTGGATTCAACTCGGTGGTGGAGAATCACTTTCAACAATACATATCTTGCTAGTGACCCTGACAGCAAATATATGGTAATAAAAGGGAGAACTGTCAAGAACAACACCGTGGGCATAAAATTCAATCGTGGAGGGGCCCATCAGTATATACCAAAACCAAAATGGCAGAAAGTATAACAAAGCAAGTTGGAAGAAAAGAAAATAAATTTTATGTCATCACATACTCTGAGATTCCTCCCCCAAACTCAATTGAATTCTCTATATAAGTACATACAAGCGATTCCAGTCCACTTACCCTCCTCGCATCCATGGCATCTCGTTGCATTTTGCCCTTCTATGGATGGCTTTTTTTTATTATCATCGTCTCAAGCCTCGTCCCCACTTTATCACAACCCGACAATTACATTGTTCACATGGACTTATCGGCCATGCCCAAACCCTTCTCTAGGAAGCACGACTGGTACTTGTATACCCTTACTAATATCTCAGATGTCTCTGCAAGCAGCTCCACCGGTGAAATTACCACCACCACATCCACTGCCTCTCTTAAGCTTTTGTATAGCTATAATTATGTTATCAACGGGTTTAGTGCCAGTCTGACTCCTTCTGAGCTTGAAGCTTTAAAAGAGTCCCCAGGTTACCTTTCTTCCCACAAAGATTCTCCTGTTAAGTATGACACTACTCATTCAACAAAATTTATTGGCCTTACTTCTGATTCGGGAGCATGGAAGGTGTCCAATTATGGTGAGGATGTAATTATCGGATTGGTGGATTCGGGTGTCTGGCCAGAAAGTGAGAGCTACAGTGACTATGGAATGCCTGAAATACCAAAAAGATGGAATGGAGCATGTGAAATTGGCACCCAATTCAATTACTCAATGTGCAACAAGAAGCTGATAGGTGCTCGCTTCTTCAACAAAGGTCTGGTTGCCAAGAATCCTAACATCACCGTATCTGTGAATTCCACCCGTGACACAGACGGACACGGGACCCACACCTCAAGCACCGCGGCAGGAAATTTTGTGGAAGGTGCATCATGCTTCGGCTACGCAACAGGAACTGCTAGCGGAGTAGCTCCACGGGCCCACGTAGCCATGTACAAGGCTCTATGGGATGAAGGTTCTCAGACTTCTGATGTAATTGCTGCAATTGATCAAGCTATCATGGATGGTGTTGATGTATTGTCCATGTCTTTCGGTTTAGATGACGTTCCTTTGTATGATGATCCCGTTGCCTTGGCCACATTTGCAGCCGTAGAGAAAAATATCATTGTGTCCACGTCTGCAGGAAATGAAGGGCCTTATTTCGCTAGTTTACACAATGGCACACCTTGGATTCTGACTGTTGCTGCTGGTACCATGGACCGTAAATTGGGAGCGGTTTTGACTCTCGGAAATGGAGCCTCATTTAGTGGCACGTCTCTCTATTTGGGGAACTTTTCCAAAAATGAAGTCCTAATCTCCTTCGTTGGTGAATGTCTCAGTTTGAAGGAATTGAAGAAAGTTGGGCCAAAAATCGTGGTCTGTGTGGACAAGAACGGCTCCTTAAGTGATCAGATTGATAATGCTCGTAATGCAAATGTAACCGGAGGTGTCTTCATAACAAATAATTCCGACATCACACTCTTGCTCCAAACCTCATTTCCGGCGGTATTTGTAAGTCCAGAGTATGGTGAAACCATCGAAGGTTACATCAAGGACAACACCAACCCAAAGGCAAGAATCGTATTTCGACAGACATATCTAGGAATCAAAGGAGCTCCAAGTGTTGCCGGCTACAGCTCTAGAGGGCCATCACAAAGTTGTCCATTTATCATGAAGCCCGACATCATGGCTCCTGGAGATGTAATTTTAGCTGCATGGCCTCCAAATATAGCTGTGTCACGTATTCATTCCCATTCACTATTCACTAACTTCAATCTCTTGTCCGGGACATCCATGTCCTGTCCACATGCAGCGGGGGTGGCTGCTCTGTTGAGGAAGGCACACCCTGATTGGAGCCCTGCGGCTATCCGATCCGCCATGATGACCACTGCTGATACAATTGATAACACTCGTGGACCTATCCAAGACATTGGTAATGATAACCAACCAGCCTCCCCTTTAGCCATGGGAGCTGGCCATATCAATCCAAATAAGGCACTAGACCCTGGGCTCATTTATGACTTAAATTCTTCTGATTACGTGAGACTCCTGTGCGCATTGAACTTCACTGCAAAGCAAATCCAAACAATTACAAGGTCACCTTCGAATGATTGTAGCAGCCCATCCTTGGACCTTAATTACCCTTCTTTTATCGTGTTTTTCAATAGGAATGACTCAATCATTAAGCAAGAATTTCAGAGGACGCTCACTAATGTTGGCATGGGTGCATCGACTTACGGTGTAAAGTTAACAGGTTTGAAGGGGCTAAAAGTCTCTGTCACGCCGAAAAAGTTGGAGTTCAAAGCAAAGAACGAAAAGTTGACTTACATGCTAATCGTAGAAGGATCAGTACCCCAGCTGAGAAGAAGGGTAGCTTTTGGTTATATCAGTTGGGTTGATTCTGGGGGCAAATATTCCGTCAATAGTCCAATAGTAGTGACAAACTTGCGCATACGTTCAATGTAATTTTGGAAGGATTTGGTACAAGTTAACCAATGGATCCATTGTTAAATAAGATTACTATCATATATCCTCCAGAAAAAAAGGATTAGTTTTTCACTGACTAAATGTTGGCTTGTGAAATTTTAGATTTCTGCAGTGTTTTGTGACTTTGTTGTTGATTTTAATTTCGCGTGAATAAATAAAAGGAACCAGAAGAGGACGACCATTCAAATTGTACCACAAGCACAAAAACTCTTACCTGATGAACAAGCATCAAGTTGTTTCTTAATTTCACGTAGCTGTCCCACTTTCTTTTGCTGATGGCTGGTCATTTCATGTACGTAATGTTGTTAGTATGAACAGCTCATGTATGGATAGGCAAGATTGTTAAAAAAAAAAATTGTTTGGATAAGCGAGGATATGTTTTAGGTTAGGTTGTGTCGGTCACAGTAACCTATCCGGCTGATTTACGTTCTTTCTATTCGTACTGCAAAGCTTAAGATACTAATTTTTATTGCCCAGCATAAACCATAATATAAACTTTTTTTTTCTCTTTTTTCTACAGGAGAGATTGAGTTTACATCCAACTTCTCTCGCCAGTCTCCTTTCATTAGGCTAAAGTTTGATTACCATAACATTGATTCATAATAATCTGTTGGAAATTCATGCTGATACGATGCAGTATATTTAGTAATCAACATATGCTCGATCATGTTGCACCTTGGATAAAAACCAGGATAAGTTTTTTTTTTCGGGGTTTTTTTTTTTTTTGGGGGGGGGGGGGGGGGCGGCGCTACGGGGAGGTGGGCAACCTGGGAAAGCAAGCTAATTCTCTTACTGGTCTGAATAAAAATAAATAAGTAAATAAATGACCTCCTTTCCTATTCTTTGTCAATGGACAGGATCACTTGCCACTCATAAATGCAAAAGATGCTGCGGTTGGCTTGTGCATTCAAAGTATACATAATGTAGCTGTCTTATTATAAAGACAGAAAGCTTAAATTGGCCTTATGTTTTGCTGTTTTTTAATTTTTATTAGTAATATTTTTTATCAATAATTTTGGTCTTTTTTATTAGTTTGTCGTTAATGTTGCTGCGATAAATTAATGAAAAATGACAAAAATAATTAATTAAAAAATATCATGATCAAATTTAATTAAAAAAAACATTACAATTAAAAATTAAAAAACGACGAAACATAGAAAGCCAGATTAAGCAATTTTTTTGCGTACTATAAAACATCGAAAGTGATTGCTATTTGGCTCTGTGCCATTTCCGTGAGAGGGCAACCAACCACCTAAAAAGCACATATTTTGATGCCTTTGCCCGTGATTGGTGAACGCCACGCCAAAATGCTTTCACAGGGCCCGTGAGGAGGGGACTCACATGCATATGAAAATGGTGTAACATAGAAGGAAACAGGCGAAAAGAGAAACCATACTTTTCGAGGAACATGGCTGAATTATTGTCTACAAATACGACCAAAAATGGTATGTGAGAACTGACAACAACAGCACAACGTTCCTTAATTTAATTTGTCTGAAGTAAAATTTTCTACCGAAGAAGAAGAAATATGCAGCCTAGCCAATTCAATTTATTTGGAAATCAATGGTAGTAGCAACTGTCTTAATTGCATTCTTCTGTTGTCTCATTGGTCATGATGGCCATTGTCATTTTCAATCAGACTCATCTTTGTTTATACAAGAATTTAGTCTGTTTTATTCATCTTGCATGTGTTGATCAGGGAAAAAAGTGATTTTTATCTCTCCTCTTCAACTACCCACTGTAACGCAAACTTGAACGTCGGGAAAAAAGAAAAAAAAATGAAAAAGGTCACGAGTGCGTGTTTCATGCTTTTGAGCTTTAAATTTGTTGGAGTTTAACGCGTGTTTATTCGGTGGACCTCAGTTTAATCTTTTTTTAACTAGAAGGTCTGTTGCAAATTGAAGGACTTGGGCTGTAAGTTTATATTTGTTGGATAAAAATAGGACTGTTTTAAAAATTAAAAGTAAATTATTTTAATTTATATATTTAATATTAATCTTAATTTTTTTTATTTATGTGAATTTTTTACTAAATAAAATGAAACACTAGTAATAATATATACAATATGATTTTTAATAGAATAATAATTTTTTAACAAAATTACATATAAAAAAAGTGACTGACATTTGATATTTATAAACTTTTAATCAATAATTACTTTGGTTTATCAGTTAAAAATAATCTTTAAGTTATAATTTAAAAGTCGTGGTTTCAAATTCCACCAAATACTATTTTCATCTAGTTTATTAATTAGTAAACATAATAAATAATTATTTGGAGTAGTTAGACTAATCATTGTGTGATTTTATAATCAAAGATCAAATCCTAAGATACACAACTTTTCATTTATTCTCTTTTTTATTTTAAAAATCTAAAATTTTTTATCTATCTTTAAATATAAAGAATATAATGGATACTTAACAATTATGATAGTTATTTGTATATATAAATGTGTCATACATATTAAAATTTTATATAGTGAAAAGTACATTATAATAAATTTGAATCTATTTTCAAAATATAAAGAATATATTAGATATTTAGCAATTATAATGGTCATTTGCATAAATAAAGGTGGTATACACATTGAACTTTTATATTGCGAAAAGTACATTATAACAAATTTAAATAATATAGTAAATAAGTTTTTAACCAATTATTCTTATTTATAAGTTATAAAATTATTCACACAAATTATTATACACCATTATACCTTTTTTTAAAAAATAATTAACACATTAAATGTCATTATACCTATATCCTTTTCATGAATGTTTTTAAGTCAAGTCCTTTAACCTGTTGGAATGACCTAAACACTCCACGTTCAAATAGGTAGATTGGGGCCTCTGCTATAAAGCACCATTTCAAGTTTGTCAAGAGTCTTATAGACTCATCCTCCTAATTTACTACAAGAATTAAGTACTATATAACTTTGGGATGAAAATAAAATTAATTAAGTACTTCAATCACATTAATAATGTACTTTAACATATTGAACTCAAGACTTAACATTATATCAAGCATTGAGTTGAGTTTCCATCATAAGTGATTTGTGTTCACGGGCTTGAAACCCATCCTTCTTGATGTCTTATTTACCATATCTTTTGTTAATCCTTTTATCAAAAGATCAACCATATTTTGACTTAATCTTACAAAATCAATTATGATTACTCCATTTGAATCAAGTATCTCACATAACTGTATCTTAGTCTAATATATGTATACTCATCATTATATACTTAATTATATATATATTTGCTAAAGTTGCAATACTGTCATAATGTATATAAATAGGTATTATTGCGTTTTTGCATAAATGAATCTCTTAAAGCAAATTCCTTAATCATTCTACTTCTTTACTCAATGAAACTAATGCTCCAAATTCTACAACCATTATAAAATTTACTATACAAGTTTTTCTTATAACCCTAAGAAATTACCCTCCCACCAAGCATAAAGATTCATCCATTAGTAAAAATATGATCCTCTTTATTAGTGATCCAATTAACATTTAAGTATCTTTTTAAAATAAAAAGGTAACAGGTATAACTTATGTCATAATTCTTTATTTTCTTTAGATATTTTAAGATTTTATTTACTTAATGTCAATGTATATCACTTGGATTACTTGTGTGTTTACTCATTTTACCAAGTACATAAGTTATATCTAACCTTATGCATGTCATTATGTATATTAAACATCTTATTACCTTGGCATATTCCAATTGAAATACTGAACTTTTAATATTTTAGGTAAAATTTATGTTAGGATCAAATAAGTAAAAGATAGAATATAATTTAAATAATTAAACTTACTGAGAATTTTTTCAATGTAATGTGATTGAAAAAACATTATGTTCTTTTGATCTTATAAGATTTTAATTTTAACGATGACATTTGCCTCACCTATACCTTTCATATTAAAGTTACTTCACGAAAACATTTTGGTAACTTCAACTTATTCTAAGTTAGTCCTAAAAATTAATATGTCATCTACATATAAACAAATAATGATACCTTTTTATTCTTCAAACTTGTTATAAACACATTTTTTCTAATTTATTAATCTTAAATCCATTCACAAGTACCACTTAATCAAATTTTTAATATCATTGCTTAAGTAATTATTTTTGTCCATATAAGAAATTAAATAATTTACACACCTTTTTCTTTTGACCAAACATAACAAATCCCTCAAGTTACACCATTTACACTTTTTCTAATTCACTATTCAAGAATGTCATTTTTACATCTATTTGATAAATTAATGGGGTATGAATTAAGGCAAGTGTAATGAACAACCTAATTGAGATAATTCTAGCCACCATTAAGTATATATCAAAACATTTGACACCATACTTTTAAGTAAAGTTTTTTGCAACTAATTTAACTTTTAAACTTTTCAATGCTTCCATCAACCGTCCTTTTCTTTGTGAAAATCCATTTACACCCAATTGATTTTGTACCAACTGGGAGGTTTAATAATTTACAAGCTTTATTACTCATAATTAAAAGTCATTTCAACATTTATTACTTCCTTCCAAAACATAACACCTTGCAATTTCATTGCTTCATTAAATGTCTTAAGCTCATCTTCAATATTGAAAAAATATGAAATTTAATTACTCATTGATTCCTTTATTCCTTCTCTTAAGAATATAAAGCGATTAAAACCAAAAGACTTTGCTTTCCTTGCTCTTTCACTCCTACAAAGTTTAATGATTTCATCATCTTCATTTTCTTTTGCCAATACATCATTTTCCTTATCAAGAGTTTACTTCTATACTAAAATTTTAAGAATATAGATGAACTTATTTTCATCGAAAATAGCATCCCTCGATTCTATGATCTTGTTAACAAATATAAAATTGTTAAGTTTTATGACTATGAATTAATAACCTTGCTATTATAAGTATATCCTAAAAAGATGCACTTAATTCTCTTTTCACCCAATTTTTTTCTTTTAGGTTCAAGAATTCTAACAATTACTTTATAATCCCAAACTCTTAAGTAATTAAAATTTGATTTTCTTTTATTCTAAAACTCATATAGGGTTGTTTTATTCCTTTTATTGGAACTCTATTCAAAGTATGACATATTATAATTAATGTCTCACTCCAAAATCCATGGTTTAAGCTTAAAATTGACAACATAACATTAACCATTTCCATTAACATTTGATTTTCATGTTTAACAACACAATTCTGTTATGGTATACAAAAAGCAATTGTTTACTAAATGATTCTTATAGACTCAAAGAATCCAATATGATAATATTCTCCCTTTCTATCAAATCATAAGCATTTAATAACAATTCAAATTGTAACTTAACTTTAGATTTATAGATTTTAAATTTTTCAATGTTGTTCTTACAACGTTGTATAGGTTGTAATTGTTGTCAACTAAGTTTAAGTGTGCAAGAAAGTAAAGTCATATGAAAAAGTAAGAAGATAAATCCACATGAAAGAGTAAGAATATAAATTTGCATAGAAGGGTAAAAAAGTAAATCCGTTGCGTAAGTGTAAGAACATAAATCTGCCACATAAGCCCTATTAGGGTTTCATGGAAGAGATATATAAAAACCTTGGAAGACAAAAATAGGAAAAAGGTCAACACAATTGAATACACGACAAAAAGAAGAGGAGTTTGCAATATTGAAGATTCAGTAAAACCTAAACAACCGACTAACTAAAAAAAATACCAAACCATACACAGAAGAATACCACCTATAAAAGAAAAGAGTAGTTATAGTGAACAGTTTCGTCGGAATTGAACAGTATTGTCAGAATTGAACAGTGTCGTCAGAAATTAAACAATGTTGTCATAAATTAAATAGTGTATTCGACAGGGCAAAACCTAGAGAAAGAAACTATCAAACACTTGGAAAAAAGAGAAAACGGTAGCCGTCGACAAAAAGGAGAGAGACGGTCGATGGTCAGGCTGAACGAAGAACAAAGGTGGACGACCAAAACAATTGAGTAGCCGTCGACGAGAAGAAGAAGAAAACGCAACCATCGACGATCGGAAAATCGAGCAAAAACGGTAAATACGTTGAGAGAGAAGGAGGCTGCTGAAAAGGGGTTGAACGTTGAAAATAAGACAACCAAAAGGTAGCTGAGGAAGGTGATGAGAGAGTGAAAAACCAGACCATCAAAGTGAAAAACCAGACCATCAAAGTGAAAAACCCGACACGGCTCGACAGCCGAAGGTGGGTGGACGATAAAGACTTATACGGCCAAATTAGGAAGAGAGAGAAACTCGACGGTGAATGGAAAAGTGAAATCTAGTAAGAGAGAAAAAATCTGACAGGATGGTAAGAGAAATCCAACAATAAGAGAAAGAAATCCGACAAGAAAAGAGAGAATCTAGCTAGACAGCAAGAGAGAGAAAAATGGACAGGTAAGCCGTGAGACAGTGAGATTGTGAGATAAGGAGATGGGTGAAACCATATGACGGTAAAAGTAGGAATTGTGTGAAATAACATAGAGAAGAAATTCAGTGAAGCACGTAAAAAATTCAACATATTTCCAGATTTCTTTAAGAGATGTTAGAAAGCGTTGTGGTGAACTTCTAAGCGGCAGTGGAGCAGCCTTTCAATTCAACAGAGGCAAGACAAGTTAGAAGAAGGGTAGACACAGTAAGTGACACTCTTTGTATTGTACTTCCTTAGTAATTGCAATAGTAAAAGAAGCAAAGAATTAAAGACATCCATTGTAACATGTATTTACAAGTATAGTGGATAGTCTCGGTAGAGGGAGTGTCTCTACCACCGTGGAAGTACATCATGTTGACGGAATCATGTAAATCTCGTATGTCCTTAATTTGCTTTATATTCTGTATTTTGAATTGAGTTGTGAACGCAACTAAAGTATCAGCCAACCCATAACCTAAAGAAAACCTAAATAAGAACATCCGAATTATCTATTAGGCAAAGTGTTTGAAAGGTGACTTTGGGGATTATTGTAATTAGTAGGTAGCGATAGATCCACTTTAGTCGAATCTAAGAAAGAGTTTGCTTTTAAGAAGAGATTGAAGTTGTTCACTTACCTACAAATTACGAATTATGGTAATACTGATTCATCCCTCCTCTCAGTATCACCAACTAGTAGATCTTAGGGAAAAGTCAAGCACTTCATTCAAGCACTTCATTTTTAGTATGCAATAATAAACATGATAGAATCTAAAGTAATCATTAATAAATGTCACAAAATATTTTTTTTCTTTTAGTGGTGAGGTGTTATGCAAATCACATAAATCACTATAAATTAATTCTAATATACCTGAAGATCTTTAAATACTTAAAAATGCACTTTTCATTATTTTTGTTAACATTAGATATATCAAAATATGACATTAATTCTAATTTAACCATGTCTTGTAATTTTTGAAATTTATATCACCTAATCTATTATACTATAAAGAAGAATACTCAACAATATAAGTAAAATTATTATTATTATTATTTACATTAATATTGAGTTTAAACATTTTATCATAAAGGTAACTTTTTCCCATAAGTACACTTCCTTATGAGAGGACAAAGTTATTAGTTTCAAATACAAGTTCAAACTTATATTTGTTTAAGAGACCACTTGAAACTAGATTTTTCCTAACTTTCAAAACATAAAATACATTTGCAAGAGTAATCCTAAAAGTGAATTGCAATTCTACTTCCTCAATTCCCATAACAAGAATTATAGTAGAATTGTCTATGTATATAACAATACTATTAATTATTGGTTTTAATTTCTTGAAAAGACTTTTGTTTTTGTAAACATGTCGAGTAATGCCAGAATAAACCCACCAAGCATTGTTGTCTTCCACTAAGTTAATCTATATGATCATAATAACCATTTTTCATTTGTTCTTCTAATAAAATTTTACATTTCTTTTTTTTTTAAAAAAAGTCAATACTTAAATTTATAGTGTTATTTCTTTTGACAAAAATGACATTTGTTATTTTTTGTCATCATTAGATTAACTCTTCCTCATATTAAAGAATTTGCTTAATTATTTATCCTTAACTACATACATATTTGAAATATGAGAAACTTGCTCTTTATTTTCTTCTTCCATGCAAAAATCTTCTTTTACACAAAGATAATTAACAAGATTTTTAAAATAAATACCTTATACTTTATACTTTAGTCTTCTCTTAAAATTTTTTCATAAAGAAAGCAATTTGTCTATTATTGAACTCACAATTATGGTTTCATCCATAATTATCTTTTATTATATAAAATGATTAAGTGTTTTCTTAATATTAATAAATTGTTTCATAACTGGTCTACTATCAGTCATTTTATGATTATTGAATTTAAAGATAAGAAATTTCTTACTTGTTGCATCCTTTTGCATATATTTTGTCTTTAATATTTCTCATAATTTCTTTATAGTTTGAAAATTGAAGTAAACATCAAATAATGAGTCACTCATTACATTTAGGATATGTCCTATGCATATTTCATCATTTATCTCTTATTTTTGTCTCTTCCTAGTATTGATAATAATTTCATTTTCTGTCTATACTGATCTTATAGTATTCAAAACATAAGTCATTTGTAATAACACTAACAAAAAGTAAACTCTTTTTTGCTAGTGTATGAAGTTTCTTCCATTGAACCTTTCTAATTTTAAAAAGTTAATAACCAACTCTTTTAATGTTCTAGTCATAATATAAGAAAAGTTTTACCTTAAGAATGTTGGATCAAATAATAGGGTTATACTAGAAATTGAAAGTAAATTGCATCATGTAATGTATTCAATGTTATTCTCTTTAAGGTAAAATTCACCCTCACTAATATATAACAAACATTTATGTGAATTCTCTCATAAGATAAAATGAAGTACACTTAATTACAGGTTGTACTATTAGAATTAAGATCTTAAAAAATGGTTTACTTTCAAAAATATTTTCAAAATTGTTTATAATATTTTTGCATTAATAATATAAATAATAGAATACTTAATAAATTAATAGAAATTTTAAGAGAAAAAAAAGAAAAAATTACATATGAGAAAAAGTGATAGAACTTTGGTATTTATAAAAATGACAATGACTTTTAATCAATAGTTACCTCGGTCCAACATTTAAAAACACAACCATTAAATGAAAGGTTATAAGGATGCAACTTTTCTCTTTTTTCTATCATTTATTATGAACAACATATAAGACAAATACTTAATAACTTTTACTCTTTAGTCTAGTGGTCATAACTTTTAAATTATTACTTAAAGGTCATGAGTTCAAAACATGTATTAACCAGTAGACATAATAAATAACTATTTGAGGTAATTAAACCAATAGTTATATGGTTTTATAACCATATATGATTCTTGTAGTTTTCCTTAAGATTGTTAGACCAAAAATAAGGATATATTAAAAATTGAAAGTAAATTACTTAAAGTTATGTATCTAATGTTACTCTTTTTAAGGTAAAATTCGTTCTTACTAATATACAACAAAGGTTTATGTGAATTCTCTCTCAAGATAAAATGAATTACATTAACAACAGGTTGCACTATTAAAATCAAACCCTTAAAAAGATGATGTACTTTTAGAATTGTTCTTAAAATTGTATATAATAGTTCTACAACAATAATATGAGCAATTAAATCCTTAATGGAATAATGAAAATTTCAAGAAAAGAAAAGAGAAAAAAATTATGTATAAAAAAAGGTAGCGGGACCTTTGGTTTTTATAAAAGTAATAGTGACTTTTAGTTAATAATTAACTTAGTTTAATGGTTAAAAATATGACTATTAAATAAATGGTTATGAGTTTGAATCTTATATGTCGTTATGATTATTAATTAAAAGTTACCACCATTTATATAAATATCAAAGATTGACCAAATTTGCCACTCACTTCTATAAATATTAAAAGATCCTATTGTTTATATTATTATAATTTTGAAAGCATACTATCTTTTTAAGGGCTTGTATCAATAGTGCAACTTCTAGTAAAAGCAAAATTTGCTTTAAAAAGAATGATATTGAATACACAGATTGAATCAATTTACTTTCAATTTTCAATATAACCTTATTTTTTATATGCTTTAGAATTCATTATATTCTTTAGAAATTATATGATTTGCAAAATAAAAAAGAGAAAAAAAATGAAAAGTTATGCTTCTTAGATCATGTATGATTGCAAAACCATATAACTGTTAATTTAACTATTTCAAACAATTATTTATTTTATCTTGTGGTTAATAATTATAATCTAAATAAATAACTAAAAATATTATTCTTTGAGTTTCAAACTCATGATAACTCAAAAGGTTATAACTACTAAACCAAAAAGTAATTATATGTCGTCTTACAATAAATGACAAAAAAAAAAGAAAAATTGCATCCCATAAAATTCAAACTCATGACCATTCATCTAATGGTTGTGTTTTTATCCATTAAACCAAAATAACTATTAATTAAAAATTATTATCATTTTTATAAATACCAAAAGTCCACCACTTTTTCTCATATGTAATTTTGTCTCTTTTCTTCACTTAAAATTTTCATTATTCTATTAATAATTTTATTGTTTATATTATTGATGAAAAAATATTATAAATAATTTTTAAAATAATTTTGAAAGTATACCATCTTTTTGAGAGTTTGATTGTAATAATACAACTTGTAGTTAAATATACTTCATTTTATCTTATAAATTTTTTTTCATAAATCTCTATTACATATTAGCAAAGACAAATTTTACATTAAAAACTAACATTAAATACATAATTTAAAGTAATTTATTTTTATTTTTAGTACAATCCTATTATTTGGTCTAAAAGAAGTTGATTTTCTTTCAACAATTAACTATTAAATGCAAGGACTTTCAATATCTCTGTATATATGCGTTTTCTTCTGATTCGGGGCTTTTCAGTTTTGAAATTTGTTGCTCATTTCCTTGCTTATGCCATTTCGAAATAGAATGTGCCCGTGAAAACTAGCAAGGGCCAATGGACCTTTCTAATAGTAAGACCAGAAGTATTAAACCATTAAATTTTAAAAAGTACAAAGTTTCCCATCAATAAAATATAAAGACTTAGTATGAGTTATATTGCATATGAATTTTTCAATTTTTTATTTAAATTTTTGAATTGATAAGGTTTTTTTTTTTTTTTGATATAATGTCAAAGTTTGTCCATCTTTTTCCATTCTCCACTTTGTGATTCGTTGCTTTTCATTTGTCAGTCCAGTACTAGGCCAGTTGGGACTAGCAAATGGGTTTTGGTTATTCAATTTAATTTTATTATGTTACATATTAATTAGGTTAAATATATGTCAACAGAGTATATTAAAAAATATAAAATTTTACATCTATAAAATATAAAGACTTAATTTGAATTATAATGCTTAAGAATTTTCTCCCCTATGAACTCAACTTTTTAAATTAAATGGTTTCTTAACAATAAAAATATTTCAACAACATATATAATTAAGTTACCTATTGCATTAAATTTCACTCATCAAGTGTCAACATAACTAGTTCTGTGGTTTATGCTATGCGCAAATACTTTTATATTATTATCTTTTATTGAAAAAAAAAACTTGTTTAAAATCAAATATTTAAAAAAAATATCGAGTAACATATGTCTAATAATCTATACAGAATGTTATATAATTCTTAAAAAAAATTTGTAATGAATATATAAATTTTGCAATAAATAATGAAACAGTACTTTCTACAAATATACCAAGTCGTTCCTTGATTAAACTCCAATCTGTATATCAATCACAATAGATTCATATAATACAAATCAATTACACTTGTTCCAATATTCCTCTAAAATGTAATAACAAATATTAAAAATATAACATTTGAAATTAAATAAGAATAAGACCTAATCTTGCAAAACTTTGTGATTGGCATCAACATGAAAAAAAAAACATAGAGAAAAAGAAACGTTAAATAAATATTCTCTACATAATTTATCACAATAAATAAATTGGTACAAACGAATCAATAAATAAGTCTTACAATATCATGACCTTTCTCAATTCTGCAAGCAATACTTCAACACAAATTAAGACAATTGTCAAAAAAAAAAAAAAAAGGACATAAATCCTTGATAAATATGAATATGATGTATTTTTAAGAATCTCCAAAATATTGCAAAAATAAGGAGAGGTGAAAATTCCTAAAACTAGTGAAAATTTAGTTAAAGGAGAAACAAACATAATATTAGCGACGATGAGCCCATCCCTCACTCCGTGGCACCGGAGTTGAGGCTACAAACAGGCGAGGCTTCACCCATCACTTTGCCAGTTAAAAGAGACGAGACTTTAGCCATTCTTGTCCCGCGTTTCTCAGTCTTGTTTAGTCAACCGGACGTACTGGCAAAATCTTATCGTGGTGGAATTTTGGAGATTTTGGGGTCGGTGGGTTTCGACTTTTACAAGCCCCATAGAATGGATCGGAACCACAAAATAAAAATGGGTAACGTGGAACCATAATTATTAATCCCATACCATTATCCATGACGTCGAATTGAAAATTACATTTAAATTGCTACATTATTTTTTTCTTTTTCTTTTTTTGGGGAACAATTGCTCCATTGCTTTGTGTTCACACCTAACTACTACGGATTAGAAAATTTCAAATAAACAACAATAATTGTAAGATGTTATCTTTGGGCTTTAAACCACGTCAACATGGATTGTCCTTTCCAAAAACAAAATCACGTTAATAAGCCCGTAGTTATGAGAGGTTGAATTTTTAGATTGGATATATTTCGAGTGATAAGCGTGGCTTGTGAGACAAAAGAAAACTTACATCATACTTAGTAGATTTCCAATTTTTTTTTTTTTTTTTTTAAAAAAAAGGAAAGAAAGAAAGAAAGAAAAGAAAAAATCGCATAAGTGGCCTTCGGGCCCAATTGTGTAAAACACAGATCGAGACGTGATGTCCAACAAAACTTTGAGTAAAATGGAAGTTTAACGATTAGGCTCACTCTAGAGCATCTTTGCATGCATATATGGGGCCTCCAAATCTGTGATTTTAATTAAACAAGTGTACCCACGTTTGAATCCTTCTCACTATTTCATACACATTTGCCCATGGCTCTATCTCAACCCAAGAGTTTCAGAAAGTGCCAAAACGCATGGGTGCTTCATACCTCACTCTGAATTGGGGAGCGTTGTTATTAACTTCGAGGGTCTTTCGTTTAACAAAACTTTCGCTGTTCCAAATTGAGTGGTATGTTAATTGAATAATATTATGCAGTAATACTTAATGGAGAATATGTAAATAAATATAAAAGTACAGAAAATAATATTTTTATTTATTTGTAGCAAAAAAAATGATAAATTTTTTTTTTGTTGTGTCTTTTATACATTTCAATAAGTGTTATCGACTAATTTTTGTCACATAAATTTAAGACCCAAAGGCAATTTAGATTGGCCGACCGTGACCAGGTCAAGAGAATACTGTACTGACCAGGCAATGGAAAAGTTAAAATATGTTAGTGGTGGAACCCACTCTTCCAAACGAATTTCATAAAATCATCAGGTAACCCCCATTGATAAGGAGTAATGCTAAATAGTTTGATTTTTTTTTTTTATATAAAATTTTGGTCTTACTTTTATTAAAATAATAAAATAAATGAGTAATTTATTATAATTTTATAATTTCAAGGATATTTATTATTTGGTTAATATTTATCCATGATACCGCTCTAAGGTAAAATTGAGGAATAATAGTCAGAATATAAGTAATTATTGTTGGGAAAAAAATACAAATTAAAATTCGGGACTTGAAGGTTCGGAGGTCACAATTCACAGCCGTTCATTGCGGCAAAAAATAGATTGTTATATTCGGTGAATTCCTTGCTTTATAATATAATTCTATTGTTTGTTTGCATGTAATTGTAGCTTATCCGTCGAATTTGTTGACAAACCATCATTTTCCTATTCGTTTTAAAACAAAGAGGACGAAAGATGATCACCCGTCTGTGGCTTCGGCCACCGACTTATTTATATATTGCAAATAGCCATGACAACGAATGAAACCATCAATTTTGTTATTCGTTGAAGATTTAAATTTGTATTTATAAAAAATTAAGATTATCATTGTTATTGTTATTATTCAATATTTAGTACACTAATAAAGTTCATCCCCGCCGCTAGTCTTTTCGATAAAATTTGTTTTCCGAGAAATAGGCGCTGTGGATATCATTAGATTCATAAATTTTTTTGATTTATAACCTCACACTATCAACAAACCTTAAAAAGATGATTGGGCTGAGGTAAAAAAAAAAAAAAAAAATTACAAGAAACATTTGTGTATCTTTAAAATTTCAAATTTCAAATTTACCAGTTCTTCCCTAAATTTTGAAATCCCCTATTTTACTCAAATTCTATTCATAATGAGTTGCTACAGTCAATGCCATAAGAAGCTGTTTCTAGTTACGAACAATTTTCCGACCTATTCACTTTTTTTTCTTTTTTTCCTTTTTTTTTTTTTGTTGTGTGTGTGTGTGTGGGGGGGGGGGGTGGGTGTGGTCGTTTGGCAGATAATACCATGTGTACCTCATTAATTTGATCGTAAATGTTGGCATATTGTAAAAAATTTTTAATAGAATATTAAAATGGTAGTGCGGCGGCGCCAACTGTGACATGGCTGTCGGATTGTTGGCTTCCACGCTTCTTCCGCTTACTCACAACACTAACCGACATCCCCGCACTCCCTGTCTTCTCCGCTGACAAGCAAAAATGCCCCCAAGTCCCCCTTTTTTTTTTTATTTTATTAGTATTTGAAAAGAGTATATCAGACCGTAGAAGCTGAAAACTCATTATTGAGACACTGGGTGGCTTCTTTAGGGTTGGAGAAAATTTTCTCAAATTGCACCAAAAAAAAAAAATGCACGCGAAGACGGACTCCGAGGTGACCAGCGTCGCACCGTCATCTCCCACGAGGTCTCCGCGCCGCCCTGTCTACTACGTGCAGAGCCCGTCGAGGGACTCCCACGATGGAGAGAAGACGACGACGTCGTTTCACTCCACGCCAGTGCTCAGCCCCATGGGATCCCCGCCCCACTCTCCTCCGTCGGCCGCCACTCCCGGGAGTCGTCCACGAGCCGGTTCTCTGGGTCGTTGAAACCCGGATCTCGCAAGATCTCGCCCAACGACGGGTCGAGAGGCGGTCAACGGAAGGGGCAGAAGAAATGGCAGGAGAGGGATGTGATCGAGGAAGAGGGTCTCCTCGAAGATGAAGATCGTGAAAAGGGCCTTCCTCGTCGCTGCTATTTCCTTGCCTTTGTGCTCGGTTTCTTTGTTCTCTTCTCCTTCTTTTCCTTGGTCCTCTGGGGCGCCAGCAGGCCCCAGAAGCCCAAGATCACAATGAAGGTAATTTGACATTTTGATTCGAATCCCAGTTTCCTTATAATCGTGGAAGAATGGGACATGGTGGGCTTATGTTGATTATGGCGTTTGTTCATCTTGTAGAGCATCACATTCGAGCAGTTCAATATCCAAGCTGGGTCCGATTCCACGGGAGTGGCGACTGATATGATCACGGTCAACTCCATAGTTAAACTGACCTACCGCAACACAGGCACATTTTTTGGGGTTCATGTGACATCAACTCCTCTGGATCTACATTATTCTGAAATCAGCATCGCCTCTGGATCTGTAAGTCATCGGTCCTCCATGTTTCTCCCTATACTCGCTTCAGAACTGTGTAACATATATAGATCACATTTTATTGAAGTTTCTAAATTGGTTGTAATTGGGGTTCGACTGTCGTTGCTGCTACAGATCAAAAGGTTTTATCAATCAAGGAAGAGCCAGAGACAGGTAGCAATATCTCTTAAGGGCAATAAGATCCCGCTGTACGGTAGCGGAGCGGGCTTGAGCACTCCGACGGGGACAACTCCACAACCGGTGCCTCTGGCACTGAACTTCACGGTCAAATCAAGAGCATATGTTCTGGGGAAGTTGGTCAAGCCGAAATTCTACAAAACAATTGGGTGTGATGTTACCTTGGATCCCAAAAATCTGACCGTCCCAATCTCGCTCAAGCATTCTTGCACATATGATTGATGGAATCGTCATAATTTTTACCTTTTCTATTTTCTTTTTTGTTTTTTTTTTTTAATGGTCCACTGGTGCTCTGTCGTGGAAGAGTAATTAAGTGGTAATGACGGACAGCTCAACAGGCAGCCTTTTGAGTTGTGGGGGCAAGAATCGTGGCACGCGGTTTTTGGACTTTTTGGTTTTGCCCCAGAGTGACCGTATACCGGTAGAATGGCAAAAGTGAAAAAAAAAAAAAAAAGAAAGAATAATAATAAATAATGGATTTGTTATGAATTGTGAGCAGTGATGTTTCAATGTAAAAGTAAGATTATGTAATTCATTTGTTATTATATTAATTTATGTACAAGTTCATCCTTTCTCATGCAAAATTCATCATCATTGTGTTTTCTAGAGGCTCCGTAGAGAAAGAAACCAACGTCGGAGAATGGAAAATCAAAGACGTTTGTTGAGGAAGCCACACCCTCATCTTACACCGACTTCCCCCCCTTTTTTTTTTCTCTCTTTTTAATCGGCAAATCCGCAGAGCTGTCCTTTTTTTTTTTTTTTTACCCACTAAAATAAATCCCGCGGGATTCGAATCAAATCACATGCCATTTTCACATGGTGTCATACCCTTCACATCGTCGAAGCTTCGGTGATTACAGACCATTAGTTTCAATTACAGACGTGGCTTTTTGGTCGCGGGGACCTGATAAATGGCTCTATACTATTGTTATAATTACAGAAAAATTGATGGTGGCTTCTTTATTTTTTGTTTCTTTCTTTCTTTTTATTTTTATTTTTTGTTTTTTTCGTTAAGTGGTGTCCACAAAAAATTACATGCCTTTTGATTGATTGTTCCACTGTTTTGATTTGGTCAAAATTAGGCCGTTAATGCAGTAACTATAGAAATCTATATGTATATATATATATATTATGCCTATAACAAGGGTGTAGGAAATGACAAATTTCTCATACTTTTTTTTTGGGGGGGGGGTGTTTGAGCTTTTATCTTTCGTATAATAAATTTTTTAATCATCATTTAATACAAGAAGTGGAAAAGACACTCAATATTGTTTATTAAATTTATAGGATTGGAAAAGCTAATTTCATGAATTCTTCATAATTGATTGATTGCTTGGTTGGTTTTCAAGCACTTCTCTGCTTCATCTTTTCCACTAACTATTGAAGCAACTAAAACAATGTTTCTTGCCTATTTATATATCATCTTCTTCATTGACCGACCACGCAGCACGAACATGAAGAAATGCATAAATGTAGAGGAGACGAAGGTGAGTGAATTGCATTACTGTTACACACAAGAGTTGTAAACGGTATACAACTCTTAAATGGCATTAAATTAAGACTCTGAGTAATTGTCCCATCCTCGCATAAACTCTTATGTTTTCTAATACTTATTTGTTGGTTTGGTTATGGTGTTGGTCATGTAATTCCTTTTGTGCACCCATGATTCGAAGAGTGGACGATAGAATTTGAGCAGACAATTAAGAAAATGTTGCTCATATTGTTTTCCAAGTAGCAGCAGGATGATGAAGTTCCTTGATGCAATCTACAAAGTGAAAAGTTGCAATATATGCCTTGCCTTGACTATCAAACCCAAACCGTCTTGTCATCTTGGCTTGTCAAGAGTTCTTGCATACTACGTTGCAATCTCGTGTGATCATTTTGGCAGGGTCACCCATATGAGCCTTAATGATTGTAGTAACTTGAGAGGTAAATTCTTCTCAGTCTGGAGCTCAATTTCAATTCACTTTATAGAGCAATTTCATCGATCATCTATTGAATCTGTCAAAGCGTACCATGCTGGACTTGTCAATTATCTCAAGGGAAATATACCACTTGAGGTAGGTTATCAGATTTGTCATAAAATTACATCAGCGGCTTAATTCCTGCGGGAATTGGGATGTTAACATCCCTTTATGCACTCTAGTTGTCTAGGAATGTCATTACCGGGTCAATTCCTGCTGCCACTGAAACCTCAAAAATCGGTTTGGTTATCTTCACCTGTTGCGTATCAAAATGTTATCATTTCTAGGTTTCTCATGGATTTTTATTGTCGGTACTATTCTAACAGGTTCTCATTCCTAGCCTTCTTGGCAATGAAGTAATATTGTCTCTACTTATTTTTTTATTACTTCATGCAGCTAACAAGCAATCAAGAACAATTTCTTACAACACTCTGGGGTTGGTTCATTTTCATTAGAGTATAGTTTTTTTTTTTTTTGTCCACCTCGATGATCTCTATGTCAACTCTCTTTTTATGTTGTCTCTCCATGGCATGGTTTCTTATTATTATTATTATTATTATTCTGTTATTTAAACCGCGTTGTAGCGACGAAAAGTGGAGACGATCATAAAGGCAAATTAACAATTAGTCCCACAAAAAACTAAGAAAAATTATGCTACAATCATCTATTACTTTTTTTTTTTTAATGAGATAATCTTATTTCTTTTAATGCGCGGCTTTCATGATAATTATAACGAGTGATTTATGAAATATTTTTTCTAGTGATTTTTATATAAACTGACAAAAATCGAAATCAAAACCTCGTAGTCCGGGCAGCTTTCTAGTTTAAGAGTAACTCGACCCAAAATTCTGGCTTTTTACATCTTGGCAAAAGTGTCACAGATCCTGAGCTGTGCCCTTTTATATTGTCGACTAAATGTGACTAACAATTCATTTTTATTTTTTTTGGTTAAGAAATTTATTGAATCATGAGCTGCTCAATAAGAATAATTTTTTATTATTATTTTTATAAGCCTTAAGTCTCCTTTGTAGGATTAGAATTTAGAACCTCTAATTAAAAATTTTAAATTTTAATTATTAAAATGTCTCTAAAAATACTAATAATTTGTTTCTTGTGGGATAATTCAAAAAAGAAAAAGCTCATGTGGCCATCCTAGGAAAGGATCAAAGCGAAGAAGGGGAAAGCCACATACTTAAGTTGGTTACAAGGCAACCTTGCATTTCTGAACAAAGAATACCACTGCCACTTTGTTTATTAATTCTCGACCCACAGCTGGAAGCCCGAACCATAGTGGGCTTGTCTGCCCCACTAATAGAAAATCCATTTGGGCCACAGGCATCTCGAAAGGCCCAATTATCATAGATCAAATTTAACTCCTCCTAGACTTTCGCACCACTCCTGATTACCTTAAGCTTCCAAATTGAAAAATCGAGAGATAAATCCATCAAGGCACGATTTGTTCAAACTGAATGTGAAATTACTGTAGATTATACAAAATCTATAATAATTTTCAGCTAAAAGAATGATAGAAAATCTTTCTTGTATGGTATCTAAACTAGTTTGTCTAGCAACAAGTGATATAAAATTCAGATTTTTCTTTCCTTGGCATCAATTATGATGTAAAAAAAAATTAATCTATTTATTCTAACATCAACTGGAAATCAGAAAATTCATTTTCAAGTCTAGTTTCATAATGTTCATCTTTTAGTATCATCATTGCTTCAGTTGCATTATCCGTTTCTACAATCATCTATGTCTTCATTTTCCTTCAAGTGGAAAATCTCAAGTTGTACATGCAACTCTTTTCATTAGAAATCAACTTCAAATCTAGTTTACAAAGTAGAAAATTTCCAGCAATATTCTTATTATGAAAAGTAGTCTCAGCTATGATTTTCGAATTAAAAAATTGCAGTTCTTGCTTACGCCGTCTTTTTTTATCAATTCAGATGACCTCCATGACTTCGAGGAAAAATGAAGAAGTCCATATAAAGTCTAGTTTTATAAACTTGAAACATTTAAAGGTGCTCCATGACTTTAGGAGGGAAAAACAATAAAGAAATTAACTTTTAATACTCTCTGTAACTTCAAGAGGAGCAAAAATACATGAGTCTGATCACTTTAAGTAAACAAGTTTTTTGTTCTTCAGCAAAAATGTCAAGGAGTGTTGATATTTCCCCTCTCTCCAAGTTTCAAGTCTTTGTAAATGTAAAAGTTGCCTGGACCCTTGAAAAAACTGCTATATTTTAGAAGCTTGTTTAAGCTATTTATATTCATGAAAAAACATGCTATCATGTAATCATTTGTTATGCTTAGCTAAAAGAAATGTAAATTTTGTTTGTTCTATACAACCTCATCTTTCCCTGTATTTCAAAATCATGACTTTTGACATATTTCAATGCCACAAATTGTTTTTTGTTTTCCTCAGAAGTTGATGCATGAATAAAGCTCTTATAAAAACGTCTGGAGGTTTTAAGTAGGAGAGATTGTGAGTTGCAACATCCCATTCCTTACATATCATGAATGAACAAGAGTGGGCACAAGCTTGACTTGTATGTTGAGCTTGTTATATTGGGCCCCTAGACCTCAAACTCTTAGGCCGAGTGATCTCCTTCAGGCGTTACTTACATGTTTATTGGCTTAGGGTTTGCTAGATGCATGTACGGAAGACTGCACCACCATAAAAATGTTAATGTTTGTTTGCAGCTTAGAAAGCCCTTTTAATTTATAGTGCACCTTAAATTATTAGCCAAATCTCCAACATGTACAAAAACAATATCAGAAAGATGATTAATTATCAAGCAAGATGACAAAAGTTCGCATGGCTTCAAAAGCTTGAGCTAAAGGTGAGTCGGGAAAACGAATGTGTTATATCATACTTAATTTCCATATAAAATTCTATTACATAGACAAGTAAATTAAATGTGGATCAATTTTAACTGTGAATTACAATAAATTTATTATTTACCAAGCAGTAAGTTAATTGTAATTAGTAATTAAAATTGTTGTACATCTAATTGAAGCTTCGTGTCTGCTTTAACTTTTTTTTTGTTTCATATATAGTCTTGATCGTTTCTCCTCTAATCTATAGTAATTAGCATCTTAAAAGCCTTGGAAAGCAAGTCCTTTTGTTTGCGTGTTTTTTGAGAAAAGTAAATAGGTAAGAAGAAGAAGGAGAATAAGAAGCAGGATTTGCTTTTCTACGGGGAGAGAAGATCGATGAACTTTTTTCTAATCATGCCCTAAAAAGGGATGACAAAGAGGAAAGTAAATATGCCTCCCCCGTGATTATAACTATCTGCTTTCTATTATTATTCCACCTCAACTTCCACTTCCACCGCAAACTCTAGCCGATCTCAGTTCTGTCAATTTCAGCTTCTCCTTTGCACTTTTTCTCTCTCTCTCTCTTCCCATCTTCTGAAGACTTTGATAAAAATTTTAGTAAGTTAGAAAATGGAACTCAACGTTCGAAAATTTAATGGAGAAGCGACTTTCTCAATTGTCCAACTCATCTCCTTATTCCCTATAAAGCTGTTTTTCTGCTTTCTTTTTCCTTCTTTCACTTTTTTATGTCTGATCTGGGCACGATATCTCTGTTGGCTAACCTGCCCCTACCCCCACCCCCGCCCTTTTCTTTTTTTTTTCTTGGAGCAGAGCTAACCTCCACTTTGTATCTTTTTTTTGTTTTTCTTCTTCTTCTTTTTCCATGAGATATCGTACATCCATGAATTGAACTTTCTTTTCTTTTCTTTTACCTTTGGAAATAGTCCTATACCTGTTGCTCAAAGTTCTTCTATTTCTTTATTAATGGGTGATTTCGGGTGTCTGAGCCATGAAACCCAATATGAAATTTGCGGTTATGCCCAATATATGATAACCAATCTCTAAGTGGTAATGATCATTTTCATGCTGTTACACCTATTATAATGCGATAAATATAACAATATCCACAAAGTGGAGCGGACATAAGTTTCGTACTGGGAAGCACCAATTTTGTTCGATGTTTCTTGAGTGATCTAGATCAGATTATTTACAGAGCTTTTTGCTGACATGATGGATCAGCCAAAAGGGTTTCCTAAGCCGATTATTAGTTTGTGGGTGTGTGGGTGTGTGTGTGTGTAATCGTAACCAAATACAAGAAAAAAAAATAATCAAATATAAAGGAGAAAGCTCAGCAGCAGCCGGGAGAGCAACCCATAAACTGCAAATGATTTGACGAAACATGCGTCCGCATTTCCCCAGAGAATAATAATAAGCAATCCATCGCCATTGGATCAGTTTACTTAAAGCTCTCATTGGCAATGGGTAAGGGCAACCAGATTGCCATTTTCATGGCTTGAATTATTTGTCGTCATCATTGGGAAGAAAAGAAAAATCCGACTTTTAAGCTTGCCTTAACTTAGCTTAGTGTCCCTGAGTAAAACGTAAGGAGCTAAGTGGGTCTTCATATATCTGCATGAAATGATGGCGAGGGTGATGGAGGGACCCAAATCATGGCTTTTTGATCGTAACAAAGGAATCCCTTGGATTGAGGAGTGGCAGTAGCAGTAGCAGCAGCAGCCTTGAAATTTTTGTACGACTTTTTCCTTCCTTGTGCGTGCGTGCGTGTGTGTGTGTGTGTGTGAAAGCCTTGAAACAACTTTTCTTCTTTAACATTCCACATCAGTCGCGGAATATAAAAAAGAGAGTAGGAAGAGAAAAGGGAATGTGATGTGCATGTGATCCAACAGCCTTTATATTCCCCTCTCCTAAAGCCTATCCATATATATATATATATATCAAAACAGCACTGTTCTTCTGTGTCTTTTTTTGAAATTCGGTGTGTGATGTTAATGAGATGTTATTATTTATACTAAAATCGTTGGGCCCATTCTCTGGACACGAGGAGAATATGTTTGCCAAAGAGCATGATCGTCAATGGCACCGACTAAAAAGCATGTCATTAGTGGAATCCGTGGGTCCATTCTCAGACAACGTTGATCATTTTAACTTCTTTTGAGTGTGTGTGTGTGTGTGAGATAGCTGCATGTTATTATTTATACACTGCAGTCTACCTATGTGAATCTATTCTCCTTGTATTTGTACACGAAGAAATTTCTATTATTTATGATTTACATTAGAATCCTTTTCACGTAGAAGTTGAATCAACGTGTTTGCTTCTTCTTTTTTTTTAAAAAAAAATTGAAATTAATATACCTATATCTTGTGAAATTTTGAGACAATTTAGGTTTGAACCTAATCTCTCCTAAAATTTTTGTTCTTATGGTCACCAAATCTAACCTGTTTAGTGAATAAATATACAGACAAGGAGAAAAAAAACAAAAAAGAAGCGGGGCGGGGTGGGGAGAGGAGGGGCAAGCTAAGGGGGGAATCCTTATAAAATGTATCTCTAAAGCTCTTTAATTAAAATGCTTTTTTATTGATAAGTAGAGGAATAGGCCATGCAAGTCCATACTTTTTTATAGAAAACCCTTTTGGGCCTACCCCCTTCGTCAAACAAATTATTTATCAGTATTAAAGTCGTCTTCAAATTTTAAATTTTAAATTAGAGTTTTAGTCAAAATTAATTAATAATTTTTTTTTTTTTAAAAAAAAAAAAAAATCGTTCTATTTTCATGGAGGAAAACATCTTTTGCATGCAAATCAAATCAACGTGCCTATAGAGTGCTCCATTGACACAAATATATATATATATATAATTAAGAAAAATAAAAATTACTTTCAATTTTATTTTTTAAAAAATACTCATAATTAATATTTTTATTTTCTCTTCTTAAATAAAACACAAATAAAATTAAAATTGTCAATAAATGCAATCAATTTAACCATTACATACACGAATTTAATATTACTAAAATTTAGAAGAAGATGTTAGTCAATTGTTTATGTAACAAATTTTTGCTTAAATTTAAGAATATTTGAATATTTGACTCAACTTCTAATTTTATTAATAAATTCTTACTATTCATATTATTAGATATTAATTGATTTGTTGATTTACAATCTTTCTCAGCATTTTAACTAAATCAAAATTTCTAATTTACATCTATTTTATTCAATTAATCAAATTATAATTTAATGTGTATTACATTTTAATTAATAATTATTTGCATATGTTATTCTTAATTTATGTTTTTTACTTTTCCTTTTTAATTCCCTTTAAAAGAAAAATATATTCTTAAATAAATAAATGTGATAAAATTATGCATCGAGCAACTATGATAACAGCTAATTGTTAATCAAAGGGTCGTTCCTTTGTTTTATATGCGATCCATGACATGGTGGAAGTGATGAGGAATCGGCGTCACGTGTCATCTGAAAGGACAGCGATTTAGACGTCCGTTCAACAGCACAAGGGACAATCTACCCCAATCTGTCTACCAGGGGAAGCGCACGAGAATCTCGTCCTGTCCATTTAATGCCACCGTGCCATTTCCTCGGCTTTGGGGTCTTCATGTACCTCTCTGCATTGTTGCAACTGTTTGTTTTCCTGATTTTTGTTTCGGACATCCAAATAAATAAATAAAAACCATATCGTTCATCATCTTAGCGATTTTAAACCGAGGTTAATTATTAATGTTTTAATTCTTGATTTTTGGAAAACATTATTATTATTTAAAAGTGATGACTCTTAGCATATTTTTTAGATTTGCAATTACAATAATTATTAAACTTAAAGTTTAACAATTTTTTTTATTATAAATTCTTGCATTTTAAGAGACATGTGATGCCAGAAGAACTCGAATTTAAAACAAGTGTGTAAAAATCGCACGAAATTATAGGCACAAAATTACCAGAAAGCAAAAATCGCTGTCCCATGTCCCCTTGGGATCCCTATCCCTCTTGACCAAATTACATTTATCAGATGGCCTCTGCACAACGTGTTCAGCTCTTCTTGTCCACTGCTGAATCACAACACATTAATTAAAATTGTCCCGTCTCATGTGTTTTTAATATATCTTTAACAATATTCGCTCATTCATGGAATAATAGTTGTCCTGTGGGGGGGGGGGGGGGCGCGGGGAACGTCATGCGCTTAGTAGTATCTTCTTTGAACAATAGTTCCAGTAATCCTCTCCTTGGCCAAATTCAAGCAGAATAATTAACGTCGGACCTAATACGAGTATTCATGAGAAATCATCTTTCGTAACTCCCCAAAGAATTTAAAGTCACGATGACGAGGAAAAAGCCATATCTCTCTTGTAATCTGGACCAACCTAGTAGCTCCAGTGCTTAAGTTTGATTTTTACTGACGAGAAAACTCCTTTTTATAGGTCCTAAGTTGTTATATTAGTGATTAACCACCAATTCTATATTAGAATCGCATTCAAATTCAATGGATGGAGAATGAAATAGGGGACAAATACGCCAATTGAATCTTTATAATGGCCGAAAACAAATAACAATGGGCTATAAATTTCCACTCACAATTGTAGAAGTGTTGCAATCCAAAAAATGACAAAATAGGAGCCTTTTAGAAAGACTGGGATGATGTCGTACATATTATGATACATAATATATTAGGCAATGACACGGTCGTGTTCCCGCAATAGGGCGTTGTTGTCTGTTAAACAGAATTACCAAAATAAAATAAAATAAAATAAAAAGGACAAAGCAATAAAATCTAAATGCGTTTGGCTTGAGAAGAAAATAAAACAAACGAGAGATTAATGAAAATTTAAGGGGCTGGGGGTAGGTAGGGCTGGTGGACTTTTTCCCTCTTTTTTTTGTTAATTAATAAAATTAAAGACTTATAAAAAAAAAAAACATATTTTGAACCCTTTATTTTCATTTTTCTTCCTTGGAGTTTGAAGCGCAAGTAAAGATTTTAATTATCAATAATCTTGGCCTTACAATTCAAATGGGGTCTCTAATCGATCCTATTTATGTCGCTACTATACAAGAATTAAGCGATAAAGAAAACGTAACAACATCAATTTCCGTACTACCACAATCCATTTACTTTGTACTTAACAAGTTCAAGGACATTTATAAACCAAATGAAAATAAAAGAAAATTAGGTAAGTTGATCATGTCAGGGTAAAAAATTTTTAGTACACTCAAGTTTTCTCTTACTCACTAATAATAATTAATAGCTAACTATTTATTATTTTATATCAAGAAATGTTCAAATTTTATAATGAGTTCCATGCTGAGATATAGTCACCAAAAATTATTAATTTATTCACTTATTCTATCAAAAAAGAAATCTCCACTTTTGAACTTGAAATATGGTCCACAACATAATCCTCATTTTCGAATAAATAATCCATAGAGTGGTCAAAGCCACCCACCTATGCTACAGATATCCTTGCATGGTTGAGGGACCCAACCCCATCATGTGGTTTACAATGGATATAGATGGAAGGCGTATTGTGGGGAAACATCTGGATGGGGGTTCAGATTTTGGGAGAAACAACTGACCTATATAACTATGGCAAATATTCCCATAAATGAGCGTATAACTTTAAGACGGGCATGGTAGGCAATTAATTTATGTTAGCAATAAAGACTACAAAACAAGAATCACGAGAGTGACATACCCAGCAAAGGCAGTAGCACCATCAGAAATACAGGGACGGCGTCCTTATCAACCGCTGCAGTATATCTTCCAGATTGTACAGAAAGAGAAAGCCATTTGGACTTGAGAAATAAGAAACCAGAGAGAGAGGGAAGGGGGGGGGGCAAACAACCTTCTTTTAAAGGATAGAGGAAGCATTTCCCATTATGGTTTAATATTGGGACTGGAAGCCGACCTTGTTTCCTATCACTTGCAGTCTCTAAGAAGAGAAACTTAAAAAATTCATGTCGCATGCAACCTTTTGATGACGTTAAAATAAATTAATGTGTACTACATGCATAGTGGCTCGATTATCTAAAGTAGAGTTAGATAGACAAGCTGCTTAATTTGAATTTATCTTGTCAAGCGTCGAGAAAACATTCAACTCCAAAAATTATGACAGGATAGCATTTTGAGGGTCAAAGAACTGTTGGTTCGGGTTAATGTTGCAAACCATTCCTATGCAAAACGATAACGGATGATATTTTGAACATATGTATAGATGGTTTGATGGCGGCCGATTAAGCAGTTCCCAAAGGAATGTTTTGAAGGCCAATCGTCTTGCAAACCATTCCTGTACCAATTTTTGACAGTAACACCCTGAGATTGAAATCTAACTTGTAGGCTGTAGTCCTAAACCAGGCCTTTTAGGATGAGGATAATGTATAATGACATTGTTTTCATTAAGAGAGAAATTTTATTTTTTATAAATAAAATGATGTAACAACTTTGGTAATGTTAAACGGCGTGATTATTTCTCTTGGATTATGTCATTTATCAAATTAATAAATTTTAATCATTAAATTGGTCTTCCAATATGATAATATTTTGAATGAAATTAACATGTTCTTTTTTATACGTGAAGATTAATATGAAATTAATATTTAAATTTGAGATCTTTTAGACAAACATTAATAAGACAAAAGTTTTTTGCAATTCAAAAAGCAATTGACCTCAGGAGACAAATGAATGATGAGGGTGGAGCTTCATCAATCATCAAGAATGATTTTCAAACAACAGTGGTATAGATAAACAATAGATAGGAAAAATCTTGAAAATTCTTATTAGTACTCAATGATACAAATAATATAGTTAAAAATTGCATTTTCTTTATCTTTTAACGTTGAAAATGTAATCAATTTGCAAATAATATAAATAAACAGAGGAGAAATCATCACACGAAATTTGTGGTATGGCTCTAAGGAACTTATTAACTTAATTTTAAAGAATATCTTCTGTATAAGTTATTTTTATATTTTTTGTTGGCACAATAAGTTTTTTTTTTGGTGATTTAGTGCATTTGTATAGTTCGTTACTTATATCAATATAATTTGATGTAAAAAAAAATGAAATTGAGATCTTTTAATTTAAAGCTTTAACTTCAACATGATGCATTCTTTAATTGATCTCTATTAGTGATACTTTAAACATTGACTCTATTCCTTTCTTATATCATCTTGCGTACCTAAAATATTATTCAAAAATCAATTTTTGTTTTTGTTCAAAAATTGAAAAGAAGGACGATTCATAATGGACCACGTACAATGGCAAGAAGGTTATGAAGGATAAGAAGCACTGTCGTTCCTTTAGTGGGATAGGTGGATTTGGAAAATGTTGTCTTGTTTCATAAGAATTGCAATTTGACATTTCAATACCAAAAAGGAAAGAAAAGAAATTTCAGAGAATTTTGTCTTTCTAGGCGACATATTTATAGCCAA
Source organism: Ceriops zippeliana (assembly GCA_037897445.1). NCBI lineage: Eukaryota > Viridiplantae > Streptophyta > Magnoliopsida > Malpighiales > Rhizophoraceae > Ceriops > Ceriops zippeliana. Next base: position 1,615,826 of record JBAPLH010001437.1, on the reverse strand, counting down.
TATGGAATTAAGTTGAGAGAATCATATGGGCGGGTAAGCAGGCGGTAACTTTATTTTTCCGACAATGAGAATGATAAGAGATGATCAGACCAATCTTTGAGGATCCATGTGAAATAATTAGTCATGATGTCCTAATTTTTCCACTTTTCAGAACAAATTACTACCAGATTCATTGCAAAATGAATCCCCTGCTTACTTTTATAGGATTCCCATGTAATATAAGCAGTGATCATTTGGTTTTCATGCTCTTTGTTCTATTTTTGACACCCGAATCTAGCTCGTGATGATCATTTCTCAGTTTCACTTGGTTATGTATTTTAGAAAATCAAACTTTGAATCGTGACCCTCCAAAATTTAAAATAAAACCCATTCATTTTCTTCTTTGTTTGACATTTTGTGTGGGTATCTGCTGGCTGGCTCAGTTGGTAAATCTATTGATTTTGTTTTCAAAAATTTGGGATCAAATCCATTTTATACCTAGGATGAGAGGGATAATGGGAAAAGGAGAATTACTCTTTTGTATAGCTTTTGGCGGAACAACATTACCATATGAGGCAATATTAAAATTATTGAAAATTGAAATTTCAAGATTGCAGGCCAATAGTTTACACTACCTCTAAAATTCAATGTAGTTTTATATATTTTATTTTAAGTACAATTCTTTAAAGGTTTGAATATCGATGAGTAATTTTTAATTTTGATTTACAAGGATGATAATTTATATTTTCATGGTATACCTTTTTGTTGCTAAAAAATGGAAATTCTAACTTGTAATCTGAGCTCCCTATTTCATTTGTTATAATGAAATTATATATACAAGCGCGCGCGCACACACACATATAACTATTAAGCCCGCTCGGTGCCGTGTAACCGGAGAGGCATGAAAAATTCCGAAGGTAAAGAGACTCAAAAGCTGTCATTTTTCAGTTATTGGTGGAAACTTTAAGGCACAATAATTCAATCACTTGATAAGACACGCGAATGAAGCCGAGCCGATCGAGAAAGACCCTAAGTTTAACGCTGAAGGCATAGGGCTGAATAGAGGGCGATGAAAGTCCACATAGACGTACTACATTATTGTAAGTCAGTAAAGGTAGTAGTAGCCACAGAGAGAGAGAGAGAGAGTGCGTGGCTTCATTATATTGATATATATTGGAGTTTGTAAACTGAGTATGATGAGAGAGTCAAAGAAAAAAGAAGGGTTGTGGGAGAAGTAGGAGAAGAAAGAAAGAAAGAGAGAAAGAAAGTAGCAGAGGAAGAGGAGCAGGAGAAGAAGAAATGTTGTCACCAAGAAACAGGCTTTAAATCTCTTCACGTATTTCGATGTGTCCTTTGCCTTCTATCTGCTAGCGTAGTACAAAATGATGGGGCTTCGTGTCTGTGTGTTGGGAGGGGGGGGGGGTGTTTCTAAACAACCAAGAGAACGATACAAAATGAAAAGAGGGCACTCGTTTGACGCGAAGTATTGCTACCTTCCTCGTCTCATTCTTATTTTCGTTTCATTTTTTTTAGCAATAAAATATATAAATAAATAAAAATATATATATATATATATATCTGAAACTTACATTTAAAATTAAGAATTTACGTATACGTTTATCACTTAAGACTTTGTGACTAGTATTATTTTCATTCTATTTTTTTCTCCAAATTAAATCTAGTGGAAACTTGTAAGACCACAAGGCTTCTTAACAAAGTATATATCTGCAAGAACGTAATCAAAATGAGTAATTTCATGTTGTTATCCCTAGCTTTTTTTTTTTAAGAAAAGCAAAACAAAAAGAAAAAGTTATGAACTGGGATACTTAAGGGGTACACAGACAATTTCACTTTTGTTTTTTTTTTTTTTCATTATGTACAGGATAACATGTCAAGTTTCAAGTTTCGGATTAAGTGAAAGCCAGCTATAAATCTAGCATACAAAAGGGCATTTAAAATAAGTGAACTGGGGATAGTACCTTTACTGGTAGAAAAGCATGGGTGGGGGCACTGCTAAACTTACCAATGTGTAGATGCATAAAAGTTTAATAAAATCGTATGTGCCCACACATCTATATCATCAACTGAAACCACCAAAAGAAGGTCTGACGAAAAGGATCTGGAGAAAATGTTTTGGACGTGTGTGGAACAGTAGTCATGAAGTTCTGACTACATAAGGCTAAAGAGGAGTAAAAAGAAGGGTGGCAATGTCAATTCTCCAGGGCAGCCTGCAAACCCCCCCCCCCTCTTGTGCCTGATTTTAAGTGGGTGTGCGCGGGATGAATGTCAGTGTGGAGAGAGAGAGAGAGAGAGAGAGAGAGAGAGAGAGTACGCGATTGCGAGTTCACGGGTTTGTCTTGAAAGGCCCTTATTTCACAGACCGAGACAGACAGACACATATTCCCTCTCGCTACATAACCGAGGAGCGAAACAAGTTACACTAAATCAAATCAACCCCAGAAAAAAGGACCCCCGCTACAGGGAGTCCAATCCGGGAGATCCAGACAGAACATGGGCTCCTGCGCAAGTTCCGACTTTTTTTTTTTTAAATTATGTAATATACATACAATTATATATATATATATATATTATACGTATCCAATATTTTTAATAATTATAAACATATTGAACACGCGCAGGACTCACATTATCAATCTCTCTCTTTCTTGTTGCTGACCCGTTCGCTCATCCCATCCACTTAACTTTAAGGAAAAAAAAAAGAGGAAAAAAAGAAAAGAGAAATAAAAAAAAATCAACTGTCACAGTCCCATGATGAACTCTCCTCGATCTCAAACATATTTATCCAGCCACCACGCCCAAGATTCACAATATACCGCAATTGCATTTTACACCTGACCCCGCATCAAAGCCAAAACGCCCAGCTGTTTTGTTCTTTTCTAACACCTCCCTCCCTTCCTCTCTCCCTGTCTCTCTCTGTGCATAAAAATTAATTGGTGCCCACTTGATCTATAGCTATGGCGCTTATGATAGACAACTGTGAAGGAATATTGCTCTCATTAGATTCCCACAAATCAGTTCCAGCACCATTCCTCACCAAAACCTATCAGTTGGTAGATGATCCCACCACTGACCACATAGTTTCTTGGGGCGAAGATGACTCCACCTTCGTCGTTTGGAGGCCACCTGAGTTCGCACGCGATCTCCTCCCCAACTACTTCAAGCATAACAACTTCTCTAGCTTTGTGAGGCAACTTAACACCTACGTATGCATATAAGCATAACCAACCCCCATTTCAATTATTTCTGTAAAAGCTGGTGTGTTTTTTTTTTTTTCTGGCTGTTGACTTTACTGCTTGTGTTTATGCTGATTTGGGTAGTTTTATGTTGGGTTTTTGGTGAACTAGGGTTTTAGGAAGATTGTACCTGACAGGTGGGAGTTTGCAAATGAGTTTTTCAAGAAGGGAGAGAAGCATTTGCTGTGTGAAATCCATAGAAGGAAATCATCTCCACCACAGATGGCTATCATTCATAGCCACTCGCACTCTCCACTTGGTGTTAACGGAACCAGCTTCTTTCCCTTTACAAGTAGAGCCAGCATCTCGCCATCTGACTCGGACGAGCAGCCCAACAACAGCTGGTGTGACTCGCCGTCCCTCTCTTCACCAAGAAGAGTAGGAGGAGTTGTAGGGGTTAATGGTTCATTAATGGGAGGATCAGCTGGTAGACATAATAGCTCGGTCGCTGCCTTGTCAGAGGATAATGAGAGGCTGAGGAGAAGCAACAACATGCTAATGTCTGAACTTGTCCACATGAAAAAGCTTTACAATGATATCATCTACTTCGTGCAAAATCATGTTAAGCCTGTTGCTCCTAGCAATTCCTACTCCTCTTCTTTGCTTCTTTGTGGCCCGCAGTCTGTTGCCAGTCCTATAGCTTCTAATGGTTCTCTTATACAAAAGCCTTTAAACCAGATTCTTGGGTACCACCCTTCCACTAAACCTAAGCAAGGTCCTCAATCTCATGTTTCACAGAGCTCCTTGACCATTTTTGAAGACCCCACCACCGATGTCTGCAAAACAAAGTTGTTCGGTGTGCCTCTACAATCCAAGAAGAGATTGCATCCCGAGTATTCTTCCAATACAGGAATTCTGGAGACTCGCAAGGCTCGTTTGGTGCTGGAAAAGGAGGATTTAGGGTTGAATCTCATGCCCCCATCAACATGTTAGTTTACCTTCCTTTATCCATTCAAATATCTGAGGTTTTCGCTCTTTTTTTTGGGTCCCCATAGTTATTTAGATCTTTCTCTTGTTTTCTATGTCACGTTGTTTTGAGTCTCAGATCCTGAGATGGTAGTGTTAATTAGATATCTATGTGCTTGTGTTTTCACTTTGTATATAGTTGCAGTGTCAGGTATTATCTTGTTCCGCGCAGACATAAATGCAGGTAGTGGTTTTGATTAGAGTGAGATCAAACCTTCAAGATTAAAAATTCATCAAATTTCCAACTTTCACTGTCTCTATAAATGCCTCTTTATTATATTTTGGTTGTTGAAATTTAGTGATCTAGACTATCAAATCTCTTCATCTTTCTTTTCTCTTCTGGTTCTGATTTTATGTCTGTTTGCATCAGTTGCATAAATACTCTCTGAGAGAAAGAGAGAGTATTGCTGGCTTCCTTTTAATTCATTGAAGAAAAGGCTGAGAAAGTTTCAGTCTGGTTAATCACTTCATTGCCAATCTCTAGGGCTTTCTTGATCACCGCATTAACTCATGATACGTACAACTTGAGTTGAGATCCATATGATAATTTGTTTATTTATTTGAAAGCTTATTTGCATTATAATAACCTCATAGTTATTATCATTATTTTCATTACTGTTTGAAAAGTATATTATGATTTGAGAAAGGAGGTCATCATTTCTCTACAAATAAAGTTTATTAACCTGTAATCTTTAATTTTCGTTTCTGTAAACTGTCAAGGGAGGGAAGAAAAAATAAAATAAAATAAAAGAGAGAGAGAGAGAGAAAGACAAGACATGAGTCTCGTATTAATAAAATAAAACAAGAGAAAGAACCAAAAACAAAAAGAAAAGACAACAAAGAATGATCCCTGTTCATTGAAATCGAATTATGAAAAGAATTGACTAAAAATGTGGGTTGAATTGTTCCTTTCAAGGCTTCTATACTTCTTCCGAGGGCCAGAAACCTTTGCCATTTCCTATTTCAAGTATCTGATCGAGTAGGAAGTATCCGAATTAACTTCTTAGAAATCACTCTTTGGATTCCATTTTCTCTAGTCTCCAATGCCAATGCTTTCTTTTCAGCGTCCAGACCAAAACACTCATAGTAGATAGAGAATGGAAGAAAGAGAAAGTTGAGTAAGATTAAGTCTTGCCTGGTAGCCTGAGAGCTGATCACGTTTGCTTAAAAAAAAACCCTTTTCTTTTTTATGGCTTTGCTTGTCCCATTAGCCGACATGCTACCATAAAAGTAAAGTATCACATAAATGTTTGACCAAGCATCTCCACACATTTTTTACTTTTCCATGGCAATCTCTATTGCTGATTGTGTTGCCTTTTCCTTCTCGTTATTTAATACTTCCCATAAGAGGGGGAAAACTCTGAAGAGACAGGAGGGAAAGCAAGTTAAGTAGGTTTCATTTTTAACTCCCTCGGAGAGATTAAAAAAAAAAATTATATATATATATTAAAAAAGGCATGAATATAGTATTCCTAGAATATCTTTGTCGTGCAATGATTTCGTCGCATACGAAGATGAGACTAACATGGATTTGCGCTGTCCAAGGCTTCGAGCCTCGGCCTTCTTTTTTTTGGGGGAGTGGCACTGCACCTGACTTGATTATTCACGTGCGATGTAGAAGGGTAACCCTCCTCCACTCCAAAGATCAAAGTGTGTGTTGGGCTTGATGATGGGGCATCCAAAAGTGGGATACGGATCATCCAGTAAAGATGCTTTAAAGAAGAAGACATGCGTCTTTTGCGTTTGATTAATGGAATTGGACCCTGAAAATTCCACCCCCCCTTTTTTTTTCAAAGTTCTAAAAAGGAAAAAGAGAGAACTATTGGGATTAAAGAAGCTCCGTCCTGTCCTCTCTGAACTTCACTCTGTTGACGTTTTCTTAACGCGTCTTTTTGTAGACTACTTTCCCGTAAAATCTGACCAAGCTCATCAAACAATAATTTAATTTTGATTAATGGTGTCTACAATGACAAAAGAGAAAACTGATCTCTACTTCAACTGTTTTACTAAATGAATTATGCCTAATATCAATATTGTATCTCTTTGTCCACTACTCTTAGTCTCCTTTAAAATTATCACACAGCAACTCAAAATAATAATAATAATAATAAATGAGTGTAACAGAAAAATAGTATTATATATATATGTTTTAAATTTTATTCATTTGTAGAATTAAATAATATATAATTGATGGATATTTTGCTCTTTGAGTGTTGTTAAATAATTTTTTAATTAAATTAATTTACTAGTAAAATAATATTTAGTATACTTTCAATTTCTTTCCCTTTTTTTTTTCTGAGTTTTTTTTATGAGGTATGCCCTTACTTAGCCTAGCTAGAGGTTAGATTTTCAAAAATTCGAATAGCTAATTGGGCACCTTGTCTCTCTATTAGAGATTATTATGCTTAATTAACTAATCGCAGCCCATACACCAAGAAGTCGGTGCTACTTACATTGTGTTTAGAAGAGGAAAAAGGACGGAAAGAAAGAGGACAATAAAGGAAAAAAGGACTGTATTCGTGTTTAGAAAATGTTTTGACAATTAGACGAGGAAGAGGAAATTTTAATTTATTTTTCCCATGACCTAATAAATTTATTTTTCTCAATTTTATGAGTAAAATTATTGATTCTCCTAGTTAATGTGTAAAATGACCATTTCATTCTTATTAAGTCATTTTATTAACATTTATCGATTTTACTATGAGGAAAATTTTAAAATTATAACACATAGTAATTTTCCTTCATCATACTATTCTTTCCCAAACATAATGAAAATGAAAATTTTCATTTCCTTTTATTTTCCTCTCCTCCAAATTTGTGCTGTGTCTTTGATTGGACAATGAATATAACAAATCAATTTTGATTGGAAATATTCGGCAGCCTGGGCAATATATTCGAATTTGTAACTTCTTAAAAGAGAAAAGCATTGCGTATGGCTGCATATCTTCATTTTAAGCGATTGAATAATATCACATGAGCAAGTACTATTAGTTTCTGTGTTACACTTACACCACGTAAATAAATAAATAAATATATATATTATCTATGAAGATAAAATTGTATTCATTAAAGTAGGGGACATGTAAATTTATTAATTGCTTGATGTAATCCTTATATTTCCAAAACTCGAGTTATGTAAATATAGTGTTTTAAAATCGACTTTTGAAGAAAGGAAAATTACATTGCACGCACCACATTTAGGGAAAATAACCAATTGCAACCCTTAACCAATTGAGATTAGTCAACAATAATAATGGAAAAATGTTTTTACCTCTTATTATATATCAAGACAAAACAGATACTTTTCTGGATCTTTTTTTTTTTTTTCATTTCAGTTTCGATTATATAATAAAAGACTACTTATATAATTTTATTGGCAATGACCATATTTTGAAGTTCCAATGGTTGTATTTGGGTTTTATTGTTCATTTTTTTTTTAAAGATACACTAAAGATATTTTAGTGAATTCATATCAATTATGATGACATTTTTGTTTTAACATTCTTCAATGGAAACTTGATGGAGGGTGTTTTTTGTTACTGGAGGGAATCAAACAATGGGATGTGACTTGTTATTTTTAATAATAAAATGTGTAATATGTTACTGTGCCCTAAAAATAGGGTGCGCAATGAAATTTTTTATTTAAAGAATTAATTGAGGGTTGCCTTTACTTTTGCATTTTTATTTCAGTTATTCAAATGTCACTTACCATTCTGTTAAACACATTCCGACAAACCATATGCAAAAGTGGAAATATTATTAAGCAAAAAAAAAAAAACAAAAAATGCAAAGCGGTTCCTGGACTAATGGCATGCTTATTTTACAAACAAGCATTGGACTCTTTATGGGCCAAGCTGGACCTCTTTGGACCTTGTGGCCCACAATGTGAGCTTGCCCAGTCCACACAATATTTTTTAGGCATAAAGCCCAGGACCCGCTTCAGAAATGGTTGGAGACACAATGCAACCATGACGATGATGACGTCTCAATCTGCATCAACGGCATCGTTCCTGTCTTCGCCGTAAGACCTAAAACCCTAACAAAACCGCAGTTGTTCGGGGTGGCTCCTCGCCCTAGTTAATTAGCTAACATCTATCAACGAAATGCAGAACGGCTAAAATGGAAGAAGAGCTTGTGATTGCTTCGTCGTCAATCGACGGCGGAATAGGCTGCTGGGACCTCCAAACTGGAGTGGAGCACCTCCGCTACAAATCCTGCGCCTCCACTCCTCACGGCCTTAGTTGCGTTGGCAACCGCGTCCTCGCATCTTCCCAGCTCCGCGATCCCCACGCCTCCACCGGCGCCATCCTCTACTGGTCTTGGTCTAAGGTAACGTACTCACACAAGGCGTTTGATGAAATTTCCAAGCGAAATCAGAAATTTGACATTCTTTTGATTGATAGCCTCAAGTGGGGATCAAGAGCTTTCCGGAGGAGCCGATCAAGCCTCTTTTGGCTAACAGTGAAGGAACTTATATCGTCGGAGGTGGTGTTTCTGGGAACATTTACCTTTGGGAGGTAGATTTTCCATTTCCTTTTCCTTTTTTATTTGGGAGTTGTTGGTTAAAATTGATCGGTGTTAGTGATTAGGAACTTTTCATATATTGGGATGTAGGTTGCTACTGGTAGATTGCTTAGGAAATGGCGTGCTCACTACAGGAGTGTTACTTGCCTGGTGTTCACTGAGGACAATTCACTTCTGGTTTCTGGATCAGAGGATGGAGGCGTTCGAGTTTGGTCACTTTTCATGTACTTTGCGTTTCATTGCACTTTTTTTTTTGGTCGTAAGTATTGTTTAACGTTTGTGAATGTCATTCACAAATGCAAATTTATTATGAATCAGGATATTTGATGAATATCAAAGGGAGCAACGAAGCCAACTCTATGAGTATAGCTTTCAAGAGCACACTTTGCGTGTAACAGATATAGTGACAGGTCATGGAGGAGCCAATCCCATTGTAGTTTCAGCTTCTGAGGATCGAACGTGTAAGGTTTGATGTCCTATTTCACTTGAATTGGAGACTGGTGAAAGCCATGATAACTGGGAAATCTATATAATGCATGATAATTAGTTGAGAACCAATTTAGGCAACAACAAAATAGAATTGTGTATTGGATATATCTACATAGAATTATGTAAGTTAATTTGCAAGTGGTTTTATTTACCATGCTCTGTTTGGTATTTCCGTTTGTTGTATATAGTTGGTTCTTTTTTCCTTTTTACTTATATATTTTGAGAAAAAAATGCATTCTGTGATAAAATTTATGGTTCTTGTAGTTTTCTCATCATATTCATATATATAGAGAGAGTAGATAAAACATATATTGAATTGTTGTTCTTATGTTTCTCATCTCAGGTTTGGAGCTTATCTAAGGGTATATTGTTGAGAAATATTGTATTTCCCTCAATAATTGATACAATTGCATTGGACCCTGGTGAACATGTCTTCTATGCTGGTGGTAGAGATGGCAAAATATACATTGCTGCACTTAATGCTGATAGCTCCTCCTGCAAAAGTGAATGGTTGCACATTGTTGGTTTGCTACCTAGTCACAGGTTTGTTAATTTCTCTCCTGTAAAACAATTCAATACATGCCTAAAATATTTGATAATGTAGTTTGCTCTGTCACAAGGATAATAGAAAATGTGTCAAGGGTAAAGATTGATGAAAAAATAATATTATTAAGAAAATGGACAATTGTAGAGGTTCTTAATACAGCAATTACCATAGTGATTTCTCACTGTCATGCTGCTGTATTCATAATTTTGGTGAATAATTTCTGCCCTATGGACCTTACATTAAGCTGTGAAAGAGAAACGAATACAGCCTAAAAGTTACTACACCTGGAAATATCTTATTTGTAAACAAGCCGGATGCTTGATCTACCCCCTTGAGTGAAGATTAACTGTGTTCCTCAATTTCATTCTGGCCTTTGCCTCCATGCAAATTTTTTATTTAATTAACCATCAAGGTTATGAGTACCCTTTTTTTGAAATTTTCACTTATGGGGCTTTAGGGGTTCTATATGGGAGTGATGACAATAGTTTTGGTTATTCTATTATTCAGTTAGAAGATATGATTCAAACTATGACGCATTATCTTTTGGTGAATTGTTTTATATTCACTTACGAAATCTTGTTATGTTGGGCAGTAAGGCTGTTACCTGCTTAGCATATAGTGGAGGTGGAAATTTACTGCTTGCTGGATCAGAGGATGGGATCATTCGTGTTTGGGATCCAAAATCTCATAACTTGTTTCGCATATTCAAACATGCAAAAGGTTTTGTTGAAACAACCTGCAGTTTATTTTTTATCATTGGCAGGTGGTTTTTCTTGGGCACATTATTTCAGACAAATCTGAATCATTGAACATAATACATATCCCCTGCACGTTTTACTTATCTATTACTCCATAAATTTTGTATCTCAGTATGCTTATTCATGTATAAAGTACAGTTGGATCTCAATTCAATCCCAGGCTTCCTTAACCAGGTTTGTTATGTTTCAGGCCCTGTGAACAATATTTGTGTTGTTAGGCGACCAGTTTACCTTAATCCTCGAGCATCTTCCACTCCACATGCCTCCTTAAAAAGGCATGGATCATTGTTACCACCTCCATTGGACAAATATGTGAAATCAGCCGATGGAAATGCAGTCTCTAACCCAGTCATTAGTCTTCAGGCTACTCTCAGTGCTCCTCTAGTGTTTCACAGTTCAGCCCTCCAATGATTGACAGTCAGATTAAAGAACTTCAGGTTTCTAACTTGTTTAGCAATTTTATTGATTTGATTGATTAATGCGGACAACTAGATTTGGTTTATATAATAATTTAATGACAATGAAGATTGCATTAGTTTCCAAATGGCTGCTTATAAGGTGCTTAAAAGTTTTCATTACTCATGTCCATCAACTCTGTCAAAGGGAGAGCGTCATCCTGCTTTCTCTTGAAAGAATTGACTTTCCTGACCCCTTATCCATTTGCAGCAAAGGTTCTTCCGCAGCAGCTGAAATGGAGGTTGAGAGATTAAAGCTTGACTGTTTAAAAGCCAAGGAAATGCTTCAGAAATGGAAGAAAATGTTTGACAACTTGCATGAATTTTGTGTAAATGAGCTATTGGAGGGAGATAACCTGGGAAACATGGATCAAAGTGTAACCTAAATCAAGTTGCTCTCTTTGTGCAAAGAGCTTCAAGGTGTGTCTCGAATTATTTTCATGAGAAGGATTTGCTGCCATTTCTTGCAAGTCATATCATCAATATGTTCCACAAATTCTTTTGTCTTGTGTGTAAATTGACAAGTATGCTTGTTTGGAATGTTGTCTGTCACCAACGATTGTTTGGGATTGTTGGGAGCGCACTGCATCTTGGCAGTTGTCTATCATGATAGAGAGATGCTAATACTGGATAACTGGTGACCAAAATCAAGAGTTGCTTTTAGTACAAATAGATTATCAATAGACATTTTTGGATCATCGAATTGTAAAATGAAATATTTTTTCATCCTGGTCATCCTACCAGAAGTTTTTGTTTATAGGGTGCTTAGGTTCGCCTTGACTTCCGGCTAGAGAAAAGCGTCGTTGGATAATGTTCCCATCCGCACCGCGGAACTGTAGTTGCGACAATAGGCTATAAATTTCCATTAAGCATTGCTACCGGCTTCTTGTTGCTTGTTCTTCTAAAAGGGGAGGCGTGACACGAAGCTTAGCAAAAGCATCGCTTATTTGACTTCGTTTATTCCCCAGTCTCATCTGCTGCTGCTGTTGCAACGAGAAAGACTGATAAATTTCAGCTGTGAACAAACATCGGCCATGGCACTTGAACCTACTTGGAACGAGGTGTAAAGAGAGCTTGATGAGGCAAAATCAATTAGGAAGCTTGGGGTCAGCACGTGATTGTCCGAGCCGATTCCCAAAAAGCCACTTTGCCTTACAAGGGGTAAAAACTCGTAACCCTAAGAAGTGCACAGCACAATATTTGCTACGGAAGGTAAAAGCCAGCTCGTGACATCAAATATATAACCTCTCGGTTCATGAAGGAAAAAACATCCAGCAATGTCTCTTTCAATACCCTTTCCCTCAAACATAGACCAAACGATGCCCGGATCGCCCAGACGCTTTTGACCCTCTGATTTGAGCAATTTGCCAAAGCAGAAAACGATATCCAGGTGTAGAAAATCATGGAGAAAGTGGAACAAGAGAAAAAGTGGGACCTTTTTCTTTTTCTTTTTTTAATAATAATCCTTTTCTTTTTCTGAACCTGCTCCTGCAATTCCCGATGAGGGACAGAGGGTGGAGAAAGTGGATGAAACAAAGAAAGATTATAATATTATGGGCTATTGTCTACCGTTGCTGTTATGATCGAATATTTAACACTAGCTAGCAACATATAAATGGCATGTGGGGAAGCCAAGATAAGGCGGTACAACTGTGATAATGCAGAGATAAAAGAAAGAAATAAAAATAAAAAGAAAAGGTGGAAAATCAACCGAACAACAAGTTCTCTCTGCCCTGGATTCTTTTAATCCAATCGAACCTCTTCTTGCAGAGAACGTGCCTCTTTATTCATGTCTTGTTGATAAAACAACATTATTTTTGCATTTAAACGAAAGAGGGAGCGAGAAGGATGGTAACTCCAGTCATTAAATATGGACGGTGCTTTGGAGCATAGTGCGAGAAAGGGCTTTCCTTGTTTATATTGTAATTAATTTTGCAGAGAAAATGAGCACTGAAATTGTAACGAGCAAAGAGACAGTTAGTACATAGCCCATCGGGCCATGTATTAATGGATTAATACCAACCTAAAAGTTCTAGAATCGCGAAGTCAGGTATTAAGTATATTATACTATACAAGCCTCCTCCTATACGCTCTGGCACAATTTTTGTTAATTTATTTATTTGTTATTATTTTTTTTTTTTTGATAGAGCTTTACTATCAAGGGAGTGATAATTTCATAATCATTTTAACTCTATTACTTTAATTAAATGTGAGACAATGACGAGATGAAATATGCTAGAGATTAGTAGTTTTTTTTTTTTTTTTTTAACCTAATGTATTTGCTTGTGATCGAAGCAGCTTTGATAAAAAATATGCGACTGCTCCATCTTATGATTTATGATGGTAACAAATGTATGTTAACGGAAACGCTCACTTTTAGTTGAGTCCCTTTTTAAGAGAGAATTGCATAATTGCACCTCCAACACGAAAGCATATAAATGGGGGGCATTAGACAGTGTCCACCATCTAACTATGTCTGTCATCAATAAAAACTTGCCATTTATCACATCGAAATCTGCAATGTCCAGTTTCCTTTATTTCTTGCGATAGGAGACGTAATGCAATAAACAAATAAAAAAAAAAAAAAAACAACACAAAAAAAAAAAAACCTTAAAAAAAAAAAATAAAAAAAAAAAAATATAAGATAATTCCCCCCTGAAAAAACAAAAGAACAAAACTGAACAGAACAAAAAGAAAAAAAAAAAAAAAAATAAAAAAAAAAAACAAAAGAAAAAAAAGAAATAAAAGAAAAAAAAAAAAAAAAAAAAAAAAAAAAAAACAAGATAAAAAAACAAAAACAAAAAAAAAATAATAAAAATAAAAAAAAAAAAAGAAAATAGCAAAAAAAAAAAAAGAAACCAACAAAAAAAAAAAAAAAAAAAAAGAAAAAGAAAAAAAAAAAATAAAAAATGAACAAAAAGAAAAAAAACATACATATGATAAAAAAAGAAAAAAAAATATAAAACAAAACTACAAAGTAGAAAAATAAAAAACAAAAAAAAAAGAAAAGTAAAACACTCAAACAAAAATTCAAAAAAAAAAACAACAAAAAAAAAAACCAAAAAAAAAAGAAAAAACAAAAAAAAAAATACAAAAAAAAAAAAAAAAAAAAAACAAAAAAAAAAAAACAAAAAACAAAAACAAAAAAATAAGAAAAAAAAAATTTGAAATAAAAGAAAAAGCTGTAATATAAAAAATTAAAACCTCCGAATAAACAAAAGAAGAAAAAAAAAAAAAATAAAAAAAAATATAAGAAAAAAAAAAAAAAAAAAAACAAAACAAAAAAAACAACCCTCCAGAAATAACCCACCCAAAAAAAAACCAACACAAAAAAAAAACAAAAAACAAAAAAACAAACCGCAAAAAAAAAAATAAAAAAAAAAAAAAAAAATAACCAATTAATAAAGAAAAAAAATACGCAACAGAAAACAAAGAAACATACTTCCAAAAAAAAAAAAACACAAAAAAAAAAAAACGAAAAAACACAACACTTAAAATAAAATAAAAAATGCACTGTTCTTTTCCACCCCCAAACCCCACCGCCCCTCGCCTGAAAACCCCCTCTCCCAACAACAGACCCCCCCCCCGGGCCCCCCCCAAGATATACGCCCCAAAAACTACATTCTTGTGCTCTGCCCCTCCAAAATAAAACCCCCTCCCCCCCTGCAGATCCCACCCCAAAAAAAAAGACTTCCTACCTAAAAAAAACCCAACTCCCATCTCTCTGCAGAAACCATCCTCCGCTCCCAGTAGAACCAACACAAAAGCCAAACAAAAAACTCAACACTCAACCAAGCTTACAACCACCCCCTGTCTCCCTCCTATTCCCCCCCCGCCACCCCCCCCCCCCCAACCACAGAAACTACAGCCTCCACAAAGTCCTGAACTAATCATACACCCTTTCACCTCCCTACACCCCACCCCACACTCCTGTCACCCGCCACCCCACCCCCACCGCCCAAGAAGTCCCAAGCCCTTCCTCCACCCTCCCTTCTCCCCAAACCCACTCCCACCCCCCCCCACCCCACATCAACCCCAACTCTCCCCCCCCACTCCCTCCCCAAAAAAAACGAAACATCACCCAAAAACCCCAACAAAACATCCGCCCCCAAGTCAAAAACTGGCACCCTCCCAACCATCCCCTCCACCCCCACCCCCCCCCCCCCCAAAAAAAACCCCCCACCTCGCCACCGCCCCCCCCCCCCAACCCTCCACTGCCCCAAGAACAAAAACACAACCACCCATAAAACCCCCCCCCCCCCACCACGTCCTCACCTACCCGACCCCCCAAATATACTAGATCCCAAACCATACCCACCACCTTCACAGAAAAATAAACACCCCAAACACCCACACAAGCCCCCCCACCCCAACCACATAAGCTACCTATTTCCAACCCCCCCCCCTCCCCCCCCCCTCCCCCCCCCAATCCCCCCCCCCCCCATAACCCCCCCCCCCCCCCCCCCACCCCTCACCCCCCCCTCACCCCAACCCCCCCCTCCCGCGCCCCCTCCTCCCCCCCCCCCCCCCCCTCCCCCCCCACCCCAAAACCCACCCCCTCCCTCCCCCCCCCCCCTTCCCCCCCCCCTGCCCCACAGCCCCCGACCACCCCCCCCCAAAAACTCCCCACCCCCTCCCACCCCCACCAGCCCCCCCCCACGCCATAAAACCCCGGCCCTCCCCCCACCCCCCCCTCCTCCCCCCCATCCCCCCCCCCAGCCCCCCACCTCCCATCCCCTACCCCACCCCCCCCCCCAATCCCCAAGCCCACCGCAAAAATCACCCCAACACCAACCCCCCCCGCCCCGCCCCGCCCCCACCCCCCCCCCCCTCACCCTAACCCACCCTCCCCCCCCCCCTCTACCCCCACCCCCACCCCCCCCCCCACCCCAACACCCCCCCCTCCCATCCCCACAAAACCACCAACAGTCGCCCACCCCCCAAACCCCCTCGCTTCACCCACCCACCCCCTCCCCCCCCCCCCCCCCAGATGCTCCCCCTCCCCTGACCCTCCCCCCCCCCCCCCCCTCCCCGCCACCCCATACTCCCCCCAACCCCTCCTCCAATCCCCCACCCCCCTGCGCAGAAAACCACCCCCCAGCCCCCCCAAATGCCTCCCCCCCCTCCCCCCCCCCCCTCCACCCCCACCCCCTCACCCGGCCCCCCCTCCCCCCCCCCCTCCCCCCACTCCTCCCCCCTCCACCTAACCCCCCATATCACCCCCCCCCCCCCCCCCCCCCCCCCCCCGCCCCCCCCCCATCCCCCCCAACCCCCCCCCCCGGCCCCTCCCCCCCCCCCCCCCCCCCCACGTTTAAAAGTATGCTCCCACCCTCCTCCTCATTCAACAAAAACCCGCTCCCCCCAAACCCCCCGATCCCCCCGCTTCCCTCCCACCCCTCCCCCCCACCCCCCCCCCCCCCCCCCCCCAAAAACCCAAACACCCCCCCCCCCCCCCACCCCACCCCAATCCCACCCTACCCACCCCCTCCCCCCCCCGCCCCCCACCCCCCCCCCCCCCCCCCCCCCCCCCCCCCCCCCCCCCCCCCCCCCCCCCCCCCCCCCCACCCCTCCCCCCCCCCCCCCCATCCCCCCCCCCCTCCCCCCCCCCTCCCTGCCCTCTCCGCCCCCCCCACCCCCCCCCACCCCTCCCCCCCCCCCCCCCCCTGCCCCCCCCCCCCCCCTGTCCCCCCCCAACCCCCCCCTCCCACCCAATAGGGCCCCCCCCCCCCCCCACCCCACCCCCCCCCCCCGCCCCCACCCCCCCCCCCCCCCCCCCCCCCCATCAACCCCCCCCCCCCCTACCCCCCCACCCCTCCCCCCCCCCCCCCCCCCCCCCCCCCCCCCCCCCCCCCCCCCCCCCCCCCCTCCCCCCCCCCCCCCCCCCCCCCCCCCCCCCCCCACCCCCCCCCCCCCCCCCCCCCCCCCCCCCCCCCCCCCCCCCGCTCCCCCCCCCAATCCCCCCCCCCCCCCCCCCCCCACCAACCCCCTCCCCCCCCACACCCCCCCCCCCCCCTCCGACCCTTCATCCCCCCCCCCCCCCCCTCCCCCCCCCCCCCCCCCCCCCCCCCTCCCCCCCCCCCCCCCCCCCCCCCCCCCCCCCCCCCCCACCCCCCCCCCCGCCCCCCCCCCTTCCCCCCCCCCCTGCCCCCCCCCCCCCCCCCCCCCCCCCCCCCCCCCCCCCCCCAAACCCCCCCCCCTTTCCCCCCCCCCCCCCCCCCCCCCCCCCCCCCCCCCCCCCCCCCCCCCCCCCCCCCCCTCCCCCCCAACCCCCCCACCCCCCCCCCCCCCCCCCCCCCCCCCCCCCCCCCCCCCCCCCCCCCCCCCCCACCCCCCCCCCCCCCCCCCACCCCCCCCCCCCCCCCCCCCCCCCCCCCCCCTAAATTCCCACCCCCCCCCCCCCCCCCCCCCCCCCCCCCCCCCCCCCCCCCCCCCCCCCCCCCCCCCCCCCCCCCTCCCCCCCCCCCCTCCCCCCCCCACCCCCCCCCCCCACCCCCCTCCCCCCCCCCCCCCCCCCCCCCCCCCCCCCCCCCCCCCCGCCTCCCCCCCCCCCCACCCCCCCCCCCCCTACCCCCCCCCCCCCCTCCCCCCCCCCCCCCCCCCCCCCCCCCCCCCCCCCCCCCGGTCCCCGCCCTTCCCCCCCCCCCCCCCCCCCCCCCCCCCCCCCCCCCCCCCCCCCCCCACCCCCCCCCCCCCCCCCCCCCCCACCCCCCCCCCCCCCACCCCCCCCCCCCGACCCCCCCCCATCCCCCCCCCCCCCCCCCCCACTCCCCCTCCCCCCCCCCCCCCCCCCCCATCCCCCCCCACCCCCCCCCCCATACCCCCCCCCCGCCCCCCCCCTACCCCCCCCCCCCCTCCCCGGACCCAATCCCCCCCCCCCCCCACCTCCCTACCCCCCCCCCCCACCCCCCCCCCTCCCCCCCCACCCCCCCCCCCCCCCCCCATCCCCCTCCCCCCCCCCCCCCTCCACCACGCCCCCCTATGGCCCCCCCCCCCCCCCCCCCCCCCCCCCCCCCCCCTCCCCCCACCCCCACCCCCCCCCCCCCCCCCCCCGCCCCCCCCCCCCCCCCCCCCCCCCCCCCCACAGCCCCCCCCCCCCCCCCCCCCCCCCGCACCCACCCTCCCCCCCCCCCCCCCCGTCCCCTGAGCCCCCCCCTCCCCCCCTCCCCCCCCCCCCCCCCCCCCCCCACTCCCCCCCCCACTCCGCTTCCCCCCCCCATCCCCCATCCCCCCGCCCCCATCCCCCACCACCAAGCCCCTAAACCCTCCACCCCTCCCCTCCCCCCCTGGGGCCCCCCACTTCCCCCCCCCCCCCCCCCCTCCACCCCCCCCCCCCCCCCCACTCCCCCCACCCCCCCCCAAATAAACTCCCCCCCGACCCCCCCCCCCTCCCCCCACCCCCCCCCCCCCCCCCGCCCCCCCACATAGTTTACTCCCCCCCCAACTCCCCCCCCCCCCCCCCCGGAACCCTCCCACCGACCCCCCACCAACCCCACCCCCCCTCCCTCCCCCCCCCTGTCCTTACCCCCCCCACCCCCCCCCAACCCCCCCCCCCCCCACCCCCAACCCCCCCCTCCCAAACCCCCCCCCCCCCCCAGTCGCTCCCTCCCCAACCCCCCCCCCGGACCCCCCCATACCCCCCTCCCCCCCTCCCCCCCCCCCCCCCTCTCCACTCCCCAGATAAGCCCGCCTACCCCCTCCCCACTTATCCTCCACCCCCCCCCCCCCCCTTGCCCCCCCCCACCCCCCCCCCCCACCCCCCCCCCCCCCCCCCCCCCCCTAAACCACATGCCCCCCCCCCCATCTACCCCATCCCCCCCCCCTGCCCCCCCCCCCCCTTCCCCCCTCCCCCCCACCCCCCCCTCCGCCCCTCTCCCCCCCTCCCCCCTCCCCCTGTCCCCCTCACCCCCCCCCCCCCCCCCTCCCCCCCCCCCCCCCCCCCCCTCCCCTCCCCCCCCCCCCCCCCCCCCCCGACACCCCCCCCCCGTCCCCCCCCCCCCCCCCACCCCCCCCCCCCCCCCCCCCCCCCTCCATCCCCCACCCCCCCCCCCCGCCCCCCCCCCCCCTCCCCCCCCCTCTCCCCGCCACCCTCCTCCTCCAACTGATAGCCCCCCCATTGTCCCCCCCCCCCCCCCCCCCTCCCCCCCCCGCCCCAACCCCCCCCCATTCCCCCCCCCCCCCCCCCCCCCCCCCCCCCCTCCCCCCCTCGCCTCCCCCCCCCCCCCCCCCTCATCCCCCCCACCCCAATTACAAATCCCCCCCCCCCCCCTCCCCTTTCCCGCCCCCACCCCCCACCCCCTTTCCCCCCCCACCCCCCCCCCCCCCCACCCCCCCCCCCCCCCCCCACGCCCCCCCCCCCCCCCCCCCCCCCCCCCCCCCCCCTATTGCAAACAAACCCCCGCCCCCCCCCCGCCCCCCCCCTTTCCCCCCCCACCCTCCCCCCCCCCCCACCCCCCCGCCCCCCCCCCCCCCCTCTCCCTACCCCGCTCCACCCCCCCCCCCCCCCCCCCCCCCCCGCCCCCCCCCCCACCCCCCCCCCCCCCCCCCCCCCCCCCCCCCACCTGTAAGCTCCCCCCCCCCACCCCCCCCCCCCCCCCGCCCCCCCCCCCTTCCCCCCAATCCCCCCCCCCCCCCCCCCTCCCCCCGCCCCCCCCCCCCACCTCCCCCCCCCCCCCCCCTCCACCCCCCCTCCCCCCACCCCCTCCCCCCCCCCCCCCCCCCCCCCCCCACCCCCCCTCTCGCACCCCCCCTATTCTAAAAAATGTAATCGTATCAACGAATTTTCTGATTTAATGCTTGGGACTTTCGAACCGTTAATAACTTTGTGGGTCCTCACAATTTGTTACGAATGGACTGATCCATTTCCTTTGTTTTCTTGATTTCGATAAAGAAAAGAACAAACAAAATTGTATGAAATCAAGCCATTGACTCCTTGTACTACACCAGCGAATTTGGGCTTGAGGTAGCCAAACCTAATGTATAAAGTCTATTTTATTTTGGACGCCATACAAATGAGAGTGAAAACAAAACATATGGACCAAGAAAAATAAATGCTGTAAATGTTAAGATACAAAACATTGAAATATGTTGATTGGATTTATACATATGAAGGTTGGCCTGGACACGGAATCTAATCTCTTAGTCCAATGTTCTTCGCTTATGTTGTCCCATTCGATAGGTGAGATGTATTTACCCATATAATATTTCCCTCATAAATAATGGAAGCTTTGTCGCAATTCCCTTTTCTGAAAAGACATCGAAGGGGAAAAAAATAACTAAAATTCAAAACTCAACAGCTAACATAAGGGGAAGGGTCAAAAAATATGCATATATATATATATATATATATCTTGTACAAAGTTGATGGCCTGAAGCTTGTAAATAAGAATAACTAAATTGGTTCTTTATGGAGTTATTGGACCCCTACAGTATCTGAAAGTAAAAACTAATCTAGACACAAAAAAAAAAAAAAAAAAGGTTATAAAGAATGTATACTCTTCAAGATAACTGAAAATATTTCTTAAATATAGTATGGCACAAGAGTGACTTCAATGGTGGTAAAGTGGTCCGCCCAATTCATCCGCTTTGATGGGCTTCGTCCACCATTAGTTTGACAAGAATCCAAATTCTACACTTTATCTTTTTACTCTTTTTTTTTTCTTTTTATCTGTAAGTCCAACAAAAGCTTTTCTTCCGTATTCCGCTGATGTTGCACTTCATCTCAGCATTTTCTTAAGCGTGAGGTCACACATTAATCCATTGAGTAGGTTGACCAGACCAAACTGGGCAAGTGTGAGCCCATGCAATTTTAAGAAGAGACAAGGAAGGAACCCAGTTCCATCAGTTTCTTCAACACGGACCTCCTCTCAGATGTGGCTTATTTTCCCATTCGTTTACTGTGTATCTCATGAACAGTCCCAACAGGTTATAGAGTACTGCCCATGCAGAACTTAAAGGATAGACTGCTCACTTAAACGTCTTTTTTTTGCGCCGGGGGGGGGGGTCACGAGTCCAATTGATACTCTAATTTTGGACCCAAAATGAAAAAGAGCCCAGCATAAATACAAGGAAGTAAGTTTAAAAATTTTGCAAAGTTTAGTTTCTTGAATAACAATTTTCCAGTGTGGTTTGGCTGAAACAATCTGTTATTAAAAGCCGATGATTAACAGATGACATTGATGATTCATAAAATTAATAATGTTTAACTTGTTTTCCCACTGCCAACAATTAAATCAAATATCATTATTGTGTTAGCATGTGTTGTTTTTGGGGTGGTGTCTAAGTGGAGGCCTATGGCCAACTTATAAAGGCTAAAAGGAGGATCTACGGGGCCATTGCCCCCCAACAAGGTCCTATTGTAGGATCGAAACGACATCGGCCGGAGGCTCTTCTATAAAGTGAAGCCCCCAAGCAAATGGGTAGGCAAAAGTGGCAACCCAGTCAGGTACCGATTACCTTCTCAGCAAGTATGTGATAACTTGACCTGCCATCCCTTAGTCAACAAGTGGTTACATGCAGCAATGCGTTTTCGCTTGTGGGCGTCGCAATGGGACATCTTTCCCAAGCAATTCAATGGCAACCAACGAATCAGATTCCAGGCAAATCATTTTAAAACCACACTGGCATGGTCAAGGCAAACCATGGTACAAACCCCATAACTCCGCTGCCATAGTGAATAAACGCCAATGTTATAAGCAAAGCCAGCCAACGACGCCCATTCGAATCACGGATTACTCCACCAGCGGTTGCATACCCAACTTTGCACTCCCCATCTATGTTAATCTTGACCCATTGTTCTTGTGGTGGAGACCATCCAATTAAGTTATGAGAATTTGACTGAGACCTCTCCCTACCTTTCACGGATTCCAGGAGCTCTCCCCTGTTACATGCCTCCGGCATAGATAATATGGGGATCTTAGAATAACAGGACATGGTACCGCTCCCAATAGTGCTCTCATTTCTCCATTTCCACACATACCAGCAAGTTGTAAGCACTGAAGCCACTCTTCCTTCGAGTTCAAATTCGAAAGGAGCCACTCCTGCAAGGAGCCTTGGAAGAGCTGAATTCGTCCCATTGGGGGGAAGAGTGCTCTTCACGGGAATGCAGCTGACTTACGATGACGCAACTGCTGTAGGTTTGATTCCTCGGATTCATTACAGAGCTTACAAGTGGGTGATGCATTAAGTCCTCGACGCCACTTCTCAAGATTGCCTTTTGCCACTTTCCATAGAAAGCATCTCACCCTTTATGGGACCTTCAACTTCCAAACAAAATTGAAACCCGGTTTCCAGAGTTGTTTAGGGGAAGAGCCAAGATAGCCTGATAGGTTGACTTCGCTGAAAACCGACCATCGGATAATCCTTTCTAGCACATTCGATCCAGATCATCATCCCCTTCACGCAGCAATACAGCAACCAGCGCTCTAACAAGCTACTCTGGTAGAAAGGTGTTTTAGCAGGGGCCACTTCCACCGCACTCTAGCGGATTCCCAGGCCACCTAGATGCTTTGGTTGACAGACCTCTGGCAGCTTCACTAGATGGACACGGTTCCTATACTCCGTATCCCCCCAAAGGGAAGCTCTATTATATTTGTTCAATCTTTTGGCGACGGAGAATGGGAGAGGCACGGTCTGCATTGCGAAGACCGGTATTGCCATTGCGACCAACTTAATCAACGTTAATCTAGCTGTAAAGGACAATTGTTGGGCCTTCTAGTTGAAGTTCTAGCGACCCTTCCCTTTAGCAGTTAATTGGAAGTTGTTGACAACTCGTTTTTCTCTCACCAAACTTCAAAAATTAGTTATGGCAGTTGCATCTCAAGGGCTTGGAGCCACATGGATCAAGCTACAACTTTTTGTATTGAAAATTACTCTTTCGAATGACTTGATTTGAATTTAAAATATTTCTTTTTATTTATTTTTAATCAATTATAATTTATATTCTTAATTAATTTAAATTTCATCTTAATTTTAACTCCAAATTATAAAAACTTATCTGTGCACCAGTAAGCTTTTTAAATTTTGTATATAATATCCATCTAAATGAAGTTTATTACAAAAAAAGTTCATCTTGTACTTCTTTTTGTCTTACCTTATTTGTATCTTCTTCTTCTTTCTTCTATTGCAAGCAATCACGTTTTGCTAACATAAACCAACATTAGTACTTATGTCTCTTGTTCAAATACTTTCATAATAGTATCAAAACCTCAAGGTTTTTTGTTTAACCTATGCATTGTGAGACGAAGAAAAAAAAAAAAAGAGTGTAAACACTTACGTGGAAGAGCAAATACTTTTGGGAGTTAAAATTTCATCAGATTAAATAGTTAATCACCTGTTACATTTTTAAGTTGCTTTGTTTTTCTCCTTTCATGTTTACAAGTAATAACCATACACAATAGAAAGCGATGATAAAAACTTACTTAAAAGCATTTAATATATAGGAAGCCACAAAAAGAAGGATTAAACCAATTCCTTTTCCATTATGTATCAATTAAAGTACTACAGTAAATAAGTGTCTAAACAAGATAAAGCTTTTATTTATATACATAAAATTATCAATAAAATCATGACTTGTGAAATAGCCAAAAAAGTTTACGATAGATTAAAAGAAGAGTATAGTGGTAGATAAAAGATTAAAACCATAAAACTTCTTAATTTTAAAAGAGAACCTAAGCTTTTGAAAATGAAAGAAATAGAAGTAGTCAAGGATTATAATAACAGGTTACTAAAGTTTATAAATCAAATTAGAGTGCTTAAGGAAGATTTTCCTTATAAAAATGTAGTTCAAAAAGTTCTTTAAAGTATTGTAGAAAAGTTTAAAGTAAAATATATATTTTTAGAAGATTTAAAGAACTTAAACACTATTTGCTTGAAAAAATTGATTAATGCATTATAGGTTTAAGATTAGAGAAGCCTTTTAAGGCATGAAGAGGGGTCTTTAGGCCATTGTAAATAAAAAAACTTAATAAAAGAAGTAGCAAAGGGGCAAGTAACATAAGAGGAGTTATAAATCTAACAAAATAAATGGTAAGAAGTTATATGCTCTTTAAGATCATTAAAAAAAAAAAAGTCATTTATCCAAGTATTGCTAAAGAAAACTTGATCTTGTTTATAAAGTGTGCAATAAGAAAGATCATTTCAAAAAAAATTGTTGGTAAGGAGACAAATAACAAAAACAACAAAAAAATCATAGTAAAACAAATAAAAGGCTTAACTTACTAATAAAAAATAACTTATTTATGATTAATTGTTTTTGTCAATAACTTGCACTAGCACTTTAAACCTTAGAACTTAATTGTAGATAGTTGTTGTATTAACTACATGTCACCAAATTCAAAGGTTTTTAAAACCCTTGATAACTTATTCAAGTCTAAAGTGAGAATTAGTAATGGATAAATTCTGTAAATTTAAAAAAGAGGAGCTATAGTGGTCCGGACAAACTAAATTACCATGGTTATAATAAATGTTTTGTTTGTATTTCACATTAGTTAAAACATAATAAGTGTTGGCCAGCTCCTATAAATAGGGTTTTTTTATTGTTTAATGACAATTAATGTATTATTTGTAATCTAACTAGTGCTAAACTAATCTTAGTGTCTATAAATAGAAAAAGCTTTCATTTAGACATAAATAAGGAACACTATCTTACTTTACCTATTACCATTAATAACACAATGCTTTGGTATAGAAAACTTAACCACTTTCATTATACATAATAAATAAGGCTTCCCTTTCACGCAAATCAATTTAATAAAGCTTAAAGGTAGCTTCAATTGATTCATTCATATCTTTATGAGCTAATAAGAATAAGTTCTTTAAATGACATCATCTTTAGTGATGATTTCACTAATTTTGCTTGATATTAAAATTTGATGTTGTAGATATATTCCAAAGGTTCAATATTTAGATAAAAAAGTAATTAGGCCTTCAAAAAAAATATAAATTTTGAATGAATCTCAGAAACCTTTAAACATTTATTATCTCTTAGGTATTCAATAATAATTAACAACATCTTATTCACTTTAACAAAATAAAGGCTAATAAAAACAAATTCTTTAAATGGCATCAAATATTATATCATCTTTATTGATGATTTCACCAAATTTTACTTGATATTAAAGTTTGATGTTGTAGCTATATTCCAAAGGTTCAATATTTGGATAGAAAAGTAATCAAACCATCAAAATAAATATAAATTTTGAATTCATCTTAGAAACCTTTAAACATATTTATTGTTTCTTAAGTATTTAACAACAATTAATAGCATCTTATTTATTTTAGCAAAATAAAGGCTAATAAAAACAAGTTCTTTAAATGACATCAAATATTATATCATCTTTATTGATGATTTCACCAAATTTTGCTTGATATTAAAGTTTGATGTTATAGTTATATTCCAAAGGTTCCATATTTGAATAAAAAAATAATCAGTCATCAAAATAGATATAGATTTTGAATTCATCTTAGAAACTTTTAAACATATTTATTGTTTCTTAGGTATTTAACAACAATTAACAACATCCTATTCACTCTAACAAAATAAGATGAGTGAAAAAAAAAGTAGGCCTATTATGAAAATGACTTCGTGCTTTTTGACAAAGAAAGATCTTTTTAACTAATTTTTAACAAATGTTACTATAATTAAAATTTATCTTTAAATAGATTATCATCCAAAGTTATATTAAATTTTGCTTTTATAAGACTTGGTTTCATAATAAACTATTCCAAGCCATCTAAAAGTATTTGATTATATCTATTTTTTCATATAGCATTATCTAAAAAATGTAAGTTAGATCATAAATCTTTAATTGCACTTTCATTAGTTATATTGATACATTTATAACATATAGGATCTTTGATATTAACTCTTATAGGGTTTTATTCAATAAAAACCTCAAGTTTCATAAAGAAAAAAGATGGAATTAGAAACAATCTATAGTTCAACAATTTTAGGAAAAGGATGTTAGAAAATATATGCCATAAAGCTTTAATTTAAATGTTTTAAATGTTTTAAATGAGAATATTGATCACTTTTTAATCATAGGGACTAAAAGTCTTATCGACATTTATTAAAGAAGTCTTAAAGTAAAGCTTAAACCCATCAACTACCAAAAAGCTTCATAGCATATAGTATGGAGAAATGCAATGTATAAAGAAATAAATGTCAAAGCCTCCTAATAAGAAACCAATTATAATTAAATGAATTTACATGATAAAATTAAAAAATAAGTGGCACTATCAAGGAAATAAAAGCTAAATTTATGGCAAAAGGCTTTGCTTAACAGCCTAGAGTAAACTACATTGAAACTTTTATACCAATAACCAAGCTTGATACCATAAAGCTACTACTCATAATTGTTGTTCAAAGGCATTAGTTGATACATTAGTTAGACATCATATCAATATTTTTAAAAAGCATATTTTAGGAAGAAGTCTATATGAACCAACTTGAAAGTTTTATAAAATTAGGTGATGGAGAAAAAGTTTATTTTTTGAAAGAAAAAATTTATGCATTAAAGCAAATTCCTAAAACTTGGTATTGAAAAATTCATGAGTTTATAATCTTATGATCATTAGAAACTATTGTTCCTACAGTTTCGTATGAGTTATAATTGTTGTTAATTAAGTTTAAGTGTGCAAGAAAGTAAAGTCACATGGAAGGATAAAAAAGTAAATGTCGCATAAGGGTAAGAACATAAATTTATCATGCAAAAGTAAGAAAGTAACTTCGTCGCAAGTAAGCTCTGTTAGATTTCATGGAAGAGAGAGTATATAAAGGCCTTGGAAGAAAAAATTAGGATAAGGTCAATACAATTAAATACACAGTAAATAGTGTGGATGGCCAAATAGAGAAAATAGAAGAATACAACACACGATCAAAGTACACCGACTGTAAGAGAACGACAGAATAGGAGACAATAAAATAGAAATCAGAGCCGAACAATAGCCATTGAGTGAATAATATCTGTCAACAGGAAGAGAGAGAAAATGATTCAGTCGTCGAGTGAACAGAAAACGAAAATTAGCCAAACAGAAGAAGGAGACAAAGAGGTGAATGGCTAAGTGGGTGAACAAAAAATAAAAAAAATGAAACAACGAGTGGAAAAATTGGGGGGCTAAACAAAGAGATACCGATAACAAAAAAGAAGAACAACCATCGAGAGAGAGAAAGAAGGAGATGCTGAAAGTAGGGGCTAAACAAAGAACAGAGAATAGAGGTCGAGATACAGCCAAATCAGAGTTATTGTCAAGCAAAGGAGAAAAGCTGATACGTCCAAAATACGCCCAAAGAAGAGAGAGAGTCATCGTCGAAAGAACAGGGGTGGTTGGCCAAAACACAAGAGAGATGGCTAGACCAGAGGAATCTATGAGAAAGAGAGAGAAGTCTAGTGATAAGAGAGAGAAATTCGGCTGGACAGCAAAAGAAAGAGAAACAGATAAGTAGGTCATGAGACGTGGAACAACAAACCAGAAATGTGAAGCTAACTATGAGAGATGGGGACACAGTGAGACGATGAAAACAAGAGTTATATGAGACAACATATAAAAGAAATTTGGCAAAATATTGAAAGAATTCAACGTATTTCCAAATTTCTTCAAGAAAGGTTAGAGAGCGTTGCGGTGAACTTCTAAGTAGCAGTGGAGCAGCCTTTTAATTTAACATAAGCAAGATAAGATAAAAGAAGGGTAGACACAGTAAATGACACTCTTTGTATTGTACTTACTTAGTAATTGCAATAGTGAAAGGAGTAGAGAATTAAGATATCCACTGTAATTGGAATTCTCAATTATAATGGATAGTCTTGATAAGGGAAAGTCCCTACTACCATGGATGTATGTTACATTGACGAAACTACATAAATCTCATGTATCCTTAATTTGCTTTACGTTCTGTGTTTTGAATTGAGTTATGAACGCAGCTAAAGTATTAGCAAACTTATAATCTAACGAAAACGTAAACAAGAACATCCGAATTATCTATTAGGCAAGATGTTTGAAAGGTGACTTTGGTGACTATTGTGATGAATAGGTAGCAATAGATCCACCTTAGTCGATTTTGAGAAAGAGTTCACTTTTAAGAAGATATTGAAGTTATTCACTTTTCTGAAAATTGTTAATTGTAGTGATATTAATTCATCCCCTTTCAGTATCACAAACTAATAGATCATAAGAAGAAGTCAGAACTTCAGTGACTTATGTAATCTAATTTTTTAATTCAAGGAAACTATGAAAAAGTAGTTTAACATGAGTAATCTTAGGAATATGAGTTGTTTTCTTGGCCAACAGCTACCTCAACGTTGATCTTATGACTTAAAGTTTCATACAGAGTACAAAGAGATATGGTGATAAAGAATCACCTTGTTGTAGTCCCTTTGATGGTCTAAACTAGTCCGACGTTCCACCATTGCATATAAGCCGCATGGTTGTAGGGGTAACACAAGCCATTATCAAGTCAATCCAGTTGCTAGGCAACATAAGTTCCTCCAATGTGTCTTTGATAAAACCTTAATTGAGTCTATCATATGCTTTTTCAAGATCAAGCCTTAAAATCATATGTCCTCTCTTCCCCCTTAATCCTCACATTGCATTAAGGGCCTTTTGCAACACCTCAATTTTGTTTATTATACTTCTTTCAGGAACGAAGTTGGTTTGTGTGGGTGCGACCCACTTGGGCGTGAAAGGCATTAGCCCGCTGACAATAACTTTAGAAATGGTCTTGTGGGCGACGTTACATAAGAAGCTTAATGGCCTAAACTCTAATTCTTTCAGGCCTTTCCATCTTTGGAATGGGAACCAAAAGTGCGGCATTCAACTCACGTGGAAGAGGATTGCCGTTCAAGATACTTAGCAGGTAAGAAGTCGTATTCCCTACATGGTGCCACATACGCTAAATGAACACAACTTGATACCCATTGAGACTTGGCGCTTTAAATGGCTCTATATCACAGATGACCTTCTGTATCTCATGACCTCGGAACGGCTTTGCAAGCTGCTATAATTCTCGTGTTGACAGGGTACCAAAGCAGCTTGACATGAACTGTTCTAGAACCCTTGGAACTTGATTATCTTCAATATATGTTCAAAGTATGTGCAACATGCCTTTTTAGGGAAAGATCATCCCAAGTCTAGTTACCGGATGCACCCCTCAGTGCCTTAATTCGATTTCGTTTACGTCAACTAATTGTAGAAGAATGGAAGTGTTCCGTCTTCCTTTCTCCACCTGAAATCTAGCAGGTCCTTGATTTTTAATACCAATATACTTCTTGTCTCAACACTTCATGTAGCTCAGCCTGGAGCTTATGTTCTAAGGAAGTCAAGCCAGGGTGGTAGCACTATGCCAAAGCAACCTGGCAACCTTGGATCCAATTTAGAAGAGGCTTCTTCTTCATAAAAATATTGCCAAAAACTTGTCTATTGCAATTAAACGCTGTTTCCGTGCATTACGACAAGGCCTCAAGAAGTGATATCTCCCCATTCCACTTATCTTGCACCAACGACTGAAACTCATGGTGGAGGAGACATGCCGCCTTGAAACGAAAAGGCTTATTCACACGCACTTGACTTTGCAGCCCATTCATCTTGATCAGCAAAGGGCTGTGATTTTAACACACACAACGGTAGGTGCTTCACCACCACTTCAAGACACGCAAGTCTAGGATCAGAGGGCTGTGATCTGAACACACTCATGGTGAAGGAGTATGTGTCTTTCCTGCATATGAACGGAATACCTTCAACATCGTTCAATGCAAGCCTTCATGCTCTGTCAGTCGGTCTGACCCAAACCTGATTGTGCTGTCATCCAAAGGCATTGGCCCATTGGATGCAGATGCTTTGTTGGAAGATGTGGATCTTTCTTAGTACAAACTTCAATGTCTTTGTAGGCTCCACCTTGGATTAACGTTTAAAACTAGGAGTTCATATAATTTTATTATTAAATTCTGAGATTAACAGTTCAAAGTTACTGATTCTAACAACATACGTATGTATGCACCATTAAACAAATGCTGAGAGACAATTTAACCGAGCAAGAATGAGAACGCAAAGTTTCTAGTTACGGGGCATTTGCAACATTATTTGCTAGCTTTACCCGAGGCGTGGCTTTTGCAGAGATTGGAAAATGCCTACACATTTGGGCAGCCAAGAATTGGGAACAGGCAGTTCGGGAAGTTTATGGTGGATAAGTTGCACAAATATTATGCGAAATACCTGAGATATTTTCATTGCAATGACGTGCTTGTTGCCTAGGTTGCCCTCTGATGATTCAACTCTCTTGTATAGGAAGCAATTGGGGCCTTGCCTCAACCCCCTTCGGCTGGTAATAAAGGAAAACTACTAGTACACACTTCCCCTCCCGCCCCAAAACGTTGACTAAGCAGTACCTAGAAATTGTCATTTAACCCCCCATTGTAACGGGGGTTTGGGCTACTCTTTTTGCTGGAAAGGCCCAAGAAAAGCTGTTTCCCCTTGTCATGGACAATACCAGATGCTGTTGGGGAGCTTATGGTTCATAATCCCTTTTACAAAAGGCAAGGACTATGAATATGGTGGGTTAATCGAAATATGAAGGATTATAGGGCTGGTAATTCCATGATTGTTAGTTTGATTGTGTTCTATTAGGATCCTTCCCTTCGTCCTTCCAGCACCATGACTTGCAACAAAAGCTTCATGAAGATTAGTAAAGAAAAATCGATATTTAGTTTTGTTTTTTCTTCACGCTTTTCCTCCTAAATTTATATTTATTCAGCTGAAACAAAAAATATTGCAGGATATTATTGATAGGAAAAAAAATAAATTGTTTACAATGTCATTACCCTATTTTTCTTATCTTTTTCTCGAAATGCAGAAGGCAAAAACATTTATTGAAAATTGAGAAAGCACGTTCTATTCACAAAATGAGAATAGCATATTAAACAAATTCAATCGTTTGGAAGTCTAGATGCCTAATTTATCCATAGAATGCCCTGATAGCATAATTCGCATATCCTTTCCAGTAGACAAGCTCAATTCAAATGAAAGTACAGAACCATATTTGAAGAATTTGAAATGCTTTGTCGACAAATTCCAGTTTATACGCAAAGAGTATATCAATTTTCTCATGGCCTGTATTTGAATTTAGTATATGAAAAAAAAAAAAAAAAACTGAACCAGATAAACTGCACTTCAATTCGCATGGCAAAATTATGTGATCAGTTTTTGAAAGTTGATATACATGACATATACGTTTACAACACAAATGACATGTTTTTTTCGAGGGGAGGGGAGAGTTGACACCAGGGCAAAGAGGCTAGAAAGTACGAGCTTCATAATGCTCAAATAACTGAATTCACAACAAACTACTGGCTACAAAATCGTAGCCCTCTGACATGTTGTGTGCTTAGCGATTCCTAGACAAGGACTGACCCTTGGGCTGCCATAAACCTCAATGGCCTAATGCAGGCACCTGATTTCTAAGGGATTTCTTGATACACCTCAATAAAAAAGAAATAGACTAATCAATACCCAATAAAGTCCGAGAGATTACTATATTTTAATATGGTGTTTTTGTAAGACTGATCTAAGTAGCCCCCACTAAATCTCTCCCATGCAAGAGTGTTTGTGTGTCCATCTGAAGACTGATTTTTCTACATTTGGCTGAAATTGGATGGTTTTTCCAGTCTCTAAACCACTTAAGCAATACATGGGAGCATGTCATATTGAAGATTCCACCCCACTTTTTGCATTACAAGAAAACACATCAAATTGTGAAACTGTAATTGTATTCCAAGAAATTACCATTAAGTCACACTTAATCTAGCACACGAGACGTTAGAAAGCATGGCATGTAAAGCAGCCACTCAAGGAACTCATTTGATGGGTTTTGCGAAATGATATAGCCTTCCGAGAAGTCCATGAAATTTGATGAGCCTGGTTGGCAAGAACAGAGCTTCTCATTTCTTGTGCTCTCTTCTGGGCTGATCTCAGCTTATTCATAATTTTATCCATGGAAGATGATCTTTTCTTTTCCAGCTTCATCTGCAATGCATTTTCAAGTCGTTAATCACCAAGTAAAGATCAAGCTTCCATTTAATGAAGCAAAACACACAATAATTGAATGCCAAAGGCTAGTAGCACATCGATCAAAGTCTACATGGCCGTTTCCAACCACACCAAGACTTTGCCACAGAATGCCCGTATTTGCCCTCGTTTTATAGTTATGTTTCGGAGGGGAAAATATGTAGGAGTACAAGATCCCAGCACTTTAAAAATGATTCAATAACAAGTTCGTGAAACTCCACAGTAAGATATCTACGATTCCACCAAGTTTTCTATAAAGAGTTATGGGCCTTATGGTCCCTTACTAATTCAACAAACAGAAACAAGACAAACTTTAATGCAGTTAGTTTCTATATTCCAATAGACTACACATCAAAGGAAGGTTAAGGTAACAGACATGCCGAAAGAAAATAGTTACAATCATAGACCTAGGTTGACCAATATGTCCTATAGTCACTTGAAGTATGTGTTAAAATATGCAGGAAGAAAAAGAACCTCGAGTTTCCTGATTGCTGCCTCTGCCTTTGCCCTCTGTAAGTTTTCCCATGCAGTGATTTTGGCTTCCTCTCTTTTGACTCTGCCAAAAAAGAGAGTTGATGTTAATAGAGCAAGACATTCAGCTCCAGTTATAACACAGAAACTAGGTCAAAAGGGGAAATGCAATTCACATTTTATCACATAAGTTTTGGTAGAGAATAGATTCCAAGCAACATAACAAGCATAAATTTTAAAAAATTGGATTTTGATTTCATTGCATATGATGCCATTGTGAATAAGAACATGAGCAATGAGGAATCCTTCGGACATCCACAGCACATGTTATAAATGAAAAGCTTATTAACATTTGCCTCAATTCTATCCATTATTGAAGGACAAATGATGCATTAATCACTTCACACTCCTCTTATTTGTGTCAATTAGCCTTTCCTTGGGAAGTTACATGACTGGGGGGTTTCAAGTATATTGTGTGCTTTCATCCAACTAACTTGTGTTCCATCGTGGTTAGGTTATACTTGCTAGGATTATTGTACTTTACTGATCCCAATTAGAAGTGACAAATAGATAGGTCAAATTAGTTAAGGCAGATTTTTTGTTATTTGTGTTTTGAGTTATTCAGACTTCAAGTCATTCAAATTTTAAGTTTATGGTGTTTCAAATTTCAAATTATTTGAATTTCAGGTTACTTTAGTTTTTAATTGAGAAAAATTATAAGTCAAATGCACATTAAACTCGGATCTAATTTCAAAAAAATTAAATCAATCTTTTTAACCTTTATCTATAGCATTTTCTGTCCATCTCTAAGTGAGTATACTAAATTTCTCTCTTTTTATAAATAAAGAATAAGATATAATTTTTAGTAAAAATTAATTATTATTTTCATACAAATAAAAAAATTAAATAACATGTCAACTTTTCTCAAATTAAATAACGGTGATAGTATAGAAGGAGAAAAAATATTTGAACTCAAAATATAATAAAAAATATTGAATTTGTGGGGTTAATGACTCAACATGCTGAGCATAGTAAACAAAAGAAAAAAAAAAGAGAAATAAGAAAACAAATAAGAATATTATATTTTTAAAATATCATAATTAAATATAATATTATATTTTTAAAATATCATAATTAAATATATACATTAGTATGAAAGTTAAATTTATTTGGTTATAGTAATTTTTATTAATATTATTATTATAAAATTTAAATTTTATCTCATATTTACCATTAAAAATTTTAATTAAATAATAGATATTTGATATATTTAAAGTTAATTTAAATATAAAAAATAATTTTTAAAAAAACTTGTTATTTCTAATTAAAGGTATATATAATAAAAATGATTCGTACAAATATCTAGAAATTTTAGTTTCATTAAAATAATTGAAATTTTTAGTCCATTTAGATTAACTTGGATATCTATGAATTTCAAGTTAAATAAGTTCGAATTTCGGAATATCTCATATTTGAATTATTGCAAATTTAAATTATTTAAATTCACAAATTTCTCTAATACAAGTCATTTAAAATTTTTAATTATTTAAAATTTAAACAGAGTTGCCATTAAAATTTTCCATTAAAACAAATTAAATCAATTTATTCTGATTGAATCATCTCTGCCCTCACCTACCGCTGAAAATTTTTGCATCATCGTCTCTCAAACTCATGTAGAGAATAGACATCAAAACATGAAACAGAATAC
This sequence comes from Ceriops zippeliana, assembly GCA_037897445.1. Taxonomy (NCBI): domain Eukaryota; kingdom Viridiplantae; phylum Streptophyta; class Magnoliopsida; order Malpighiales; family Rhizophoraceae; genus Ceriops; species Ceriops zippeliana. The sequence goes on along the minus strand of JBAPLH010001437.1, from coordinate 1,581,624 downwards.
TCACTTTGAAATACTCTTAGCAGTCTCTGAAACATCCCGAGCTGAAGATCGAACATCAACAGCTTTCTTTCTCCAGTCATCAACGATATCTGAACTTTTCCCACTATTGCGGGGTTTATGTCTCTTAGACCACCTCGTTAAAGTAACCCTGTCATCTACCTGAACATCCCTCTCCTCTGATTTAGAGGAATAGATACTCCGTACTTCAACAATAGGTAGGGCCGAGGGAGTGGAAGCAGAAAATGAAGGCCTTCGGCAGGCAGATGAATGGTTGCTACCCTCAGGACTCATCTGGGTTGCCATGTCCCTCGTCGACACTGTACGAAAAATATCAGTGACTGCATCCTTGGCACCCTCCAGCTTTTCATCTATACAATTTCATCATAAAAAGTACTCCAAATCAAATATCTGAAGAAAAACAGAATTAACGGTTGCTTGCGCAACAATTCCACGCCCAATATATCTCATAACTTTTTCTTGTCAGACTGAGTACCTCGAGAGCAGTGAAAAAAAAAGCGCCACGATTTTAACCGACAGCAAAAGCATGTACCTTTGCTTGTCAACTGTGTGAAGATTTCTATAGACGACTGTCATGACGACTAGGTAAACCGTACAATTACGCCTTTCACGTTACACAAAGTGTTCATAGTCGTGTAGACAGGGCAACCACACAGGTGTCTAAACAGGCTTGTACAAACGTAATTGACTCGAAATTTTTGCAGTTACAAATCATTCTTGACAAGGCATGTTACCATCCATCTCATTTCTATGCGTTAATTAGTTCAAAATGTGACAATTTGCTTTTTAACTGATTCAAATCCAGGCCAAAACGACGCTTATATATACCGTGAGAGGGCAAGGAGGACTCGGCAATCAACTCAGAGCAACCGTGCACGCTGACTGAGCGGGCCATGCAAGGTTCGGCGAGCAGAGTAGAAGGTAACCCGTGATCATTAGAACGAAAAGCCAAGCCATCAGCAGCAATAACACCAGCCGAAAAGGGAGAACCCGCCAAGAAGGATCCCATATTGCCTCCATCGAACACTTGCATTGTAGGCGAATACAAGGAGCAGTACGCAACCCCAGGTGGGCCCAAGGGCCCACTTTTTGACTTGGGCCTCCGCTGGAGAGGCGGAAACTGCGCCACCCTTACTGCACCATCTCCAGGAACAGGACTAAGTATCCATCTCTCTGCATCCTCCCACTTGGACGGCAACGTCTTCCCGCTATTGAGAGGCAACAACGCAGTACTCGCTTGGCGCCTGTTGCCGTTCGCATGCAAAGGCACTCGCTCTGAGCTCCAACCCTTCTGCATTCCGACGCCAGAGTGGCGATAATTAGGCGTGCCGGGACCGGCACACGTTCCTGACGACCTGCGAGACAAAATCGAGCTGCTGTTGTTCATGGCCCCCAATCGCGGCGAAGATAACTCGGCCACCACATTGTTCAGATCTAGCGATGCAGGCCTCCGCCTATCTGGCTTTTCGAAATTCGCTTCAGATCTGGATCTCCTGTCCCGACACTCTGTTATAAGACGCCAGGAAAAGACCCCTTATTTTTTTTTTTTAGCTAGAACCACAATTAACTTTTGGGAAACGGAGAATCGACCAAAATTGTACTAATTCGAGACGTACCTTTGAGAGCGAGAGAGAAAGAGCTTCTCGCTGAATCCGAGAGCTGGATATCGTCTTCTGTAGAGGTAGAAGTAGCACTAGTGGCTATGTTGTCCTTTTTCTGAACTGCGTATAATTCAATGAAAACAGACAGTCAGCGAGCCAGCGAGCGAATTTGAAATCTCTCGGTTCGGCGTTGCTTCCTTTTTTTTTAATTTAATTCTTTTATTTTTCGATATTATTATTATTATTACTCACAAAGTTAAAAAAAAAAAAAAGAAAGAAATCTAACTCACAAATTACGAATACACCTCTACGTGCGCACCTTTAGCTTTTTCCGCCCTTCCGGAAAGGCGAGAGGAAGCGTAAGAGTGAGGGCGCTGCTTCTTGTTATGAGCAGTGGTGAGTTTGTTTGGATCTGGATGATCTCGACCTGGACCACTCGAGCAGCTCTCCTTCTGACCACTGCTCTCATGTCCTGCCAAATGCTGCATTCGAGAAATGACACGTACACACACGAGAGAATGTCAAAAAACACAAAAAAAAAAAATTCCGTGTCAAAATTAGACTTTCATCAGTTCGGGTAATCGCTGGTCCCGGCCTCATCAAGATGTACGAATTGTGGTTGAAGAAGAGGATGGTGAAATTAATTTACCAGGTGGACGAGCTCAGAGACGAGAGCGTCCTGATCGTGAGCGTCGGAAGCAAAAGAGCAGCGATCGACGCTGGCCGAAGCAGACGAGAACAGGCTGAAGATCACGGAATCGGGGCTAGCGTCGCGAGCCAATCTCAACTGACCCTGATCTACCTGGCATCCTCGCTCTGCCATTTCTTCCTCTTTCTCTTCTTCACATCATTCTAATCAGAGCCACACGGAGCCAGAGAGACAGAGAGAGAGTGTGTGTGTGTGTGTGTGAGTAAAAGACCACTCGAGTTCAGAGGCGAGAGAATCCTGAACGCGACTCGCCGGAGGATGCTCAAATGGCGGATGTTTGAATTATTTAATTCCATACATTCGGCTTTCATTATATCCATTGCACTTTGTGCGTGACGAGTGGGATTGGATGGTAAAAGACCAGACAACAAAATTGGGCTAATAAAATTTAAATAAGACATTAATTAGAATAATTATTATGGGAAAGTATAATTAATTTATTAAGTTTATTTTATGAAAAAAAATCAAGAGTTTATTATGATCTTAAATTTTCTCTAACCGAAAGAATTATTTTAGTTCGTTAATACGGTTTTGATTAAAGGTAAAAAGGGTATTTTGTATATTATTTAGCCTTGAAATTGTTGAGGTGCGTTGGGGGGTATTCACAGCCATCATCATTATCATTGCAACTTTGACCACCGTGAAATTGACTGGAAGGAAAATAACAGTAGGGTAGGGCCCTCCGTCCATTTTACTAGATTTTCTACGCCCTGCGCCTAACTTTTGCAGTGTGTGCTCTTTTCGCGGTTTTCGGTCAAAAAAAAAAAATATAAAAAATAAAGACTGGTTTTTTTCTTTTTTTTTTTTGGTTGAGTGAACGAATGCACTGTAAAAAGCCGCTCGAGGCAAAAACCATGGCAGACATTATGGATCCGGCATTTGAATTTTACCGCTAGGGTTACGGGATGTGGGTCTGTAAAGGAGTTGCGAATTCATCTAAGTTATAAGCTCTATTTGTGCAAAAGTTGAAAAGAGACCTGGGCTTAATCTTTAGCCCTGGTTAAGTCAATTTCATGAGACGAATATATATATATATATATATATGATAGGCATCCGATCCGTTTGATTCATCACCCTAATATTTAAAAAGATTGCTGGAAAATAACTTGATGCAAAAAAAAAAAAAAATTACTGTATCTTAACAACATTTTAATTTGGTTGTAGATGAGCCCTTTTCGTATTGTTTTAACATTGTTGAAGGGGTAATTAAACGGGCAAGCAAACAAGAAAAGAAGACATTTTACCAAAGACCAAATCATGTTGGCTGGTGTTGAATAGGGTAGTCAGGATTGGAAAATCGTAACAGCTGTGTTCTTTTGCGATTGATTGATGCTTCCTGAAGGTACGGCAGGCAGAGCCAATCGAGGAATGGACCATGGGCGGTGACCAAAAAGTCTCTGTGTCCCCTTGACAATTGCGGATGTACGGGCTCGACTTGGTGGCCAAATTCGGCTCTTTTTGCAAAGTTGGACTGGCCCATTGTCGGCGCACAGCATCTTCATGGACACACTTCAGCTCGTCTCTTCTCTCTATCTCGTGAGATAACATATAGCACGGCGTGCTGGATATATTTGACATTTACATTTCATTTCAATTGTTAGTGACAATTTAACAATTTTAAAAATTGTGACATAACTAACAAAAGAGTGAAATTTGTTCGCAGTTGCAGATGAATTTGATCGGTTTAAGAGTTTGAGTCATGTTATGAGAGATTGATTGAAGAAAAACAAAAATCCAGACCAACCAACAGAAGGACAAGAAATTAGTTGTACTAAAATTCACCAAGAAACGAAAGAATAAGGAAGGGGCGGATTAGGCTGGACCAAACACCCAACCACCCGAACGTCTTGTCCATTAATTAATGGTTTGAACGGTTGAGCTTGCTAATCCATCGGATATTGACCTTAGACATTTCAGCTAATTGTGATTAGAAGGTGATAATCTGCTTCCCCCTCACTGATGTTGGGAGATGCGGGAGTAGACTGGCTCTTGATATTTCCCGCATACTCCTTGTCCTCCTGCCCTTGAGGGCAAAGGCAGTGACCCCCTAGTGAGGAGGACGATTAACGATTGTGGGTTGTGACTGGAAACAAGTACGACATAGATACAAATTTTGGCTATACTATGATCTCTAGAGGATGATGTCAAATATTTCCAACATATTTTAGTCAATTATTTTTCACTTAGTAGATATCATGGAAAATAAATGTACTTATGATGTTCTAAAAGAATTAAGAATACCATCTAAGGTTTTGGTTGCATGAAAATTAGAGATTAAAAAAGAAAAGAAAAGAAAAGAAAAGTAATGTGTTTCCATAACATTTCCATATCTTTATAAATTATATTTTTGGAAATTTTATATTATAAGACTGCCAGTTCTATTTTAGTAATTTTAAAAATTTTAAAATTAAAATTAAACCATTAAGTATAATTCATTTAAATTATAAATCATAATTATTTGGCTTACGGTTATTTTAGTGATTTTTAGACTTTTAAAATTACAATTAAACCGTCGAGTATAATTTATTTAAATAGTAAATCATAATTATTCTGTTCACGTCATTTCGACGATTTTGATTTGACTTTGGTCGAAGTAGACAAATTAAGCAATTTTTATATGGACCCCCTGACGTGGATGGAAGCCTCTGCATGTGATCGTATCGTATGACCATCACCAAAACAGCATGCTCTCTTCTCTCTATTTTCTTTATTCCACTCTTCCCCACCAGTCTTATTTGCTAGAATAGCAACTCCAAAATTTCAAACTCGAGACGTGGTATTTGTTCCCATTTGGCCAATTTTTCGGGCTTTGTTCGGTTAAATAAATATTTTAGATTATCTTTTTTACTCCAATCCATGATATGAGAGAATTTTGTGTCCCCGAGAACATAAAGAGTTCAAGATCTTGCAAAAAAAAAAAAAAAACACACACACACACACACGCACACACAAAATAGATCGGACTTCCCACTCCGTCTAAAATCTACGCTATTTATTTAGAAAATTGAGCCACCAGGGACAAATAAAACTTAAATGCTCATAAGAGGTGATGGGAGAGTGGCAGTATTGTACAAATTACTATCAAAATAACTCTTTACTTTGTTTAATTTGTTTAAATACATGAGATTAGATAACAAATATAATAATTTAAATAATTATATAAAAATATATTAATTTTTTATGTAAAAAATTTAATAAAAAAAATTACGAGATATATTGTTTCAGAAATTAACTTTACTCTAATTAATAAGTGAATATAATATAGATACATAACCTTAATTATATCAATTAAATTGAACAAATTCAAGTTAAACTAAATAAAAAATTAAATGAGTTAACTAATATAAAAGATACTTTTTATTAATAATAACTCAACAATTAGATGTTCAAATAATAATTCAACCTTTTAACTATTTATTATTGGCTATCCAAATTTCAATTCAATTGAATTATACATTAATATTCTATACAGTTTATTTATATTACTACAATAGAAAGAATAAAGCATTAAAAAAACAAGTGATCACAATTTGAAATAACAAACTACCCTTGCAAAATGTTAAATTACGATTGAACCATTCAAAATTAAGATATATGTGTATTTAATCAACTAACCAAATTATAACTTTATAGAATTACAAATAACTTTTTGATTGTAAAATTAATTAAAATGGCATGCAAAATAATTTTTCAAAATATAAATAACAAAATATAAATTAAAATTCACATTTACAGTTCACCAAATTTGAACTTTACTGTTCAAAATGAAGAACAAAAAAGTTTTTATCTTTCAACAAAATTTTAACTAAATCAGATAAGAATTCATCATTAAATTTTAAAAAGAATAATGGATACTCTTGTTAAATTTTTTCCTCTATTTTTCTTTTTTTTTTTTGGACCGACGGCCTCTCTCTCCGTACACTGAAACTATACCTCATAAAGTTTTTTTTTTTTTTTTTTTTTTTCAAAGTTTCACTTTTGTAGGAGGGATACCTAAGAGAAGAAAGTTCAGGAGAATGGGCTGGACAGCCGGGCCGGTCAAATCCATAATTTGATAATAGAAGTTTTAGGGTTTATTTTGATGTTCCGAAGGTCCTAATTTAGTCTAGAATTTTACGTGCAATGTTTCAGAAAGATTCTAAGCCTCAGGGAATTACTATTGTCGTTAGAAATTCAAGAAAATAGTGAAAAAAAAAAACAAACAAAAATTATGCATTTACGGTGCTAAATCAAAACTAACTCTAAACACCAGCGACAAAAGCATAGTTTTGGCAAAATAACAAATTTTGTATGTACAGCACTAACTTACCACCGTAACTATTCACAGATCTTGTTACCAAAAAAAAAAAAAAGGAATAAAATGTAATTGACAGAGTTCCAAGAATTCGAGCAACCGAAGATATCCAATTGCAAGCACAAAAAATCGCTCGTGACTTTTATCAAAGCTGCATGCATGTATGGGACGAACTTGTTAAAAAATATGCACAGAATATATAAATGCTCCGGTAAGAGCAACCTTTCCTGTTCTGATCATTTGCTATTTTAGACCTTTTGTCAGTGCGGGATTCTGTCGTCTTAACGCACCCTCGTGACCGGGTAGGAGGCAGCTTGGGATGATGTCATGTTCAGGCCACACTCCGCTACGTTTGCTCTGCAATACGAAAAAAAATAGGGACTTGATCTGACAATGGACATAGTGACATTTTCAATTGTAATCCGTCAACACTTTTAAAAGGATAAAGACTGATTTTAATTTGGTCGGATTTAAAAAGCAAGGAAGGTTGACTAATTATGCAGTGGGTAATTTTATTGATTAACCTAAAATGAAAAAGACCACGACTGCGAATATTGAAAGTCAGGAGGATGGACATTAGGAGTCATTTTCTCTCTTTCGGCTGAAGGTCTCTCCGTCACCTCCTTTTGATGGAAAAAAAAAAAACCATGTTGAAAATAAAAGATATTTTAAAAATTTTTAATTAAAAAATTATTTTATATATTTATAAAATAATACTTATTTTATATTTTATAAAAAATATAAAAAATCTTGCATTATATGTAAATAATCTAAATTTAGATTTCATACAGGAGACATTAAGCGTCTTTATGTAGTGGATTAATTGGTCCACCCCTAATGTAGAACCATTAACCATTACTTTAATTCTTAATATTTATATTTATGAGACATTTTTTCTTTTAAAAGATATAAATATCATTTTTTATCTTAATTACTAAATTTAATAGGTTTATATTATTTCTATTATTTCATTGATGAAATGCGGAGTAGTAAGAAGATTTGTCTTATTATTTAAAGATAGTCATCATAACTTAGGACACTAAAATAATTTATTTATGAAAATAAAATTATTCTTAAAAATAGTATTTTTGCATATTTCAAATGAATTTTTTTGACATACTTTTTTTTTGTATGCAATTGTAATCTATTTTTATATTTTTGTTAATAGATTATGTTTGCGTATTCTTAATAAAGGAGGATGATCTCCTGGATTGTAGCATTAAAAAAAGTAAAATTTGATGGAAAGTGTAGTAGTAAATGATATAACTATAAGCAATAGTCTCGACATGCATTGATCCTTAGATTATATTGGCTCACTATCTCATGGTTTATGAATGGATACTAAATTTCTGCCCCTCCAAAGCTATAAACAATTTAGTTATGGTTTGGGCTCGGTTCTTACAAATGCCTACAAATAACAAAGATGTTCTTAATACAATAGTTAGTTTGATTAGAAAAATTAAGGTCGATGCTTCTACACTTATTGCTTCAAGTAAAAAGTTTGCCAAGTTATGTGTCCAAATTAAACTTAGCAAATGTTTTCTTTTTCAAAACTCTAGATTGATGATTTATTGTTTGTAATTAAATATAAAGGTTTCCTTTAAATATGTTTTGAAAGTTCTTAAGTGGATCATATAAAAGATATATGTCCAATACCAACCAAGATAACAATGCCTATAATGTTGATGTAGGGAATACCTCAATAGGAAAGCTAACTAATTATGATGAAATCCCAAGTCGAATAAAAAGATGAGAGATTTTGAATCTTATAAATGTTGGCATCGTATGCCTCAATAAGCTGTATTTTAGGAAGAAAATAATGACTTTATTACAATTGATACCAAAACTAACCTGATCTGACTCTGATATTCGCCACCCCAATCTACAATGAGAAATTTGTCAAATTTAGTAGGAAAAAATGTGACAAAATCCTATATCAGAAAAAAAATCAGAGATATTAGACCTTGTAAATGTCACCTCAATAAGCTACTTTTTGAGAAAAATGTAATGATTCCATGATATGATGGTCTGAATCTAAAGGTAAAGTGTTTTGATCCTTAGATATACACACAAAATAGAGTAAAAGGATGGCACAAAAAGGTTCAAAAGTAAAACTAAATAAGAAAGACTATGTGTTATTCTAATGTCAATTGTTAAAGCAATGTGTTTTATGTTGTTAGAAAAGGTTGATAAGGGGGATAATAGGAAAAATCTAAGATATACTATTAATAACTAGACATAACAAAAAACAAATTGAATTTGACAAATTATTTGTAGCAATAACAAGTTTTATATGCACTTTTAAAAGTTAAATACTTAAAGTTTAAGCTCTTTCCCCACTTAAACTGCTATCTTGAGTGAGATAAGGTTACAACTTTATGATATTTAAGTGTCTCTATCTTTAGGAATTTATGATAAATTGGTATGGTTTACCAACTTTAGATGTTTCTTCATTAAAAGTACATATGAAATTTTATTATAAGAAGAGGCAATAATTATAGAAGATTGGTTGCAGATATGATGTTTACCAACCTTATAATACCTAAAATCTTTTATTTGGTATTAAAACATTTTTAAAATAAAAATTAAATATATCTTTTAGTTTATTTGATAACTATTAAAAATGTCATTTTATAAAAAGATATTTTAAAAGAATTGCATTTATTGATGTTTTAAAATATCTTTTTTAATTAAGTAGTTGTGTATATTAATAGTAAAAGATATCTTTCTCAACTAAATAGATATGTTTATTTACATTAAAAGACAAGTTTTTTTTTTGTTACATATTAATATTTATTAAATCTAAGAGACATCTTTTTTTGTTAAATAACTTTGAAATCACTATATTTGATAGTCCTCTTATCAAAAAAAGAAAAAATATAAAAGTATGTTGTTTTCTATTAGAATAGTTTTAGATAATAAAAAAATTTCTTAAGGGTTTAACTTTAGTAGTGTGAAATATAGTCAAACATACTTCATGTTATCATACCAGAGAATTTATTATAACTTAATTACCCTATTATAAAAGAAATTCCATTTTAAAGAAAGTGATATTAGATATACAATTTAAACTAATTTTCTTTCAATTTTTAATATAGATCATAATTTTGATCAATAATTTTAAAGCAAAATTAGTTTATAATTAAAATGATGAAAGGTTAGTTTCTTCGTTGTGAAATAATCAAGTAAATCTTAACATGATTAAGATATGTCTTTCTTTTCAATTATGTAAAAAATATTAAATTATATTATGATCATGATTTTTAAATTATTCACATATTTGAATTATTATCATGGTTATATATTTCTTTTATGAATCATAATCAAAATAATTATTTTATATATACATATTTGAAAACCATTTAATAATTTACAAATATTGATCGTATTAAATAAAAATTATGAACTTTGTGTGAAGAGAAGCATTATAAAGGAATACTAAAATCATAGGTAAATAATTATTAATTCCTAAATATAAGAAAATGTCTAAGTAAGACATAAATGGCTTTTCAAAAGAATTGTAAATTTCTTATAATCTTTATGTAAAGGTCACACCTTATAAAGAGAAAGATTTGATTGTTTGATATAAAAAGAATGGTAGTAATAAGCAATATATTGTTGTCTCAATTGATTTCAAATCTTTTTAATGTTGGTATTTTGGTTGACTTAAAAGAAATCATAATTGAAGGGACATAACTCCTATTATTAAATATTATATGCCTCTAATTCAAAGAATTAACTTGAAGTTAACAAGTGAAGAAACTAAACATCATCATCACTAAACCAATAGTTAGTTGCTTTGAAAATTCATGATCATTAATTCCAAAACTCACGAGACTTTAAAAAGATATTTAAAAGACATAGAAAAGAATTGTATGTAATAAATTTTGAACTCATGACTTTTTCAGTGAAAGTATAAAATATTAACTATTTAATCAAAAGTGTATACATGTCAATTAATTAATTGACAAAATTAAATAATTAACAAGAATCTTGTTTAACAAAACATAAAAAGGATGGGCCAAATTTATACTAATGAATTATTGATGATGAAAACTCAACTTAACATTTAATAAAATGTTAAGTTACGAGTTTAATGAATTAAAGTATATCATTAGTATGATTGAAATACTACATAAAATATTTTCATGTTAAGGTCATGTAATACTCGGTACTTGTAATTAAATTGGAATGATGATTTTTTTTAACTCTTAATATACTTAAAAAGGTGCTTTAAAGTGAAGGCCTTAGTTTATCTATATAAATGTTAAATATTTAGGTCATTCTAATAAGTTAAGAAATTTAAAACATTTATAAAAAGAATATGAACATAATAATGTTTATTGTGCCAATTAATTAAAAAATAATTATAACATTATATAATCATTTATATGAATTGGTTTTACAACTTGTTCATAAAAATAATTGGTTCAAAATTTATCTATTATATTATTCAAACTTATTATAATGCACTTTTCACTATATAAATATTCAATCTATAAGATATCTTTACTTATATATTTGATTTTAAAAATTATATGATTAATTATATTTTTAATATTTTAAAAATAATGTGAAATTATTAAAATATTTTTAAAATAAGAATTAAATATATCTTTAGTTTATTTAAAAGTTATTAAAAAATAATATCATTTTATAAAAGACACTTTAAAAGTATTGCATTTATTAATATGAAAAAATATCTTTTATGGTCAAATAATAGTAATATAATTAATATTAAATAGTCATATTTATCAAATTCAAGAAATTTTTTTAGTCAAATAAATTTTGTGACACTGTACATGAGATAATTTTTTTTATTAAAATGAGAAAGGATATAAAAATATGTTTTTTAATAGAATATTTTTATATAATACATAAATTTCTTAGAATTTTGATTTTGGTAATACAAATTATAGTTAATTATATTTTATTTTATTTTATAAGATAATTTATTATAACTTAATCATATCATTATTAAGATAAATTTTACTTTAAAAATATATTAAACATATAATTTATTCTAACTAACGAGTAGCGCTTCATTCGCGGACTTTCAGACAATGGTTTACTTGGGCGTCATAGGGTGTTTTGGGAGACGTTAATGTTAGAACTTTTCTAGAATTTCTCTTCAAGAAATTCTTATTTCTATAATACAGGATCTTCCTTTATGCGAATGCTAGTAATAAAAGAAAAACTGTAATTGAAATCAACATACCGTTGTCCATTATGCTGATGTTCCACAGTGGAGATGAGAATCCTCTTTCGTTTCGTTCTTGAATGCTTCTCTCTTTTCTCCCTACTCTTCCCTTCCCTTTTCTTTACGTTTTCTTTCTAATGGTTGAGATCCAGGAAAGGTCCGTAATAACATATATATATATATACATATTCCTTTCCTGTAACCGTTACCTTAAATAGGAAGATCCTCCCTTTCTGTAATAATTATCTTAAATGGGAAGATACTCCTCTTCCTGTAATGTTTACTCTTAACAGGGAGAGTGGAGGGATTTTAAACCCGATGACCCAAATTACTGTTATGCCTAACTGACCATCATTTAGGCCTTTTATTTTGGGTTATACTTTAAATGACATGGGCCACTCATGTTAATTAATTTAACAATCTCTCACTTGGCCCATGTCATGACTTGATGAAACAATAACGATTAAGTGCGCACAATTCTTAAAGATCATCAAATCACAACACTTGATTGAATTAAAATGATTGGATCATGGCGGTCACACATCTTATAGCGACATGATTTCTTCCATGTATCACATAATCATCATAATTCATAATAACCTTACTGAGGAATATTGAAACTTTAATTATCATTCCCATATATGCCATTAGTTATCCCACAAACTATAATCGTATACAACTGAACAGAGATAACAAAGCACAAGCAAAACCATAACTTTAATTGAATTCACGAAAGTCACAATGATATGAGCATCCTAAATATTGGCTTTCAAGCGTATGAAGACCTGTCCATAATGCTCATCCGATCAACGTGTCCAGTAAATATTTTCGGTGGCAAACCTTTAGTTAACCGGTCCACTATCATCAACTCAGTGCCAATATGCTTAATGGACACTCTTTGGTTTTGCATTTCTTCTAACAGATATGTATTTCAAATCCATATATTTCGCACCTTTAGAATACCTATCATTCTTAGAGAAGAAGACTACTGCGGAATTATCACAAAAAATTCTTAACGGCTTTTCTATACTGTCGACCAAACCAAGCCTTAAAATAAAATTCCGCAACCATAATGTATGAACAGTAGCCTCAAAGCATGCCACAAATTCAGCCTCTATAGTGGAAGTAACAATGACAGACTGCTTCCCGCTTTTCTAGGAAACTGCTCCTCCAGCCAGGAGAAACATGTAACCAAATGTAGATTTCCTCGAATCTACACATCCAGCATAATCTGAATCCGAGTAGCCTACTACTTCAAGATGACTTGATCTTGTATAAATAAGCATGTAATCTTTAGTGCCTTGTAAGTACCTAAGTACTTTCTTTCCGGCTTTCCAATGATCTATTACAAGATTACTTTGATATCGGCCTAACATTCCAACTGCGAAACTGATGTCTGGCTGAGTACATGTTTGCGCATACATCAGGCTTCCAACCAGTGATGCATAGGGAACTGATTCCATCGCTTTCCATTCCAAATCATTCTTTGGACATTGTAATTCACTGAACTTGTCCCCTTTCTGAATTGGAACTATTCCTATTGAGCAATTTTCCATTCTAAATCTCTCTAATACTTTATTGATATAGCTTTTCTGAAACAATCCTTGTGATCTATCACAGAATATTTCTATTCTTATCACATAGGATGCCTCATTCATATCTTTCATTTCAAAAGTTTCAGAGAGAAATTTCTTTACATTATGTAACAAACCTATGTCATTAGTAGCCAAAAGAATGTCATCGACATATAGGACTAATATAATGAACTTGCTCCCACTGACCTTCATATAGATACACCGATCAACGGTGTTTTCTACAAAACCATATGAAGTAATGGTATTATTGAACTTAATATACCATTGTCGGGAGGCTTGTTTCAATCCATATATCGATTTCTTTAATTTACACACCAAATTTTCTTACCCAGTGGTGATGAAACCTTCGGGTTGGTCCATATACACTTCCTCTTCCAAGTCACCATTCAAAAAGGCAGTCTTTACATCCATTTGGTGGAGCTTTAGATCATTATGAGCCACCAAAGGCATAATAATTCTTAAGGAGTCTTTCTTATAAACTGGAGAGAAAGTCTATTTATAGTCAACACCATCCCTTTGAGTGAAACCTTTGGCTACAAGTTTGGCCTTATACCTTTCGATGTTACCGTTCGAGTTTCACTTGGTCTTGAAGACCCACTTACAGCCAACTCATTTTGATCCTTCAAGTAACTCTACTAGCTCCCAAACTTGGTTTACATCCATCAATTTCATCTCTTCCTTCATGGCATTGAACCACCTTTCATAATCATTACATTCCATGGCTTATTTAAATGATACTGGATCTTTATCAATGCTCAATTCTGATTCATGCTCAAGTGAGTAAACCACATAATTATTTGAAACTGCTGGCCTTTTCTGTCTTGTAGACTTCCGTAATGCCATTTCTTGTGGTATCACTTGTTCATTTGTAAATTGAACATTGTCACTTAGTTCATCTCTTATGTGTTCACTTTGCGTGTTTCGAGTATCAATTTGTTGTCCTTGCATGTCACGTGACTGTGATGCAACATAAGGAATAACAATTTTAATAGAAACACTGGGTGTGGGGATACCGACGTGAGTAGGAGTACTCACTGTGGATCTTTCATTTTGTAATTCTTTAATATCCACCTTTCGTGATTCCCCACTCCCACTGAACTGACCATTTTCAATGAACCGAGCATTACCATACTCAACTATTCTAGTACTATGGTTAGGGCAGTAGAACCTATACCCCTTGGACTTTTCAGGATAGCCAATGAAGTAACCACTAATGATTCTCGCATCAAGCTTTCCTTCATGTGGATTGTATATCCTTACTTCTGCTGGACAACCCCAAACATGAAGGTGTCTCAAACTGGGTTTCCTTCCTGTCCATAACTCGTAAGGAGTTTTAAGGACAGCCTTACTAGGAACCCTATTCAGTAGATATGCAGCAGTTCTTAATGCATGCATCCACAAGGATAAGGGTACAGTACTGTAATTCAACATGCTCCTAACCATATCCATAAGTGTTCAATTCCGCCTTTCCGCTACACCATTCTGTTGTGGTGTACCAGGCATTGTATACTGTGTACATATGCCTCGACTTTCAAGAAGTTTTGCAAATAGACCAGGACATTGTCCACCTTCATTGAATTTTTCATAATATTTACCACCCCTATCTAACTTAATCACTTTTACTTTTCTATCTAATTGCCTTTCCACTTTATTAATAAACACCTCTATGATGTTTACTGACTAAGACTTTTCATGCAGTAGATACAAGTAACAATAGCATGAGTAGTCATCTATAAAGGTGATGAAATATTTCTCACCACCCCATGTTGGGATATCAAACGGGCCATAAACATCAGTGTGTATCAATTCTAAAGGCTCATTGCTTCTTATGACTGGGTTCTTTGATGTATGTTTTGTTTGTTTCCCTTTTATACAATCAACACATACATCCCAATCAGTAAAATCCAATTGAGGTAGGACATTACCTTTCATTAATCTCAATATCCTTTCTTTGGATATATGACCCAATCTTTGATGCCATAAGAAAGTAGAACTTTCATCATGCATATTACGTTTGTTACCTATACCATGCTCAGCAAGAAATATGGAATCAGCATACATAGCATCAAGATTAAAACGGTACAAATCATCAATCAAAGTACCAAATCCATAATAGTACGAATGTCTATATAATGAAAATGTACCATTTCCAATCTTGAGGTTAAATCCTTCTTTATCCAACTTTGTAAAAGAAACTAAATTTCTAGCACATTCAGGAACATAGAGACACTTTTCTAGATCCAGATGATACTTTGTGCCCAAGATCAATCTGTACATCCCAATCCCTTCTATTCGTGTCTTCATTCTGTTTTCCATATAGAGAAACTTCTCAGTTCCTATTATGGGCTGGATTGAAAGGAATCCTTGCATAATATGTGACATATGAACAGTAGCTCCAGAGTCTAACCACCAAGTATTATTGGGCACTTCAATTATGTTTGATTCAAAACATATTGATATACAGTACGTACCTTTCTTTTCGAACCAAGCCTTTCTTTTTGGGCAATCATTCTTGAAGTGACTCATCCTTTTGCAGAAGAAGCATTTCTGATCCTTCTGGATCTGACTTCCAGTGACTTTTATAGAGGCTTTATCCTTCTTCTTACCTTTCTTATGTGGTTTAAACCTGCTACCACTAGCATCCTTACGAATGAGATGAATGGAGTGATCCTTCATCTTCTTTAATCTCCCTTCCTCCTGAACTAACATAGCCTTAATTTCTTAAAAGTTCCATTTCTCCTTAATAATGTTATAATTCACTTGGAACTGGCCAAATTCAGGAGGCAGTGAGTTTATGATGAATTGAACCAAAAATGATTCACTCACATCCATGCCCATTGTTTTCAACCTTGCTATTAGATTAGCCATACTGGTTACGTGATCATGAATGAGCTGTGACCAATCAAATTTCTTGGTCGTCAGCTCACTCATTAGGGTTCATACGATGGATTTATTAGTTATATCTAACTGATAGTATTCCTTAATTCTCATCAGAAATTCCCTCACATTTTCCGTCTTAGGCATCGATGGCTTGACGTTTTTAGCTATCGTCATCCGCATCAAATTCAAACTAAGCCTATTGGACCGTACCCAAGCCTCATAAGAAGACTTATCAGATTCTATACTAGTCTCTGTAATGGTTGCAGGCTTTTCATCTGAAATGATTGCTAAGTCCAAGCCCAATATACCCAAATAAAACTGAATATGCTCAGACCATTCTGCATAGTTCAGCCCATTGAATTTGATCATCGAATTGCCTAAGGCGAACACATTACTGGAAGTTGCAAACATAATCCAAATTTATACGTTAATACTTTGAGTAAACTCTAATGGATTCAGATACATTACAAACTTTAACCATGCATTTAAGTTCACCTTTGGGTGATCCTCAAATACATAACTCTAATCAATAATGATGTTAATTTAAATATACTTTAATAGATCAATTAATCATACTAAAATTAACATGAATGTCATCTTTGGATATACAGTCACGTTTACTTAGTATATTAATTAATCCCTTTTAGTGTCATTAATTACAAGTAATGATCTATCTTTGGATGATCTCCTAACTTTATAATTAATAACCACAATTGTTCATTTCAAAAACATTTTATTAGCATCCAAAAAATGAACAATTAAGATTCACAATCAACTATTCAAATCTTTTCAAAGCCAAACCACTTTGGTGACTAACAAGCTTTCAATATTTAACTTATATTGATGTGAATTTAATAAACTTTAAAATCTTCAATTACGAAGACCTAAATTATCTTTTATGTAAGAGTTAACATTGTCTGCGTCGGCGTACTGTTTCAGTAATTGGTCCACTTTACACGGTGGTATCCATTCGAAAATTTCTTTTTTACCACCAATTGAGGACCTGCAGTAACACTATATTGCAGATAACTTAACTCATGTGTTGTCTCTGACCAGAGACCCACGACAATAGCACTATTGTGCTGCGGGCAACGCCACAGCACGCCTCGGAACAAGTGGCACAGGCAGCGACACCCGCAACACGACCGAGCGACACAATGGCAGCACTACCGTACTGCTGCCTTCGGCCGATCTACCCAAGGTGGCAGTACCACCGTGCTACAGGTGTCGCCCGCAGCATGCCCCCCTGGCCGAACAACCCTCGGCGGCAGCACCACCGTTCTGCGGGCGTCGCCCGCGTGCTGCCTCCAAGCTGTCTCTGACGGGTCGACGAAGCTCCGTTTCGCCGAGCCAAACCCACGCTCAACCCGTTGGCGCAGAGTCCAGCGACTAGTGCCCACACCGGCAAAGCCGACATCACCATCCAGATCCACGCCTGATCCAGTCTCTTGAAGGGATCTCCGTCGGCAACCAACCCTTTCTCCCCGATGTTGCCTCTGATGGACAAATATGTGGATGAACCAACCTGTTCGGGTCGGATCCTCGAAGCGATCTAGATCTGCAGCGTCACCTGGAAGAGATCTTTCCCGTTCTGTCGTACCCAGATCCATTCGGATGGGCGGCTTTACCTGGAAGTACAAGGCCGATCCGCCATACCCGGATCCGTTCAGGTCTGGCGGCGTACGGTTTTTGTGTCGACTTTCCCTCTTCTTTTCGACGCCAGCCGTTTCGCCTGTACTGACCTTCCATGGTCGGCGTTTCCCCGTTCAACGCCGGCTGTTTCGCCGTTAAGCACAAAAAAAAAAACCAAAATATTTGTTTTGTCCTACGTTATCGATTACACACGAAGAAAAAAAAAACAAATAAAATAAAATACTATACGGCACAAAGAGATAAAAGAAAAAAAATTGCAGTATTCGCAAACCCGCTCTGATACCAATTGTTAGAACTTTTCTAGAATTTCTCTTTAAGAAATTCTTATTTCTATAATACAGGATCTTCCTTTATGCGAATATTAGCAATAAAAGAAAAACTGTAATTGAAATCAACATACCGTTGTCCATTATGCCGATGTCCTACAGTGAAGATGAAAATCCTCTTCCGTTTTGTTCTTGAACGCTTCTCTCTTTTCTCCTTCTTTTCCCTTCCCTTTTCTTTATGTTTTCTCTCTGATAGTTGAGATCCAGGAAAGGTCCGTAATAACATATATATATATACATATATTCTGTAACCGTTACCTTAAATAGGAAGATTCTCCCTTTCTGTACTCTTCTTCCTGTAACGTTTACTCTTAATAGATAGAGTTGAGGGATTTTAAACTCGATGAATCAAATTACTGTTATGTCTAACTGACCATCATATTAAGTCTTTTATTTTGGGTTATATTTTAAATGACATGATCACTTATATTAATTAATTTAATAATTAAGGTATGTGCATTATGAATATACACACGCACGAGTATGGAACTTGATGTCTCAGAGTGTGGGGACAGACCATCGCCCATCTAGTTCGTTTAAAAGGTAGCTCAAGAGTGGATGCTGTGCTCGAGTGAAAACGGCGTGGGGTTGTTTCTTCCAATTTCTGTTTACTACTACTCTTTGGCAGCTTTGGAATTGGTGGAACAAATCTATATTCGATGATGATCACAGGTCCTCTCATGATATTTTGAAAGTTGTACGCAAGAGGGCAATTGAGATCTTTGATACTAGGTCTACGGAAAGTTTGTCAAGAAGAGATTTAGGCCGCATTGTTCCGACAAACGTCAACCTGGTAAGCTGGTAGCCAGCTGCTCCTTTGGTTGTAAAGATTGATGTCTGACGGGTGCATCAAGGGGACTCCTGCAGTGGCTGGTTTCGGGGGTGTTTCGTTGGATTTTCTGGTTATGGGGGTATCGCTACGGCTATTGGAATTAAACTATGAATTATGTGCGTTGTACTACAAATGACTTGGCATATGAGGCTTCGAAGGATTATTATAGACAGATTCGAAACTTGCACTTCAGAAACTCTCCAAAGAGAATTGGGAAACTTGCTTATATTGCCCTCTTATAGCTGAGTGTCGACGTTTATTGCAGTAAGGTTAGGAATATCATCTTCACCATACTTTAAGTGAGGGTAATTTCTGTGAGGACTTACTTGCTAACCTTGGAGTTATCAGTAGCGATACACTTAAAAATCTGGGACATTCATCCACATGCTTTAAACGCCTTGCTTCAAGTTGATACTGCACCAGTAGTTATTCCTAAGAGTGGCTACTCGTGTTCTCAATGTCTCAGTTTTGTTTCTTTTATATCTTATTTTTCCTGTTGTCATAAAAAAAAAACTATTGTTTTTAACTTCTTGGGAACATTAGAGGTTGTTTGTGAATTTAACCAATAATTCTGCATCAAGGAAATAAACTATAGTAAGATCCTAACTCTATGCCGGTTAAAAATCTATTTAGTGAGAGTTATTTCATTGCACGTTAGCTCAAGTTGGAGAGCTACTTAAACACGTCTGCTATTAACAGTAACTGAGGGATTCTATCTTTTGTTTGTCTGTTTGCATCTGTGTCTCGGAATTGGTTAACATAATCAGCATATTGTTTTTTTTCTAATTTCCATCTTCTTTCCCCATTGATTTTGATCCATGAGGTGAAGTCAGACCCCTAAGAAACAATTGTAAACAATGACACATGGGAATACTTCAATTGTGTAAGTTAGAAACTAACCTTCCTGGAATGCACTAAATAAAATGACAGAAAATTTAGAGGTTGACAAAAGCGTTTTTTTAATATTAGTATAAGCAGATCTATGGAAAAGTATTCAGATTTGTGTTTATCCAAAAAGAGAAAAAAAGCACTCATTTTCACGATTCCTCTAATCTTTTGTTTATCCTCGCTGACAACTTGAAAAAAAGCAACGCATTAAAATAAACCAATTGCAAGCGCCATCGCAACATCGGTCACTTTAACAGTAAAAGTATTGCTATTACTAAAAAATTTTTTCTCGATTTCTCTCTGACTCCGTTAGGAGATAGAAATAAATAGTCAGGATGAATAATATTATTTTACTGCTAGAACTTCAACCACCCTCTTTTGGAGTAGCTATGCTTCATTGCATTTATATCATGCCCACCCTGACCCTGGCCCTACCAAACCTATCACAACTTGTCGCAAAACATTAATTGACAGAGATGACAGGTCAGGTGAAGAAGCTTCATGTCTAATCCACTTTGCAACCAAATAGAAGTACTTTAAATAGATAGGAGCAGCATCTTCTTTTCTGTAATAAATGTGGGAGATGCTTCGTTGAGATTCAAAATTGGCATGCAACTTTGATTGGAGGGAAGCATATGATCCTGAGAATTATGTCGAATATAACTCATAAGAGAGTGTAAGAGCTGGAATGCTGATGAGATCTTATGGGTTAATACGGTCTTCCCTTCAACCGCGATCATATGACTCATTATCCAGTCTGAGGACGGAAAATTCGCTGATTGTATATTTTCCAAGAGTAGATGATTGTAAAAAGTTCCTTAACAGGAAAACTCCATGGAATTCTTGTACATGCAAGCAAATGTTGAAAGCTTTTGAATATATGTGTAGACTAACAAAGTGTTTGATTGGTTTCACATCCATGGTTGTTTGATTGTACTTTTCAAAATTATTAAACCGCCATTGAAACAGGAACCGAGATTAGAATTGGGATAGCAAATTTTAAAAGCTTACATAGTCCTACTGTCGTGTAGTGCCCCAGAGACAGGGGGAGGAATAAGAGCGACCTGGGGTCTGTCCAAGTTCTATGAGAAAAGATACGTAAAGATTTGGGGAAAAAAATAAATAAATAACTAGGAACAAAAATCCCACCTCTATGAAAAAAGTAAAATTAGTTTCCTACGTGTAGGGAAGTCGACGTACTCTCAAGTCATACAGCATGCCAACAAATCAGTTGCAAAAAAATTCCTTTGTTTCCCCAACTTCAATGGTTCCCCAGTAGAAGAAAGACAGAATAGATACCTAACGAAAAATCCTTTCCTCGGCTGCAAAATTGGCATCTCATCGATATGAGGAAGGAAAACACGTTCCTATAAATATGTACAGAAACTTACCATACATAAGTTCAACAATGAGATCACAATTACACCCTCTTCACTTCACCATGGACCAGACTGACTGCGTCTCAAGCATCGTCTTTTAACTCCTTGCTGCATGTTAATCATCTCCATCACCTGTCATCAGATCAGATATTACATTTGCACCAATTTACCAATTGAAGTTTTCACCATAATACAGATATCATAGACCTACATCCATGATAAACATGTGTGTCACACAAAACATTCACACCCTGCAGCCTAATGGTACATTAAATAGACCCTCAGACCAGGCTGCAAGCATAGATCAATCCCACGTTTGATGGATATAATATGATTCTACGAGTAAGGAATCATCTGAAGGATTCACAGAAGGGCCCCCAGAAAATGTGCCAAAAACAATTTATTAATTTCAAGCATATTGAAAAACAAAATAAATGAAAATGTTTCATCAGGTATACAGGTTGTTTTGATATCATATAGTGACAAACCAAAGGGGAAGCCTGCATATTTTTGAAACTCGGCTACTTAGGTATGGTATCATAATTGAACCTATGATTTACTTGCTTTCTACCTTCTTCGGGACTCTGTTAACTCAGGTTGGAACTTGGGCTAAAATTTAGTTCAACCCACTGTGTGCATTTCTCTAGTTTAAAGTTGACCAGCTCACTGTGGGAACTCATTAGGCATGGCTAATAAAATCAAAGTGCTATCACATCTAATGTTTTTCCTTTCTCAACCATTTCTAGTTCTCTACCCCCTCTATCCGCAAGTATACATTGTACTTTCTTCTTACTGAACTGCATTTGCCCCTTTGATTCACACTTTTCATTGCCATGCACTATCCTTCATCCATCTGATGCATTTCTCAAATATTATATCAACAGCTAATCACCAAACCCATCATATATCCCTAGCTAATTAAAACTGTTTGGAACCACCAACTCTCTTACAAACCTGCATCTCACCCTAAATGGACAAAAAATTCAAATTGAAGGAATTTTCTTTCATTTTATTATTCAAAAGCAAGCACTTTACCTAGGAGGAACTCTAAATGAAGAATTACTAGATGAAAGAATCCAACAATTACAAGTGTCACATGATATGTGAATAAGAATTAACAAGATCCATGTCACTTACTTAAAAAAAAAAAGGGAATTCACATGATATCTCAGGGACTGTCCACGTGACATTTGTTACAGGCAAATCTACTTTTGGCAGTAGAAAGAGACAGGGTACTTGTCAAAGATTACTTAAAACTTGTAGAAATTTCACCTGATTTTTCTTGATCTCCAAGATTTTTGCCTGCAGAAACCAAACCACAATCATTCATGCTTCGACTCAAGATATGAAGTTAATGTGGACACTGATTTCATAAGTTTGCATTGGTATTTGTGAATGTTCATGACCATATAACACAAAGAGAAAACCTGCTTTTTCCGCAATTCTTGATTCTCCTCCTTAAGCTTTGCAACTTCTCCTTCCAATTCCATGGTGTAGGCCTGGCAGGAGTCCAAAAGATTAATGTACATTGCCAGCATTCTTGTTTCTCAAACTGAATCTTCTATATTCCCTCAACGATGTTTCCTTTTGGAAAGCTTTTGGCTTAATGCTGTTGGACCTAATTAGCATTCTTATTACTCCAACACTAGCAATTTAACTTAATTTTATGGTCAGTTACTGACAACAAACTGGATCCTTATAACTTCACATGATTTTTGCTTCTCAAAACGGCTCATCTCCTGTCATGTCAGATCTCTATCTCATTATCTTTTTCCCGCATAATATTCCGTGATGTTGTTTCATCCAGCATAGACATGGATGATACAACCAGAATGTTAGCAGCTAGCAAATTAACAAAACCAAAACCAGTCTGTAATTGTTTCTATTTTGTTCTAGTTTTGTCCACATCATATTATTAACCATGGATACTGACACAGATTACTACCTTGTAAAGTTCTGGCCTGGAGGAGAATAGGGAGGAATAACATCACCCACATTTTCTATTAACATAATGTTACAATCTTATTACTATTTTTTATCTTTTTCTACACTGGACTGCACTTAACTTTCTAAGATAAGGTGTTTACATATTCAAAGATTATAACTTGGCTTCATATATGCTTTTCCCTCACTGCAGCCCCAGTAGTATTTGACAGCATGACTAACAAAACTCTCGTGCAATTCATAAATATTGAGAAGAAGCACAGAAAGACAATGCTTTCTAAGTCAGCCACATTGATAGGGGATGTTAATTAATTACCAAAATTACTTGATAGCAGATTCCACCCAAGGAAGTAAATTGAGACTGGTTTCTTTATACACTAAGCAGTAGCATCATTAAGCAAAATGTTCACCTGCTTGCGAGCCCGTGACCTCGCAGCCGACTCTCTGTTCTTGATCATTCTCTTCTGCCTCCTTTCAGCCACCTTCTCCACTGCACCACCGGCTCTCTTGCCTCTTAAAGCTCCGTTAAACACATAAGGAACTGGTGACACTGAAGATGTATCCCCATTACTTTTCCCAATCCCATCTGATGAAAGCTGGCTCAAGGGAGAACCTGCAGCAACGCCTAATCCAACCATTCCCATCCCGCCAGCCTGCATCAAACCACCACTGATCCCCGGATCCCCAATCCCCATCATTCCGCCTCTAATTCCAGAGCTGCTTTGTAATGGCAATTGTGACACATACCCTACATTAGGCTGCTTGGGATATATTTGCTGCTGCTGTGCCTGTGCTTGTGCCTGCGGCTGCACCTGCACCTGCACCTGCGCCTGCACATGTGCTTGTGCCTGCGCCTCATTTGACCTAACCCCATTAACACTCAAAGGCAAAGTGGAGGATTGCATAGGAATTTGATTGCCAGCAGTATTACTCAACACCACACCCCCACTTGGCTGAAACCCAATTCCTAAATCAGAGTTATTTACTGACTGTGATAAGTCGTCAAAAAAAACACCATTAGTATTGATCTTACCGGCCAACTGAGTGTCTTCTCTGACCACTCCAGCCTTCCACAAAAACTCCTCCAAAGTCATCTCTCCCAAAGTCTGCTGCCTCTGGGGCACATTAGCTCCTCCAGTCCCAGTCCCAGTCCCACTCCCACTCCCAGTCCCACTCCCACCACCGTACCCTCTCGATATGTCTCTCCATACCTCATCAACTGTCTTTTGGCTCAGCGTCCGCGGCAGTGTCAACGAACCCTGGCGCTGGAGACCCTCTTGGACCGCACTGGAAGGGGCTGCCGTCGTCTGCTGCTGGTTCTCCTCTGCGCTCCATATGCTCTTAAGCAGCTCATCCATGTTCATCGACCCAAAGTCCTTACCCAATCCTCCCATGGTGCTCTGTAACTCATCGAATGTCAACGAATATATCGACGGCTGCCTACCAACGGGAAGCTCCCCGGCGGCCGCCCAACGCCGCCACCTCCAGTGTCGAAGGATGGGTCGTTGACAAAGTTCTTGAAGTTCAGGTTAGTCCCCATCTTTGCAAAAAAATCTGGATAAAACAGTGTCAAGAGGCTCAAAACGAATCTGAAAAACTCAAATCTCTATACTTTCCTTCTAAACGGTACTCTGATTTCTCATCACCCTCCTTCTTTAATCCTTCAATCTCTAGAACTAGTAGAATTGACCTTATTTTTCCTTTTTCCCTGAAATCAGAGATTATCTAACCTCTAAAACTTTGAACAAAAGAAAATTCTGAAAATATTCAACATTTGCATCTACAACCAAAGATTCTTTCTTCCCTTTGTAGTACCCCAAAAAATACAAAAAAAAAAATAAAAATCCTTCTTACCCCAAAACCAGAAACTTTAAAAACACAACAGCCGTTGGCCACCACCAACGGGCTCAAAATCCATCCATGGCTAAAGAGTAACCTAAAAACATCATCATAAGGAAAACAGTCTCAATCTACAGGAACAAAAGTTATATATTGCTATTTGAGAGTTGAACAAACGAGTGATTTTTAGCGTGAACTAGATGTAATAAAAGCAATTATTATGTGATGTGTACTGAGAACATACAAACAACAAAACAATATATATATATATATATATATATATATTTATTTATTTATTTATTTATTTTTATTTTTTTATTTTTTTTACTTTACTCCGTTTTTGTCGGCTTTCCTCTTTGGGTCTGCGTTTTCCCTTCTTCTTCGGGTGTTTAGAGCTTGGAGGATCCGCCAAGTGTCGATTGTCGCCTGCTATGTTACATTTTTTTTTAGCCTTTAAGACAATGAAATGGGTTTACCAATTGAATTGTTGATTAATTATGTCTTCGGAAAACAATATCCGCCGACACAGGGCCCCACGGATGGTGTCACCCCTGGCCCCGCTCATAATCTACAATAATTTGTGATAAAAAAATCTTTTTCTGTGAAAGTATAAAAAAAAAAATCTACACACAATTTGAATTAAATATTAGTAAAATTTATTAAAAAGGGAAATATTATGAATTACCATCGTTATTGTTGCTGCTTTCAGATTCTTATCCACATTTTCTTTTCTTTTTTTTGGCACATATTGTAATGGCCTGACACATCATGCAATTTTTACAATAATTTTAAAAAAAAATTCATTATTTTAGTGGGAGTCAGCTTTTCAATCAGGTGGGCCAGCCTACTTTTTAAAGGCAAGGACCAATCAGCGGTGTTAGGACTCTGTGACGTGACGTCTAACCAAACCAAGGAAACCGCGTGAGAGGGGTCTTGACAGTCCACCACGCATCTCAATTCGATGGTTTGGTCTCCGGGGGGGGCATTTTCGTCTAGATGGTTAATGTCTATCCTCCGATATATTCACGGAGGGTAAAATCTTCGTGCCGACATCAAGAATCCATTACATTTTCACCGCATTTCGGCAAACGCTCGAACCCCAGCGGAGGGATCCGCTGCGGAGACAAAGGAGAAATAAACAATAATAAATACATACATGTGACATGGTCGGTGTAAATTATATATGCAATTCTTTTTCCAAGAGTATATAATTATAATATATT
This sequence comes from Ceriops zippeliana, assembly GCA_037897445.1. Lineage (NCBI taxonomy): Eukaryota > Viridiplantae > Streptophyta > Magnoliopsida > Malpighiales > Rhizophoraceae > Ceriops > Ceriops zippeliana. The sequence continues at coordinate 1,555,243 of JBAPLH010001437.1, read as the reverse complement.
ATATATAATTATGATACATTCTTAAATAAGAGAGAGAGAGAGAGAGAGAGAGAGAGACTTAGAGACGCACGCTCTCCGTCTAACCTCATGGTTCGAAGATAAATAAAAAAATTAAAAAAAAAAAACACAAAAGAATGTCTTTCTTTTTTTTTTCCTGTGGGAGGGGGGATTATGGCTAGAAAAACATTTGCACTAGAAATTATGCTGCTGAGGGCTAGGCTAGCTACTTGGTTCATAGTAAAACGCATACGAAATATCGATGTCGACTAACATACCTCTCTTTTTTTAATCCTTTTGTTTCGATATTACGATGCAGAATGATGCCCAAATTTAATTTAAAAAAAAAAAAAAGGGAAACCCTTTTGAAAATGAGCATTTTCAAGTCTTCAGGATAAGGTTGCAAAGTTGGAATAGGCATACTTATCCGTAACGGGACCATTCTTTAAATAGAATTTGCAGCTACCATCTCCTGAACGTTTTGGAAACCCATTCCCCAGTTGTCTTCGTTAAGAAAGTCTAATTGACTTTGCTGCAAATGTGCTGGGTAGCCGACAAATTAAAAAGTGGGAACGGGCGCACTCTCTATCTGTTAACTTTTGTAAGTGATCGTGCCATTGACGCGCCGAGATTTGCGAGGAAGCTGTGATATCCACCATCCCTTCCCTCCCCCCCCCCCCCCAACGCGGCGAGTTAGCAACGTTGGTTGGCAGAAGACGCACGCAACTAAAAATCTGGTTAAAGGGACCACAAACGTGGGAACAAGGAACACAGAGCACCTACCACCCACCAGTGAAAAAGGATGATGATCCCCAACTCAACCCCCCAAAAGAAGAGTCGTGCAGATCAAGCCACACCAAAATTTATTTGGATTTTCTCGCTTTTCTTCTAAACCCAAATTAGAAAATGCCAAGAAAAAAAAAAAAAGGTCAAAAAGGCGGCACATCGTGTGCTAGTGATTTATCAAAGTGAGGACACCAAGACCTTGGCCTTTGTCTTCAGACTAAATTATCACGAAAAAAGCAGTTAAAACCTTTTTTCGGTCTGTGCTAAATGTTCGATATAGAGGGCAGGTTTTGTCCTACTGTGGGATTTTCCAAGATGATTGCTAAATCATTCGTTTCCGTTGCGAGATTGGAAGCAAAGGGAGGGGCGACGTGTGTTCTCCAGCATCTAGTGCTATTCATACAGCCCCGGTGCGCTGCCCAGCTGCAGTAAACCAACACACACGATGTGTTATTCTCGACTTGGATGGTTCAATCGGACGCTCACACACCATACGTTAATAATGCCTGAGAAGAGAATGAAGTGCAACTGTACAAAGGTAGCTAGGATAATAGACAGACAGACAGACAGGGCAAAGTTGCTCTGTCAAATAAATATGGAGGTAGTTAGCAATGGAACATGTCATTCTCACGCCTAACCTTGTAGACTGGGCGCACAGACATTGGAGGCATCAAGCACGAATATACTTGCCCATCTATCAACTTCCGTGCCATTACCAGATGGAGATAACTGGCTTTGACGTGCACTGGATTCATCCAATCCCTAAACCGAACAATGATTCATCCAATTAAAGGGCAAAAGGCAGCACCCGAAGCGTGGTACAAAAGAATGCCACCTGAGAAAGTTCCCCCCGGCGTTTTTCTTCATTCAATTCATCTCAGATTAATCGTCGGAAAGAAAATGGTGCTGCCATCGTTTGGTTTCATAGTTCTGGCGAAGAACGCATTTTCTCCGTGCCCAAATTCCTATGTTACACACATTGTTGGAGGGTGACGTTTGTGATTGTCCACTTCACTGGTAAGCTTAGAAGCCTCCTTTTGAACCACGAAAAAATGCCCATCAATCGCTTACTTAACATGCATATATGATATAGTTTTAGCAACTATAACCATGACCACATCTGTAAATCAAGTGGACTGAGTAAGTTTTCAACCAGAAGGCCAAACATTGAAAACTTTTCAACTACCAAGTTAATTTTATGTGTTTACTACGTTTTGAAATTTTTATAATTATATTTATTTTATTATTTTTTAGATTTATTTGACATATTACTTTTATTAATTAAATTTACTTTACATTAAATATTTTTTATTAAGTACAATATCTACACATGACATTATAGATACATTTCATTTTTATTGCCATATCATTAATTTTTTTTGACATAATATAAATTATAACTTAAAAAAAAAGAATAAATAATTATAATTTATAAAAAATTTTATTTTTGAAAATTAAAATTTATATCTCATCATTAAATTTAATAATATTGCAGTAAAAAATATATTTATTATATGACACATAAATAATTATTAAAATAATTACACTTAAGAAAAATATTCAATATAAATCAAATTTAACTAATAAAATTAATATATTAAGTAAGTGTTAAAAACTAATAATAAATTAAATATAATTATAAGAATTTTTCACAATAATAAGTAAAATTGTTCTTTTTACATAGACAAATACCTTTGAGGTTGGAAGCTAATCCAACAAATCTCCATCACCATGCTCTGAGACCTTAGTTGGACCACACAGTACGGAAAATCAATGTATAATCAGCTCACTTAGTATTCATTAACCCAACTCATTCGGGCAGGTCGGTTACTTACAATTCATATCTCAATGATACAGCTTGCTATGCGTCTGTTCCTTTTTATTTTTTTTTAAATAACTGGGATGCAAGCATCCCGACTTGTATACTAACTCATGTCATTGCAAAAGTCCTTTCCGGGGCATCAAGAACACTTGTGAACATGACTGATGCTACTAAGACACATCTAGTTTGAAACTATAAAAAGGCTGATACCGATCTCAAAGGAGCACACTCACTGCAACACTCAAAAAACAAAGATATAATCAGCTGCATTTAAAACGGGTAAATTCACCATGCCTGCCACATAAAGTTGAAAATGGAGAGAGAGAGAGAGAGAAAGTCCAAGCACGCTCATGCCATTTGAAGGATCCTAAGATGAACCCAGCGCCAAGAAGAACATGCTTATATAAATTAGCTTAAATGGAATTTGTAAATATCATTGGAAACAAATGAAGGTGACATCATGGTTGAGTCACACTATGGCATTGACTTCAGCGTCAAAGGTCTATGCTCCCAGAAACTTCACCGAGCAATGGCAAATTCAGGATTTTCATATCTGCTTCTAATTGCAAGATATCATACTTCAGGGACTCAATTAACACTTTGTAGGCAATACCAAAGAAAGAAGCCACTCCTCGGTGTAAAATTACGTGGTTTGCTGACAATTTGGGAGGAACTACCTTATCAAATAGGTTTCTGCCGTCGGAAATGTCTGAGAATAAAGCTATCTGCATATAGTGGATATTTCTTCCTGATCAGGCCCTTTATGCATTTCCAATAAGAAAAATCAATCCATTTTTCATCTTTTCTAACTATAAACAAACATCTTGATGTTTCAAAATCAGGGTGATATCCAACCTGTCAACACCAAAAGGAAACTTGCATCATTAAGACATCAAATATGAAAGGAGAACACATTACAAAATGACAACAGCCAAAACCATTACAAGTAAAGTGACTCATTGAAGATTAAAAGGTTAAAAATGTGTCAAAGGTATTTTCCTTCCAGGGAAGTTATTAAAGACTGATGCTTGAAAAAAGAGCTGCTGAAGTTTTAAAGCTCAACATTGTGCCCACAGCTTTTTTGAATTAAGTTTGACTAATTAAATTGTTGTTTAATGTGTTGTTGGTTCAAATATAACTACCAGGTGACCTTTTGTTTGTTGTTTGGTTAGTTGACTCTCACTAGTTTACTACTTGGTGGTAGTCAATTGGAAATCAAAGTCCATGTATTCTTTTGAGAATGAATCGCTAGGAAGCATGGGAAGTTGTAGCATTCTCTGATTTTATAACAGCTGCTATGCACATAAACTAGTAGAATGAATGAAATCTATCGGCTGAGATGTTCACCCCTCTCTATTCTCATTTCAGTGCTCAATTCCTCTTCTTTATGTGTTGCATTTGCTGGAGTTTTAGCTGCTATATTTCTTAGCTTTGCACTCACTCAAATTTCTCATTTTATTTGCTGTCAATGCTTTCCAGTTTTGTGCTCAAGCAAGGTTCTCATGTCCAACACAAACAAACGCAACATTGGAACTCCGACAGGTTACCCTAGAAATCCTGGGTTACTGGAGGATGTGGATCAAAACCAATTAATGGCTTTAAGCAGCACAAATTTAGGTTCCATTATTCTTCTACTGCACATATGACTTTGCCTCAACTATTCGAAAGAAAAAAGGATTAACTCCAGGGTGCCAAAATAAATAACAGATATGTATTCTAGTGCACAATTCATGGGAGAGAAAACCCACCAAGATCTGCACACAGATAGCACCTTTGTTCAATGGCTCTCTTCGAGGTGCAAATTATAACCTCCAAGATTCCATCCACCAATATTAATCATAAACCCCTAACTCATGTACATTAAGTTTTCTTTTCTATGAATTGCAAATTTTGCAAGGGAGAAAGTTGTCTAACCATCAAGTGCAGATATTTCTCGCTTTCCATCAAAGAACACTAACCTTATTGCAGAAAGAAGAGTCTTATCCAAGAAAAAAAAAAAAAAAAAGGAAGAAGTCAGAGAGAGTCGTACCGTCATATAGTCAATTCCACATCCGACTTTCTTTTCGCAATCCGGATGATACGGAAGCAACCTGTCTACAATAGTTCTTTCATGGTCTGGACTTAACCTATCGCCATTCTTGTACCTGTAAGAACAAAAGTATCCAAGTCGAACAAACGTTTATAATTAGCAACTAAAGTCGAGAAGTGAGCTATTAAGAAAACATACGTACTTGCCGGAATGAAGAATCATTCGGACAAATCCAACAAGCGGAACAGTATCCTCCAAAATCCGTTCCTCCCAATCAACCCATTCATCCCCTTCTTTCTCCTCGTAACCTCCTTTCTTTACGCTTATCTCCTCTTCCTCAGAAATCCCACCAAAGTCCTTCGCCGCTGGGATAATCGGTTTCCTCAGCAAGTCCGACCCCTCGGACTCGGTCTTCACCGCACGCACGCGCGGCAGCTTGAGAGATAGTTGAAAAGATAAGAGGATAGGAGAGGAGAAGACGGAGATAGGTCTCGAGTGGCCAAGCAGTGATGACAATGGTGGTTGACTAGACAAGGAAGCCATGGTGGCGGCGGCGGCGGCGGCGGTCTCTAATTTTACTGGGTGCTCGATTGTTAGCTCTGGATTCTCATTTGGTCATTCCACTGCTTCCCCTCCTCGCTCGAGTGGAAATGAAGTGCTGCTGCTGTGCTGTGGGAGAGCAAAGGAAATCTGACAGCAGATAAACCCACAAGAAATTCAAGTGTATCTCTGGGTCTGAACTTCAATTATGCAAGCAAAGACCGACCGACATGGTCCGATTGCTGAGCATGACAGCCTTCTTATTTCGCTTTTGGGTTTATGAATCCGGGCCTGGTTAGTCACTTATTGGGCTTCCTCAATCATGCCAGCTTTACGCGACTGCTCAGCAATAAAGATTATGTTCGGCAGTTGAAGGGCCCACAACTCTCTTCTAACACAATTCGATGACTTATTAAAATTTTAAATATAAATTATATATATTAAAAATAAAAATTATATATAACTAATAATTATCTTTAAATTTAATATCACAATATTTTTAATTAAAATATAGTATTAAGCTTCCATATATTTTGCTCAAATTTATCGAGTCCCCTAATTTTAGTGATTATTAAAGCATTGAGAGATAATAATCCTTTCAAAGAGAATAAACTTAACATGAAAACAATTTACGCTTTAAAAGTTTGAGTGTGAATATATAACTTATGTAATTAAAAAATTTTAATTTAAAAAATTAAAAAAATAATAAGTAATATATAACAGATAAGAATTCATAAATTTGTTAATATACCATTTATTATATTTCAATTATATGAATATTTATCTTCAATTGAGTATTTTATTACTCCAATTCATAGTAAGCATATATAATTTTTTATGATTCTTATAATTTTCTTGACGTTATTTAATCGCATCATGAAAAATTTTTTAAGGTTTGTTTTTTGTTTTGTTTAATTGGCAAACCAAGAAAATGGACATTAAACACTTTTCTTAGTTAGATTGTTTCACGGAACGCATTACAAATATCCCAATTTCTAACAACTTTTCTAAGGTTCATTCGTTGAGATGACATTCTCTAAAATGAAAAGTTGAAGCACTAATTTTAGTAGTAATTTTTTTTTTAAAAAATATTTTATTATAGTTTTTTAAATTAACGAGTCGTATGTCATGAATTTTACGTTGAAAAAGTAAGGGGATTATGGACTTTATAAACGTAGGCGTTGTACACCCCAATAGGTTAAATTTTTTGGAATAGGGTAATGACCTGTGACAAGTGGTATTAGAGTCGGTTCATCCTAAATCCGGTGTCTGCTATTGAGCGTTCTAGACCCAAAAATTGAAAGAGTAGGCAGAGAACCTCAATTTATGATGAGTACGTCATAAGTTAATTTTTTTAGAAAAAAGAAGGTAACAGCTGCCCACGCATTAATTTAATCCTTAACCGCCAATTTTTTAATTTTTTTTCATCATAGGTTGTATTTGTGGATTTAAAAATATCCAAATCACCGTATGCTTAACAGAGGAGGAGGAGGAGGAGGAGGAGGAGGAGGAGGAGGAGGAGGGGGCATGGACTCCTTCCCAAATCTCACACTTGTTTTTCTTTGAAATATATATATACATTTTATTAATTATATTTATTTGTTGATTTTACTTAAATTATAGGCACGACATATACTTCTTTGTGAACAAATAAAGTGAAGGAATTCACGCGAAACCTTCCCCTTACCTGATGACCTGATAATTTTAATGTTAGAAAAAGCTGAACAAAGCAGTACGGCCCCGCAAGAAAATCATTAATTTAGGGACAGTTGTAACCAGGTGTAATCTACTTTATGAGGGGGGACGGTTGCTCAATGAATCACATCCAAACAACCAGATAATTTGCCTAGCCATGTTTGGGTGTGATTCATTTAGCAACCATCCTCTTAAATAAAATAAAATAAAATAAATAATCTTAATGAGCGGTCGTAGCTGGGTTACAAAGAATGAACCAACAAAAACAAAAACACAAACCCCCAAAAAAAAAAAAGGAAATTTTTTTTGTGGGCCTTTTGGCCTATTTCGTATCTCACATGTTGGAAAATGACTCTTCTGAGTTTCTCTTTTCTTCTTTATTTTATTTTATTTTTACTCCTTCCATTTTCCAATGCAGTGGATTTGGTGTTGTCTGAAATCCAGGAGCACGAGTACTTTGTGGAAGATACAAAACACGTCGGACCACCCCCCCCGCTCCACTTTTCAAGGAGGGCCCATGTACCCCTCCTCCTCCTCCTTCAAGAAGACAAAACATTATTTTAACATGATTTATGTAATAATTCTTTTTTAAAAAATTAATCAAATTTTATCGATTATAATTTGTGATGAGTTATGACGCTCAAAAAGTGGGACCCATCCTGGAGAGAGAGGACCAGGCAAGTCCCATGAGATCCACACTGATGCACCGTGGAGGCGGGGTGGAAAACCTTCGCAAAATCCACACCCGAAAAAAAAAGTTTTGCCAGATCACCCACTTGCGTACAGCCCACGTGTACTGTCTCTTTGTGCTCATCGCATCGCAATCCCATGAATCTCCGCCGACACTCGAGACCGACGGCAAGACGCTGGCCCTCCCTCTACTTCGTATTTGAAAAAAAGGTAGGGCCAATGACTATAAATGCTTCCGAGATTCCTGTGGCAATGGCGTCGTTCCAATGGGCAACGAAGGAAGAAACACTATCCAAATATTATCGTAAAAACCATAATAATAATAATGATTATTATTATTATAAGAATAATAATGATAAGAATGATAATAACAAAAGACGGTCTGCTTTTTGAGCTTTGTATGGATTGTACAGATGTTGCCAGTTCATTTTGCTTGTAATTTTTATTTATTTATTTATTCTCTCTCTCTCTCTCTCTCTGGCAGTCACTTTCACAGAGACTGGCACGGCCACGTCTCACCTAGATCTCTCCTCGACGCCTATGGTGATATCATTACAGCAGCTCCGTGGAACCGATCCTCCAAGATGAGACTCTGATCGATTGCGTGAATCGATTCTTCTTAACTGGTTGACTTGAGTTTGATCCTCTTTTTTTTTTTGTTCCTTTCTGTTTCTTTCTACGGAATGGACGGCGCTGATGGCACGGTCCGGCTGGGCGCTCTGAACTTGAAGCCGGATCGGGCCGGCTGTGATTCCGGCCCCGACGTGTCGGTCTCTTCACCCGTCACCAGGCAGAAGGCCGCCGCCGCCAAACAGTTCATCGAGAATCACTACAAGAACCACTTGCAAGGATTGCAGGATCGGTTAGAGAGGTAGTAACCAAGAATTAAATAAATAAATAATCCTTCGTCGTACTTTGTTTCCATATATTTTTCATTCATTTTTTTTTCTTTTGCGTAATTGAAATTTTCGGCTTGAATTCTGGTGCTCTATATCGCCGTTTCGATTGGAAGTCAAAGTGAGGTCAACATTTTAAACTTTTTGATTGTTAGTTTCTTCTCCTTTGCTACTAATTTTAGGCATTTGGGGTGTTTTTAATTTGTCCCTTAATCATTATATTGATATTCTTCAGCATTTAATTAAAAGGCTTTGTTTGATTGCTGCTTGTCTGCTTCATTGATTGATGATCTCTAAGATGGCAGTTTTTCCATATTAGCAGTCATGCATAGGGAGACGGGTAGCTGTGGTCTATAACTACAATCATTAATGGATTTCCTAAATAAGCATTGTTTTGTCTTTTTTTATTCCCTCTGTTTTAGACGGCGGGCACTTCAAAGGAGAGCGCAGGAGGCTTGTATATCGAACGAGGAACAGGAGCAGATGCTGAGAAATTTGGAGCGTAAAGAAACCGAGTATATGAGGCTGCAAAGGCGTAAAGTTGGAATTGACGACTTTGAGCAGTTAACCGTGATTGGCAAAGGTGCATTTGGTGAGGTAAATGGAATAACTTCCAAAACTCTTTTTCTTCAGGTGCCATAGTTTGGCAGGAAATGAATTTTTGTATTGGTTGTACATTGCTTATCAAATGATATCGATTGAGGAATTCAGGTCAGATTATGCCAAGCCAAAGGTACCGGAGAGATTTTTGCCATGAAGAAACTGAAGAAGTCTGAGATGCTTAGTCGTGGACAGGTGAGACCTTGGTACCCAATGTCCATTCATATCTAATCCCTTTTTGGTGCATGTATTGATAATTACTTGTATCAAATTCTCTATCCGTGAAAGCATCCAATTTCAACTGAATTCATCAGCTGATCTGTGTCAGTAGGGAGATAGTTAATTTTTCCTCTGATTGTATGATAAGAAGTCTTATGCTGATGGTGCAATTGGCTGTTTTCAATGTACCCTCTTTCTCTTTTTGATATACCGAACATATGCCTTGAAACTACCTCAAAATAAATCAGTTTCAAATCTTAATTAGCGCTTTATATGCCCTTACTGGCTTTGAAAGCCTCTGGCAAGATCAATGAATCACAATGTGATTATTTGAAAGATCAAAGGGTGTTAAATTTTTCACATCAACATCTATCTGGCTTTTCCTTGTGTGTTGCACTTGAGTATATTCATGGTCTGGGAAAATAAATGCAAGAAGTTGTATGTACTTGAAAAATAGAGGTTTAACTTGAATAAGAACATCAATTTGTCATGCTTTCTTTTGCAATCAAATGACAGTTTATTTCTTATTTCTTATTTCTTTTTTCTTTCTTGTCCTTGTCTTGTTCTCAGGTAGAGCATGTCCGATCTGAGAGGAACTTACTTGCCGAGGTTGATAGTCGGTGCATTGTACAGCTTTACTATTCTTTTCAAGACTCTGATTTCTTGTACCTTATCATGGAGTATCTACCTGGTGGAGACATAATGACATTACTTATGAGAGAAGATACTCTTTCTGAAGATGTTGCATGCTTTTACATAGCAGAGAGCATTCTAGCGATAGATTCCATTCACCAACATGGTTATATCCACAGGTATAACAATAATGTCTTATGAGGTAATCTGAAAATTTTGCACGTCCACCTCTGTGTTTGTGCACATATGTGTGTGATGTTATGCCATGTCCGACCACTTGATTGTCAGATGGCAGAAGTTTAGAATGATTACTTGACATCAGTCATTCATGGCAAGACAAAATTCATCTTCATTTTTTCCATTATGTTTGCTTAAAACATGTTCATACACAGGGACATTAAACCAGATAACCTTATACTGGACAAAAATGGCCATTTGAAGCTTTCAGATTTTGGCTTGTGCAAGCCACTGGATGACAAGTATTCATTGATAATACTGGAAAATGAAGATATCTCCACACAGGAGGCCATAGATGAATCTGAGAGACAATCTGGCAATGACAGAGCCCCTTGGTCAATGCCAAAAGAACAGTTACAGCAATGGAAACGTAATCGCCGTGCACTGGTATTATCTCGATTGCAATTTTTTGAAGCCAGATATCATGTATGCCAGTTAAATGAAGTTTCCATTGAACTGGACAAGAGACTGCTTAATTTGTTACTTGTTTCAGCTTACTGGTTAATATTGATGCTTATCAGGCTTATTCCACTGTTGGAACTCTTGATTATATGGCACCCGAAGTGTTGCTAAAGAAAGGATATGGAATGGAATGTGATTGGTGGTCCCTGGGGGCAATCATGTATGAGATGCTCATAGGTTATCCTCCCTTCTGTTCTGATGACCCAAGAATCACATGCCGGAAGGTATTGTTTCAGTTATTGTCCTCAATTCCTGGGCATTTGTTTAGCCTTCTTGTTATGTACAGAGTAGATAGTGATTCTATCTTCTGTCAGATAATCAATTGGAAGACATGCCTCAAGTTCCCCGAGGAACCAAAGATATCAGATGAGGCCAAAGATCTAATTAGCCACTTACTCTGTGATGTTGAAACAAGGCTTGGGACAAGAGGAATTCAGGAATTAAAGGTAATTGCTTTGCCAAAAATAATGGCATCCTTCCCACTATCAACTGAAGCTTTGGAAATTTCTGCATGTGCTTTTTAATAACCGTGTTACTGAAAGGGCCATGCATTAATGGAAAGGGTAATGTGCCACTTAGAAATGCACCTGCATTAGGGTTTCCAAAATTTGCATTCTCCATTTGGAAAACATGAATGATGACTACATATTTATGAGAAATATTGTCGTTTGAGCTGGTTCATATTCAGTTAGCTATTGTTCCAGGCACATCCATGGTTCAAATCCATTCAATGGGATGTGCTGTATGAGATGGAAGCTGCATACAAGCCTATGGTCAATGGAGACATGGATACTCAGAATTTTGAAAAATTTCCTGATGTAAGTACATTGAACATGAAGAAGAAAATGTGGTTTGTAGTTTTCAAATTTGATGAAACCATAACATCTAGAGTACACAATGACCCTGTAACTTTGGAAATGATTCACCAAGTAAGAAGTAATGTTTCCAACTTTGTGTTCACATCAGAGTTCCTGTAGCACTAATTTTTTTCTTTTTACAATTTTCCCTTGCTTGCTTTCTCAATCAGTTCATTAAACATTCTCTTTAATAATTTCCCTGGAGCTAAAGACACAGAACATTATGCATGCTTGTGTTTGACGTATGGCAAGCAGACTATTGATTGCCATTTGGAGATGATGATATTCTGAATTCTGCAAACATATATTAAAAACTTCTGATCAGAATTCTCCAAGATTCAATAATTTTCTAACAACATTACTTTGAAGTTTATAGAATATATCAAGCATGTTTCGTTTGCTTCTCGTAGAAAAATCTTAATCCATTTTTCAAGTTTTTGTTTCCTTCTTGAAAGGAAATAGGTCAAAGAATTATCTTCTAAGATTTTACTTTCTAACAGTTGGAAGCTGCACCATCAATGACACCAGCTATGGGACCTTGGAGGAAGGTAATGAAGTAGTTTGATTTCTTTTATGTGATGCATGCTGAAAACATTGTGGGAAAGTAGTTATGTCTAAGCTATTTAGAAAACAGCTAACAATGTTTCAGTGGATTGACACCAACCAATCACTGGGTGCAAGCCATTACTGTCTTGCAACAATTATATCAATTATGGTATGGGGATGCATTCTGTGAGCATCGTGTGTAAACTGTAATTTCCTGTCATATGACTGCTGGACTTGAATTATCTGATATTGTCTTTGATTATACTGTTTTTGTCCACATGCGAGATTATACTGTTGCCTCATGGCCTCTTTACCTCATAACTGTTTGTACATTTGGATGCTCTATCTATTCCTTTTCTTCCAATCAAAATTCTTTTGTCTCAAAATTGAGGCTTTGCATTAAAGTGGAAAGGCATGATTTTAAATTGTCCCATTGAATCTCTTAATAGGTTTATGATGATTAGTATAATATTGACTGTTGTTTTGATTATACATTTAAAATCCTTTGTCTTAATTTTGGGAAGGGCTGCTCTCCCAAAATATGATGTTGGCTCAAGTACTTGATAGCCAGACTCAAGTATAATCAAAATTCTGCATATCCGTTTGTTGTTTACATGTTTACCTATGATGCTAATCTTTACATTTTACTTCTTTTGTGGCACAGATGTTAACATCAAAAGATAACAATTTCATTGGATTCACTTTCAAAAAATCAGATGTCCTTAAATCATTGGAGAGTTCAGGTATGCTGATTTAGATTTTGAGACCATTTCTGTAATGATGTTACTTTTTCAATCCGATTCTTCAATGCTGCACCACACAGATGCATGATCACTGAAAAAAATTGCCACAATTGAACACCAAATGCTTGGAATTTAATTTCTTTGTATTAGGAAAATATGAGAGGAACAAAGAAGGGCATCGGTTACTATGTGGTATACTCAGGAGTCAACCATTATCATGTGTGTGAAAATAACAGAGCCTGGATTTGGAGATATCAATAGAAAAAATGCACAAGAACTTAAGCTCTAGTAGAAGCTGGGAACTGTGGACAGAAATTTAGAAGTTCCTGGCATCTCCGTAAAAGGGAGGGAAATTAGAAAGAAGGTCATCAATCTTTCCAATGTGCTCTTCATATGATTAATTTGACGGTGTAATTTTATAACTTGTAGGAACTTTTTGATTAGATTGTCTATGAATACCCATAAACAGGAGAACCATTTCTGTATCTTTGTCCTATTCTCCTGTGCAGCATTTGATTATGTAGATGATTTCTTATAGTTTGCTTAAGCAATCGTATTGTTTTCCAACTGGACAGTGCTATTACATAATGAGTAGCAAATAGCTTTTTTTTGTGTGATTGAAGTAGCATATAGTTACTGTATGCAATACTGTAGACTGGCCTCATTGATTTTGATGTTGATGTTGATTTTCAGGTGCAGACATTAAACCAAACAGATCTTCAAAGGCTCCGTCGTTAGTTTCCTTGTTAGGTACAATTATTTCCTTCGACAAAGTCACCATATTTGATAAGGTTTTAACTTTTCTAGGCATAATTGAATTTTATGATAAGAGAAACCAGCCTTAGTTCTGTCCTTTGGAATGTACTTTTTCTTCTGGTCGACAAGGTGACCATTTTAAGCTAATCTTTAATTTGATGATTCCAGAAGATGATATCAATGGACTTAACTTACCATGGTTTCTTTCTGGCAATGCAGGTCGGATTAACCTGCAAGAATCTCCAATAATGGAAGATGAGCAGAAGTTGGAACCTTGAAATTCAGCAATCCTATGCTGTTTTTCCATTGCAGTGCGTATCTAGTGTTTGTTGAGGAGTGTATGTACAAGATTGAAGTGGAAAGAAGTGCTGTATGTATGAAGACGGAATAAGGACATCAGCTTCAGAGTTGGCCTAAGCTTCTGCCCAATTCACTATTTTTCACCGTGCGAAAACCGTGTTTCGAAACATTTCGAAACATCGATTTTCAGGAGAATAATAGAGTATTACTTTTCCTCCTATAGAAGAAACACCTGTTTTGAGAAGCTCACTTTTGTTTTACATCTGCCCATGTCAGTCGCCGAAACTCTATTTATATATATATATATATATATATATATATATATATATATTTTCTCAATGTAATCTAAATGTTGAAGGGGATTTTGTCGAGCCAGTTTTGTATCATCTAACTGCTGTTTTTTTTTTTCTTCTATTTTCATCAACTTCATGAAAGCTTTTAACAGAACTTAGGTTTGCCCGGGCGAGGGTTTGAATTCCTGCAAGCCTCCCATGATCCTCTTCTCTTCTCTTCATGTGGCCGAGGCGACTCGCTAGTACTGAAACAAAGGAAAGCTTTTAAATGTTGGTTGGTGGGTACTGTCGCCACGTTGTATCGGAGGAGGACACCGTTTTCAGAAGTAGCAATTTTTCTAACTGAACCCACTGGCTGTTAGGTGCCAGAAAATTTGCGTCTGTATACTGTGGGCTAGAGATGGCTTCCCGGCAAAGCGTCAAAGGCTACTGACATTAACTACGTAGACGTTTCTATGACAAGAACTCGTGAAAGTTGCCCCTTGTTTGAATTGATTTAAGAGCGGCCCCACCCCCCCCCCCCTCCACCACTTTGCATTAATTGAGGACCGCCCTTGGTTTCTTATTATCCTTCTAGGGTCACTTGAATTTTCTCGTACTAATTAGTTGACTGGGTTTCTTTTGGCCCCAATAAGCCCTCTGTGTGTATGTATGTATGTATGTACATGTCCGTAATGAGTGAATGTTAGGACGGAGGGGGATGGATGGCCGAGGCTGATGTTGGCCTATTAGAATAATTACCTTTTTCTCTTTTTTCTTTGAAATCTAAGTTTGCTTTACAAAAAATCACGACGCGCGTTGAATTGAATTTCATTTTTGTTGCTCTTTTTTTATTATTTTTCAAGTTTTGTTGTCTATTTTTGTTATGTTTGTCATAGTTTTTCTTGAAAAAAAAATTAATTTTTTTCAAAAATAATATAATGCTGGGTATCGATAAGATGTTACCCTCTCAACCTCTGTTAAGTGTAATGGATTTCACGTCCACAATACTAAAAAAATTCTCTGTACGGTCTTCATATATAGTACATTTCATATGGAATTTATTTGGAGCGCGTACTCCTCATCCGTATCCATCTAGTCTGGTCGTACTCCTATCAATTGACTGTAATTCAACAGTATTATATATATATATATATATATATTTAAATACAAAACTCAAGTTTAGTAAAAATTAAAGAAAAAAATTAATTTTATTTACTATATCTAAATTTTTTATAATTATAATTATAATTATTTTATTTTTTAAATTCACTTGACACATTAATTTTATTAATTAAATTTCATTCACATACAATAATTTTTTTGTTAAATATATAATAAATATATTTTATTCTCATCGTCATATTATTAAATTTATTAATATTATATAAATTTTATTTTTAAAAAAATTTAATAAAATAAAACTTATTTTTAAAAATCATAAAATAGAAATAAAAATGTTTATACTTTTTTAAAAATTAAATTTATACTATATAATGATAAAAAATATATTTGTTAATGAATTGTTATATAATTACATTTAATTAAAATATTTAATATTAATTAAATTTAATTAATAAAATTAATATATCAAATAAATTTTAAAAAATAATAAATAAAAATAATTATAAAATATTTAATAAAATTAATAAAATTAATATTTTATCGAAATTAAATAAAAAAATTTGAGTCTTCCCTAACGAAAATATCCTCGAAAAGAAATAGCCAAAGGTGAAAAGCGCGGGTATTGGGTTAAAGAAAAGGAAAAAGGAAAGTACACCGCCACGTAATGTTAATGCAAGTCAGGACAAAGAGATATTTTCGATACTCCTGACGGACCCTACCCAACCTGTGAGAAAATATCTGGCCGAGCCTTTGCCCTAATCAGCATCCAATGATGACGTGGCAACAAATGGTCCCACGACACGTGTAAAAGGCCGTGACTGTATATTTTTTATTTTGTCCTCAAAACACAGAAATTATACTTCGTTCTTATTTTTCCAACACCCCCCTCTACCTTCTCCTCTTCCTTTCTTCGAAATCTGGCACCTAAAACCCAATTAAAATTGTACTTCTGAAGGCATAATCTGGAAATTAATACCAATGGATGATTGCAGGAGAAGAAGTCAAGGCCGGACGACAAGCTCGCTGACTTCCGGTTTATCTGGGGACGGCGAGTCTTTCGAATTCGCTCAACTGGTAGTAGTTTGCAGCCCGCAACAACAACAACAATAATAATAATAATCTTTACTATGATGTATATTGAAGTTCTTTTATTTTATTTTATGTGTTTAAAATTTTTATTCCTTTTTGGTTGTGGTTTTAGCGGATATAAGATGGGTTTTTTGCTTGCAAACTGGGAAGAAATTAAGATCAAAAGCTGACGAACTGATACCTTTTGAAAAAAAAAAAATTATTATTCATCTAATGGAACGGTGTGTTGTTATTTCATTTTTGTTAATATGTTTTTTCTATGTATTGGTTATGAATGGCAGGATTCGCGGGTAAAAGATTCGAAGTCCACCGAATGGACGGATGAGAAGCACAGTCTTTACCTTAAATCCATGGAAGCATCATTTGTTGATCAATTATATAATTCCATGGACCTTCTTGTTTGGAAATCAAAGAAGCAAGTTTTGGATCCGAAGTTGACCCAGCGTGTCAAGTGTGGCAGTTGTACTCGTTCTGGCCAGGTTGGAAGTTAAACCCTTTCGTTCGGTTTCTATGTATATGCAATTTTTGGTGGATGTACTGTTGTTGTCTAACTTCTTCCATCTCTCTCTGTTTTTTTTTTTTTTTTGGATTTTTTTTCCAGTTTAAGGTTCTTCGATATGGTGGCTGGCAGAAAATACTTTTTCGAAGGCCTGAATCACAAAGAAATGTTGGAAATGAATCCCCTGGCCTTTTCTCTAGTCCATGGATCCAGCACTTTATCTCTGCAAGGAAACCCCAAGTGGTGTCTTCTTCCACCATTCAAGAAACTGCGGTGCCCCAAAGTCGAGTAGTAAATCGATGTGGGAAGAAGGCAACATCTTTTGGATCATCAGCAACTAGTTGGACAAAGCATTCTTCTCGTCGTTCTCGGAGTCAAACATATCATCACGATACGGTCGATGCGAATACAGGTGCTTTCATTTTAGATTTTGGCATGTCCTTGGAGATCCTTTGTTTCTGCTCTGCTTTGTAGCTTTGCCAATGGATCTTTTTCCTAAAATGGAGATCATACTAGCTCTCTTGGGTGATATCTCTCATCTTTGATATCCTAACTTTGTGCAGAATAGATTGGAATGACAAACAAAGATTCATGTAGCTGACCCCAATTAAATTAAGGCTTTGTTGTTGTTGTTGTTGTTGTTGTTGTTGACAGAGTGGTGATATGTAGTTTCAGTGTGTCAATGTAGTCTTCCTTATCTGCATAGTGGAATTGCCTCTGTGTGGTGACATACTGACAAAATGAATCTCTTATTTTCTATGAGATGAGGTATGTGCAGTAATAGATAAATGTTATGTTTGAGCAAATATTGTGCCAAATTAAAACGGGTAATCCATTGACAGACCAAAAGATGAGTTGTATTATAGTCAGTGTATGACAAACATGCTCAAACTAATTTCTTCATCCAAGGTTCTTATTGTGTGGTCTGTGTCGTCAGCCATTTTGCCTATGTCTTGACTCGCTCTACCAGATGCTTTGAGTGCTAGGGTTAAAGCAAAAAATAGAAAAATGCATGGCCTTTACTGTTCTTGTCGTTGTAGAGATGTCAGATCAGAATTTCGTGGATGAAGATGTTAAAGGTGAAAAGGCAAGTGCCTGCAGCTCGAAAAGGATGAAAACTCTGGCAATTGATGCTTCAGGTAGTGATCAGGTAGCATCTGAATTCATTTTAATCCGTGTCCTTTGACAGGAACTGAGCTTTTCATAATAATATTACCATTGTAATGCCTGATTAATGCATCACTGAAATGCTATTGTAGGTTGTTCCATGTGGGAAGCTAGCCATGACAGGTGATGTTACTGAGTAGTTTATTTCTGAAGCTGGAGGAAGGATCTGCAGCAGTAATAGAGATTTGCAGGTTGGCATATAGATATATAGATATATATTCAACTGAGCAGGAGATATTTTATGTCTTAGAAGGTCAGAATATGTAATAATAGAGATTTGCAGTTTAAGTTGTGATCAGTAGTTGCTTAAGTACGGACCTGCGAATCAGCGGCATTGGTATCATGTTTTTGTTTTTTTATTTATGGAAAATGTACGTGTGTTGATTTCCAGTTCCGAACAATGTGAAAATTTGATTGAAGTTATTCTGTTCTTCATTTTGCATTGGATTGGAGGCAAGCACAACTATGAACCGTTTCTGATTATAGCCTTTTATTTTGAATGTTTAAGCCTTCATTAAATTAACCGGGGTCCCTTTTTCCGTTGATTTCCGGATTCGTGCAAGTGTGGCTTTTTTTCTTTTTCTTTTTCTTTTTAAGGAAACGAAAGAAAGAAAAAAAAAACAGAAAAAGAAAAATGACGCAAAATATTAGTGGGCCCTGTGAAGGACCATGACTATGAGGCATCAGATTCACTGCCTGAGTAGCTTTTCTGGAGTGGCTACGCGGTCCGTCGGATTGAGTACCCGATACCCACAAGGATTCTCGTGTCACATTAACCCAAATGCTGTTCAGAAGAGACGATTTCCTAGCAGCGGACATAGAGGAGAGAAGAAGGCATTTTGTCCAACGCTGACGTAGAGAGGCCCGTTTTGGAGCAATTTCCTGTTTGTTTTGTTCATTCTGTCTGTTCAAGATAATGAGCATCGAGCAGACCTCCATTCGCTTGAGTATTGGATTCAATGTTTTGGAATGGACTTTTCGGTGAGGATTTAGTTGAGAGCTGACGTGAAAATAGGGGCATCAGGTATTCTCCAGAGAACTAATTTGATGTTGCTGCGGCTGTTGATTTGCCAAATGGAGGGAAGGCTAAATGGAACTCAACAAGGCCTCCCTAGAACGGTTCATGGAATAATTTTAAATATTATGATAAGTTTTATTAATTCATTATAAAATATTATATATTGTTATATAATTATTATATAAAAATAATAAATTACTAATTGAAATGAACAAAATAAATTAAATAATTATTATGTGCAAAAAAATTATTTATAGTGCACGTTTAAAAATATTATATAATTATTATATAAAGATAAAATAATAAATTTTTAATTAGAGCGAAGACGAGGACAACGATGAGTTAGGATGTTAAATACCATACTTGCCTCTCTTCCCACTTTAAAAAGATTCTGAATTTCCAATCAACTTATTTCACGTCTTGGATCTTCCTTATCTTCCTTGAATGGTTTGAGCATATTCACGTGGAAAATGGGGTGAATTTTTAAATTTTTTGACAAATCTAATTTATAAGAAACCTTACCAAACTTCCCTAAGACTGAGGATGTTACAAAGATATATTGATTCGGCTCATTCATGTATCTTTAAAGTACAAATTTGGACCAAAACCAAACTTCTAAAGACTGCCCAACCCATTTGCTATCTACAGAAGATCCCAAAAACATGCAAAATGTAGTTAACCCAACTCTCGTCAAAATGAGGCCAAGTAAAGACTTGTTTAAACAAGTCCTTATCATCATCCTTGTGTGTTATGTTGTTTTGAATGGCTGTCAATTTGTCTTTTTAAGACAAAGATTAGTTGCTAAATTTGTAATAATTTCTTAAATGTTCTATTTTGTTTAGTTAAATTTAAAAAGAGATTTAATTATGAAGGAACTTTAGGCTCAAACCTTAATTTTCATCCTTAAATGTTATATATTTTTTTCTTATACATAAATTCTTTTGTCCTTAAAATACACCATACACCTTACCTTTAGCCAAGCTTTTATTTGTTATTACTCTATCTTCTTCTATAGATCTTCAAACCCCTTATTATATTAGACATGAATTCCCAATTTTATAAGTCTAAATCTATATCTTGAGGATTAGAAGCCTTTATTTTGTAAGAAACTTTTAAATAAGACTTTGTCATTAGTTTTCAAAAGGATTAACCTTATTACTTAAAATAGGTTTTAATTAAATATAAGGTTGATAATCCTTCACCCTCCTATTTAACTATAGATTAAGGACTTACAAAATCATAATATGATCTGTAGTGAAAGGTTATTATGGTAAAGCTTTTAGAAAAAAATATGGGATATCAATTCTTAGTTAAAAAACTTTTATTTTTATGAAAACCATCTAGTGATCAAATATCTTGGATTTGGATTGTAGTTTTTCTTATTGAAATTTAGTTAAAATAATGGCTTAAACAAAGTGATTATTAATGGTTCATTGATTATTTAAGATTATTATTGGACAATTCATCATTAAGATCCTTGGTTCCTTCCCTTATAAGCATTTATTTAGTTAACATTAATATGGGTTCGATTTCCAAAATTATCTATCATATTTTCTAATGATAATGTCCTAATGGCAATTGCACCTTGTATTAAGAAATTAATTAAGATTAATCATAATACCATGCTTACTAATGAGGAATTGCTTTGTTACGATCTAGGTTAAAGTTAACTAAGCCATTGATCCAATAATTTTGGCTCAACAATCATTACTAAAATGTTAAATAAGAGAGTTTACTATTAGGTCTCAAGGGTTTAAGGAAAGAATTAAGGTTTAAGAAAGGAAGGAAAAAGGGAGAGAGAAAAGAATTTAAAGAGAATTGGAAAAGACAATTAATAAGAAAGAAGTTGAAGAAAGAATAAATTAAATTTCTATTATTACTTAATAAACTTTACTTATAGTATTATATAGATAGACACTTAATGGCACATTAACAACATATCACTAACTCTCTATGATACCTAACATGATAGTCTTTATTAAGTTACATTAACAATTATTATGATTTACTATTATTATAACTATTACAACAAAATGCAAAACATGAAAACATATATAGCTCATAAGAAGTTCCTCTAGTGAAGTTTAGCCTTATACTTGTGGCATAAATGATGGAAATTAAAAAGTAATGAAGGTCTAATCTTTCCAATTAGCATCATTTAGAGCTAAATTAGACCATTATATAAGAACTTACATCACAATCTTATTCTTTCTTTACCATCATTTGGTCTACCATTGTAATTGGTTTAACCAAAGGTTGTCCATTTTGAATAATTAATGATAGTTGAGGCATCAAATGGCCATGATGACCCATTAATCTCTTTAACAAGAACATATTAAATACAGGATAAATAGTAGACTTTACAAGCAATTAAAGCTTATAAGCCATTTACCCTATTTTTTCCAAAACTAAGAAAGGCCCATTTACTTGGTTACTAGTTTAAAATCCTTATAAATATTCATAAAATTTTGCTTATAAGGTCAAAGTTTCAAGTATACCCAATGTTTAATTGAAAAGAAACAATCTGATTTATGTTATTAACATAATGCTTCATTAGAATCAAAGTAGTTATTTTCTAAGCAACCTAGGCATGTGTTACCTCTCTTGCAACAGAGTCTCCACAGAAGCCAACTTTGACTAATCCATTAGTAGTTTTAGTAATTAAGATGGAACAAACCTATATAAAATTTAAAAAAAAAAAAAGATAAAGGAAAGATTAAATGATGAATGCTATTATACCACCACTTAGTTAGGAGTAACCATTTACACCATTAACAAGGTTTTTAGAATGTTGTGTATTGCAAGTAAATCTCCACATACCTATTAATTTTTTATTTGCCCTTAAATTAAGGGTGGTACGTTATGCTTAGGTGCAACTCAATTCTTATGTGCTTAAACCACTCTTGCCAAAATAAACTTATAAAATCCTTGTTCTTATTAGTAATTATAAAATTTGGTATCCCATATGACTTAAATATATTCTCCATGAAACTTTAACCATTATTGTAGTAATGAATGGGTAAGAAAGAGCAATTAAGTGACTATATTTGTTAAAACTATCAATGACTAATAATATTACATTTTTCCTTTTAATTTAGGTAGCTCTTTTATGAAATCTATATTAATATCCCTTTAAACTTGGTTGGGGATAAGCAATGAATGTAAAAGTCTATAACTCTTAATTATTTTTTCCTTGCATTTTTTGAAAAATGTCACATTATTGGATGTAGTTATGCATATCCTTCTTATGACCTAGCATAAAAGAATTACGACATCTCAAAATAAGTCACTTTGATGTTAGAATATCCTATAATGGTATAATTATAGAACTTTTTAAGCATCTATAATATAAGATCACTAATAAAGCCAATATATATATTACTTTTATGTTTAAGCATATCATTATGAAAGAAAAAGAAGGGTTTACCTTTTAGAAAAAGGGTAGTGAAGCCAATATATCTCTTATTTTTATGTTTAAGCACACTATTGTGAAAGAGAAAAAAGGGTTTAACTTTTTAAAAAAATGTAAAGATATGTATGATGTTAAAGGCCAAGGCATTATTGTCATAACTACTAATGGCTTTATTTAATCATTGAGGCACCTAAATGGGTATTGCACAACAAGTAGTAGATTTGTCAAATGATCATACTAGGTCTTTTACATCATTTCTTTTAGAAAGGGCATTAGTTAACTTATTCTTAGTTCCTTTCTTATATTAGATGTCATAATCTCTTATGGCTAGTTTGAATAATGAAAAGATACCTTTTCAAAAAGTACCTTTATTTGAAAACTATCATTCAAATGGTTAATAATTCCTTTCCATAAATGGAAAATTCTTGATGCTTATAGTGTAACTTTTTGCTTAAATAAGTGATATGTCTCTTTTTTTGTATCAACATAATAATATTTCCATTTCTACAAGCATTAGTTTCCAAAATAAAGGGCTTTGAAAAAATAAGCATTAATAGCATAAGAGAGTGGCCACAACATGCTTCAACTCATTAAAATATTCCTAAGTCATTATATTCTACACAAATGGTTCCTTTTCAACAAATCTATTAATAGTTTATTAATGTGACCATACCCTTTTACAAAATTTTTTATAATAACTAATAAGCTTTAAAAACCCTTTAAACTCTTTAATGTTAATAAATACTGGCCATTCAACCATAGCAACAATTTTACTAGAATTAGTTAATACTCTTGAGTTAAAAATAATATGACCTAAGTGCTTCATTTGGAACTAACTACTTAAGGTTATTACCATGTTAACCAAATTATAAAACTTTTTAAAAACTTTGATCATTATAGTTTTAAGATTTTTGATTCAAAGGACTTTTATTTATGTGGCATTAAAAGGAACATAAAAAGGTGGTCATATAACAAAAAATTGAGAATTAGTGTACTCTTTTCCCTAAGGTTAGACTCAAATTAATAAAGGGCATTTTATCCTTAACAATCTAGTCACATTAGTCATTGTCCAACATAAAATTGTAAAATTTAATCATTCTATATTTAGTAATATATTTCCATGAAAATAGTATCTTTAAGAAAAATTTAATGGTATTTAGTTAGTTTTGGATCAATGTCCAAACAACTTTCTTTTTTTATTAGAGAAACAAGACTAAACACAATATGGTTCTTTAATAATAAAAACTATATTAGTTTTAGTTGTATATACAATGGCTTCAATTAGGCAACAAAAGTACCAAATTTTTGTCTCTATTATTACCTAATAAACATTTGATCAAATTGAGGATATGAAGCTCCTTTATAGAAGATGGTGTTATGAACAGTAAGCCATACGGGAAAACATCTTATCTCATTTTTAGAAATTGTTTTGCTATATTGATGTTATTGTCCTTTTTTCATTACTAAAAAGTCATCCTTATATGAATGTTATGTAATATGAGCTCTCAAAACTCTTGTAACACAAGAAAAGATATTCGTGGCATTGAAATCCATGAAGTTTTTCAAAACACTAATCCTAAAAGGGTTTTATCCATATTTTTTCAAATCATATTAGATATTATTAAAGATGATATTATTGTTTTAATGCATATGGCTTTTTGTAATAGTGCCTTTCAAAAAAATCTTTCCAAATCATTTATTTCTCTTATTTTCAAAAGAAAAAAATGCTAATTAGATTGCAAATTTTTAAATAATTTTGAAATTTCAACTAATTTGCCTGTGTAATGTCAATTTTTGTTCAATTATAGTCCACTCTTCTTAAACAAACTTAATAGTCCTTTTTGAGAAAATTTCATTTATAGATACAATACTTTAAAAAATATAATTTTTGCATAAAAAGTAATGAATGTAGTATGATACTTAACATTAAAGGAATTAAGTGTTAGTTTTAAAAGTTTAAAGCTTTTATATTCCTTTTACTAGTTTCAACTTAGCAAAATAAGCATGCAAACTAGACAAGAAAAAAGTTTTAATTTCAAGAAATGACTTAACATCCCTTTTAGTACATCTTTACTTCATGATATAAGAAATATGTTTTAATTACAAAATTTAAATTGAGAAGTTATTGAAGCTTGTAAGTTTTACAACTTGAAATTGAAATTGAAAAGTACAATCATTGAAAGTTTAAACTAATATACAGTGATTGTTTAATTTTATTAATAAGCTACATCTAGTTCAAAATAAGGCAAAAACTACAAGAAGTTAAGTCCATCGTCAATAACTCCTTCCTTTGCTCATAATTCTCATAACTAACTTTTAAACTTTAGAAGAAAGCTTAATAAAGAATATAGCAACCAACTCAGAGCAATAAAATGGTGGCACTACCAAGATCTGCACTACACATTAATGCCATAATTTTGTATACTTAAAGCTTTTATTAACTCCTTAAACCTTATTTTGTGCAAATTTTTTGTTAGAATATTTGCCTTATGATCTTTGGAATTACAATAAACCAAACTAACTTCACCATTTTCTTGATTTTATCTAATGAAATAAAGTTTAATTTTAAAATATCTTATCCTCCTATATAGAATAAAATTCTTTGAAATAGCAATATTAAGCACCTTCTTAATCCATATATCATGGTTTATTATGAAAGTTACTACAATATACTCAACTTCTATTATGTATTAGGCTATAATTAATTGTTTTCTTCAACTCTAATTGAAAACACTTAATCATTTGGAAAATACATTTCTAGAGATACTTTTCATGTCATCGAGTGACATTATCCAATCATTATCGATAAACACTATAAGCTTCAATTCCACACTGTTGTTAAACATTATTTCCAAAACAAAAGTGCCTTTGATATACCTAAGTATTCTTTTTGTTGCTTTAAAATAAGTCTCCTTAAATGAATGGATGAATCTAAACAATAAACTCATAAAATACATGATATATGGTCTTATAGCATATAAATATAACAAACAACTTATAATGCTTCTGTCTTTGTTCTTATTCACTTCATGACTACCATTTTCCTCTTAGAATTTGTCTTTAGGGGTAAGAAAAATAATTGAACTTTTAAAACTTGTCATGTAAAACTTTTAAAGCATTTGCTTGACATACTTTGCTTAATTTATAAAAATTCTTTATAGAGATTAGTAGACTTACAGGCCAAGAAAGTAATACATCTTGCCAAGATAAGTCATTTCAAATTATTTTTTTTTGTGTCTTCTTTAAATTAAATTATAAGATTAATATTGTTTATAATGATTATAAGGTTATCAACAGAGAGAGACACATAGAGCAAGCAAGACCTTTTTTCTCTAATGTAAAAAGTTGTATCATTATGCCTTATATTGAAACTTGACCTTAATTGATGCTCAAGGATTCTTCTTATCAAGTTCTTGGTGCCTTTTTAAGACCATAAGGATCCTTTTTAATAAGTAAACTTTATCTCACTTACCCTTTTTCATAAAACCTTTAACCTAATTAACATAGATCTCTTCCTATAGTACACCATTCAAAAACATAGATTTTACGTCAATTAATATACAAACCAATCCTTTTATGCTGTAATAACAAGCAATAGCTTAATGGTATCTATCTTAGCAACAAGTGTATAAGTTTTTATGTAATCCACTTCATCTTGTTATGTAAACTTTTTTACCATAAGTCTAGCCTTAAGTTTATTGATAGATCCATCAAAATTAAATTTGAATTTATAAATTCATTTGATTATAATTGCCTTCTTATTTCTAAGTTTAGGAACCATATTTCATATATTATTTTTACAAATAAAATCTATTTCTTTATACATTGTTGTTTTCCATAAAACAAATGAAAGCTTTTTTCATTCATAGGAACATTAATTAAATGAGTACCAATACCATCACAAATAATACAACTTTTATCTCTAAATAGTAGATAAATTCCTTTTTTAAGATGCTAACTAACACTTAATGAGTTTTGGCTTATATTAGGCATAAATAAGACATCAATGATTAATTTTGTATTTGAATGAATTTAAATATTAATTGTAACCTTTCCTTGAACATCAAGGAACTCATCATTGTTAATTATCATTTTGGATTTAAAGGTTTAATCAAGGACCTTCAAGACTTCAAATGTTGGGAATATATAATTTGTGGAGCCATTATCCACCAACCAAACCTTTATATTAATCTTTTTTGTACTCAGTGTTGTATAAACAAGTGTTCTTTAAGAAGCTAATCCTCATCAACAACTTGTGCTTTTTGTTTGGATTATTATGATTTCTATTAAAAGAGATTTTCTTTGTTTTTGCATATATCTTTGAATGTTCCTTTTTATTATAAAGTTTGAAAGTGATGTCTAGTTTTCTCCCAGATAATTTAGATAAATGATTATTCCTTTTACAATACTTATATGGTGAGTACTACCTTTTGTTAATGAGTTTGTTTATCTCAGCTTCTTTTACCAGTTGCTTACCATCATTTATCCTTTTGGTTGACCCTTCTGTTTATGAAAGGACTACAAGGCTCCTTTATATATGTCTTCTTACTTCAAAAGTCTTTTTCACTTTTAAGCTTGAAGAGCACTAATCAATTATACTAAAAAGATGGTGTTTAGATCCTTAAAGTTTTATAAAAATGATATCTTAACTTTAAACCTCTCTGAAATGCTTACCATAACCTTTTAGACTATATTATAGTTAGTAAAATCCTTTCCCAACATTTTGATTTGATTGATAACTTTTAATAACTTGTTACTATAATTCTTTAGGGTCTCCATCTCATTCATCCTTAAGAGTTTAAACTATCTCCTAAGGCTAAGTAATTGTCTAGTCATTATTATAAAGCTACCTACATATTCCTCCTTCATTCTATCTTAAGCTTATTTTGTCATTTCACAAAGCAAAATCTTATTGAAAATGGACTTTACGATAGATGTGTAGTTACAAGTTAATGTCTTATGATGTTTAAAGACTTGTTTATTACAATGCTTCAATTAAGTCATGGTTGGGTTTATTGACAAAGGAACAAGTTTAAATCCTTTTTTAATAATCTCCTAAAGATCAAAGGCTTTAAGGTAAACTTTTATTATAATTGTCTATTGTGTATAATTTTCACCAATGAATTTAAGAGGTAGAAAAAGAGAGCAATTTGTTGAAATTGTATGAAACTATAAGAATTAACTCCGTGATATTTACTTTCTTTCTCTAGTATTTTCTCTCTCTCTCTCTCTCTCTCTCTCTCACACACACACACACAATTTAGTGTTTACCCTCTTTGTTTCTTTAAGGAATAGGTATTTCAAAGACTTTTTAGCTTTAATACCACTTGTATTAGTTTTAAAGGCCTAAGTTTTTCATATTCCTTTTATTGGTTTCAACTCAACAACATAAGCATGCATATTAGACAAGAAAAGAGCTTTAACCCAAAGGAATGACTTAGCAACCCTTTCAACACATCTTTACTTCATTATATAGGAAGTATGTCTAAATTACAAAATTTATATTAAGAAGTTGTTGAAGTCTAACTTTTACAACTTAAAATTCAAAATGAAATTGAAAAGTAATATCACTGAAAGTTTGAATTAATATACAATGATTATTTAATTTGATTTACAAGATACATCAAATTCAAAATGAATTAGGAACCATAGAAAGTTGATTCCACAAGCATCAACCCATTCCTTTGCTCGTAACTATCATACCTAACTTTCAAATTTTGGAAGGAAGCTTAAACAAAAATGTAGCAATCAGCTCAAAGCAACAAATGGTGGCACCATTAGGATTTTCATCCTGGTGTTCAAGATTGATTTAGAAAAAACTTGTGATTAAGTAAATTGGAGGTTTCTTGAGCTTACTTTGTGAGATTTTTGCTTTGCTATGAACATTATAAAGTTAATTATGTTTTGGGTTTTTAGTGTCACGTTGTCCATCTTATGGAATAAGAAGAGACTAGCTAGTTTTAAACCTTATCGTTGTTTCAAGCAAGGGGACCTTTGCCCCTTTATCTTTTTGTATTATGCATGAAGCAGTTCTCTCTTCTTATTTAGAAGAAGGTAGAACAAAAGGCTTGGCAGCCAATATACTGTGTATGTGGCGGACCATACTTTCTCATTTGCTATTTGCTGATGAAGTTATATTATTCTCTAAAGCAACGCTTGATCAGGCTCATTTGGTGCGCGAGAACTTAAATGAGTTTTGCTTGGCTTCAAGTTTCAAAGTTAATGATCTCAAGTCGAGGGCTATCATCTATCTAGGTTTCCTAGAAATGTTCTTCGGTAGAGTAAGTTGGCTAGTAATTTTTCTCTCACTTAGCACCTGAGAAAACACCTTGGTCTCCCTCTCTTTCATGGCCGCCCTACGAGAGCAGCTTACGCTTATATTATGGATAAAATTTGGCTGTCTGCCCGGAAATCAAAACTCCTTAATATGGCTAGTTGGGTAACCATGGCGCAAAGCTGTCTTGCTTCTGTACTAATTTATGCTATGCAAACTGACATGCTACCGTACTCAATTTGTGATGAAGTCGACAAGATCACAAGGTGCTTCATTTGGACCTCGAATCGTAGCAGATGTGGAGTTCACTTGGTTAGTTGGGATGGAGACAGCCATCCTAAAAATGAGGGGGGCTTGGGTCTTCTTCCCGCCCGCCTAAACAATG
Source organism: Ceriops zippeliana (assembly GCA_037897445.1). Lineage (NCBI taxonomy): Eukaryota > Viridiplantae > Streptophyta > Magnoliopsida > Malpighiales > Rhizophoraceae > Ceriops > Ceriops zippeliana. The sequence goes on along the minus strand of JBAPLH010001437.1, from coordinate 1,526,194 downwards.
TGGCTATGCTTGGCAGACTCAGCTGTGATTTGTTAAGTGAAAATGACAAAATTTGGACTTCCATTTCACGGGAAAAATATTTAAACGGCAGGGACATAGGAAGTGTTAATTCTTCAACGGCCTCGTATTCTTGGAAAGCCATTACCAATTGTTTTGAGGCACTTAAATAACAAGTTTGGAATCCACGTTGGTACAAGAGATCATGTCTCTCTTTGGCGGGATCGATGGGCAGTGCCATAAGCTTTAGCTCACATGGTTCAATATGCGCACGATGCACCATGCTGAAGACCAGGCAATGAGAAGTGATATAATCCACGCGGGACATTGGCAACCGACTAATTTGGCGACACCTATTTCCCCACAAATTCAGGGTTTGATATGTTCTGTTCCACTTCCTTGGTATTCGCTCAGAGCTGATACAATATCCTGGCTGGCAAGCGCGAATGGTGTGTGCTTGGCTCGTGCAGGATAAGGGGTTGTCTCGTACAAATAACCAAGGAGGGACATCTTTTGTGGACTGGTTTGTGGCGTTTAAGAGTTCCGCAAAAGTTTAAGACTTTCCTTCGGCAGATCTTCGGGGAACAATGGAAAGGATGCGATCGGGATTGCGTACGACTTCTCTACATGGTCTAGATGTAGAAGTCGGGACACCACCTTCCTTTTGCTCATATTCTTTGCTGGATTGGTTGACTTTTTTTCTTTTTTTTGTTTCTGTTGCGGCCTAAAGACTCCGCTGGTGGACTGCATGCTCAAGTTGTGTTGTTCTTGTGTGCTTGCTAGATTATTTAGGAAGCTCGAAATGATGATGCTATTCGGAGTATCAGAACCAATTTTTATTTACAATGGCATCAGATACACAAGTTTATGGCAGACAGCGTCACGAGCTTTACGTTGTCAGGGGAGGTTGGTTCGCCACATTCGTGTTGGTTTGCCGGGAGCGTCCATCCAGAGGTTGGGTTAAAACAAATATCGACGGTAGTGCCAGAGGCAATCCTGGGCAAGTAAATTTCGGGGGAGTACTTTGAGATGAAATCGTCTCATGGCTGGGTGGTTTCATGGACTTTGCAGGTGTGGCAACGACTATGGTGGCCGAGCTCTTGGGGATTTGTCAAGAAGGGTCGGAGCTAGCCTGGGAGCCGGGAGACATCGAAACGTGATTCTCGAGTCCGACTTACTCGAAGCATCGCACCTTATTTCTTCACAGCATGGCTTGACCCACCCTCTAGTCGTGCTCTTTAATGATATCCAGAGTTTGCGCGGCAATTTTTGGAATTTAGAATTAAAGCATATTGTCAGAAGCATGCCTTAGCCCATTCACAGGGTGTAAATTAAGTGTCTTGTATTACTACAATCCAAACCTAATTCCGTGACAATATGCTGTAAAAAGGTAATTCTTGTGCAAATTTTCTAGCCATATCGGGTGTGACTACTAGTACTGGTAGTGAAGTTATATCTCGATCATCCACCTGTGGCTGGGAGGATATTATGGGACGGAGACAAACCAGATGTCTTTCTTAGGCATTAGTTTTATTTATTTTTCCTTTTCTTTGTTGTACTAAAAATAGAAAGTTAACTCACTGAGTAAAAAAGAATTAAGTGACACTCAATAAAAATCAAAATAAGATAAAGACTTTTGTATGGTTTAAAATCACATATGTACTATATTTGTAAAAAAAGTAGGTGTTATAAACTCTGTTTAATGAATCTGCCTTCCTTATCAAGAAAAGGATAAGAAAACAGAGACAAAGATTTGATGATTGAAACTTGTAAAAATCCTAGGTCAATTGGTTGTGCTGTGGAAACATAATTGTCTTCTACTTTCTTTCTTTCTTTCTTTCTTTTTTATGTAAAAAGAAGAAAAGAACTTAGGATTGATAAAGGATGGTCTTGTAATGGATGACAGTCCACACCTATGTAGCCATGAAAATGACATGCCAAGATTCATGAAGCACTTTATAATGTGCAAAAGGGGTGGCAGCAGCCAAATGTTTTCACGGGGTAAAAGAAACAAAATATATATATATAAATCAGAACTTCAATAAAAGGGAACCACAAAATTTAAAACACCCCCCTTATCAAAACAGTAATGGCAGTGCACCGAAAAAATGATGATTTTGGTCATCATGAGCCCTCAACCAACCTATACGTTCCAAGTCATTGATAGAGATATTACTGAAATTTGCAAGAGCTGTCATTGTCTTCACCCACCCATTCCAGCCATGGTGTCTGACTATTGTGAATAAATTAAAGAGTTTTTATTTGTATAAATAGATATAAGTCAGTATAAATCTACATCACTTAATTATAGCTATTAAATAAAAAATAAAATTTTATTTACAATGTTTAATTTTAAAAAAAAAAAATTATTCATAAATTTTTTTAGATTATATTAATCATGTTTTTTCTCTTAATATTTTACACTTTTTATTAATTTTACTTTATTCTTATCATATAGTAGTCTATGTGGTGTTGCATATGCCAAATTTATCAAGCCATAAGTCATGTTGACAATTTGACTATAACATGATAAGACTTTTTAAAAAATAGAAAATAATTCTTAAATATTTGTGAAAATTAGGAATTAATTTTCAAATTTTCTGAAAAAATCATAATTTAATTTAAAAAATAGAAAAAAATTATCAATTACATTCTATAAATAGAAAAAATCTCAAAACTAAAAATTAATTTTAAAAATTTATAAAAAATTCTGAAAGCAATGCTAAAAATTTTATAAAAATAAAAATTCATTTTAAAAATTTTTAACACTCATCCCATCACCGTCAACTCCAACACAGTATCTACTTGGCAAATAATCTTTATTCCTCCCACAACGCCTAAAATAACACAGTATCTACTTACGACTTGCTCGATGCCCTCCCATTCCCTTCACCCTCATGCCACCTCCACCTTCCCTCCTTTGTTTAGTCTGCCATCATGATGTTTCTGATAGGATTTTTTAATTAAAAATTTATTATTATTAATTTATATAATTTAATATTTATTTTCATAATAATAAATATAATTACTTTCACATTTGTGACAATCAAACACTATATATATATGAAATGTCTTATTATTTATTAATTTATATTATAAAAAATACATCAAAAATTTTCTAATTATTTAGAAACTTTTACCTTACAAAGAAACTGATTTTATTGAAGTGATCACCCCCTTATTTACCTATTTTCCCAATATTTTTTCCAATCCCCTAATTTTCTTTATAGCATTATTTTTCGTAACTTTACTTCTATTCCAAATCACCAACTTCAAATCCAAAAAGAAAAGGTAAAATTACTAACTTTACTATATTTATCAAATATTTTGAAATCAGATCAATATGTTTTAAAAATTTAGTATTTCTTATACAAGAGTACTTAAGGCACTTAAAATAAATTATTTTTACACATTATCTTTAGTTAGAACACATTATCTTTAGTTAGAAATTAATGGATTTCTCATAAAGTTTGATGATAAAATCTTCAATAAACTATTAGATACCAAATTAAAAAGTAATAATGATAAACTTAGTAATAAGTTATCAATTACTTAATTAAAAAGTATTAATGATAATGTCAATCCAGAGCATGACATTATGAAAGATAAAAATTTAAGCGAGCTTATTATATGTATAATTGAATATTTTAATCCGTTACTTATCAAAATTGATGAATCTTTTTAAAAAGATTAAATTGTGTTAATTGATTTAGACAAAACTGATGAATTTATAGATGATAAATTTACTAAACAATTTTCTTTTTCAAATATGTATAACAAGGTCAATGTGACAGTTCCGAAGAATTGTAAAATTATTTTTGACATTAATTAATCACAAACTTTGAGAAATATTATTTTGAATTTTTTTAATCTAATAATAAATTTTTTGCTAAACAAATATGTACTAGAATTACAAGGAAGACATAGTAACTAAATTACTATTATTATAAGTTATCAAATGCAATAAATTACATGAAAGAAAGTTATACTAAAGAAAATAATGAATCAAGACAAGATATCTAATCAAGACAAATTTTTAGTAAGTGTTAACGAAAAAGATAAATTGAAGGGTAGACAAATAATAAGATCCTCTTAATTAGAAAATTGTTATTATTAATATATATAATTTAATATTTACTTTTATAATAGCATATATAATTTATATAATCTAATATTTGTTTTCATAATAGTAGATATAACTCAATATTATATATAAATAATACTTTATGACTTATTAATTCAAGTAATAAAAAAATACATTAAAACTGTTTTAGTTATTTGAAGTTCAATACTTTAGTTTCCTATTTTTACAATTTTTTTTTCTAATCCATTAGTTTCACAGGTTGTTTCCAATTAATTTCCATGCTCGATCACTAAATTCAAGCAGAATGCCATTTATTTTTCTATTGACATAATTAAAAAAGCCAATCCACTACTGCAATTTATTAAAGATACATTGAACGTTATGTTTGACATTGCTCTATATCCATCAATTAATCTATGCTGTTGACAATGAGGTAGTGTCACCATTGTTTTCAATTATCACAATCAAAATTAATTTTTATTTTTCATAATTTTCCGAAAATTTTAAAAGAAATTTGCATAATTTTTTAAAATTAATCTATAAATTTAAAAATTTTTTCTATTTTAGAAAAAACATTTTCTGATTTTTAAAATTTATATCTAATTTTTCAAAATTTAATTTCTATTTTTCAAAAGTTTTTCTATTTTAAAAGTTAATTTAGAATTTATTTATATTTTTTAATTTTAAAATTTTCCAAGATTAATGTATATTTTCAGAAATTTTTTGTTTTTATAAATTAACGAATAAACATTTTATTATTTAAAATTAAATTTTAATTTTTGAAAAAAATGACATTTTTAAATAATATTTTTATATAATTAATTTTAAATTTTGATAATTTTAAAAAAATTATTACTAGGTTATTAAAATGTTGTTAATGTAACTTCTGAGTTAACAAAATTAAGCATATGTAAGGTTACGTAAATTGTCATATGATAAAAATAAGGAAAGATTGAGGAAAAAAGGTGTAAACAATTAATAGAAATGTAATAGACATAATTTTTTTAAAAAAAATAATTAGTGTAATTTAAAAATACAGATAAATATTATAAGTAAAATCTTATTTTTTATCTAATTATAAATTATTATACATAAAAAAATTGTTAATTCTAACTAATCACTCTGCTCGTTTATGGATCTGTATCAACCCATCAATTTATACCTGCCCCTCTAAACATTTTCTTAAACGAAAAAGGGGAAAACAAAATTAAATTGTTGGATGGCCTCCCCATTTGCCATGAGCCGAGCCAATAATTCACACTTTTAGGGGGGGTGGGGGGGGATACTCACAGCTGGATGGAGTGATGTGGCAGAGATTCAAAGTTGAATTGTAGGTCCTCTAAACGATCTAAAGGTTGATGCTCATTGGGCGAACCTCGATTATTTGATACGGATGCTAATGAAAGATTCCACCTCAGCCACCATTTTCTTCTCATCTCTACAATGTGATGAACAGCTATAGAATTAGAATATCTACCCACCACCCCTTTCATTTCCATCGATCCCATCGCATCATCTTTCCGCCTTACGTTACAAAAATCAAAAAAAGTAACCACGCAATAGTATGCAGCTTTCTTTTCTTTTATGTCCTTTTCTTCTTCACTGATGTATGCTTCCATTTTGGGTCTTTATTTTATTTTATTTTATTTTTTGTGCTAGTCAGCTGGGAAGAAGTCACGTCCTACTTTGATTTATTTATCTCTTGCTGCGAGAGGAAAAAGGAGTACACCATTCAAAGCTTCGGTCAATTCTAAAGAGAATGCTAAGAATATTTGTCTTGTGCTCTTTTCCTTCGATCTATTTTGACACCCTTTTCGATTAGCAATCCTCTTTACGTTACATAAATTCCCAAAATCAACTTGGCAACAACCATGGTAGGATAGGCAATTGGCCGGGCCACCCGTTTAAAGATGGGGAAAGTGGGGCACAATCTGAGTCAATTAATTAGCAACTCTTCGCTTTCTTATCATCTATCTTTCCCAAACATGGCTTTGTTTTCCACTTTTTGTTTAAATGGAGCAAGATTTTCCTTTCGAGACAAGACACAAATACCTTTAATTTTGAGGGAATAATAGATTGTTCAAATTTATCTTAAAATTTTTGCGGATAAATTTTCTACATCAAGTAACGACTAAGACAAATATATACAAAATTTTGGTTCCAAATCTTTGCACGTTTTTATAATTAAATTTAAAATTTTTTTGGAGAGTGAATTCTATAAGATTTTATTTAATATAGTGGTATAATAATTAAATTTAAAAATTAAATTAAATAATTTAATTGTGAAAATTAAAATTGAATTATAAAATTTTAAAAGAAATTAGTTACTAAAAATATAAGTTACCCAATAAACAACATATTAAACTTTGATGTGCCTTTTTAAGCACAAGTTGATTGGATTCAAAGTAAAAATAGAACACATATTCTTAATATATGTAGGGATTCAATATTAGGTCCTCCATAGGTTAGAAGGTTAGATTTGCTTCTTTAAATTTTTGGATTTCAATCTTAAGACACAGAGTATGAAATTTATAAAAAAAAAAAAAAAAAGTTACTTTTATTATGTAACACACGACTTAATAACTTTCTAATAAATTCAAAAAAATAAAAATTTAATATTGAATGTGAAAAATGAAGATAAAGTGATTTGAATTTAAAATATTTTGGTTATACATAATTTAATATTATATTAAAAATGTTATTCAGCACAAAAGCTTGAGTTATGCCAAAAAAAATGGATAACTTATTAAACTTTAACATTGCTCCATAGTTGGAAAACATCCTCATTTTTTCTGCCCATACCACCTTTTTATTTTGGGCAGATAACGCAAATATTAATTATAAATCTCGCGATTAGGCCTTCTCACGGGAGCTACAAAAAGGGTTGGATTGGATTGTTTGTTCGAATGAACAGCTTACTGATTATTTGATGCAGAAAACAAATCAACACATTAATCACCTATTGTAGTTTTGTATTTTGGAAAAATGACGAACTTTTTGATCCATCTATTTTCTAGCACGCATAGGCAACGTTGAGTTTTAATATGCTCAAACTTTCTTTAATGGACGAGTTGAGCTTATTATCTATCAAGTCGAACCTTAAAAATTGTTTTATAAACAACTTGCTTTAACTTCATGGTATTAACATACATATCTGAAATTACAAAAATTATCACTATAAGTAAAATTAACTTGGCAAAAAAATATTTAATTTTAACGAATAATTGTACATATAAAAAATCAATCATACCATACGAATCTTCTAAACTGTAGAGTTTCAAAAAAAAAAAAAAAAAAGACAAGCATGTGTATTCTTATTTTATTTTTACCAAAAAAAAATATTTTCATAACTCGAATAAATTTACTAAATATGTAATAATAATAATAATATATTAAATAAGTGTTTTAATGGCTCCGTAAAAGAAAGTTTTGATAATTTTTAAATAAGTTATTTGTATGTTTAAATGAATCGAATCTATTGTTACCGCGAATGAGCGAACCGATTGAGTAGAATCTTCGAAGTTTTGAAAATGCCGAGAAAAAGAAACATGTTGATACGTTCCAAGATCCTCATTCATTTGATAAAAACAAAAAAAAAAAAAAAAAAAAAAAAAAAAAAAACAAACAAAAATCCGAAGCTCAAGATTTTGCAGATAATTAATGTACCAATTTGCACTTGCGCGTGGAATGAGTTTGAATTCCAACCTTGCTGGCTAGAATGAAGCTATAGCTTGACCTTGTAGTATTTTTTTTTTGCATGGCCCACTTTGATCCATGTTCATGTTAATCTTGCTTGCCGATTATGTAATCTCTAGTGAACTATTCTTCTCATTTTCCCTCGCAGGAAGGAACCGAAAAGGGAAAACGCCTCTTTTCATACGACAATGTTGTACGGTTGGGATAAGTTTGAAGCATTTTACATATAAATTTATATATTTTATTATCATAATTATTACTTATATATATATGCACTGGACTCAAAAACCTAATATTTTTGTTTTAAAGAAAGATTAAATGGACACATATTTTTTTATTAGGCACAACATATATATATATAATAAACAGAAAAAGTTAAAAAACAAAAAGTTAAAAAGTGGCTTTTTATATTATATTTTAAAATTTGAATACACAAGGTCTCCAACAAATATTTTCGAATTGCCTTCAGTATCAGCAGAGATTTGGCTGTCGGGGGAAGCGAATAGTTATTGAGCACGGGTCTCCACCATCGGAAGAACGATGGCTTGTCAGGATACGCCACACGTCGACACGTATCGACTAGCTTTTGCAACCCTACTTTCTCAATTCCTCCCGTGCATGATTGTCTGTCTACCTTGAAAGCACTGCCATTCCTCTGAAAAAGAGCAAGTAAGAACAACAGGGTTGTCCCCATTAAAAGTAACAAAAGAAAATAATAATAATAATAATAATAATAATAATAATAATAATAATAATAAACAAACAAAAAAAAAAAGAATTATCAAGTATTTTGTAGAAAAACTCTAATTTGGTGAACATAAAAATAATTGATTCAAGTGAATATAAGAAAACCTTATATTATATATAAAAATAAATTTAACATGAAACATTTTATATATAATATAAATTTTATTTGTATTTATTTGTGTTTATTATTTGTATGCAGGGCAAAGCACTGCAACGCGGGAATTATATATATATGCTAGAATAATGATTAGTGGCACTGTGGCACCGTGGGACCAAAGGTTCTGAAAAACATTGTCTCGCCTCCTCAAAGTTCTAGAGCCACGTTATATATGATTTATGTACTTATAATAAACGTAAAATTCGGGTGTCAGTGATTAAATAATCACTTTTGGGTTTATGCTGCATTATAGGATGCCATGAATTAAAAGCCCTTTTCTGTTCAAAAATGGAAAATGATTGTATAATAATATATTACAAATGCTTTTATTTGGTTTAAATATAAAGTTTTGTTGCGAGCGCGCACGTGCATAAATTTTTTTTATCCTTTTGAATTTTTATTTCTTAAATTGAGGATCACGAATTTAATATCGAGTAGAATTAATTAAATAGTTAAAAATATGTATATATATGTAGTATGGGTAGATTGTTAATGAAATGAGCTTATTAAGAGGGGAAGAGCGCACGTAATTCCGTAAAGGATGAACCTACAGACACGTGTAATAACTGGATGGCTCGAGAAAATACAGGAAGAAGCGCGGTGGGGGCACAGCGTATCTGAATATTCTTCGAATTAGACCGGGGTTTGGCCATGTGTCAAAATCCAGATGGCCCTGATAGTGCGGGGCAAGAACGAGGGTCCTAGAATAGTTGCTGTATGCGATTGGGTGCACATTAAGAGGATTGGGGTCCAGGCTCCAGAGACTTCCACGTCTGCCACAAGTCTTTCCGTACGAGTTTTCTTGGACGATCGAACTCGGAGATGTGCTGCATGTGGAATATCTGGGTCCATGATCTGAAGAATCTCGGCGATGAGCTGGATGCCACCACTGCCGCCCTCATAATCCACTTTAATTTATCCAGGTGAATATTTCTTGGATACATAATTAATATATTAACTATTTTATTAATAAATAATAACGCATATCACTAAATAAATTTAAATACACATAATTAATTTTCATATTATAATAAAATATCAATTTAACATAAAAACATCTTATATGTATTATAAAAATTAATTATATTTATTGAAATTCCTAATTTTTTAGTCTATTTAATATTTTACAACAATAATACGTTTATATCATGTATAACATAATCACCATTTACACACTAAATTAGTGGGTTGAAGTGAATATAAAAAAAAAATTATTCTATTTTTATGTTGTATACTACCTCAATATAAAATAATAATATAAAAATTCAGTATAAAACTTTTTATATTTACTTAAATCAAGCAAATGTATGTCTACCAAGATTATTTTCGTGTATAACAAAAAAAAATTATTTTATTTTATTTTATACCCTTTTTAGTTCGTGCATTGTTGGTTAAATGTGTATATTTAGTTTAATAAAAAGCATATTCATGTAGTCTTTTTCATTCTTTTAATTAGTAGTGCGTGGTGCGGTGATTTTGTCGATAAATACAATTATTAATTTTATTTTCTTATCAATAATTATCTTATCATTTTGTTGAAAACAAACAAAGTAAAATGTTCCTTTATTTTGGAGGAAGTCATTGAAGAAAGTCTCTTGCTCATCGAGACATATTTTAGTCTCAACTATTATTAACGAGACATAATTCGATGAAAAGTAATGATAGGACACCAGAGGTTTGACTAATAACTTTTTACCAAAATGATATATCACATTTTTTGCTTAGACAGGTGCCATATTATATTTATGATTAAAATTTTAAATATAAATGTCTGAATATGTATTAAAAAGTTTATTTTAAAAATAAGATAAGAATAAATACGTTATTAGTAAAAAAAAATTATAAATTTAATATATTCATATTTTGAATTAAAGATATTGTCAAACTTATAAATTTATTTTAAGTCTTAAACTGAAATGTATAAGTCTATTATTAATTTAATTTTTTTTCTTATTTTAGATTTGCACAATTTCCCTAGCAATTATTAATGTGTGTAACTCATATAAAAAAAATTATCCGATATTTTTAGAATAATATTTCGAGGCATAAGTTATTTTTTTGTAATTTTTTTATATTTTTATACCTTTTTTATTAGATATTTTTAGAATAAAATTTCGAGGTATAAGTTATTATTATTTTTTATATTTTTTTATATTTTTATACCTGATCTGCAACAATTAGCAATGTCTTGAAATAGTATTTCAAGTGAAATTACAGTGACTCGGTTTCCCTTTTCACAATCACAAAGCATGTAAATCAGTTCTTTAAATCTTGTCACCAATCCTGTGTTTTTCTTTGATGTACATAATTTACCTTGTAGCATCCCCTTCATTGCTTTCAAGGGATTTCTCTCTCTCTCTCTCTCTCTCTCTCTAAAAAAACAAAAAATAGAACTTTAAAAACTTAACAAAATCTTGTGACCCAAATGTGCAGTCACACAAGACAACCCACAGTCCTTAAATTTAAACCCTTTTTCCGTGGGCTTAAATTGAACCTTTGATGGTCGACAATTTGTACTATTTTACAAATGAAATTCGTTAATGCTACCCCATCCATCGGGAGATAACAAAGCATGATACGCTACTTCTCTTAAATTAGGCTACTTGACAAGTAATCATCTCAGCTTTCGACATTAATATTGATGAGTTGCTTGTAATGTTCTGTTATTGAATGCAAAACAAGTTAAGGTACTTAATTATAATTGTGTTAAAATCAAAATAGCATGCGCAAGGTTCATGTCTAGACTGTCCTCATTGGCATCACAAAAATGCAATATTACTTCTATAACAATACAAACTCAGGTATTAATTATTTAAAATAAAAAGAAATATGTAGCGTTAACTTGGACAGAATTAGTAAGTCCTGCTACCAATCACCATCGTTGTCAATCAAACATTAGACGTAGAGATGGGCCAAAAGCAAACGGAATCCATTTTTTTCTCCCGTTCTAAAATTCAACGGTTATGTAAGAAAATAATTAAGAGCGAGTCAAAGTCTAGACAAAAATCTTGGCGGGAAAGAATGGACAGGACGGTGCCGTTATTATTGATCGCCTGCCCAAACTACTTAAAATAATGGAAACTTTGAAAAATGCACGGTCAGGATTTGGAGGAAAGGTTGTGGAACATTTTAGATTTTCTGTTTACTTTTTCGATTTTGCATGTAGCTATACATAAATAACGTTGGACGCAATCTATTACTGTCAAATTTCAACTCTTCTCAAAAGGAGCTGTCCTATACAATCATTTTAAACGTTATTCAAAATTTTACGTAAGTGTAATTCATATGAATTCATGTATTTGGGTTACTGATATTTGATATATTGAGCTGGTCAATTTGATTTAAACAAGTTAGGTTATGCTAAGGCTGATCCAATATAATCTTTTTGTTAAATGGATTACAGATGTTGTCGTTGTGACTCCCCATGAACATCAATAAAGACCATGTTGGGATTGATCTATAAGATTCCTCATTTTGTCAACATAACTTGTTTACCATTCATGAGCACAAATTCCTGAACCGAGATAAAATTTTAGAACTGTCTTCAATGTTCTTGAAAACTTCTATTATTAGCACATTCAAAATTGCACTTGATTATAAGGCAAACTATAATAGATCAATATTAATGAGTTTCACAGGACGATCTAGAGGATCAAGCACACATATTTTAGGCATAATTTATTCTTCCTATTGATTTAATGAATGAGATGATTTGTACTTCCTAAAATTAACATGAGATTGGATATGCTTCGTCTTCATAATTTTTATTTTCGTTTAATTTCAATGAAAGGAATCTGTCTTTGGGGAAAAAAATGTATTTATATTATTTGTCTATGTTATAAAGTAATTTTCTTGTTACTAGTATTTTGACTTTATAACTGATCTTTTTTTAATATATAGAAAGAAAAAAATTAAGCTAGATTTCTATTAAGATAATTTTTTATTTAGTGCATTAATTGGACAAAATATGTAATAAATAACATTAGTAACTCCCCAGCGCACTGATTAATAGATAATACTGTATTGTATTTAATGCAGTCGAATTCACTAAAAAGACTTGTTACAAGACCGTAACAATTTTATTTTATTTTATTTTTTTTCAGCCTTAGGAGGAGCGGCATCAGCCATACGAGAGAGAAATGATAAGACACTGGCAGAAGTTTGAACCCCTGCCAGCAGACAAGAGTCCGTGTCCCCCTTGCCACTCGAGCAGGCAAGCCGGGGTTCACGAATGCTTGTATTTTATGATAAAGACGGCACTAAATTCATTAAATAATGTATTTATGGCATAAAAATTAAAATTAACGTCAACTATTCATGATTATTTTAATGGTTAAAATAAACTTAGTATCCGATGAGTCGAGCACACGGCCTTAGTACCCGAGGTTTGTCATTCCTCGACATCACCCAAAAAAAAAAAAAAAACAGAGAGAGAGAGAGAGAGAGAGAGAGAGAAAAAACTGTCTTCGCTTTTTTTCTTCTTTTTGGATAAACATAAAGCCATTAAATGATTAGTTAACAAAAAAAAAAAAAAGAAAAAAAGAAACCATCTGTGGGATGTAAACCAATGCCATTATAAATTCGTGACCCCATTTATATCCCACAACCTTGAGGATAAAATCCAAGAGGATGCTTATTAGCTATTGCAAGTGAGTCTGAATATGTTTATCCTGCTATTCTAAGACATGCAAATGACAAAAAAAAAAAAAAAAGTTGGAGGGGGGGAGGTAAATATCCCTAAAATATTAAAGTCGACTTTTTTTTTTTTTTTTTGGATTTGTTGGATTGGTAAATATCTCTATATTCAACTTGCTCCTATATAAATGGAATTGCTCCCCTTGTCTCAGCGTCAAGGTCGACCAAAACAGATCCCTGCATTTGACTGCAACAACTCCTTCTCTTAGAGAGCGAGTGATAGAGAAAGAGAGAGAGATATGGGAAGTGCGATTCTTGTTTGCGTTCTCATTTTTCTCTTTGGTTTGCTGTCATATATCGTTGGAAAAAGAAACAAGAAAGATTTACATAAAGGAGTTGTGCTCCCTCCCGGCTCATTGGGTTGGCCTCATATTGGAGAGACTCTTCAACTTTACTCTCAAGACCCAAACGCTTTCTTTGCTTCCAAGCAGAAGAGGTTCATCTTTCTATATTTAAATCTATGTAGTATTTTCGTGCCTTCTTGTCAAATCCTTCTTTCTGTTGTTCTTTTTTGTGCATATATAGTTTTTTTGAGCATTTTTGTTCATTAAACTGAATGGCTTCTTTTCCGGTGGTATAGGTATGGAGAAATCTTCAAGACTCATATCCTGGGTTGCCCTTGTGTTATGCTGGCTAGCCCGGAGGCAGCTCGCTTTGTGCTTGTAACTCAATCCCACCTGTTCAAGCCAACTTACCCCAAAAGCAAGGAACAGTTAATTGGTCCATCAGCCCTATTTTTTCACCAGGGAGATTACCATATTCGCCTAAGGAAACTAGTTCAAGGCTCCTTGTCTCTCGATGCAATTCGAAACTTGGTTGCTGACATCTCGGCCGCAGCATTCTCCACTCTGAACTCATGGGAATGTGGGCGCGTTCTGAACACCTTCCAAGAAATGAAAAAGGTTCGTCCGTTTTGTTTAATTCAATGTAGTCAAAGACCCTGGACTTAAAAACCAACATGATTGAGTCAATTTCATATCTATAATTTTCTAGTCTAAAACATGGTTTTTGTTTTATTTAATTATATATATATATATATATATATATAGTTTCCCAATATCAGCCCCTCAAGTTTGATTAAATCACACTAATGTTCTTAACATGCCCAACAGGAGCCTAATCTTTATTGTTCATTCACATCTGGCTGCAGTATTCTTTTGAGGTCGGCATAATGGCAATTTTCGGCCATTTAGAGGCCCAATATAGGGAAGAATTGAAAAGGAACTACGGCATAGTCGAGAAAGGCTACAATTCCTTTCCGACAAGACTCCCGGGAACCCCTTACAGAAAGGCAAAAATGGTTTGCAAATTTCTATGTAAATTTGAAAATAGAACAAATAATGTCTTTCTCAACGCATTGGCCCTTTAAATTTCTCCCATCTTTTTTTTTTTTTTTCTTTCCTATTCAGGCAAGAATGAGGCTGAGCAAGATTCTCAGTGACATTATTTGTGAACGAAAGGAGAAGAGATTGATTGAGAAGGACCTCTTAGGTTTTCTATTGAATTTTAAAGATGAGAAAGGGGAAGTACTGACCGACGATCAAATCGCCGATAACATTATCGGAGTGCTTTTTGCTGCTCAAGATACCACAGCAAGCTCTATGACATGGATCATCAAGTATCTTCACGACAATCCGAAACTTCTGGAGGCTGTAAAGGTAAGGTACCACCTGACTAGAACAAGCCAAATATATTGGCAAGCTCTAGAAAAAATACGTCTCAATTACATTTATTGTCTCTCTACCTTCAAATCTTTAATGTCAACTGGGCACAACTGTTGTATTAATTGTGTTGAATTATTTATTGGTAACATTTCGACATTTCCTTTCTAACAGGCTGAACAGAAGGCGATTCACCAATTGAACGTTGATTGTAGTCAGCAATTGAGTTGGAGCCAAACTAGAAACATGCCGTTCACTTACAAGGTAGGTAATTTTAGTACATGATGACATTCTCCCGCACTCCTAATCATAGGAAAGATAGCAAAGATTTATGGCCATGGAGAACCTGTAATGATGATTTCTTCTTCTTTTTTTCTTTTTTTTTTTTTTTAATGTGCTGCTTACCAATGGAGACTGTGCAAACGCAGGTTGTTTTGGAGAGTTTAAGAATGGCAAGCATCATATCTTTCACCTTCAGGGAAGCAGTAGCGGACGTGGAGTACAAGGGTAAGAGGAATAACATTTTTTTAATGGAATTTTCAACCGTGTTTATCAATGTCGAGCGCATTGACTATGGAAAGCTAGAGTTTCAAGGACATGTTTGATGAGGAATAATTAAAAATATTGCAATGTAATCGGTTCTGTTGTCTCCAACTAAACATATTTTTAGTAATTCTAAATCTTTTTAATAACATAACAAATGAGTAAAGGATGACTTATATATATATATATATATCCTCAGTTATCCTTACTTAAAGTAATGATCGGGTCAAATAATATTGGAAAGGATAATAATTTTCCTTTTTTCTATTTTTTGAATGGCGAAGGGTGAAAATTGAACTTTGAGACCTCTTAGTTGCAAGTTTCAATTTTAATCATTAAGTTAAAATTTAAGTCCTGGATTGTTAATTTGCAAGCATGTATGATATATTGAAATGAAATCCGAAAAAAAAAAACAAAAATTACCAACAGTGAGAACTGTGTGGCAGGGTTCCTAATTCCAAAAGGTTGGAAGGTAATGCCTTCATTCAGGAACATTCATCACAATCCGGAATATTTTAATGACCCGCAAAAATTGGATCCCTCCAGATTTGAGGTATGAGTCAACATTATTGTTATGTATTAAGATCATACGATTTTTTTTTAATGTTGTTATCGTGCCTTATGGTCTAGAAGTTTCTGTGTTTATAGTCCTTATAACCTACTTGATGTGAACAGGTTGCGCCAAAACCCAATACTTTTATGCCATTTGGCAGCGGACTACATGCTTGTCCTGGAAACGAGCTTGCACGGCTGGAGCTTCTTATTATGATCCACCATCTTGTGACCAAGTTTAGGTATTGCTGAAAATCTTGGCAACGTTAAGGATGGCAACGTTTTTTTTTTTTTTTTTTTTTTGAGAGGTCAATGGGGAGGAGGGTTTTAATTATGAATATGAGATTTGAACTTCAAATTTCACCCTATATTTTAAACTTTTGTGGTGGATAGGCTGAACTTAGTGGTTGGATATAACGTGATTAATTAGAAAAACAAAAGGTGTAAATACGCAATTCGAGAGACTATGTATGCGAGGATAAGATGTAATGGAATAGGCCTCCCCCATCTCAAAAGCGTCCCGCCCCAACATTAGTGGGATTAGGTGAATCTTTTATTGACACTGCTTTTGCTATTGTCCTTACAGGTGGGAAGTGGCGGGAGCTCCAAGTGGGGTTCAGTATAGCCCATTTCCAGTGCCCCTGCATGGACTTCCAGCCAGATTTTGGGAAGAATCTTGAAGCTAGGATGCCATGCTTGACATTAACGATAAGAAGTTGGGCCACCATGCATTGATTTACCCTATCCTTTTCAAAAATGTTGTATTCCATTTTTGGGCAGAATTTCTCAATTTTTATTGCTCGGGGTCCCGCCATCGCCTGCCAAAAATTCATCTGCGGTGGATGACCTTAATTTCTCCTAGTCTTTCATTATCTATTTTCATATCGCTTCCATTTGCAATGTTGATTTACTTCTCTTAGTTGAGCCGAAAAAATAATATATATATACATATAAAGACACGAAATAGACACCAACTGATAATAATCAATAATTGTAATTAATTATTATATAAAAATACTAATTATATTACATTAATATTTATTTTGTATTTAAATCTTGTGTTTATTAACCAAGTGGATATCACAAACATACAAATCGTTGATCTTTATCTTCTCCCTGCCACTCTAAGATTTCATGGATTTGAGAAAGATCATCCTGGACCTACCAGTTCTCCTTTTTCCTTATTTTTTTTATCTTCAATGGTATGCACCACACTGTATCCAGTTGATAAATATCATGTTTTTCGCTACACTACGTGTCTTTCTAACAGAGAGCGACCGTTCAGACCAGCCTTTGGGCCTCTCTCAGAGGCTCCTATGCGCCCAATTGGTGCGCTGTGATTGGCTAACGCACAAAGGGGTGGCCTTTCCGGCTGGAGAGCACACTCAAAAAAGAGCACAAACTTTTTCCAAGTACGATTCAATCATCGTCGGCATGGACCCCTACCAATGGCAAGATGTGGCTACTAGGGCTTGACAGCCATTGCTGCCATATGTTGTACTTTGACCATATGGCTCCAGTTATGATGATATTTCGCGTAGCCTGAGGGAACTTGATTTGGGCCAGTCCCCCCTCCTGAATTTTATTGATGTCTGATGCAAGACAAATCCACCTTGAGTTACCAATTCTTACATAATTGGCTTTTGAGCGTGTTTGGTTTATTTATTGTTGATTGTTATTGTTGATGTTGATAAATATAATAAAATTATAATGTTTGGTTATATTGGTATTTTTTGTTATTGTTGAAATATTAAAATAACTATTTAGGACATTTTATTTTATTTTCTTACGATACATCTTTTTCTTTTCATCAATTTACTTTATATTTTCTTATACTGTGTTTTAAAATAATTAAAATTTTAAAAAATATATGAACCCATTTTAACATTAAATAAAAAGGACAGACTTTTAAAATTAACTAATAAAATTAGTAATAAAAATAATATTCATATCAAACAGAAAATGAAGATATAATATTGAGTATAAAAAATACTAGGCTCATTAATAAAAAAGGTATTATTTAACTAAAAATTAGAATCAAATTTTAAACTACAATGGTGCAATAGGGAGCAAAAGAATTCCTAAATTCTTTAACCATAAGCATTGGTAATGTAAAATAAAATTTTGCTAAACAAAATATTTTTGGGAGTATTTTGGACCATATACTATCAATTATTTGTTATTTCTATCAACTACTTCTAGGCCTACTTATTAATAAATAACAACTTACAAAACAAAAAATTTACCAAACATCATCCTATTTGCTTTTTGAGAAAATGAATAGAAATAGCAACCCTAAAGATTAATACAAACACCTTCGTTGTTAAATATCTCTCTTGCATGGACATCAATATAGAAATATAAACACGACAAATTATTTTTTATACTATTAGATTTGTGCAATATACCTATGTATTTTATATTTGTTAAAAACTATATTTTTACTTTATTAAACATAAAAAAGAATTTAAGCATGATTTTTTAAGAAAAAAATGAGTTTTTTTATTCTAAGATAAAAAAGGTTTTTTTTTCCTTTCTAAGAAAAATAAAAATTTTAAGAGTATTAAAAAGTATAATTTTTTCCTTTTTAGAAAACAAAAAAAGAGTTTAAAAGTATTTTAAATTTTTTTTCTATTATCTTACGTATTTGTATTATGTAAATTTTATATATATGTGAATAATTGTTAATATAAATTGAGTAAATTACAATACATATTAAATTATAATTGAATTAAGTAAACTATATATATATAATTAAGATTTTAATTCTATTAAAATATTAATAAATATTACAAATAAACTAGTATGTTAATTTTAATTACTATAAATAGTAAGAGTATATTAAAAAATTAAAATTTTAATTAAATATTTAAATATTCTTCAAATTAAACATATATCACTACATAAATATTTTTAAATTAAATAAATAATAAGTATCACTAAATGTCACTCAATTTTAATAAAATTAATATATATATATATATATATATATATATATATATATATATATTTGAGTACCAAACCCTTATATTTTACAGTATTTAATATTAATTTTGGTTGGTAATTTTTTTTGAAAGATTTAGGATTTCAACATTTATTTGATTATCTTTTTTATATTATAACTAGTATTAGATTCACATAATATGTGAATTTATAATATTCATTAAGTAGTTTATTTTTAATTTTACTTTACTTAAATAAAAAATAAAAGAGATATAAATTATGTATATTTTTTATAAAAAAAATAAAATTATGTTTGAAAGTAATTATTTTCTTTTAAAAGGAAAACAAAATATGGTTAAAATATGAGTATTTTTTATTTTAAGAAAAAAATATAAATTTACAAATATATTTTTCTCTCCAAAAAAGAAGAAATTTATTATTATTTTTCTTTATTATAAATATTTAAATTGTATGGATTTTACACATATAAAAATTATTAATATGAATTGAATAAATTTTAATACATATTGTATTTTAATTGTGTAAACTAAATAAATGATATATATATATATATATATATATATATATATATATTAAAATCTTAATTCTATTAAAATATGCTAAATAACTACAAATCAATTATTAAGTTAATTAATATACTATATAAAATTTAGAACTATATTTTTAAAATTAAACAAATATCATCACTTAAATATTTCATTGATTCTCTTTCAATTTCTATAATATATTTACACATAAATTTTGTTTCTTACTTAAAAGAAAAATAAAATGGCACAATTAAAAAAAAAAAAGTTATGCTTGATTCCATTTAATTAATTAATTATCATAGAAAATTTTGCATATGGAAATAAAAAAATTATAAGAGTTTTAAGTTTATTATTCATGCTATTTATGAATATTTTTATATCATTTTTATAATATATACAACTTTTTTTTATTCAAAAAGGAAAAATGAATAATACAATGAATATTGCCTATATTTGTCTTAAACAATAAGTTGCATATATGCAAAAAATTTATAGTTGCACTAAACCATAAATAAAAAGATCATATGTGACAATAAAAAAACACACAAAAAAAAGACATACCTATGTATAATGAGTTATATTTAAAGTACATATAATACTAGTAAGTATAAGCCATCAAATCCAAGCTATTAAGTCTGTATGACAGATTCTGCCCCATTTAGTCAAAACATTTGCAAAATAATTACCATTCATGTAACTAAAAAACAAAGAAAACTTACTCCATAATTTTATTATTGATATTATGTAACATTGATATCAAGTAACATTGCCATAAGTTTCCAAAGCCTTCCTTCCCTGTTATTTAGAGAAGTTGCTTTTAATAATTAGCGAAGTCTCACCCACCTCATTTCATTAACTCTACTCTATAGTTCTACTCTCTCTAAGCAAGTAATTCAGTCTCATGAATATTAGTGGTCCTAATTGTTTTGGAAAACATACATGGGATTGTCTTATCGTTGCCTTGCAGTACACTTCCTATATCTGTCACCCTTTGTATATCAATCTTTAATAAAAATATTGTCTATATATCTTGTTATAACACAATTTGGTATTTAGAAGAATAATGACAACCATAGGAGCACCAATTAAGGCATGTAAGATCATAGCATTGATACATATGTATATGATTATCTATAAGAAACTCTAAAATACCACAAAATAACCTCTTGCAACAACTAAATTAGGTGCTCATATACTATATAGAACAATTTTGTCTTTTAAAGAATTCCTAGCCTATATTCATAATTTGTTGGTAAGAAAATAAAAATAATAATAATACTTAAAGCAATAGCTAGCATTTGAAAAATCTTTAGCTATATATTTTGGATTTCTCTTCTTTATTATAGTTTACGCATTCCTGTCCATTTCTATTCTACTTGTAGTCCGATTCGGTCACTTTCTTCTACATTAATCCATTCATAACCCTTCGTTGAACTTAGCCAAATCAGCTAAAATGACCCTTTTTAATCTTATCTTCAGTATGTTTTGCCCTCGTTTATGAATTTATTAAGGCAAAGACAAATAAATGAGAAATTTAGTTTTTACGAGAATTAGTTGCACATCATATATTTTGCCAAAACAAACTAGGCCTTTTTTTTTACTATTTTAAATCCGCAAGGTAGAAAATTGATCTCATCATTGCTTGCTATGCTTCCAAACCCCTGCTCCATAAAAACATCTACCAATCTTCACATGGTTATCATTAAAATACAATTAGCAATGCTTATAAAATCCAACAATAGCTAATGGTAATAAAGATCAACAATCCTTTGATCAAATTATAAACTAAACACATAAAAATAGACAAGTTGCTACCAAGCAATCGAAAAATTAATAAACTTCTTATAAGAAATACATACAAAAAGGAACTGACCGAGCCCATGACAACAAGCTTGTGTTCAAAAATCAAACAAATTAATTTTATTCAAAATATAGATATGAATGAACCTTGTACTTCTAAGAAAGTTAATAAAAGTACCATCATTTTCTTAGTTAATAAAATTGTCTTAAAAGAGAAAAAGTTAATAAAATTAAATATTTTAGAACAGATATTGAAAATGAATATAAATTCTTGATTTTAATCTAACTAATAAAAATTATTATTTATACTTTATTTATTTTAATTATTTAATTATGTTTATTAATTATCTTATTATTTCACCTCCCTTTAAGTTATATTAGTATCCACATTACCAAACATGATAATTAAATAAATCGAATAAAGATTTTTAAAGATAATCTAAGAAATTATTTAAATTGTCTTAATTACCATTTACAAAAATGTGTTAAAAGAATTTAGTAAGAGAAATTCAAGAAAGAATTCTTAGCCATATTACATGTCATTTTTTTTTTTTTCAAATACAAGAGTTATGAGTTATATGTTAAGTTAATTAACATGAGTGGTCCATGTCATTTAAAGTATGACTCAAAATAAAAGACCTAATATGATGGTCGTTTAGGCATAACGGTAATTTGGATCATCGAGTTTAAAATCCCTCCACTCTCCCTATTAAGAATAAACGTTATAGGAAGAGGAATATCTTCCTGTTAAGAATAATTGTTATAGGAAAAGGAGTATCTTCCTATTAAAGATAATTATTACAAAAAGGGAGGATTTTCCTATTTAAGGTAACGGTTACAGGAAAGGAATATGTGTATATATATATATATATATATATATATATATATATATATATATATATATATATATATATATGCTATTATGGACCTTTCTGGATCTGAACCATCAGAGAGAGAAAATGTAAAGAAAAGAAAGGGAAGAGTAAGAGAAAAGAGAGAAGCGTTCAGGAACGAAAAGAAAGAAGATTCTCATCTCCACTGCGGGACATCAGCATAATGCACAACGGTATGTTGATTTCAATTACAGTTTTCTTATTGCTAGTATTCGCATAAAGAAAGATCCTGTATTATAGAAATAAGAATTTCATAAAGAGAAATTCTATAAAAGTCTAACAATTGGTATCAGAGCGGGTCTGCGAATACTGCAATTTGTTTTCCTTTGTCTGTTTGTGTCGTATTTTGATTTATTTATTTTTGCGTATAATGTAAAACGAAACGATGACACACGCAAAAAAATAATTTTTTGGTCTCTTTTTACTACACGAAACGGCCGGCGTTGAAAGGGGAAACACTGGCCATGGAGAGTAAGCACCGGCGAAACGGCCGGCATCGAAAGGAAAAGGGAAAGCCGGCACGAGGACAGTACGCTGCCAGATCCGAACGGATCTGGGTATGGCGGATCGGCCTCGTGTTTCCGGGTTCACCGCCGACCCGAACGGATTGGGCACGACAGAAAGGGGAAGAGCGTTCTTCCGGGTAGCGACGAGATCCAGGTTGGTCGGATAGGTACGGCGGAATGGTCTCCCGGAATCGCGATTCCGGGTGTTGCTGCGGACCCAGATCGCTTCGGAGATCCGACCCGAACGAGTTGGTTCGCCCCACGTTTGTCCGTCAGAGGCAACGTTGAGGAGAACCGACGCACGGGGTTGGTTGTCGACGGAGACCCCTTCGAATGACCGGATTGGGCGCGAGTCTAGACTGCGACGCTGGTCTGGATCCTGCGCCGGTGGTCAAACAGGGGCTATGCTCGGAGGCAGCACGCGGGCGATGCCCGCAGAACCGTGGTGCTGCCCGCAGGGGTCGTGGATCAATCGGCCACCGAGCGTGCTGCGGGCAACGCCCGCAGCAAGGTGGTACCACCACCGTGGGTCGATCGGCCGGAGGCGGCAGGACGGTGGTGCCGCCACTGTGCAACCGGAGCGTGTCATGGGTTGCCTGGTATGCGGGTCCGAATGAATACCACGTGAAAAAGGAACCGGTTATTGGAAAACTCCCACATAAAAGATAATTTAATCTTCGTAATTGAAGATTATTAAATTCACGTCAATATGAGTCGAATATTAAAAGCTTGTTAGTCACCAAAGTGACTTAGCTTTGAATGGATTTGAACAGCTGACTGTGAATTTTAATTGTTCATTTTGGATGCTAATAAAATGTTTTGAAATGAACAATTGCGGTTATTAATTAAAAGCTAGGAGATCATCCAAAGATGGATCATTGCTTGTAATTAATGACACTAAAAGGGATTAATTGATATACTGGGTAAACGTGATTGTATATCCAAAGATAACATTCATGTTAATTCTAGTATGATTAATTGATCTATTAAAGTATATTCAAATTAGCATTATTATTGATTAGAGTTATGTATTTGAGGATTACCCAAAGGTGAACTTAAATACATGATTAAAGTTTGTAATGTATCTGAATCTATTAGAGTTTACTCAAAGTATTAACATATAAATTTGGATTATGTTTGCAGCTTCCACCAATATATTCGCCTTAGGCAATTCGATGGTCAAATTCAATGGGCTGAACTATGCTGAATGGTCTGAGCATATTCAGTTTTATTTAGGTGTATTGGGCTTGGACTTAGCAGTCATTTCGAATGAAAAGCCTGCAGCCATTACAGAGACTAGTACAGAATCTGATAAGTCTTTTTATGAGACTTGGGTACGGTCCAATAGGCTGAGTTTGAATTTGATGCGGATGACGATAGCTGAAAACGTCAAGCCATCGATGCCTAAGATGGAAAATGCGAGGGAATTTCTGATGAGAATTAAGGAATACTCTCAGTCAGATATAACTGATAAATCCATCGTAGGAACCCTAATGAGTCAGCTGACGACCAAGAAATTTGATTGGTCACAGCCCATTCATGATCATGTGACCAGTATGGCTAATCTAGCAGCAAGGTTGAAAACAATGAGCATGGATGTGAGTGAATCATTTCTGGTTCAATTCATCATAAACTCACTGCCTCCTGAATTTGGCCAGTTCTAAGTGAATTATAAAACTATTAAAGAGAAATGGAACTTTCAAGAAATTAAGGCCATGTTAGTTCAGGAGGAAGGGAGATTAAAGAAGATGAAGGATCACTCCATTCATCTCATCGTTCGTAAGGATGCTAGTGGTAGCAGGTCTTAACCACATAAGAAAGGTAAGAAGGACAAAGCCTCTATGAAAGTCACTGGAGGTTTGATCCAAAAGGATCAGAAATGCTTCTTTTGCAAAAGGATGGGTCACTTTAAGAATGATTGCCCAAAAAGAAAGGCTTGGTTCGAAAAGAAAAGTACGTACTGTATATCAGTATGTTTTGAATCAAACATAATTGAAGTGCCCAATAATACTTGGTGGTTAGATTCTGGAGCTACTATTCATGTGTCACATATTATGCAGGGATTCCTGCCTCAATTCAGCCCATAACAGGAACTGAGAAGTTCCTCTATATGGGAAACAGAATGAAGGCACGAATAAAAAGGATTGGGACATACAGATTGATCCTGGACACCAAGTGTCATCTGGATCTAGAAAAGTGTCTCTATGTTCCTGAATGTGCTAGAAATTTAGTTTCTGTTGCAAAGTTGGATAAAGAATGATTTAACCTCAAGATTGGAAATGGTGCATTTTCATTGTATAAACATTTGTACTATTATGGATCTGGTACTTTGATTGATGATTTGTACCGTTTTAATCTTGATGCTATGTATGCTGATTCCATATTTCTTGTTGAGCATGGTATAGGTAACAAACGTAATATGCATGATGAAAGTTCTGCTTTCTTATGGCATCAAAGATTGGATCATATATCCAAAGAAAGGATATTGAGGTTGATGAAAGGTGATATCCTACCTCAATTGGATTTTACTGATTGGGATGTATGTGTTGATTGTATAAAAGGGAAACAAACAAAACATACATCAAAGAACCCAGCCATGAGAAGCAATGAGCCTTTAGAATTGATACACACTGATATTTGTGGCCCGTTTGATATCCTAACATGGGGTGGTGAGAAATATTTCATTACCTTTATAGATGACTACTCACGGTATTGTTACTTGTATCTACTGCATGAAAAGTCTTAGTCAGTAAACATCCTAGAGGTGTTTACTAATGAAGTAGAGAGACAGTTAGATAGAAGTAAAAGTGATTAAGTCAAATAGGAGTGGTGAATATTATAGAAAATTCAATGAAAGTGGACGATGTCCTGGTCCATTTGCAAAACTTCTTGAAAGTCGAGGCATATGTGCACGGTATACAATGCCATATGTGCACGGTATACAATGCCTGGTACACCACAACAGAATGGTGTAGCGGAAAGGCGGAATCGCACACTTATGGATATGGTTAGGAGCATGTTGAATTACAGTACTGTACCCTTATCTTTGTAGATGCATGCATTAAGAACTGCTACATATCTACTGAATAGGGTTCCTAGTAAGGCTGTCCCTAAAACTCCTTACGAGTTATGGACAGGGAGGAAACCCAGTTTGAGACACCTTCATGTTTGGGGATGTCCAACAGAAGTAAGGATATACAATCCACATGAAGGAAAGCTTGATGCGAGAACCATTAGTGATTACTTTATTGGCTATCCTGAAAAGTCCAAAGGGTATAGGTTCTACTGCCCTAACCATAGTATTAGAATAGTTGAGTCTGGTAATGCTCGGTTCATTGAAAATGGTCAGTTCAGTGGGAGTGGGGAATCACGAAAGGTGGATATTAAAGAATCACAAAATGAAAGGTCCACAGTGAGTACTCCTACTCACGTCGGTATTCCCACACCCAGTGTTTCTACTCAAATTGTTATTCCTTATGTTGCATCACAGTCACGTGACATGCATGGACAACAAATTGATACTCAAAACACGCAAAGTGAACATATAAGAGATGAACCAAGTGACAATGTTCAATTTACAAATGAACAAGTGATACCACAAGAAATGGCATTACGGAGGTCTACAAGACAGAAAAGGCCAGCAGTTTCAAATGATTATGTTGTTTACTCACTTGAGCATGAATCAGAATTGAGCATTGATAAAGATCTAGTCTCATTTAAATAAGCCATGGAATGTAATGATTCTGAAAGATGGTTCAATGCCATGAAGGAAGAGATAAAATCGATGGATGTAAACCAAGTCTGGGAGCTAGTAGAGTTACCCGAATGATCAAAACGAGTTGGTTGTAAGTGGGTCTTCAAGACCAAGCGAAACTCTAACAATAACATCAAAAGGTATAAGGCCAGACTTGTTGCCAAAGGTTTCACTCAAAGGGATGGTGTTAACTATAAGGAGACTTTCTCTCCAGTTTCTAAGAAAGACTCTTTAAGAATTATTATGGCTTTGGTGGCTCATAATGATCTAGAGCTCCACCAAATGGATATAAAGACCGCCTTTTTGAATGATGACTTGGAAGAGGAAGTGTATATGGACCAACTTGAAGGTTTCTTCACCACTGGGCAAGAAAATTTGGTGTGTAAATTAAAAAAATCGATATATGGATTGAAACAAGCCTCCCGACAATGGTATATTAAGTTCAATAATACCATTACGTCATACGATTTTGTAGAAAACACCGTTGATCGGTGTATCTATATGAAGGTCAGTGGGAGCAAGTTCATTATATTAGTCCTATATGTCGATGACATTCTTTTGGCTGCTAATGACATAGATTTGTTACATAATATAAAGAAATTTCTCTCTGAAACTTTTGAAATGAAAGATATGAATGAGGCATCCTATGTGATAGGAATAGAAATATTCCATGATAGATCACAAGGATTGTTAGGATTGTCTCAGAAAGGCTATATCAATAAAGTATTAGAGAGATTTAGAATGGAAAATTGCTCAACAGGAATAGTTCCAATTCAGAAAGGGGACAAGTTCAATGAATTACAATGTCCAAAGAATGATTTGGAACGGAAAGCGATGGAATCAGTTCCCTATGCATCACTGGTTGGAAGCCTGATGTATGCGCAAACATGTACTCGGCCAGACATCAGTTTCGCAGTTGGAATGTTAGGGCGATATCAAAGTAATCCTGGAATAGATCATTGGAAAGCCGGAAAAAAAATACTTAGGTACTTACAAGGCACCAAGGATTATATGCTTACTTATAAAAGATCAAGTCATCTTGAAGTAGTAAGCTACTCGGATTCAGATTATGCTGGATGTGTAGACTCGAGGAAATCTACATTTGGTTACATGTTTCTCCTGGCTGGAGGAGCAGTTTCCTAGAAAAGCGGGAAGTAGTCTGTCATTGCTACTTCCACTATGGAGGCTGAATTTGTAGCATGCTTTGAGGCTATTGTTCATGCATTATGGTTGCGGAATTTTATCTTAAGGCTTGGTTTGGTCGACAGTATAGAAAAGCCGTTAAGAATTTACTGTGATAATTTCGCAGCAGTCTTCTTCTCTAAGAATGATAGGTATTCCAAAGGTGTGAAACATATGGATTTGAAATATCTATCTGTTAAAGAAGAAGTGCAAAACCAAAGAGTGTCCATTGAGCATATTGGCACTGAGTTGATGATAGCGGACCCGTTAACTAAAGGTTTGCCACCGAAAATATTTACTGGACACGTTGATCGGATGGGCATTATGGACAGGTTCTCATACGCTTGAAAGCCAATATTTAGGATGCTCATATCATTGTGACGCTCGTGAATTCAATTAGAGTTATGATTTTGCTTGTGCTTTGTTATCTCTGTTCAGTTGTATACGATTATAGTTTGTGGAATAACTAATGACATATATGGGAATGATAATTAAAGTTTCAATATTCCTCAATAAGGTTATTATGAATTATGATGATTATGTGATACATGGAAGGAATCATGTTGCTATAAGATGTGTGACTGCCGTGATCCAATCATTTTAATTTAATCAAGTGTTGTGATTTGATGATCCTTAAGAATTATGCGCACTTAATTATTATTGTTTCATCAAATCATGACATGGGCCAAGTGGGAGATTGTTAAGTTAATTAACATGAGTGGCCCATGTCATTTAAAGTATGACTCAAAATAAAAGGCCTAATATGATGGTCGTTTAGGCATAACGGTAATTTAGATCATCGGGTTTAAAATCCCTCTACTCTCTCTATTAAGAATAAACGTTATAAGAAGAGGAATATCTTCCTATTAAGAATAATTGTTACAGGAAAAGGAGTATCTTCCCATTTAAGATAATTATTACAGAAAGGGAGGATCTTCCTATTTAAGGTAACGGTTACAGGAAAGGAATATGTGTATATATATATATATATATATGCTATTACGGACCTTTCTGGATCTGAACCATCAGAGAGAGAAAACGTAAAGAAAAGAAAAGGAAGAGTAGGAGAAAAGAGAGAAGCGTTCAGGAACGAAAAGAAAGAGGATTCTCATCTCCACTGCAGGACATCAGCATAATGGACAACGATATATTGATTTCAATTACAGTTTTTTATTGCTAGTATTCGCATAAAGAAAGATCCTGTATTATAGAAATAAGAATTTCATAAAGAGAAATTCTAGAAAAGTCTAACATTATAAGCTTAAAAAAAAAACAGAGATAAAGATGGATAATATCTTTAATGGAACTACAATGGAATTTACCATATACATAATATTATGAATAAGGCCAGATTTTCTTATACTTTGAGAATAACAAATAAATATTATAGTGATTTAAGTGAGTGTCACTAAATTACAACAAAAGTTTTTTTTTTGTAATAGTGAAATGGTAAATATAATATTTATGAATTTTCAAATAAAAGATTTAAATTTAATTAAAATGATAGCAAGTTGTAGTTTAAAAACATCTTGACTTTTAATGGTGATATGTCAATTAAAAGAGTTTTAAATAAGAGATTATTATCAATTATGCAGCTAAATTTGAGTACATAATTAAATTAGAGGCTGTGATAAAAATAGTTTAGAACAAAAAATTTATTATTGAACTTGATATATTTCATAGCATTATTGGGTAATAAGATTGTATTGCAACAATAATAAAACTATTGAATAAGAAAAAACCAAAGATATTATCAATGAACTAAACAAGTCCTCTGTTGATTCTATCTCATGAAGGTGATGGATAGAATGAATATCATTCGAGAGCACTAAGAATATAAGTTTCACATTTTTAAGAATAAAATTTTAATATAATTTATAATATTTATGAATTTATTAATTATAATTTTAAATTTTATACATATTTAATATTATAAAAGTTATTTGTTATGATATTTCTATTTTTTTTTAATGATACATATTTTGATGTGTCTAAGATTCTAAACGAGAGACGTGTGGTATCCAACAAAGACAAACATTCTTGTTTTTCTTTCATTATTATTGTGAAACAAAAAAAGAATGTTAAGATACATGTAAACACTAGTTTCTAACTGCTTACAGCCGTCTTCTCATGGTCATAATACACCTTTCGAAGCTTAAAGAACTTAACCTTGAAGTCCTAGCACATTTAAGCTTGAAGTCATATAAAACTGCAGCCACATCGTCCGCAGCAAACAGTCAGTCTGCTGCATGCTTATGAATTGAGGTGGTGGGCTTGATGGCAATGGGTAACACAAGCGGAAGAGGGTGTAGCCGATGAAATATTGGAGGGGAAACCAAACTCCCGATAGGCCCCATTATAAAACATTTTTCCCACATGAGCTTGAAAGTTTTAAAAGAGGCCCAACTTGCTCGCTAAATTGCTCCCCTCCTTGTTTTACAAATACGCAATACCGCTGAATTGTAAACTTCTAGTCTCCCACATTTCCTTCCCCACCTCCTCCACCCCCAACCCCCCACCCAAAAAAAAAAAAAAGAACGCAATGCCATCTTAAAAGCGAAATTCTCTGGTTTCCTTTTTTCTTTGTTAAGCAAAGAAGCGCATTTAACGATCATATTTACAAATTAAGGTCTTGAGTTACCCCCACATCATTTTCATTCAATTTTTTTTATAAAAGAATAACTAATCAAATGCTGTTAAATTGAATAATTTTTTCTCATGTCTAATTCTAATATTGATAAATTTAAGAATTATTATCACAACTGAATAAAAAAATTAAATTGACTAACAATATATTAAATAAAAAAATTTAAAATTGAATTAATATATATATAAAAGGAGAGAGACTTGAATGAATTATCAACAAAATAATTGCCCCAAGTGGTACGACAGTCTTATCTTGCTAGAGAAGCCCAACACTAAATGATTTGTCAGAGAAGCACGACGTGGTAGATAATATGTACTTGGACGGACAGAAAGAGGAGAAGCCGAGGCATGAGGACCTACAAATTTTCAAAAATTGACCACGAAAAGTTGCTGGTGATTAATTGCCTCTCCTGTTCAATACAACTGTGCTTCACGTTCGTCTCTTTAATCGCAGTAAAATTTGGGTACCAAATTGCAGCGAGCCGAAGGGAGAGCTGGTGATTATAAATGCAAATAGGGGGACCGGTCTCACCTAGCCGAAATCGAGAGGACCGGCTGGACTGGATTTAAATGTTTTTGTTTGGACTCTTTGGGGGTGGCTTACTTACCACCCACGAAGCCTTAACTTAGCTCTCCGTAAAACCAAACGCACATTAAATTTTTTGCAAAATTCTAAGCACATTTTCTTTCCTGCGTTTCACTTGTCAAAGATGGAAAATGTAATGAAGAAAAAGGATCGCCCTTACGTACGTTCTCTTCGTCATTTTCGTAGAAGATGACCATTTCGGTTATGTGCACATTTTACCGAAGATGGGGATGGAAGTGCTGCGGTGAATGAAGTTCACATTTGCACAGTAGCAGACATGAGTTAAGGTTTCATCCACAAAAATTAAAAAAAAAAAAAAAAAGAAGATTTGAAACTAAGCATCTCGCGCAAGTTAATTTTCAGCCACTCAATCGATTTATTTTATTCAATAATTCCGTTATTTCAGTTACCAAATTTATTTGAGCCTACAATTAGACAAGCCAAAGGATAAAAATATAGGAATTAATCACGTCCAAAATCTTAAGGATAAATAAAAAATTATACTCAAAGTTCGATTAAAAAAATAATAAACTTGGAATTTACTAAATTTTGATTTTAAATGCTTTGATCATTATACGTGTATATTACATGCTAACGCAAAAGAGAAGAGAGTAGGATTAATTAAGATGTACCATAATAGTGTGGGAGATATCAAAGAGAATATCAGGATTAAAATGTATATGGGGAAGTAATAAAAGTGTATTCGTGTGAAACAAATCACATGAATAAATAATTTATTCACAAATCGAAATTTAATAGACTAACATGTCTTTTACGAGCATTTCTTCTTTTTTACAAAAAAAAAAAAATAAAAAACAAAAAAGGTGTGACGTTGACTTATGCCATAAAAAGAGACTTGGCTAGGTAGTATGCCATTAGGCAAAATAACCTGTTAGAAATATAGAAATTTAGCACATTATTGTCATAAATCTGACACTATTTGACAAATGCTTTTTTTTTTTTTCATTTCTAATATATTTATTTAACCAATAATTGTTCTATATGTTATATATTCAATATTTTCTTCTTTTGTCTGCAAAAGTGCTTATGCGTATATTGTTTAGGTTACATGATCATCAATATTAGTTATATATTTAGTAAATACTCGAATTAATTATCATTATTATGCTTTAAATACTATTAATTGCTTATTTGTAATTATTAAACACATAATTATGACTATTGACTGCGCATTATCTTGTTATCCCATGTTATTTTCCTTTCGAAAGACTTTTGTATCCATGCGAAGGATTAATTATATCCACCCAACATATTATTTATAAAGGTTTTGGGTTTAATTTTTCAAACTTGCTGATTCCTGTTGAGTTTGTGAATAGCGTGTATTTTTTTTTATTCCCATACCAATTAACGTGGATTTTGGCTCTTTCACGGTCTCTTTCAAAAATAAAATAACAATAATGTGAAAAATGAAAACCATTCAATTATATAAAAATAAGAAATATTTTTATTGAAAAGTTTCTGCACTTTTTCTTTAAAAAAAATTAAGGATTAAACCATGATGAATGTCAATTAAAATAAATAAATTAACGAATGAATAATTAACAAATTTTAAATTTTTAAATATTATTTATGATAATTTTAATATATTTTTTCTTCATAAACAATTGTCTTTGCATTAATGTATCATGTCCTATTTAGTTATTCTATTATATAAAAACACTAAATAATATTAATTTAATTGAATATTGTGATTTCTTTAACATCAATCAATCACAATAATTAGTGAAAAAATAACAAACAATCAACAACATTAAACATTAACAAGTGAACCAAACCATCCCTAATCGTTGCATTTATGGCTTGCTACGAAACTGCCCACCAACCTTATCCAAAAATAAAACAAGAGAGTTAAATCCCAACCAAACCGAGCAGTTCCCCTAAGTTCATATGCGTGTCAGGTCGTCACCAGCACTCAATCCTCTACTCCGTCCTTTTTTCCTGGAGCTGCATTAATCACGTCACCCAAACGCTCGTCATCCGTCCTTAATTGCCTTCGATCAAACGCCATTAAAATCCATCCCACCAAAACAGGCCATCAAACCCAACTGCCATTCCGAATCAAACCCAACGCTGAACTAAACTAAACAAGCTCGAGGAAGTCAGCAGAAATGAGTGCAGAGCTCAAGTCTGAGTCCATTCTGGAGTTGCTGAAGCGGTTCCTAGAGACTGACGAGGGTATTGAACTCAAGAAGAAGATCAACCTTGTCTACCAGTTCAATATCGCTCCCATGGTCTCCATCTCTCTTTCCTTTCTTCTTCTTCTTCTTCTTCTTCTTCTTGTTTTTTTTTTTTTAATTTCTTTTTATTTGCCCTAATGATATTCTTACATGTTTGTATTGACTATTATCCAAATAATGGAGTTCTGTTGGTGTATGGAGCAGAAAATTGGGCTCAATGAGGTGATTTATACGGTTGATCTCAAGAAAGGAGATGTTACCAAAGGTCAGGGCTTTAGCTGTTTTGTTGATTGATTCTAACGTGTAGATTGTGTAATTTTCTGCTTATGTTTTTTTGGGTACGGGCCGTATGACTTTCTTTTCTTTCCTTTTTCCTTCTTATATGCTTACTTCCTTCTTATTGATTGGCTTCTGGATGGTTGGTCCTCATTTATATGTTTGGGCAAAGTTCTATCAAGGATTCAAGAAAATGGGTACATGGGAAAGCCCCGGAGGTGGATCCCTTATTGTGAGAGCTACAAGTTAAAAGATTATATATTTATGGCATAATTCAATGTGTCTCTGCATGCGCAGGTTCACTTTGACCTTTAGTTCAGAAAGGAGAATGGATTCTCAAAAATGTCCTTAATCATTGCTTTTAAAAATAAGCATAAGCAACTGGAGAAATATGGCTGTAAATGAGATGGTCTAATGAGGAGTAGTAACTGCATATCATCCTTTTTCCAGTTCGAGGATTGAGACATTTATTTAGAAAAGTAGAAATTAGAACACGACTCCCTCATCCCTCCCCACCTCAGTCGTGGTTAATAACATTTTTTTTTTCTCAGCTTTGAAATTTTGCCATAGAATATCTGATATTTTGCTGATAACTTTTTTTTTTTTTGGGTTGAATAATAACTACTGAGAATTGCACTTGGCGTGCTGCAAAAATTTGGAATTTAGGGGCATACGAAGGAGGGAAGCCTGATGCCACATTTTCCTTGAAGGATGAGGACCTTGTCAAGCTGGCTAATGGGCAGCTGAATCCCCAAATAGCTTTCATGAGGTGCATATCTGGGCCGTTAATGAAGCTACTTTTCAGTATGATTTGGTTGCTAATACTGTATTTACAGTTGTTGTTTGTGATTTATGATTGATATTTGATGGATGCAGGGGTGCCTTGAAGATCAAGGGCAGTCTGAGTGCAGCACAGAAATTCACTCCTGACGTCTTCCCAAAGCCAGCAAAGATGTGATGAGCTATCTATCTTAAACAGCTGTGTGAGTTGGAATATGGTGATTGAACATGAGATTTTGGCTTTGTCCAAGAGGAGTAGAAATCTTTACCTCTCCTCGCTGATAGGTGGATAAACTTCTCCTCTTATGCAAGATGGTAATAGAATGGGATTTTATTGAGAAACAATCACAATTTATGGGTCTGGGTAATCCCCTTTTGTTTATTTAGCTTATATTCTAGTTCACATAATGAAAAACCTTGGTATTTTGGAATCATCAGTTTGTTTGTTTCCCTACTCAAAAGGACATTCTTCCCTCGGGTGGTGATGGTTTGTCGTTAATCATGGGTTCGTGCGGTGAACATTGGGCAAACGTGCGTTGTTCTATTTTGCTCATTTGTCTTGCAAATTCATCTTTTGTGGATGGACCATCTGGGTACAGCAAACATGCGTGGGGAGCCCTTCGATCAAAATGGTCATTTTGATCAAAGGGGTCATTGGATCCAACGGTTGATGCGCTTTCGATAATTTTATAGCTTCCAAGTCAAGCACTGCATCCAAACAATAATTCTGCTTGATTTTTCCCTCTTTTTTTTTTTTTTTGATCAATAATTCAGCTTGATTATTTATCAAAAAAAAAAAAAAAAAAAAAAAACAGATTCAGTTGTGGGTAAAGAACGAGCCATATAAAATCAAAACTACAAACGTTTCGTTTCTTTTGTCTATGATCTAACGAACTGGTTTTGGTGTGTTTCTACCCCAACGAAAGTGCATTGGTTAAATTGTTTGAGTGAGTTGAGTTTATTTGCGTGTGTTTTAATAATAATAATTATTATTATTAAAAAAAACCATTAGGCTTTTATTTTCAGATTTTAAAAAAAAAAAGCAAAAAACAAAAAACACGAGGGTTTGTCACATTGCTTGCTTGCAAGCATTTCTTCAATACTCCATATAAAAAATTGTGTCAACAACAATTGGGTTCATATTAATGGTATGTTCATTGTTATATTTGGTTAATTTTTGTGTGTAACATTTGTTCTTAAAAACAAAAGATACCAATTACTAGCATGTGTTGCTTTTTCTTTTCTTTTCTTTTCTTTTCTTTTTTTTTTTTTCCTGCTTTTGGAGACTCTGAAACGGCACAATAAATTTGATCAAATACCATAATTGCCACAAAATTTTCGTATCCGAAGGCGAGCCTTTCTTAATGAAAAGGGGCTGTGCCCTTTTTCCCTATCCGCCTTATCTCCTTTCTGTTTGGCAAAATTTGTTTATCAAAAAATGGAAAGAGAATTTGATAATCCTGAATTAGAATATTAGCGACCCTCCGGAGAGCGTATTTGAAAAGAATTGCATGGTAAAAAGACATTGTGTATATATATATATGAACAAAATTGACTTTTGAAATCTACATATTAAATTAATTATGAATTTAATCTTATTTAATTTCACAATTAATGAATATAAAAATAATAAAATTTGAATTAATGATATTTTAATTATAAAATTTTTTAGTTTATATCAGTATATATTTTATCTAAAAAATCAAGTTATTAGGTGAAATATAAAATATAAATTTATACATTATATTTCAAAGTTTATGTGTGTCAAATATTTTAAAACGTTTAAACTTTTTTAAAATTTAGTAAAATGTAAGTATCTTGTTTTCAACTTGAAAGTAAATTATGTTACTTAATTTTAAGAATAGGTAAATATTTAATTTAAATTTAATTTTTTATTAAATTTTTATAATTTAATAATTAATTTATTATTTTAAAAATATTTTAATAACATTCATGTTTTAAATTGTAGCTAATTTACTTTATTATGATTGCAATTTAACTAAGTGCCATCAAGGGTTGATTTGAGTTTGACATGGTGCTTTCTGCAGGCCTTTACTGCAGCCGTTAGCTTCTCGCTTTTTTACACGTCAAGCAACCCCGAAGTTTAACTTTCAAGTTCATTTATTTTGCTTTAGCGGTCAGCCTTTTTTTTTTGGGGGGGGGGGGGGGGGGGGGGGGTGCCGCCGCCCCTCGCCACGGAACTTGGCTGCACCGTGCATTGTGCTATGGTCCAAAACAGTTGTACGCCCACTTCAAACCAATATCTATTTCCTAGCGAATAGTGTTGCCAAATGCAATTTGTTGTGAAGGCAAGGGCTAATGGCATATTAACTGGGAGCAATTAATTAGTTAGTGTCAACAAGGTCCACCTCACCTGGCACCTGAAAAAGGAGAGATGAACTCTGTGAAGCAAAGGATTGACAACAAGAACCAAGTAAAACGAATAAAGGGGGCTACGTGGAGCAGTTGGCGCAGCAAGAACGGAATCGTTAGCCACGCTGATAGAAAACAGGATCATTAGCCATCCCCGAAAGACAAAACAGAAAGAAAATGAACCCTCATAACTCTCTCTTCTTTCTCTCTCTCGTGTTCTTTTCAATCTTTCCTCTGTTAACATCTTCTGCATTGCTATTTCAGGTATTGAATGACGAACCCAACACCGCAGCCCTTCTATCTAGCACACATGTACAGCTAACACATGCAGCTTTATTTTCGTAATCTAACGCTAAAAGGTTTGACATATCACAGGGGTTCAATTGGGAGTCATGTAATAAGGCCGGCGGATGGTACAATTTCCTGAAAAACACCATTCCTGATCTGGCCAATGCTGGCATTACTCATGTCTGGCTTCCTCCACCGTCTCAGTCAGTTGCTCCTCAAGGTAATTAAACTAGCTTTATTAAATTGGCAATCTTTGATTTAGTTGAGCCATTTTCTAAAGCAAAGAATCTGGACAGGATCGATGTGTGTTTACATTTTAGCCTCAATGACATTCTACAAGATAAGATGAGTTGCTTATGCGCAGTTTGGTGTATGTTAGGCTATATGCCAGGCAGACTGTATGACCTGGACGCGTCGAAATATGGATCCCAGGATGAACTGAAGTCCTTAATTGGCGCTTTGCACCAGAGTGGAATCAAAAGCCTAGCTGATATTGTGATAAACCACAGAACTGCTGAGAGAAAAGATGACAGGGGAATATGGTGCATCTTTGAAGGGGGAACTCCTGATAGTCGGCTTGACTGGGGTCCCTCCTTCATTTGCAGCACTGACACCGCATATTCTGATGGCAAGGGAAATCCTGATACTGGAGATGACCTTTCTGCTGCCCCCGATATTGACCCCCTCAATCCAACGGTTCAGACAGAGTTATCGGATTGGTTGAATTGGCTAAAGTCCGAAATTGGATTCGATGGATGGAGATTCGATTTTGTCAAGGGTTATGCCCCAAGTATAACCAAAATATACATGAGTAATACTTCTCCAGATTTGGCAGTCGGGGAAAAATGGGATTCTCTTGCAAATGGGCCAGATGGAAAGCCTGATGCTGACCAGGATGCACACCGAGGCGCGCTGAAAGATTGGGTTCAAGCAGCCGGCGGTTCTGTCACAGCATTTGATTTCACAACAAAAGGGATTCTCCAGGCTGCAGTGCAAGGAGAGCTGTGGAGGTTGAGGGACTCCAACGGAAAGCCGCCGGGACTGATCGGCTTATTGCCACAGAATGCCGTGACTTTTATCGACAATCATGACACAGGGTCAACTCAACAGCTTTGGCCTTTCCCATCAGATAAAGTCATGCAAGGCTATACATACATCATGACCCATCCTGGCACACCCTCAATGGTAATTTCTGCTCCTCAATTTCCATTTTCCCAGCTTACGAACTAATATTGTTACTTCCATTGCTAACCATGTATACACCGCGCTAAAATGTTTCTTCCTTGGATATACAGTTCTATGACCACTTCTTTGACTGGGGACTGAAGGCTGAAATTACCAAATTGGCAGCAATCAGGAGGACATACGGGATCAATTTGACGAGCACCGTGAATATCTTGGCATCTGACTCCGATCTCTACGTAGCAGCCATTAACGACAACATCATTGTCAAGATTGGACCAAAGATGGATCTTGGAAACCTTATCCCTTCCAACTTCCAGGTTGCTACATCTGGAAATGACTATGCTGTCTGGTCCAGAAAGGGATAACGTATTCAATAATGCGTGCTAGCACTAGACTAATCTTGGATGCCATATAAATGGATAGACCTTGTTTCTTACGTGATCTTAGTGGGTCATGCGCACTTGTAGCAGAATAATTTTGGGTTCCATATAAATGGATAGTTCTTGTTTCTTATGTTATCTTTGATTGTGCCTCTTGCAGTCTTTGTGAATAAGTTCAATCAAAATGACAAAAAAATCGCTGAACTTGTTTGCTCTGCTCCCAGCGGATATAAAGGATGTTAAATTAATTGATACAAGTGACCTTGTTATTTAAAGTATGATTAAATATAAAAGGTCTAATATGACGATCGATTAGGTATAACGATAATTTGGATCATTAAGTTTAAAATTACTCTACTCTCCCTATTTAAAGATAATGGTTACAGAAAAAGAGAAATAACTTTTATTATTACAGACTTTTTCTTTTTCTCCACCATTAGAGAAACCAAAAGAGAACGGGGAAGAGTAGGAGAAATTTATCAAGAGCAAAAATCAGAAGAGGATTCTCATTTTCATAATAAGAACTCTATATCATGGATAAAGGTATGTCAAATTAATTACAATTTGTACATTAGTATTCACATAAAAAAAATCTTGTATCATATAAATAAGAATTTTAAGAAAGAAAATTTTAACAATTGATATTAGAGCAAATTTGTGAATACTGTAATTTGCTATGAAATTAAAGTTGTTCCTGTCTATGGTACATTTGCTTTCATTCATTGAATTTCTGTCACATTGAGATCTTGATCAAATATGGAGAATATCATTTTAATGTTCTTGTTTCTAAATTGAAGAAACAACCATAATAGATTCATGTTTTATGAACATAATATGCACCATGTGTGATATTTATGTCGTTTTCAAGGATTAACTTCATAGAAAAATGAATCAAAGTAAATTGGATGAATGTTTTCAATCGTCATTAATGTTCCAGAACTTTATACATGGGCAGTTAAGAGATTTACGCCACTAGCGTTAGTCCAACGTTAAGATTTACAAAAAGAAAATTCTTAACTTCATCCAAAACACTACCAATGTATAAAGGGAAAATAGCCGATGTTGAAAGGAAAATTGATTTACATCAAATATTGAAAGTTTGTTAATTACCAAGTGGTCTAGTTTGAAAAGATTTAAATATTTAATTGTAAATTTCAATTGTTCATTTCTTTATATGCTAATAAAATGTTGCACAGATTTGAAATGAACAATTATTGTTATTAATTATAAGGTTAAGAGATCATCCAAATTGCTTATAATTAATGATATTAAAAGAGATTCATCGAGTAAATATGATTACATATCCAAAGATAACATTCATTTTAACTCTAGTATGATTGATTGATCTATTAAAATATATCTAAATTAGCATCATCATTGATTAAAGTTATGTATTTGAGGATCACCCAAAGGTAAACTTAAATACATAATCAAAGTTTGTAATGTATATATCTAAATCCATTTGAGTTTATTTAAAGCATTAATGTGTAAATTTGGATTATGTTTACAACTTCTAATAATATATTCGTCTTGGCCAATACGATGATCAAATTCAATGAGCTGAACTATGCGAAATGGTTTGAGCATATTCAGTTTTATTTAGGTATTTTGGGTTTAGACTTAGCAGTCATCTCGGATGAAAAGCCTGCAGCCATTACTAAGACCAATACATAATTTGATAAGTCTCTTTATGAGGCTTGGGTACGATCTAATAGGTTGAGTTTGAATTTGATGCGAATGACGATAGCTAAAAATGTCAAGTCATCGATGTCTAAGACGGAAAATGTAAGGGAATTTATGATAAGAATTAAAGAATACTCTCAATCAGATGTAGCTGATAAATCAATTGTAGAAAGCCTAATGAGTGAACTGATGACCAAGAAATTTGATTGGTCACAGCCTATTCATGATCATATGACTAGTATGGCTAATTTAACAACAAAGTTAAAGACAATGAGCATGAATGTAAGTGAATCTTTTTTGATTCAATTCATCATCAACTCACTGCCTCCTGAATTTGATCAGTTTCAAGTGAATTATAATACTATCAAAGAGAAATGAAACCTTCAAGAAATTAAAGTCATGTTAGTTCAAGAAGAAAAGAGATTAAAGAAGATGAAGGATCACTCTATTCATCTTGTTGTTCTTAATGATGCTAGTAGTAGTAAGTTTGAACTGTATAAGAAGAATAAGAAGAAGGATAAAGCCTCTATGAAAGTCACTAGAGGTCAGATCCAAAAGGATAAAAAATGCTTCTTCTGTAAAAAGATTGGTCACTTCAAGAAAGATTGTCCAAAAAGAAAGGCTTAATTTGAAAAGAAAGGTATGTACTGTATATCAATATGTTTTGAATCAAATGTAATTGAAATACTTAATAATACATAGTGGTTAGATTCTGGAACTATTATTCATATGTCATATATTATGTAAGGATTTCTTTCAATCTAGCCCATAATAGGAATTGAGAAGTTCTTTTATATGGGAAACAGAATGAAGGCACGAATAGAAGGAATTGGGACGTACAGATTGATTTTAGATACTAGATGTCACCTGGATCTAGAAAAGTGTCTCTATATTCCTGAATGTGTTAGGAATTTAGTTTCCATTACAAAGTTGGATAAAGTAGGCTTTAACTTTAAGATTGGAAATGGTGTATTTTCATTATATAGACATTCGTACTATTATGGATCTGGTACTTTGGTTGATAATTTGTACCATTTTAATCTTGATGTTATGTATGTTGATTCTTTATTTCTTGTTGAGCATAATATAAGTAATAAACGTAATGCACATAATGATAGTTCTCTTTTCTTATGACATCAAAGATTAGGTCATATATCCAAAAAAAAGATATTGAGGTTGGTGAAAGGTGATGTCCTGTTTCAATTG
Organism: Ceriops zippeliana; assembly: GCA_037897445.1. Classification (NCBI taxonomy): domain Eukaryota; kingdom Viridiplantae; phylum Streptophyta; class Magnoliopsida; order Malpighiales; family Rhizophoraceae; genus Ceriops; species Ceriops zippeliana. The sequence continues at coordinate 1,484,835 of JBAPLH010001437.1, read as the reverse complement.
GATTTTACTAATTAAAAGGTATGTGTTAACTATATAAAAGGGAAACAAACAAGACACACATAAAAAAAACCTAGCCACAAGAAGTAATGAACCTTTAGAATTGATACACACTGATATTTGTGACCCCTTGGATATTCCAACATGGGGTGATGACAAATATTTCATCACGTTTATAGATAACTACTTACGATATTGTTATTTATATCTACTGTATGAAAATTCTTAATCAGTAAACACCCTAGAGGTATTTATTAATAAAGTAGAAAGGTAGTTAGATAGAAAAGTGAAAGTGATTAAGTTAGATAGATGTGATGAATATTATGGTAAATTCAATGAAAGTGGAAAATATCCTAGTCCATTTGCAAAACTTCTTGAAAGTCAAAGCATATATACACAGTATACAATGCTTGGTACACCATAACAAAATGGTGTACCAGAAAGGGGGAATCGCACACTTATAGATGTGATTAGGAGCATGTTAAGTTACAGTACTGTACCTTTACCCTTGTGGATAACATGCGTTAAAAACTACTGTATATCTGCTAAACAGGGTTTCTAGTAAGGTTGTTCCTAAGACTCCTTATGAGTTATGAACAAGTAGGAAACCCAGTTTAAGACACCTTTATGTTTGAGGTTGTTCAGTAGAAGTAAGGATATATAATCTATATAAAAGAAAGCTTGATGCAAGAACCATTAATGGTTACTTCATTGGCTATCCTGAAAAGTCCAAAGGGTATATGTTCTATTGTCCTAATCATAATACTATAATAGTTAAGTTTGGTAATACTCGGTTCATTGAAAATGGTCAATTCAATGGGAGTGGGGAATCATGAAAAGTGGATATTAGAGAATTACAAAATGAAAAATCCACAATAAACACTTCTACTTAAGTTGTTATTCCTTTTGTTGTATCACAGTTGTGTGACATGCAAAGACAACAAATTGATATTTAAAACACATAAAGTGAACATATAAGAGATAAACCAAAGAATAACATAAATGACAATGTGCAAGTTATAGATAAGCAAGTGATACCACAAGAAATGACATTACAGAGATATACAAGACAGAAAAGACCAGTTATATCAAATGATTATGTGGTTTACTCACTTGAACATAAATATGAATTAAGTATTGATAAAGATCTAGTCTCATTTAAATAAGTCATGGAATTTAATGATTCTAAAAAATGGTTCAACGCAATGAAGGAAAAAATAAAATCGATGGATGTAAATCAAGTATGGGAACTAGTATAATTGCCTGAAAGATCAAAACAAGTTGGCTGTAAGTGAGTCTTCAAGACTAAGCGAGACTCAAAAGGTAACATCGAAAGGTATAAGGCTAAACTTGTTGCCAAAAGTTACACTCAAAAGGATGGTATTAACTATAAAGAGACTTTTTCTCTAATTTTTAAGAAAGACTCCTTAAGAATTATTATGACTTTAGTGGCTCATAATGACCTAGAGTTCCACCAAATATATGTAAAAACTACACTTTTAAATAGTGACTTAGAAGAGGAAGTGTATATAGACCAACCTAAAGGTTTCATAATCACAGGGCAAGAAAATTTGGTGTGTAAATTAAAGAAATCGATATATTGATTGAAACAAACCTCTCGATAATGGTATATTAAGTTCAATAATACCATTACGTTATATGGTTTTGTAGATAACACCGTTGATCAGTGTATCTATATGAAGGTTAGTAGGAGCAAGTTCATTATATTAGTCCTATATATCGTTGACATTCTTCTGCTGTTGATGACACAGTTTGTTACATGATGTCAAGAAATTTCTCTTTAAAATGTTTGAAATAAAAGATATGAATGAGGCATCTTATGTAATAGGAATAGAAATATTTCACAATAAATCACAAGGATTGTTAGAATTTTCTAAGAAAGACTATATTAATAAAATATTATAGAGATTTAGAATGGAAAATTGCTTTAGAAGAATAGTTCTAATTTAGAAAGGGGACAAGTTCAGTGAATTATAATGTCTAAAGAATGATTTGGAATGAAAATCAATGGAATCTATTCCCTATGCATCACTAGTTAAAAGTTTGATGTATGCTCAAACATGCACTTAGCTAGATATTAGTTTCACTGTTGAAATGTTAAACCGATATCAAAGTAATCCTGAAATAAATCATTGGAAAGTTAGAAAGAAAGTACGTAGGCACTTACAAAGCACTAAAGATTATATGCTTACTTATAAAAGATCAAGTCATCTTGAAGTAGTAGGTTACTCGGATTCAGATTATGTTAGATGTGTAAACTCAAGGAAATTCACATTTGGTTACATGTTTTTGTTGGTTGGAGGAGCAATTTCATGGAAAAATGAGAAGCAATCTGTCATTGCTACTTCCACTATAAAGACTGAATTTGTAGCATACTTTGAGGCTATTGTTTATGCATTGTGGTTGCAGAATTTTATCTTAAGGCTTGATTTGGTTGACAATATAGAAAAGCCGTTAAGAATTTATTGTGACAATTCTATAGCTGTTTCTTTTTTAAGAATGATAGGTATTCTAAAGGTGCAAAACACATGGATTTGAAATATTTATCTGTATTCTAAAGGTGCAAAACACATAGATTTGAAATATTTATCTATTAAGGAAAAAGTGCAAAACTAAATAGTGTCCATTGAGCATATTGGTACTGAATTGATGATAGCGGACCTACTAACTAAAGGTTTGCCACCGAAAATATTTACTGGATATGTTGAATAGATGGACATTTTGGACAGGTCCTTATTCTCTTGAAAGTTAATATTTTGTACTGCTCATATTATTATAACACTTATGAATTCAATTAAGGTTATGGTTTTGTTCACACTTTTGTTACCTACATTAAGTTGTATATAATTATAGTTTATGAAATAACTAGTAGTATATTTGGAAATGACAATTTAAAGTTTCAATGTTCATCGGTTAAGTTATTATGAATTATAATGATTATGTGATACATGGAATGAATCATACCGCTAAAAGATATATGAGTGCCATAATCCAATCATTTTAATTCAATCAAGTATTATGGTTTGATGATCTTTAAGTATGGTGCACACTTATTTGTTATTGATTCATTATGTCATAACATGGACCAAGTGAGATATTATTAAATTAATTGACATAAGTGGCCCTTGTTATTTAAAGTATGACCAAATATAAAAGATCTAATATAATAGTCAGTTAGACATAATGGTAATTTGGGTCATTAGGTTTAAAATCTTTCTATTTTTCCTATTTAAAGATAACAGTTACAGGAAAAGAGATGTAATTTTTATTATTACAGACTTTTCCTTTTTTTCCACCATTAGAGAAACCAAAAGAGAACGATGGAAGAGTAAGAGAAATTTATCAAGAGCAAAAATCAGAAAAGAATTCTCATCTTTATAAGAACTCTACATCACAGATAAAGGTATGTCAAATTCATTACGATTTATATATTAGTATTCACATAAAGAAAAAGATCTTATATTATAGAAATAAAAATTTTAAGAAAGAAAATTCTTAAAAAGGAAGCATTCATTTTAAAGTTTTTGTAACTGGAAGTTGAAATTTTTTTACTCGTAACTTAAGAGATTGATTTATTACTTTATTATTTGTAACCAATTTGACTAAATTGTGATTAAATTATTGATTTTCTAATATTTAAATTTTGTTAGTAGAATCATAAAATTTGATTTACTCGCACGAATATAAATAAAAGAAAATAAATAAAATAAAATAAAAAATTTATTACGCACACCAAAAAAATTGGTATAAAAATTTGATGTGAATGCATATTATTGAATTGTAATTGATGAATTATTTATTAAAAAATATATTAATTATAAACTTCGCAGCCTTTAACGTCAGTCTCCCTTTTAAAGGCCAACCTCTCAATCTTTTGTTTTATATTCCTTTTGTTTTATTAAAAAGGAAGAAATAAAAAAATATATACATAATTAAGTTCCCTTTTGTTTTTACCTTTTGTTTTCTTAAAAAAAATTACATTTTATTCCACTTTTGAGGAATTTTTCATTTTCTTAAAAAATAAAAAAAGCTATTTTTAATCTAAATTAATTATAACAACAAACTTTATTGAAATCTTATTTAGTTAATCTCATAATTTTCTAGAATCCGTGTAACAAGTCCAAATCTAGTTTGATACATATTCGGAAGGGTCTTCGTTTCACTTATTTAGAATTTATTTAAAGACTATTCAACTCAATATAATATTGGGTAGGACTCAATATTAAAATGAGAATAATTGAAAGTGTGTGAACAAAAATATAAATTTTTTTGACTTACAAATATTTATTTTTAATAAGACTATTTGAAGTAATAATTTAATACATATTTATATTTTTCGTATCGCATTCACACAATCTTTAAAATTTGGCATTTAGGTTGATTTTAAAAGAAAACTATTTGTTTAATTTTTTTTTCTGTTATAAATACTTTGATATTATGCAACGACAATATTTTACCCAAAAAAAAATTTGCAAGGGTAAATTCCGGAATATGGATGCGCCATCAACCAAAGGAAATTAAACTCTTAGAAAGATATTCTTCACTTTCTTGAGTAATTTGCTAGTCCTCTCAGCAATTTTTTAAGCACTTCACTCCATTTTTAATCATTTGGTTCCGGAGGCAATGGTCATTTTATATTTTAATGCATGCACGACAGATGTCTGGACACTGTTTTTGATAATTAAACGAATTGAATATCGGAGAATCACTAGTAACCAATCGTTCCGTCATAGAGACGAAAGGGAAGGATCCATGAAAAAGCATATATGAGGCAGAGGAAAACTGAGTCCAGATGTCATTTACTTCTCCATTGGCTGTTTGCATTGTAGTCCAGCTATGAATGTGGAAGTGGCGGGGGCAGACAACAGAAGTACAGATGAAATGTTCACATTTTCGGCTCATTTTGTTGAGGAAAGTCAAATATGGTGGCTCGGTCTTTTATTATTATTATTTTGGCGTAAAACATGGGTAAGGAGAGGTAACATCGTAGAATTCCGCTGATCGCTCAATCAGACCATTACACTGAATTTACAGAGTAATTCTTAATATAAAGTTATATAGCAGACTTTATTCTCCCCTGGAATCCTGATTTGGCACGTAATTATGGGGAAGATTTTAACTGGGTGTCTTGGATATTCTTTCAATATAAACGAGGCCAGCCACGCTGATAGAAAACAGGATCATTAGCCATCCCCGAAAGACAAAACAGAAAGAAAATGAACCCTCATAATTCTCTCTGCTATCTCTCTCTCGTGTTCTTTTCAATCTTTCCTCTGTTAACATCTTCTGCATTGCTATTTCAGGTATTGAATGACGAACCCAACACCGCAGCCCTTCTATCTAGCACACATCTACAGCTAACACATGCAGCTTTAATTTCTTAATCTAACGCTAAAAGGTTTGACATATCACAGGGGTTCAATTGGGAGTCATGTAATAAGGCCGGCGGATGGTACAATTTCCTGAAAAACTCCATTCCTGATCTGGCCAACGCTGGAATTACTCATGTCTGGCTTCCTCCACCGTCTCAGTCAGTTGCTCCTCAAGGTAATTAAACTAGCTTTATTAAATTGGCAATCTTCGATTTAGTTGAGCCATTTTCTAAAGCAAAGAATCTGGACAGGATCGATGTGTGTTTACATTTTAGCCTCAATGACATTCTACAAGATAAGATAAGTTGCTTATGCGCAGTTTTGTGTATGTTAGGCTATATGCCAGGCAGACTGTATGACCTGGACGCGTCGAAATATGGATCCCAGGATGAACTGAAGTCCTTAATTGGCGCTTTGCACCAGAGTGGAATCAAAAGCCTAGCTGATATTGTGATAAACCACAGAACTGCTGAGAGAAAAGATGACAGAGGAATATGGTGCATCTTTGAAGGGGGAACTCCTGATAGTCGGCTTGACTGGGGTCCATCCTTCATTTGCAGCACTGACACCGCATATTCTGATGGCAAGGGAAATCCTGATACTGGAGATGACTTTCCTGCTGCCCCCGATATTGACCACCTCAATCCAACGGTTCAGACAGAGTTATCGGATTGGTTGAATTGGCTAAAGTCCGAAATTGGATTCGATGGATGGAGATTCGATTTTGTCAAGGGTTATGCCCCAAGTATAACCAAAATATACATGAGTAATACTTCTCCAGATTTGGCAGTCGGGGAAAAATGGGATTCTCTTGCAAATGGGCAAGATGGAAAGCTTGATGCTGACCAGGATGCACACCGAGGCGCGCTGAAAGATTGGGTTCAGGCAGCCGGCGGTTCTGTCACAGCATTTGATTTCACAACAAAAGGGATTCTCCAGGCCGCAGTGCAAGGAGAGCTGTGGAGGTTGAAGGACTCCAACGGAAAGCCGCCGGGACTGATCGGCTTATTGCCACAGAATGCCGTGACTTTTATCGACAATCATGACACAGGGTCAACTCAACAGCTTTGGCCTTTCCCATCAGGTAAAGTCATGCAAGGCTATGCGTACATCATGACCCATCCTGGCACACCCTCCGTGGTAATTTCTGCTCCTTAATTTCCATTTTCCCAGCTTACGAACTAATATTGTTACTTCCATTGCTAACCATATATACACCGCGCTAAAATGTTTCTTCCTTGCATATACAGTTCTATGACCACTTCTTTGACTGGGGACTGAAGGCTGAAATTACCAAATTGGCAGCAATCAGGAGGACATACGGGATCAATTTGACGAGCACCGTGAATATCTTGGCATCTGACCCCGATCTCTACGTAGCAGCCATTAACGACAACATCATTGTCAAGATTGGACCAAAGATGGATCTTGGAAACCTTATCCCTTCCAACTTCCAGGTTGCTACATCTGGAAATGACTATGCTGTCTGGTCCAGAAAGGGATAACGTATTCAATAATGCGTGCTAGCACTAGACTAATCTTGGATGCCATATAAATGGATAGACCTTGTTTCTTACGTGATCTTAGTGGGTCATGCGCACTTGTAGCAGAATAATTTTGGGTTCCATATAAATGGATAGTTGTTGTTTCTTATGTTATCTTTGCTTGTGCCTCTTGCGGTCTTTGTGAATAAGTTCAATCAAAATGACAAAAAATCGCTGAACTTGTCTGGTCTTCTCCCAGCGTATTTAAAGGAAACATTTATTCTAAAGTTTTTGTAACTTGAAAGTTGAAGTTTTTTTTTATTTGTAACTTAGGAGATTATTGATTGATTACTTTATGACTAAATTGTGATTAAATTATTGGTCTTCTAATATTTAAATTTGTTTGTTAGTAGAATCATAAATTTTTGATTTACTCGCACGAATACAAACAAAAAAAAAATAAAGAAAAAAAAAAGGTAAAATAGAATAAAGAATTTGTTACGTACACCCAAAGAATTGGTATGCGAATTTGATGTGAATGCACATTATTGAATTGTAATTGATGAATTATTTATTAAAAATATATATTAATTATAATTAACGATTAAAATTTATTGTAATGAAATTTGTTATTTTTAAAAAGTTGATAACGCAAAGATCTCGTTTACGGAAAGCCATATTTTTTTTCCCTCGTTAAGTGAGAACATTTTTTTTTATTATTATTAGTTTTTTTTTGGGTGCATTTAACCAAAAGTAATCGTTCTGTTGTGAACAGAAATCCAACGGCCGATATCGCGCCAAAAGCCCCCGTCGCCTGAACTTGGCGGCGTTCAATGTCAGTCTCCCTTTCAAAGCCCAATCTCTCAATCTTTCACTCTCTACTCAAATCCCACGTCGACACCATCAACCCAATTTCACCGTTAATTTTATTTCGGCAGTTCTTACAGTCCAATCTCAAGCCAAACGATCTAAGTTTGTCTTTAATTCTCAAGTCCTCTGCTTCTTCTGTAACTTCTTCATCGGCTGCAAACACGCTTAATTCAATACTGGAAGCTAATCAGATCCATACCTACTTGATAAAATCGGGTATCGACCAGTTTCTTTATGTAAGCACAGCTCTTCTCGATCTGTACGCCAAATTGGGGTTAGTAGATCATGCGCACAACTTATTTGATTATATTCCTGACAGAGATGTCGTTTCTTGGAATGCATTGATTTGTGGATATTCTCGAAAGGGGTATGATTTTCAGTCGTTCGAGGTTTTTGTTCAGATGCTTAGAGGGGGTTTTCGTCCTCGTCAGACTACATTGGTGGTTTTGGTTCCGTCTTGTGGATGGGGTCATTTGGGGTTTCAAGGGAAGTCTATTCACGGGCTAGCAGTTAAGGCTGGCCTTGATTTGGATTCTCGACTGAAAAATGCACTTACTTCAATGTATGCTAAATGCGGAGATTTGGTTGCAGCTGAACTTTTGTTCCAAGAGATTTTGGAGAAAAGTGTGATTTCTTGGAATACCATGATTGGTGCGTTTGGTAAAAATGGTTTATTTGATGAGGCAATGCTTGTGTTCAAGAAAATGGTAGAGGAAGCCGTGCAAGTCAATCCGGTTAGCATCATGAGTCTCCTCTCGGCAGATGCTAGTCCTCAGCTAGTCCATTGTTATTCTATCAAAACTGGACTTGCTAACGATGCTTCTGTGGCTACTTCATTAGTCTGTTCATATGCAAAGTGTAGGAACACAAAATCAGCGGAGCAACTTTACTGGTCCTTGCCTCAGAAAAACTTGGTTTCTCTAACTGCAATTATTTCAAGCTATGTTGAGAATGGAAATGTGGGTTTGGCGCTGGACTATTTTGCTCAAATACAGCATTTGGTCATGAAAGTGGATTCGATTGCTATGGTTAGCATCCTTCATGGGATTACAGAACCAGATGACATAACCATTGGGCTTTTGTTACATTCTTTTGCATTAAGGACTGGGTTGGACTCCCATACTTTGGTTGCAAATGGGCTGATAAGTATGTATTTCAAGTTCAATGATGCAAAAGCCGCACTCTCTTTGTTTTCTGTGATGCAGGAAAAGCCAGTGATAACTTGGAACTCGATGATATCTGGCTGTGTACAGACTGGAAGGTCAAGTGAAGCAATGGACATTTTCTGTCAAATGAAGATGTTTGGACATCGTCCAGATGGCATTACTATAGCTAGTTTGCTTTCTGGTTGTTCCCAACTAGGATTCTTGCAATTTGGGGAGAGACTCCACAATTATGTCCTTAGAAACAACATAGAAATGGAAGATTTTGTTGAAACTGCTATTGTAGACATGTATACCAAATGTGGAAGCATAGTGCAGGCAGAAAGGGTGTTCAAGACCATCAAAAATCCATGTCTAGCTACATGGAACACGATGATCTCAGGCTACAGTTGGTATGGCTTTGAGGAAAAGGCTCTCATCTGTTACTCTCAAATGCGAAATCAGGGGCTAGAGCCTGATGACATAACTTTCTTGGGAGTCTTAGCTGCTTGTACTCATGGGGGTCTTGTTCACGAAGGGAGAAGGCATTTCCAGTTTATGACAGAAGAGTTTGGCATGGTTCCAAGTTTGCAGCATTGTGCATGTATGGTCAGTCTCTTAGGCCGTGCAGGTTTATTTGATGAAGCAATCACGTTTATAAAGAACATGGAGACTGAGCCTGATTCTGCCATATGGGGGGCTTTACTCAGTGCTTGTTGCATCCACCGAGTGGTCAAGCTTGGTGAGTATATAGCCAAGAAACTCTATCTGTTGGATCATAAAAATGGCGGCCTCTATGTGTTAATGTCAAATCTTTATGCAACTACAAAAAGATGGGACGATGTAGCAAGAGTGAGGGAGGTGATGAGAGAGATTGGAGGGGATGGTTGTTCAGGTGTTAGCCAAATTGAGGTGACTGAACTGGAAGAAAGGAGTTCAAACTTAAATTGCAGTACATCTAATCTTAACAAAGTTCACTCTGATTCCTGGGATCTTTCTCTCGGGTTTTGAAACAATTTCAGGTTCATTCTGCCAATGAATCTTAGGATCATAAAACATGACCACACGATAACTCACCATTGAAGCCGAGTACTCTTGAAAAGTCTTTAGGCTCTTCGCAAACCACAATTGCTTCCTTAGTCTCTCACTCAAAACAAGACCAAAATGTCCAAAAGCTAGTGGGCCGTTAGGATGAGCTGAAAGAAACGGATCATAGCCCAAACGAGACCGAAATCAGACCCACAGACTCAGGTCAACTTTGACTTTTAGTCAGTGCTTCTCCTCCACTCTCCAAACCCTATTACCGAAAATATATATATATATTGAATACCGGCGCGGCCGTTGCAAATTCCAAAAGCTTACGGTCCAAATTTCAAATTTCGAACTTGGCGCTCCCGTCTTCACCGATCCCCCCAAAAATCTCCCAGTTCTCTACCCTTTCTCCACGCAACAGCACCAGCGCAACGCTGACAGAAAGAGAAAGAGAAGTGCATTTTTGCAAAGGAAAAACATACAAGTAAAAGCAAATGGGAGCCTCTCATAGTCGAGAAGATCTCGAGCTCTCAGACTCGGACACAGAATACCAAGAAGAAACTGAAGAAGAGGGGAATTACCAAGATGTCGGCGAGGAAACCCCGGAGAGATCGTCCTCTGGCAGCCGGAGACCTAAAACCCCTTCCTCCTTTGACGAGGTAGAAGCCAAGCTCAGGGCTTTGAAGCTGAAATACCCATCAGCATCATCCACTCCCAAACATAGCCCAAACCCTAATTTGAAAAATGCAGTCAAGCTCTACCTCCACATCGGCGGCAATACCCCAAAAGCCAAATGGGTCACTTCCGAAAAGCTCACCTCTTACTCCTTCATCAAGACCTCCAAAATTAGTGGAACCAAAGATGAGGACGACCCCGAGGCATCAGAATCGGAATCTGAAGGAGAATCTTGGTGGGTCTTGAAGGTCAGTAACAAAGTTAAAGCCAAGGTTTCTGTGGAGATGCAGTTGAAGACGTTAAAGGACCAGCATCGTGTTGATTTTGTCGCTGAAGGTGTTTGGGCTATGAAATTCTTTAATGAAGAGGATTATCGGGCTTTTGTTACCAAGTATCAAGATTGCTTGTTTGAAAATACTCATGGATTTGAGTCGAATGAAGCCAATAAGATTAAGGTCTACGGGAAGGATTTTATTGGGTGGGCTAACCCAGAAAATGCGGATGATTCTATGTGGGAGGATGCCGATGATAGTTTCCCAAAAAGCCCTCAGTCAGCAACTCCAGTTAGAGCAAATCAAGATTTGAGAGAGGAGTTTGAGGAAGCAGCATATGGAGGAATACAGAGCTTGGCGCTGGGTGCATTGGACAATAGTTTCTTGGTTGGCGATTCTGGCATTCAAGTTGTTAAAAATTTTAGCCATGGAATTCATGGAAAAGGTGTTTATGTAAATTTTGGTGGTGGGGATCATTATGGTGGTTCCAGATTGGTGCATTCAACTCCTAAAAAGGGACTCCTTATGCGTGCTGAGACTAACATGATGCTTATGAGTCCTATGAATGAAGGGAAGCCACATACCACAGGATTGCATCAGCTTGATATTGAGACTGGGAAGATTGTTTCAGAGTGGAAGTTTGAGAAGGACGGAACAGACATTACCATGAAAGATATTTCCAATGACAGCAAGGGAGCTCAATTGGATCCATCAGGCTCAACATTTTTGGGATTGGATGATAATAGGTTGTGTAGATGGGACATGCGTGACCGGAATGGCATTGTTCAGAATCTTGCAACTGCTGGTGCTCCTGTACTGAACTGGACCCAAGGACATCAGTTCTCCAGGGGGACTAAGTTCCAGTGCTTTGCAAGCACTGGTGATGGATCAATTGTTGTTGGTTCTCTTGATGGGAAGATTCGCTTGTATTCAAGTAATTCTATGAGGCAGGCAAAAACAGCTTTTCCAGGGCTTGGATCACCAATCACTCATGTTGATGTTACCTTTGATGGGAAATGGATATTGGGTACCACCGATACTTATTTGATCCTTATTTGCGCTCTTTTTACAGACAAAGATGGAAAGATAAAGACTGGTTTCAAAGGTCGCATGGGTAATAGGATTGCAGCTCCGAGACTGCTGAAGCTGACCCCTTTGGATGCACATCATGCCGGAGTTAACAATAAATTTCAAAGTGCTCAGTTTTCATGGGTAAGCAAGCATCACCATTTTTGACATTAGCTGAATGTTTCCCGTGATGCTTTCTTAAAGTGCTCATTACTAATTATGCTGCATGCATATGTTCCATCATGGGCATTTATAAGCCCATGTCGCTGGTGGTACTGAGGATCATCAAACTATTTCAGATGCTTTAAATTTGAACTATGAATTTCACAGTATGAATGACCCTATTGATTTATGTTTTCTCATTGTGCTGTTTCTCTCTGTTCATGGAAAACAAAAGATTCTAGCAGTGATCCACGTGTGGTATGCAGAGGTTAGGAATTTATTACACCCTGTGACACAAGCAAGGTGCAGCAGAAACTTCTATTTATGTGTTGACTTCTCCTTCTTGCTTAACTTAGAAGGTCTCCATTTTTGTGTTCTATGTATTTTGAAGTAAAAAAAGATCATTATCATGATTCAATGCGGACGTCTATATATGAAATGAATGTGTGGGGATTTTAACTACGCTGGAAGTTATTTGAATCTGTTTGTGTATTTTATTTATAATTCTTGTTAATAAAACATGTTGCATATCTGGCATGTAGCTAACATCTTTGGTGATTTAGCATATCCTCTGCAACTGGAAATCTATTTTATGTACGATTGCTACTAATAAAATATCTTGCATCTGTCATTCATGTAGTGGCTTTATGAACTGTAGTGAGTTTGCAACTTGGCATGTAGCTAACATCTTCGGTGATTTAGCATATCCTCTGCAACTGGAAATCTATTTTATGTACGATTGCTACTAATAAAATATCTTGTATCTGTCATTCATGTAGTGGCTTTATGAACTGTAGTGAGTTTGCAACTTGGCAATTTAGCATTTTACTTAAATTATTTTTCCGTTTGGTATACAGATGGGAAATATATCAAAGTAGCAGCATCTGTTCTGGCATGCTATTCAAACATGCTTGCCAATGTTTTCTCTGCTCGGCTATTGCATTCTCTACATTTGCTAATCTTATGTCTGTCCGTCCGCTAATTTTGCACAAGCAGTGCTGTGTCATCTTTGCAATTTGTTTTCCTGGTGTTTCCATGCCTTTATTGTAAAGACTGGTGTCATAATGCTAAGAGATGTGAAATGAAAAGAACAGTGATTCATTATTTACAAAGTTTGTCTTAGACCTCATCAACTAAAAGGATAAAGGCCATTGCTACGTTTGAGCAAGCACAATACTCATGGTACTAGAAAAGAACACAAAGTCTCCATTTCTATTGTATAATGTGCAGCCGAAGTAATTTCTTATTGTGCATTCATTTCTCTGTTATGATATTTGTATATTTGGCTATGGAAACTTAGTTTTATGAGTGTTGTCATAGCCTCCGCAGCATCCTTCTTGCATGCTTATGAAATAAGTTCCACCATGTATTTGTTATCCATTGACTAGATTTAACGTGTGTGACAATCACTCAGGTTACGGAAAATGGGAAGCAGGAGCGCCATTTGGTTGCAACAGTGGGCAAGTTTAGTGTGATATGGAACTTCCAGCAGGTGAAAAATGGCTCTCATGAGTGCTACCGGAATCAAGAAGGCCTGAAGAGCTGCTACTGCTACAAGATAGTGCTTAGAGATGATTCCATTGTTGACAGCCGATTCATGCACGACAAGTTTGCAGTTAGTGAATCTCCTGAGGCACCACTAGTGATTGCAACTCCCTTGAAGGTCAGCTCCTTCAGCATATCCAGCAGGCGATGACTTGCTTGTCATTTTATGTGACCATTTCTAAGGTTCAATAATGATTTCTGCTGTGTTAAGATTGTTGTCAGCTAGTATGTGGCATTATCTCCAGTGAAAATGACGTGTAATGTAATTTGATTTATTCCTAGCATGATAACTACTTGAAAGCTCTCGTTGTTTCAAATCAGATTGTTCCTTTAAATTTTGCTGTCATTCGTCACGATAAACGACATGTGATTATTAATGAGTTTTAATTTAAAGATATTAGACTTGTTTTTAAAACTGTAAATTTTGAATTTGAGTTTCAATTAATACCAATTGAAATAATAAATAGATAAATAATGACACCAGGTGTACAAAATAACCGACACAACATACGCAATTTTACCCTTTCCCTCTCATTCTCTAACCCGACAGCCTGTCTAGGCTATAAGATAGAGGAAACGGCCGGGTTAGGTTGAAAATCGTGGAGGAAAAAAATAGAACAATAATAATAATAATGGATATGGAAAGATAAAATGAACAAATCCCACCTGCCGGATTGAAACCAGAGACCCCAAGGATTCCCCAGCTGTGGTCGGAAAAACTGAACTCTACCACGTTCCCTTGTTTTCAACTTGGCCTCTTTGAATTGCTCCACAAAAAAAGAAAAAAAAAAAAGTAACTCTTTCACACCTTGACACGTTGGAGTGTCACAACACTACAGAACCAACTTATTACGGTACACGACCTTCGCCACCAATCAACATGGGCACTATAACAAATGATAATTACCTCCTCCTCCACGGCCCAGGCAAGCAGCCAGCACATAATCCCCTTAATTAGACAAAAGTATAATTCCTATCAATCTATCATACACAAAATAATCAACCAACATATACATTTAATAAGAAAACTCCATGTCATGTGTGAACTTATCCAGCATTGATGGCCAACGTGAGTGAACTCCCAATGAAAACATTAAGTACAATCTTGTTTTGCTGCGCTACCCTGTCTTTGATGCATGCGCTCTTTTTCTTGCTAAAAACATTAAAAACCGTGGGAACAATAGTTTCTTCTTCTTCTTCTGCGCCCTTGCATCTGGCATCAAATCAGTTTCAGTGTTACTTCCATGGATATATGCTTTTGGGCTTGGTGCATGTACGGGCTCAATGTTCTTTGATTCTTTTGTTTCCTCTAGTCTTGGCTGCAGGTTTCCTTGACCAGATTCACCAGCTTTTCTTCGTTGCTCATGTTCAGCCCTCCACCTTCTCAACTCTTGTTCCACACCCAGCTTTCCATCCTTTGCCTTCTCAGCCTTATCCATTGCAATTCTCAGTGCTTCCCTTCTCATAGCCATTTCTTTATTCACTTCTTCTAACTTCTCCATTGTCCTTAACTCCAACTCCTTGGCTACCTCAATTTCAGATATAGCAGCAGCCACCCTCATGGTAGCCTGCTCTTCTGCATCATGGGCACGTTTGCTGAGCTCATAGTACTCCTCTAATGAAAGGGTTACACCAGCTGGTGAACTAACATCGTTAGAATTTTGAGCTAATTCACTCTCTTGCAGAGCTTTAACAGCAGCTAAAGCCAAATTTTCTGAAGCCTTAACAGCTTCTATTTCCTTTTGGGCTGCAACTAATCTACTTTGCACTGTGCTAGCACCAGCCTTTGCTTGTTCTGCTTCTTCCTCAGCCTTGCGCAGCTCTTCATAGACCACTTGAGCAAGAGACTTGGCCTCATCAGCAGCTTGTGCTGCTTGCTGCAGTTGCTTCGGCAGCTCTGCCATCTTCTCTTTAGCTTCTTTTTCCTTCATTTGAACAAGTGCTATTTCTGACTTAGTTTTGTCTAGCTCAGCCTCAAGAGAGGCAACTACTACCGATGCCATTCCTTCTCTCTGTCTAATTGTAGCAAGAGAAGATTTTTCTTTCTCTAGCTCTGACAGTAATGATGTGGCAGCCACCTTCAAGATATTCACCTCAGCAGTTGCTTTTTCAATGTTGAGCTTCACTTCTTCAAGTTCCTTTTTGGCTGAAGCAATTGTGGCTTGTATACTAGCATGGGTTTTCTTCTCTTGTCCATCTTGCTCAGCATTTTTGGTTCCTTCTTCAACAGTTTCCTCCTTTAATTTAGATTCCATATAAGCTGCTAATTCAGCTTTCAGATCAAGTAGCAAGGCTGAAGCAGTAACTAGTTTTAATTTAAGATCCTTTGCTGAAACCATTTTTTCATGAAGTTTCTGGAGCTCCTCTTCTGCCTGCTTCAGTTCCTTCTCCCAATGGAGAGAATCTTGATCCCTGGCCATGGCTGCACCTACTCTGTGTTCCTCTGCTTCCAGATGGGCAGCATGTGCAGACTCCAAGGATTCCTTGGTAGCAATAAGCTCAATGGTCAGTTCTTCTACTGTCTTCTCAAATTCCTTGGATGCAGAGACTGCCTCTGCAGCTTTCTTCACAGCCTCCTCTTTCTCAGTGACTAGAGAAGCATATTCCTTGCTCAGGGCTTCAAATTCTTCATTAACAGATTTTAGTTCTGAAACAGCAGTTGTATATCTGGCTTTAGCAACCTCAAGCTGCGCCTTTGCTGCAACACTAGCCTCATCAGCAATCCCCTGCTCCAGTTCCTCCACTCTTAGCTTCACAAGTTCAGAATCTTGTTTTGCCTGTTGTTCTTCTGTTTGGGCCCTCTCAAGGTTGAGCTTAAGCTCTTCAATTAGTCTCTTAGTGCTGTCCAGCTCTTTAAGAACTTCCACTTTTTGCTCTTCTGCAGCCTCAGACTGTTTTCTATACTCAGGCATTTCCTCTTGTAGTCTCTCCAGTTCTTGTTCGACAAGCTTGCGTCTCTGCAGAGATAGAGAAGAAATTTAGAAGTCATATTACTTGAGTTAATGAAATCTGACTGTGATGCACAAGCACCAAATACAAGCAATGATTGACAGAAAATTCAGGAAAAGGTCAAACTACTGGCCCACTTGTATTTTAAGAAAAGAAAACTCTTACTCACAATCACAAAAAAGGGCACAAAAAGGTGACAAGCCAGCAATGCTTAAATATTCTACATCCACATTTTGCTTCCAGAAGAACATCAAACAAAATAAAATAAGAAAAGGTATACAAAGAGTTTGTTACAATATCCCCAAGATTATTTTTGCCATAATGAATGACAGAAATCTACTAAATTACAAGTCATAACAAGAAATTTTCCCTTCAAAGTCTTTCTATAGCACCATTTCCATCAGTATCACCAAAACAACATGTTGTGGCACAAAATTTCACATGACCACAGACACACAGCATTTCTAGTTCTGCTGAAACTGTAGAATCTCCACAGACCACTAAAGAAGAGTTTGTTAGAGCATAAGGGGTGTAGCTGGACAATATAAAGTTTCTAAGCAACAATGCTCCTTCTCTCTTACATTGAGTTCCAAAGGCAGAAAAATAATCTCATTCCTCAGTCCATAACCTATTTTAATTAGGCGCCTTCAGTGTAAAGACACCAGCTGCTCTCTAGAATCTGTAATGCACAATTCATTTTCTATAGCCACACTGACCTTAGTGCTACCAATATAGTTTGGGTGTGAACACTAAACCTATTTAGCAATAAAAATCAATCCTATTTTGAAATAGACAAGAAATATACATTTTGCCAAAGGTAAAAGTTGTGCAGCATAGCATGACAAAACGGACATAGATTTGGAAACAGCATTAGGCTTATTATAGTTACCATTAAGAGAATTCATGACTGGTCAAGGAATCACAATTGAGATTCATTACTTCTGAAATGAAAAATGCAGCAACATTGCAGGAATAATACAATGGCATGTCATGTATACCTCTACAGTTTGGATTCTGTGGGCTTTCCAATCAACAATTCCACCAAATTTAGAGACAGCTTCTTTAACAGACTCAAAAGGTGCTGTTGTGTCAATGAGACCTCTATTTATGTCAAACTGCTTAAGATCTCTTGCAGAATCAACAGATTTTGGTGTTCCGACAGCAGGACTAGCAACCTGGGCCTGTTCAGATGCAAGCCCATCTGGCTGCAACCTGACCTTCACATGGGGCAGAGCAAGCTCATCAGCTTGAACTCCTAACTTAGGAGAGGAAACAGCAGGTAAACTGTCATCAATTCGAATATGAGGCCCTCCAATAGGACCAGTAACCTGACACTGCTGTGAATCAGAAGTCTTTTGCACAGGATCATTTTCAGCTCTCCATTCCTGTCCATTGGAGGAGCTTTGTTGGGTTTCAGTTTCTTCTTGATTATGTTGCCCATCAGAAGAGATTTTGATATCTTCATTTTTTTCTTTAGTATCCTGTCCATCGGAAGCACTAGCTCTTGCTTCACTTTTTGAATCTTCTTTTATCAGACCTTCATCCCCAATTTCTACTATCTCAGCAGTTGAAATAGCAACTAAATTATCTGTTGGACAAGTTTGGTCTTGATCTGAGGTTTCTGCATGAGGAACACCGTCTTGGCCTAGAATCAGGTTATCAGAAGCATCTTGGACAGCTGCTGATTCAAAATTCTCCTTCACAGATGAATGGGCATCAGATTCCACTGTTTCATTATTATCATGGCTTGTTGAAGCTTCATTGTGAGCATGATCATTATTTGTGGATGAAGAAGGATTTGGATTTGGATTTGGATTTGGATCTAGAGGAGGAATGGCCTCCTCATTCTTTATGTCTTCCATTAAAAGAAAATTCTGGCCACTGTTGCACTAGTGCACCTGGTGTCCATAAGAGAGAGAAGACTAAATTAGAAATGGAAAAGCCAAGAATGTCTGAAGAGATTCAACAGCAAGACTTGGATTTTAAACAAAAAAGCGATTAATGTCAGCATAACATCAAAGAACGTGAATGGTAATTATTGCATGATACAAGTTTCCAGAACTTATCATACAATCTATTGTTCTATTAACTACATGAACTGCACTCCCATTGGCTGATGCCTGTGTTAAGGAAGAGCGAAATTCAGTCAAATGCACAAAGTTCCATGTTCCACCATGTATCTTTTTGCACATAGACTATCACATCAAGGCAGATATTGAAGGAAGAAAACATTATAGCCATAAAACTTCTCCGAAAAGATTTATAATCCTAGTTCCGGCTAACAAATGGCTCCTTGCATCTTCTCTACTTATGAGAAAAGTTGATTACAACGAGACCTTCCATCAAAAAATGATCTATAACAAGAACTAAGTGGCCCATAATTACAATTCAAAATAATTTGAGACAAAGGAAAGCTTATAAGGAGCAACATATTGGAACTTTTTCCCATTCTCTTGAATTTGCATCAGTCTAAATGTTGATCTTCCTATCATTGTTTTTCCGAGACGCCATGAGAATGTCAAGACCAGAAACATCT
This sequence comes from Ceriops zippeliana, assembly GCA_037897445.1. Classification (NCBI taxonomy): domain Eukaryota; kingdom Viridiplantae; phylum Streptophyta; class Magnoliopsida; order Malpighiales; family Rhizophoraceae; genus Ceriops; species Ceriops zippeliana. The sequence continues at coordinate 1,465,710 of JBAPLH010001437.1, read as the reverse complement.
ACATAGATTTTAAAAAATAACATTTGTTTCTCTCCTTAAAACTTCTGGTCGTTTGTTTACAGTTAACAAGACAAAATCAAAGAGACTTCTGGTTTCCTGTTTGCAGCTGATAAATAAGAAAAAAAAAAATGAACCTCCTGGGTGAGCACAAATGAGGGCGAGAATTTTCCCAATCCTTTGATTCATTGGTTAAAATTGCAGGAAAAGAATTCAAAGAATTAAAAAAAATTAAAAAAGAAACGGAAAGGATTACAGATATTGAAACAGCCAAATCACCATAATCAAAGCTAGATGCTCGAGTTGGGTACCATAATTCCTGATCAGCCCACATATAAGAGTATTAAATAACCGAACATAATCAAACATTAGGCAATCGGACCAAGCTTCATTTAAGAATCCCAGCACACCGTTATCATCGTACTTTCCGGAAATTCACAAACATTAGAAGCACGGAAAACTTGACTGTCAATCAAAGTCAACATATAATACGTATGTTTGCATCCAGCTCGACTTTTAGAGATATCAAGTTCTCCAAAAAAAAAAAAAAATAACTCGACAGAAAACTAATTAAAAAAAAAAAAGTTAGAAAGGAGGAAGGGAGAGGATAAGGAAAGAGAAGCGTACCAGGAAAATGTAGAAAGAATGAAGAGAGAGAAAAACGAGACAGGAGAAAGAAAATTAAGGAAGGGCGTTGAAAATCGTTTGGTTAACTATAATTTAAATTTTTTTTTTTTTAAAAAGAAAAATCAGCAGGTAACAGGACAGGGGGTATCCACAAGGCCAAGGATAGAAATATAGAACAGAAGAACGAGTAGAGGAAAGCGCGTGCGTGGACTGGAGCACACGTCGTCTCATTCCCGCCGGACTAGATCCATCTGTACGTACTCTCTCTCTCTCTCTCACACATTCAATTTTTTAGATCTTTTTTTCCCATTCTTTAGTTTCAATTTTTTTTTAAAAAAAAAATTATGGATGGATACGGAGGTTAAGTTTTTTTTTTTTTAAAAAAATAATGATATTTAAAAAAATAACATGAGAATAATAAAATATACAAATTAATTATTAATGTTATAAATAAATAAAATTAAAATTTAAAATTTAAAATATTTTATTATTTTTTATTATATCATTCAATAAACATCATTATTGTGGCGTGGCGCCGTTCAATTTTAAATAGTCCCACGATTAAACCGTGCGGGTGGGGTGTGGCTCCTTGGGTTGCATTTTCACGGGAACTGTATCTGCCACGTCATAATTGCCCTCTTGGCGCCGTTGTTTTTTCTTCTTTTTTTTTTTTTTTTCCGTTTTCCTTTTGGCCTTCTTAAGCTATTTTACGAAAACTTATACTTAATTATACCAATTCAGCACTTGCATTTTAAATAAAATAGACATAAAAATAATAATACTAAGCATTATAAAATTTTTTTAAAAAACTTATTGAGAAAATATTGTATTTTTTAGATAAATAATTTTTTAAATTAAATTACTTGATAAAATATTAAAAGAATTATTCACTTCAATAATAAAAATAATATTTTGTAATAAATTTTTTAAAAAATATTATTATATTTAACGCTATTTAAAACGTACAGATACTATTAAATAAATAAAAGGTTCCGCTAATTTCTTTTTATAAATTGTAATCATTATATATATATATATATATATATATATATATATAAGAAAGAATATTCGAAATTTAGTTGCTAAAAAAGAGGCGACGGTCCATCCGGTCCAGGTAGTCGAGTCGCCTTCATTCAATAGAAAATGAAGAACAGATGAGAAGGAGAAAAGAATAAATGTCACCGTCCACTGTAAATGGGCATCTTCCTTTTTCGGTTCGGTCATTGAGCGTGAAAGAAACGGCGGAGATCCGTCTTTTCCGTAAAATGGACCGAAAAGACCAAAGTACCCTTTTCCACTGGTCCCGTTGAGTGACTATGGGCCCACATCAGTTTTATTTTTTTCCCTCCCAGAGACTATTCAGATAGCAGCACTTGTAAAAATAAAAATAATATAAATTGTAATTTCATTATATTTTATTTAATTTTATAAATAAATTACTTAAATATGAAAAAAATATTTTGTTATTAAATAAATATAATTATGCAATAAATTTCCTTTTTTAATGATAATAAAAATCAAAAGATTGAGAAAAAAATATCAAATCATCAAAATTTAAATACAAAATTAGAAAGTTTTAATAATAATATATCAACTAATTGTACTAAAAACATGAGACAACTCATTAAAAAAAATAACAAGTTGAGAAAGCCATGCTTTTAAGCTTTTTCAAAACATTGAATCATATTTTGTACCAAAAAAAAAAAAAAGATTCGGACTAAAAACAGCATTTTGTTGAAAATGCAAATCAAATAAAAATACAGTTACTTTGAGTTGGATCGATGCCCTATTTAGCCCTCAATCTCCCACCGAGCTCAAGCTATAAATACTTTTTAAAATCACTTTATTTATTATCGTATATTTTTAATTCGTAACAACTTATATTTTATGTCATTATTTTAAAATAAATTTCTAAGAAGATAAATGCTTTGTGTCAGTTAAATAAATCCAAATATATATATATATATATATATGTATATGTACACTTATATCACTCCTTAGAACCTGCTCAAACTACATTTTTTACAATTTTTTCAAGTGAGACCCAATTAGTTTTGGATGTATTTTTGTTTAGGCTTTTCATAGGCTTATTTAGTAATCAGATATATTGTCTTGTCATGAGCAATGTAATAGATACATACTATTCAACTCTTATATTATTTGAAAAAAGGGATGTTATGAGATGTATTAAGGAGAAGGTAATCGGCCGCGACACTGAGCCGGGTAGCTCTGTATTGACGTCGACACGGGAATGTGGAAGGTCGACTATAAATTGGACTAGTCTGACCCGGAAGATTGTGGCTTGTTGTGGAATAAATGACTAGGCCCAACCATGCCCAAAGCAACTTCACCAGAAATGGCCCGTAGTCTTGTAAGGAGCAAGAGCAGCTGCTTGTAGGCCCTTCCAGGTTTGTGAAATAAGGAATCCAAATGCTGTTGGTTAAAGATTTCCTAATAGTGCGAGATCCATTACCAAGACCTAGTAGAAAGTGAAATGATTGGAGCCCAATAGGCTAGGTGCAACTCCACAGGGAATGGGCCATAGCCTTGTGAAAGGTAGAAAGGCAGCTGCCCCAGGGCCGTTTTGAAACCTTCCATGGGCTATCATCACCTATTGATTTATTCAGAAATGACAAAATGAGTTTGTGTTTTCTAGCAACTGGTATGCCGAATGCGCAAAGGCAAGTTTGGCTAATGGTTTGGTATCCTAGCATATGGTCTCCGGTCGGGTGGAGATCTTAGTGCACTGTCGGCCTTCTGATTGTGGTTGCATCAAGCTGATTACGGATGGGGACTTCATCAGGTAATCCTAGTTTGGCAGCCACTGGAAGCCTCTTTGTAGGATTATTAGTGCACTGGCATTCACTAGTTTTGCCACGGAGTTAGGTGTACTCCCTTCGCTCGCTTTTCTTGTCGAGCTGCGGACTATACACAGAGGATTGTAGATGGCTTGGCAGTTACGGGGCAACTCAGTTATGGTTGGAAGTCGACTCCAAGCTCACCCTGGAGGCAATCCGTTGGGGGCGTTTTGGCCAGTGAATGGTTGAAACTTTAAATGTGAATATGTAAAATATATAGTTAAAAAAATTATATAAAAAATAAAAAGAAGAAGTAAATAATATATATAAATGAAAAGAATTGATAAAATTAATATTTTAATATTTTAAGTTGAGATGTAATATAAAATATACAAAATTATTGTTTACTTGAATGTTATTTAATTTTACTGTACAATATAATATATATATATATATATTACTTAGACTAAGTCCATCTTTGCATATGTCTTTCTAACTGACTGCTAACGTCTAATTCGTGATGTACATACGTGAAGCATTCGCTGTCACAGATGCAAGACGTTGGCAGGAGATCACTGTGTTTTGATTGATTGCCACTGCCACAGCATTTTTAATAATGTTGCATGCATTCCCACTTTGATTATGATTACCAATTGCCACTTTCTATAAAACTTTTCAATCATTGCAAGCTCTTTTCGCTAAAATGGGGCATCAACAAACCTAAGGAATCAATGATTTTGGAATTCACTGACTGAAAACTATGGAGAGCGGATTAGCAAAGCAACACAAGTAAGCCAATATCTCCACAAAAAGGCAAAGTTTCTTTTAGAGATTCTCTTAGCAGCTCATTCAATTATATGGACATAGATGTTAAGCATGCATTCTAACTTCTAAGTATATAACCCATGGCTGGAGGTATATGCAATTACCCTGTTTAGGAAACGCCATAGATTCAGATTACGCATAAGGATGCTTTTTGCCTCTGCTAAAAACATGCATAGTTTTTTCCCTTTTTCAAGTTTTAAATTTAATTACAAAAACAAATAAAATAATATTATTGAAAAACGAGTCCACCTTATTTAATATTTATTATTAATTATTATACATAAAAATATGAAAATTATAATTAATAATTATATAATTATATAATTGTGGGTTCTCTCCGCTGTGTTTATTTTCTTTTTTTTTTTTTCACAACATTTTTGCATTTTTATAATGCTTTCCTAACTATTACATTTGCCCCTCCCCGTTGGCAATTATATTTTAAGCCGTGAAAGTCCAATACAATACGGTCTCGTTAGGTGCGCCTACATCACGTTTGCCCAGGAAAACCTTCCCTTGCAATGTTCATATACTGTTGATGCGGAGCCCATTTTCATCTCCTCTCTCTTCATGCTTTCTTTGATGACGACGACTGGTAAACAGAAGATCACCTAACAATGTGTTCGTTATTGAGACAAAGTCAGCTAAGTTGGTTATTTATTGTTCTTCGATTAGGCGAGAGAGTTTTAGACAATTAGTTTAAAAAATAAACCAAAAGCTAAGGACGGTGGATTTCACTATCCTACCTACTCAAATCCTCAATTCAAAGTCAAATCGTAACTTAGAACCGTTAGCAAGTTTATATTATTTATTATTTTTACTTATCTTTTCTTATGAATATAATATAAATATAAATTCATACTATATAAATTTATATACATATTTTTTATTCATTTCAATTAAAAGTTTTCTTTTACTCACATTTGAAGTTAAGTTACTTTAACTTACATCTTAAGTTAATTAAATTAAAAAATCTTCTAATTTTTATTGCTTTATTGCTTTCCATAATTGATTACGTGACATTAATAGGAAAGTTTTCTTAAATGGCAATCGTGTTCTAATAACTATGCTAATTATTAAAAGATTCAAGAGAAATCAAGATTTAAGTAAATAATAAATATATAAATTTTAAATTTTAAATTATCAAATTTATCACACTTGTACATTATTTTGTTTTTCGCTTTTAACGTAAAATTTTAACTATATTCACTTTTGATATCTCAACATAGTTCATTATAAAAATTTATAATTTTAATTTCGATATTTCCAACGAAGAGCAGGCTAGTTGAGCAAAGTATAATCACAACACCATTGTTGAAGATGACATAGCTACCCATAAATTATTTAGAAAAATGTCTAATGTATCTTTCTGTTGATATAAACTATAACAATTGCAAGAAAATGGAAAACAAAGTGGAAAGAAAAGATGATGTACTTGACCGTATTCTAAATCAAAACAACCCTTCTAGGATCCGTAACACGGATCTTCCAATGACCATCGCCGAACCCCTTACTTTCTGCCGACTCTCTCTCCGAATCCAACTTCAATTTTCTCTTCTTCGTTAACCCACAATACTTCTGCAACTTCACATCCATCCTGTCATGAAATTTCCACCACCTCTCATGGGCTACATCGTTTGCATAAACATGTTGGTGACCAACGTTCCAATTGCAATCATAATCTCTGTAACAAAGCCAGGGCTTTAACCCCAGATAATGTATAGCATAAAGCTTTGGTGGGTCTGCTCCCAAAAGCTCGGTCTTGACATTGACCTCTGCAGTAGTATTAGACCAAAAATTCTTTAAGAAATTTATTCTTCTGGGTAATCTATGCCACCATACAAACACTTCATTGAGGAAACCTTGGTCGCCACCATTGTAGGAAATAATGTCCCTTCGTCGGTCCATTAATAACTGGAACGTGCAATTCGATGGCTCAATGACCATAATGCCAGAATTGAAGATCCATATGTCATTGCCTGTGGCTGACATTTGAGGGAAGTGAAAGAGGACGTCGAGATTGCGTAAAACCAATATGTCTGAGTCCACGAAAACGATCTTATCGTAATCCGTTAGCTGCCATAGCCTAAACTTGCTGTAGTTGTACTCGTTGTATGAGTATTTTTGGGCTCTTGGGTTTCGGATCCTTTTGACGAGTCGGATCTTCCACCCGGCCGCAGACAGGGCTTCCCGTTTGGGTCGAGAGATAGATTTGTCCGTGAGAAGGATGAGGTCACGCTTGGTCCCTGTTTGGAGGAGGCTTTGTGCAAGTGCTATGGCCCCACAGACGTAGGACTCTGAGGAGTGGAGGACTGTGGCATAGGCTTCTCGTTTTGGTGTCCTTGAGGTTCCCCGGATCTTTGAGACGTCATAGACTTCGTTTACGCCTGAAATGCAAACGAATGTTGTTTTTTTGGGTCTCAGAATTCAACAGCACTTTCGTGGAAGACAATATATGTACATACGTACACACATGCAATAAATGATAGCGTTCGTATCTGACTTTATGAAAAGAGAAAAATCAGATTTTACCTACTCATAATATATGGGTGGGCCAAAGAGAAATAGACAAAAATTATTAAGGGCAGTTGGTAAAAATTCGGTGAAAAACGGTTGAAGGGGTTAGTAATTGAAGGACAATTCTTCATTCACTCCTTTTCTTTTTCGATGTTTTTTTCAATAAAAAAAAAAACAGATAGAGAGAGAGAGAGAGAGAGGGAGAAGCTAGATTGGATGATTGGATGATGGAGTTGAGCTTTCAATGTTCCAAATTTGGCACTTACTGCTTCCTTCCCCAGCTAAATGATTATGTCTCCCTAACTAATGCGAATAAGAAATTGTAATCTTTAGCTGGTGATCATATCCTCTTCGTATGTTCCGTCATACACAAACAAACCCTCACCACTGCATCTATCTAATATTACCATATTAACAACTAATTATGGTATTATTAATTAATTTTATTTTAAAAAAGGAAACCTAGGCCCTTTTTATAGGAGGTTAGAAGCCTCTTAATTTATGAATGAAAGAAAAAATAAAAAAAGATGAGATGGACCAGCTCCTCTTGTATTGTTATGGGGTCGAACTCTTATTATTTTTGGTTGATAGTTGTTGAAATCACCTCATAGGATTCATAAACCCCAAAAAATAAAAAAGGATGGAATAAATGAAAAAAAAAATCTAAAAAGGTACGGATGGTGGTAGGATGCATGCAATTTTGTTTATTTCTACTATTGTTTTTTCATTAAAAACTTTTAAAATTTCATAATTTGTTTGGTAAGATCTACTTCAAGCGCCTGTAGCTCAGTGGATAGAGCGTCTGTTTCCTAAGCAGAAAGTCGTAGGTTCGACCCCTACCTGGCGCGAATCTAATTTTTTCAACGTTTTCTGGATGAGTGAAAATCGAAAGAAAGCGTTTAAGACCACCGTACCTTGTGACCACAAGGGCAAAGACAGCTTGCAGGAGCCAACTGGCAACGAAACCTTGTGTTCCAGCCTAGCAATCTCCGGCTCATAGAACCACCAATCGCCTTCCTGCCTCACCAAGTCATCGCATTTAAACAGCTCCGGCATTGGCCTGCACTTGCTCCAAAGCACCACCCTTGTCCTCCGATTCCAACCCCTTCTCCCGTTTTTCGCCGCCAAATTCGCCGTCACCAGGTGAATTTGAAGCCTCAACACATCTCTACTCCACCTTTCTTCTGGATACTTGCACGGCAATTTGGCCACGATCAAGTCCATGTTACCATAAGCTCTAAAATTTGGCATCGGTATCTCCGGACACGATGGACCGTCATTTTCTTCTTCCTCATCAATCCATTCAGGAAACAGGTCCTCCCATTTGAAGTACTTGGACACTCTTTCAAATTGGATTGGTATAATCTCTCCATGAACTTTCCAGTCACCAACATCATCATCATGATCCATATTCACCGTGCCAATCTTCATTCCTTTTCCCATATGGCTTATGAAGCTTGGAACCTCAATTTTGGTTTCATTTATCCTTGGCTTTGGCGTTGCAACATGTACCTTGCTTTCCTCCAAGACTGCCTTCATTTTAACAATTCTTTCATCCTACAACATAATAATAATAATCATAAATTTTAACCAAATGGGTGTTAATTCAAACAAAACAAATGGCTTTTTATAATAACTATAATCTCTATAACCCACAATCATATGTGACTTGACTTGAAGCTCACCTTACCTTGTGATTGCACTCTCGCAATGAGCACCTAACAAGCGAGTCTGCATTATCAAAATAAACGGAAGAAGATGGCCGTAGAAGAAGAGATGCATAGATGACAAGAAAGAAAGCCAGGAAGATCAAGTTGATCCGAATAACTAAAGCTCTTGAAGGGGTGGACTTCGCGATCTTTTGAAGGCTGAGTCCCTCCACCATTGTTGAGCCAAGAACTTTGCTGTACCTGAGGCAGGGTCTGTGTATGTGTTTGTGTGTGTGTGCGTGTGCGTGTGTGTATATATATCTTAAACTACCTCCCCTACGCCTAATCTTTATTTTATGGCAATAAAGCTCATGATTAGGAATTTTAAGGAAGGATTTGGATGTAGTAGTTAGAGGGTTTGGAGAGCGAAATTAGAGTAAAACTTAAAGAATTGTGATGCCATTAAAAAAACCCCTCGTAATTAGTGCTTGGCATTTCCTTGCCTTCAAGATTAAAAAGGGCCGGAGGGCAAATGAGCCTTTACTCCTTTCCCGTGTTGGTGTCAATGTTTCTAATCCGTCACAAACGAAATTCCAATTAAGTACGCCCCCTAACCAAAATTAATCATGTTGACAACCTTGGATTAATCAAGCACTGCTTCTCACCTGTAATAGACAAACAGCCTAATTCTATCAATTTTTACGCCTTCTTTTCCACTCATCTCATATGACATACGCTGGAAACCATATAAAATACCAATTTAATTAGATACAGTTAAAATAAATAAAATATAGGGTCGGAAGGGCAATTTGAAATTTGTCCAAAGGGCAGCTTAGGCATGCAGGCAAGGAATCTTGGAGTCAGCAGCAAAGCAGGCACGTCAGCTAAAAAAAAAAAAAAGAAATATTCAGTTGCCGGGTCAACTTCCCACTTGCAACAAAATGAATTTGTCCCTTTTATTTTATTTTATTTAAGCGCTAGCACATCACATTGCCCCTCTTTTAATAAATCTCAGTCGATGATATGGAAAGGCGTTAGGTGAAGTATCAGCATTGCACAACTCATCAAAAATGATTCAAGACCATGTTTTATACACAGTTAAAGAGACCGGAACTGGGCATGCGGTGAGCTATCACCGTGAAAGTCAGCCTATCGATAATTAGACCACGACTAGGTTAAATGGACAATTTCTTCATTACCGAATGCTTGTAATGGAAAAGGAGCCTTGAGGCTCTTGGTTTTCTACTCTTCCTAGTCATTTTTCATTGGCTTTAAGGAAAAACTAAAACTCAGAATTCGATTTCTGCAGGGAACCGTATTTTTTGTACGGGATGAAGATAATTTAATTATGAATAAATAGACTCATAAGTTACAAACAAGAGGAGAAGAATTATAGATAAGCGATTTTCCAATCCGAAATGTTCAGAATATTAAGAAGGAAGACGGTAATGTGTAAACGAATGGGCCATTATACCCATCAATTAATTGAAAGATTTGTGAAGTTAGATAATTGTAGATCTCGAGTGGGTACCTATTAGTTCAATTAAGAAACATTTTTTTGACGTACCTAAACATCGGGATGACAGATTTGAGAAGAAAGTCTACTTCCGTTAGTTATTTAATAAATTTTACAAATCCTCCATTAAGAATATATATTTGATTTTATGACCCGTATTGTCCTCGGATCCATGTTGCCATCTCTTTCTCCTCTTTTTAATAGTTGTACTTAAAGAAGGCGGATAATTTTAAATTGCGTTCTTTATTTTCGAATTGAAGTTTTAACTCTTTTGACGGCAACATCTACGAAGCTCAGAAGTTTCTATTTCCCCTTGTTTTTATTGTCCAGCTGATATGGCATTTTTTCGTTAGCATGTCAAAAAACGAAATTATTCCTTAAAAATCACCGTTGTCTCCAAGTTAATCTTAGGGAAAAAGGTTTGTAATCTACACAAGACTACAAGCGGGAGTACCTGAACTGTCTAGAGATCAGAAACCACGGGCAAGAGCCCATAAAACCAGGTGGGATTTTTGCTTCGAAGACTGGACAAGCAATAGTAAAATTAGGCACATTTTTTTTATTTTCACCAAAGTCCCTACATCTCAATGGAATGTGGCTAGAAATCATCCATCAATCTGACAGCTTCCACTAACTTTACGGGTTTAACGAGACTTCAATGCAGCGACAAGATAGTTGAACCTCGCTTAAAGTCATTCATCATGTGGGCAACATGCAGAGATACATTGCTTAATGAAATATATATATATATATATATATATATATATATATATATATATATATATATATATATATATATATATATATATATATATATATTTTAAGAGACTTATTGGGTTAGTAAACTATACAATTAAATTAACTCTTTAAATTCTCATAAACCCCAACTCTCCTGATTAAGAATAAAACCCAACACCTTAAAATTATAAATTTAAGATCTTAATAAATGAAGTGTAGCGTACAAGAGAGACTCACTTGATGATAAGTTAAAATTGGTCTTGCCACGCCCAAAACTGCCTTGCTAGCAGTAACCGCAATCAATAGCAAGGAGCACTTAGCTTCTGCATTAAGTTGACAAGATTCCAGTAAGCCATCTCATATACCATAGGACAGAAACATTGGGAGACCATATCGTTTTCAATAAAATGATTCAAGTCCTGACAAAGTCCCTTGATTTATGTCACTGCCCAAAGTTCGTTTTGATCGATAGTTTATTCTCCTAGTTAAAATTGAAAATGGATCCCTCGTGCAAAACAACACCGGGCAAACCTGGCAAGAGCTTGTCATAGTAACAAGACATATCAAGGAGGGTCAGAGACCAATAAACGAGAGAACGACAATGAAATGCATAGTTTTGATAGCCCAACAACATAGTTATGAGCCCGAATTCACCCAGTATGCTTGCTGCTTTCTAATCCTTCACACGGTTTGCTGAAGTAATACATCGAATGCATCATAACTTAGTCACCTCCTCAATATGTTGCCAGTGGCTTTTGCCAGGGGGAATGAAAATAAAATCTTCAACCAGAATTCTCATTTAGCTGCATCCAGCCAGATGGAATTAAATCAAATTCTGCTATATTTTTATCCAAAAACCATTAATAAAATCGCCAGATCCATTACCTTTTTTTTCAGAACATCCTCTAATCGTCCTACCTGCTCCAAAAAAATCAAATGATGTAGCTGTAAACCAAAATGTCAACTGGCTATCACGGGAAGAGGCTATCAGTGAAACGTTACATCTACTGCCAAAAACAGTAGGGGACGGACAAAGCTATTGCCATTTTCTTATTACATAACTAATCTGAGAAGATCTATGTTTCAAAAGCCAACTGCCCCACTTATCTCATCACACAACCTCTCTTAGGGTAGATCAATTAACTCTTCAACTAGGAAATGCATCCACAGTATCAAACCTCAACTGCATGACAATAACAAGCAACCAACCACACATCAGCTGAACCTAAGCTCGTCATTCAAAAACAGATCTTCCAACCCATTTTAATCCCAGGCTTCCACTCTTCAAATCTTGTATTTTCTGAAATGAATTTTTCCTGTAGCTATCAAATCAACCATCCTTTCAATAAAAAAGATCAAATTTCAATTTGAGTTTACTTATCTATGACTTAATTCCACCCAGCAAATTGCCATTGCATCAAAATCATTCCATATACAAGCAGATGAAATAAAAATAGTTTTGAAGCCAATCTTCATGATTCTGATCCCCTACTTACTCTGGGGGTAATAAACAGCATGGTAGTACCTTCCCTCTCTCCCCACCCTCTTGTTTAATATAAGCTGGCAATAGAATGACAAACCTTAGTGCAATGGTAAAGGAAAATTTGATTTATAATTCTGATAGGAAGATAGAAGCCAAGGCTTTCAAATATGTCTACATCGAATTTTTAAAAGCCACAAGAATAGGGTGAATTTTCTACTTCATGACAGCTCACTGAGTGGAACCAGGGATTGGAAGGATTCCATAGCAGTTTACATTGTTGATGTAACATAGAACATTGCATCATGCATTCACTCAGATATCTATCAAGCAAATAGTTGAAATTATCACCAAAGCTAGTTTAACACTTCCATGTAATGGAAAATATAATTAGCTAAATACACACATTACAATAGACAAGTGCACACAGACCATACACCAAGCAATGCATTATAATAAGCCTGCGAGTAGTTGCTTCTGTTCACTGCTTCATACTGGAAAACAGGAAATCCGTTGAAGCCACTACTGACATCGGCTGCTTTCAGCTGACAAACAAAGAAAACAATTATTGGTCCAAAGCAGCTCAGCCAGTAGATTCATATACGGCATAAACATATGCATGGTTGATATCATAGGACCTTTTGAAGTTTCAGTGGAGAATCCTAACAAGCAGTCTTGTCATTAAAACTAAAATAATCCACACAACACCCAACCCCATAAATATTTTCCTATTCTGACATGATCAATGTCCTGCTTCTCTAGACTTGTATCCCAGAATTATCAAGAAGGATCTAAACAAATAAAGTTAAATGTTAAATTCTAATAAGTGTCCCCTGAGACATATCTTGGTCCACGCACATAAAAGGATCAGAAATTGGGTCATGCATCATAATGACAATGAACTTGCTCCGACAATAAACCATGACACAGGTGAAGAAATAAATGAAAGTTCGTCAAAACGACTTAGATCATTTCAATGACACCAACAAAAGGCTCCATGCGTTGTCATAAATACTTACAAACCAGAAAAGCAAAACTTAAACACTGTGATCTTGCATGACACAAGTAGTAGGCTCAAGGACTCATGAATATTGGGTTTTGAGTGCATTCTAATTGCCAATACTTCTAATTGCAAACTAGCAAAAACTGACCTCTGGCACATTCTTTATTTAAACTGCACCAGGCAAAAAGCAGAATGCAATTCCAATCAACCTTGAACATATATACCTACAATCAAAACAGCTCTACCAGCGAAAAAAAGAAAGAAACAAAAAAAGTTGTTTGGCCAAAGCCAAAAGAGGTTAACTCACTTCATTTGCCAAGTGAATCATTTTCGCTCTTTTTGTGGGAACAAGAACAACCACTATCTTTTATTTTAGGAAAGCGATCCCAGACGAAGATATAAATACAATATCACAGCAAAATAATCAAGCAAACAATAAATAAAACGGCGTAACACAATAATGTCGAGGGAGAGGCAAATATCTTCTGAACATTAGCTCAAAAAAAAAAAAAGAAGATAAAAAGAATGTTAGAGCAAAATTAGACACCTGATCAAGAGTAAAGGGCAAAATCTCAGCTCTGCTCCGCAATTCTCTTCTCCGTAATCGAAACTCTAAAGAGAAAACAAAACGAAACGTAAAACAGATAAAATCACCAGAAAGGAAGTAAAATATCACCGCGGCGGAAAGACAATATGTAAATGCATGGAAGCATTAAACCTGAGCGATAAATGCTTCGGCGTCTTCTTGCCGAAAGTAGAGCAAGCCAATGGCTTCGTTCCATCGGGATCGGAGAGGAGCACGAACTCGCTGTTGAACTTGCTAACCGTGTAAACCGACGTCCCTGAACGCGTGGTCGGAGCCTATATCGGAGGTCGCATCCTCCGACCAGCCGCCACGATGCCACCGTCGACGGCCAGATGCGGTGACAGGTTGCTGGCTAGGTTTCGCTTAGTGTCGCCGATTGGAGCAGCGAGAGTCGGCGCCGAGGGTTTGAGGGTTCAAATGGCTCCATTGTAAATGAACGAAGAAGGAAAAAGAATCGGCGGGAGAAACAAAATTTTGTAGGCACAGCCGTACACGCACACCACAGTCCAATAAATGGTAGCCACATGGCAACCACGAGATATTTCTATTGGATGATAAGAAATAAAATCACCAGAAAGATTCCCGAAAATGAAACCAGTTGGTAATAAAATTTTTTTCAAAGTTGTATAGCTAATTAAACAAAATTAATGTTCCGTTTACTTTCATTTACGTACTCCATGAGATCAAATCGTATTGGGCTGGAATATCTTAGGGCTCAGAAAGGGGGACAGCATGACCCATTCTATGAACATTAATGTAAACCAACCCAATATGGATGCTCTGGCCTGTCGTCACTCTTTCTTTCTTTCGTTACGCTAGCTCGTTGGGAGTTGGGGGAAGCTCGACTTAAAAGCTTTCGTTCGGCATTATGCATTTGGGTTTAAAACGTATGTACTCTCGACTACTTTGATCTTCGCACCCTCCCGATGTTGTTGTATATATAAAAAAAAGATCTCAAGAATTTGAAATATTGATTAAATTTATAAATTTACAATCATTTAAATATATCTTGTCAAAAAAAATTATCATAAATTCTTTAATCTAATTTTCTTATAAGGGATACACACTTTTATTATTATTATTATTATTATAATTATTATTATTATTATTTGAACTAACATTAAATATAAATATAACGGTGAAAACTAATACTATAATATATTTTGTAATCATTAATTTAATAAAATTTAATAAATAATTATCAATAAATATTTAAAAAAATAAAAATAATTCTCAATTAATATATATATATATATATATATATATATATATATATATAATGATTATCAACTCGTATTTATTTGTATTCATTTATTCATTCGTGTATTTGTAACAACATTCATCGGCAAACCAACAATTTTGGTGATAAAAAAACAAAGCATTCAACGAGCAAGCGCACCTCTGGCACATTTTTGAGTAGTTGATGATGAGTACCTGTCACCGTCATCCTTAGAGAGCAGTAGTTCACGATCAAAAGGGAACCAATCTGTATTTTGTCAAGTCGACCACAACAAGTGACAGGTATTTTCCGTTGAGAATATCAATCTCTACTTCTTGAGATATATCCGAAACGTAAATATGTAGAAACATGTATATCAATGCTGTCCTAATGCCACAAAAAAAAAAAAAAAAAAGGAACAATAAAGGGGATTCTTACGAATCCGGAATGAATGCTGTCCTAAATATTCTCATAACCTAGTTACGTGGAAGAACGAAGTTCTTCACCTTTGACTGTTTTTTATTTTTTTATTTGTAAGAACTAAAATTTGACTCTATACAAAAGAAAAAAAAATTAAATAACTTTATTATTAAATTTTGTGATTAATGATTTAATTTATATAAATTTATAAATTTTAATGTGTAACTTTTCAATGAGATAAATATAATGTTAGCATTCTTGGTAGCTTAAAGTCCCGTAAAAATAGTTACAAAATTTCATCTAAATATTAATACAAATACAAGAATATATAATTAGTTCAACTAGTGAATTGATAATTGAATCAATGTGCAAATAATATATGTGACATTTATAAAATTTAGTAACATATTTTATTTTTTAACATTCAGTATAATTTCACAAACTAAAAACTCCTATAAATGTTTTATTACATTTGGAGAAATAAAAGGGTATTTTATTTTTTATTTTATATTAAACTAATCATTTTGACTTCATTGTCAAATATTTTAAATTAAATAGTTTTTGATTGAATTAAAAATTTAATTTGTTTGTTTTAATGTTTTAACTAAAAATTGTATTTTTACCTCTATATATATATTTATATGAATTTTTAACATAAAAATTAAATAAAAAAATCTCTACATCAATGTAACATCATTGAACCAAATCATTCCAAATGTCGTATTTGTCTCATAATTTAAAAAATAATCACACCAATTTAAATCGATTCATTAATTTGCAAGATATTTTAGATAGTTATAATCTAATTTTTATAATTAATTTTTCTTCCAAATTAAGGTTTTTATTTTTGAAATTAAACTCTTTTTTCTCTTTTCAATTAAGAAAAATTTTAACTATACATTATAAAATAAAATATTTACATTTTTAAACTATAATAAATTTTATTTATTTATTTATTTATTTATGAAAGACATAATTTTTCTTTAATTACAGTATTGTCAAAATATATTATTATTCAATTACTTTTAATATAAAACAATTCACTTTTAGAGAAGATATCAAATGTCAAAAATATTTTTCACTTTATGGTGCATTCAAAGTTCTCAAGCACATCCGCTTTTTGTTGTACACTTTCAAGTAATTAATTTATGTACCATAATCTCGCTCTTATGAAATATAATAAGATTAGTGCTAGCCCAAGAGCATGCTAGTGATGAACATTTCATTGTGATTCTTCAAGGATATTGATGCTCTGCATCTATTCGTAGCGTCCGTCATGGAATCTATTGATGGCGTCAGTCACGGAACACCTAAGAAATGGTTTACTTTATGAGGTTCATTTGATTTTTTTTTTTTTGGTTCAATATTTCTTCTTTTCTGGTATTCGTCTTTTATGATTAATTTTGTTGTAATCCGTTTTATGACTCAATGGTGTCTTTACGTACCGATGCTGTATTTCATGAAACTGTTAACAGGAAAAGTCACGGTACAGATTTTCAATTTGCATGAAATGTACATTTATTTTAGCCTTTTTTAAAAAAAAAAATTTCTGGGTTTAACTGAATACTCCAATGTACCCAAAAAAAAAAAATCAAATTTCAACTAGTAATTTGAATTAATGCATGGCTAAATGTTGTTCTTGAACTACCACGTTCGTCTGCATCTGTCCCTACAGTCGGCAAGTTATCCTTAGGGGAGAATTCCAAGCTTGCCGGGGAAGAAAGACAATGCATACTAAGTGTAAGTACAGCCTTTAGGATTCAAAAAACAAGCTTATCTTAAAAGGCAAAGATGTAGTGCTTTTTGAAAATAGTATTATTGAAGATTTTAAAAAATCAAAAATTTTGAAATTTATCAATGGTGCATATGCTAATTTGGATTTTAGTTTCTAGTGCATTTCTACCAATAAGGCATGTTGATCATGAGAAGCTATTTGATAAAAACTTTATGACGTAATTTTGTTATAATAATTTTTTTAATTTTAAAATTCAATATATATGAGGAAATAAAAATTTTATATCTAACTTTTTAATTAAAAAATTTCTTAAAAACAGATCTTATATATTAGTAAATCTAAAAGTAAAAGAAAAATACCTTTTTAAAATTTAAAATAATTTGTAATTCATTTGTTTTTCTATTGGCATAATAATAATAATAATTGTAAGATAAAAG
This sequence comes from Ceriops zippeliana, assembly GCA_037897445.1. Lineage (NCBI taxonomy): Eukaryota > Viridiplantae > Streptophyta > Magnoliopsida > Malpighiales > Rhizophoraceae > Ceriops > Ceriops zippeliana. The sequence continues at coordinate 1,448,166 of JBAPLH010001437.1, read as the reverse complement.
AAATAAATAAAATAACTTATTTACACAGAGAAAGAAAATCAAATGAACCAGGTAAAAAAAAAAAAAAAACAGAGAAGGTGATCATGTTTTTAAAGCAATTCAAATAACAAGTTGGAAATTAATTAGGATTATTACATTGTCCCAACTTCCCCGTACTCCCCCGGTAGCTTGGAACTCTTCCGTTCTTTTAGCATCTTTCCAAGTTCCCCAGCATTACTTTTCTCTCAGCGCATAATTTTTGGAGGGAAGACCAGTTGTTAGAGATAATTCTGTTCTAATTAGTTTTCTCTCATTGGACTGTGTATTTGTGCTCATCTCAATAAACACAATGGAGGGACGAACGTGAACTTAATTAATGCCCATTAAGAAACAGGCCTTGTACTGCGAACCTTGCGAACCGATGCATAGTGGGTGGCATCCATTGTTGCCACCTGCCAATATTATGTTGGAAAAAAAAATAATAATAAAAGAGATTAATTATGCCTCGAAATGGCCGAAGAGATTCCTTACCTCCACTGCCTTGAAGGCCGGTCACGGACATAAGGATAAGGAATTTAATTCCTTATCTTCAATGGCTGCTCATGCCACTTTGGAAAGGAGGGACAATTGACTATAAATCATGGCCATATGTTGTAGAAAAATTCTTACGTGTGAAAATCAATTTAGAGTATTTGTGATAGACAGTGTGAGTGTTGAGTGAGATAGGTGTCCATAAAATTTTGGGTTACGGCATATTCTTGAATGTTGTTTGTAAATCTCTTTTTTTTTTTTACAATAAAATATTATCTGATTTTTTTATCAATAAATTTATAATTGAACTAATCAAATTTAGATGTTTTATTATTTTTATTTTTAACTTATTATTTTATGTAAAAAATTTAATTGGGATCAAACAATTTAATGGGTTTATTACAACAAAGTCACAAAAATTAAATAATTTTTTATTGATTGGATAAGTAAAAATAAAAAGTATAAGTGATACTCATTGAAAATAAAATATATTAATAAAATAAATTTATATAATTTAAAATCATAAAAAGAGAACAGTAGTTATATAGTAAGTTTTTGAATTGTGGACTGATTCACCTCCTCCACCATGCAAGGCCTTTATCTGTCTTTTCTTTATTTTTGTTTTCTATGATCAAATTTGGGCGGAATCTCTAGATTTTGTTAAAGAGATTATCCTTTTTGGGTTTTAGACGAAGATAAGCAGGAATCATATATGTGGACGGAGGTCGCGGAAGTGGCCTATATAACCGATTGCCACCTTATAATCCAACCAAAGCATAGCCTTTGCATCTGCTTTAATTTTAGGCATTAAGTTTAACGAAAAAATGCCAATGCACAATCCTGTTAACGTTTTCCACTTGCATAGGCATGGCAATCATGTTACTCCGGTGAAACTAGCGGTAGAACAGGTGAGGCAAATATTCAAAGAATGCGACAAAGATGGTAACGGTGTTCTCGATTGGAAGGAGCTAAAAAGTGCCTTCGCCCGCCTCGGGGCACTAATTCCTCCGTATAGAGCATGGCGGGGTCTTTGCCATGCTGACATCAACGGCGACGGACAGATCGACTCCAAAGAATTGGATGTTCTCGTCCAGTATGCTTACTCACTCGGATACATCATCTCTTAAGACGACAACATGCATTCAACTGCTAGGAAAAAATATATTAAAAAGTAAAAATAAAGAGGTGCACGTCCTACTATTTATGCAATTGTGGTACTTATTAATTATTGGAAGCTATGTATCAAAGTTACTAAGCTTCTGTGTGTACGAGCTATCATATTGTATAATGGAATGCCTCCATCCTAATCACTCCCTCTCTCCATTTATTTTACTCTTTGAATGTTTGTCCCCTGTGGTGCTGATTGGATATGTTAACGCTAACTTGAAAGAGTCATAAAATAAGGATGATAATACAATTAAAAAAAGATCTAAATTAGATAGATTTGCATCTCGCTATTAGGATTAAAAGGAAAAAAGAAAGAATTCCAAAAATAATAATAATTGTCAGTTTAAATATCAAGTTTATCACATATGATGCATTTTTGTTTCATTGAATTATTATATGATAATTTTCTTAAATATATTACAAATAGTAGTAGAGGACCTTTTATTAATAATAATTTAACTATTAATAATGTAATAGATAATAATAATTTTTGAGTATTTAGATATTTGAAATAAAGAGTTTTTTTATTTTTATTTTATTGAAATGTCTAGACCATAATAATTAGTTTTTTTACATTATTATAACAAAATATTTATACAATAATTTTTGAAAAGATATTATTATAATTAAAAATTTAAATATAAATATTTAAAATTTCAAATTTTAATATAAAGAATATAAATATAAAATTTATAAAAATAAAAAAATAATTTTATTGTATAGCATTAAAGTTAATATATTAATTGATTAATTTCCTTAATGTTAAAATGTTTAACATTTAAAATTTGATTAATTACAAGATAATTAATATAAAGTCAATTATCCATTTTTCCTAGCCTAAATGCCCCAACCGTGTTCCTTAAGTGACCCAAACCTAGTTTGAGTCCGAGTGAGTTGAAATTCTTTGTTACTTGCACTTGGGTCCAAATTGCTAATGGGTGGCCCGTGCTTAATGAGTGGTGAAAGCATAGAAGCATTAACCTGAGCGAGAAATGCTTCAGCGTTATCTTGGCAAAAACCGTGCAAGCCAATGGCTTCATTCCATTAGGATCAAGGGTAAACACGAACTCATTGTTAGACTTGCTAACCATGTAAACCAACGTGCCTGCCCATATGGTCAGAGCCGCCGATATTGGAGTTGCATGCTTCAACCTACCGCCACGATGTCGCCGCTGACGGGCTAATGCAGCGACAAGTTGCTGGCTAGGTTTCGCTTAGTGTTGTTAATTCAAGTAATACGATGGTATGATACTCTTGATTAAAAAATTATCATTACCAATTTATATAATTTAATATTTATTTTTTATTTTTTATTACTAAATATAATTATTTTCTTATTATTAGAACATTAGTTCAGATTATATATGCAATACTTTATATCTTATAAATTTAAGTAATATAAAATATATTAAAATTTTTTAATTATTTGAAAGTCTATTTCTTTAAAATAATTATTAAAAGCTAATTCCTAAAAGTGATTAATTCAATATTTTCCATTATTTTTGCAATTTTCTTATTTTCAATTAGTTTTCCATTATAAGATCAATGTTTATTAGGATTTCGCATTATTTCAAATCTCCATATTTACCAAAATATATATATATTTTATGCTCCTTACCCAATAACAAAAGAAAAATCTTATGGTCATTAATTTATAGTTCTATATCATGTTTTCACATAACTCATCAAATTTTAATACAAAAATATCTCACGTTTAAGAATTAATATTTTTTATGTAAAAGTCTCTTAAGAAGCTTGAACAAGTACTTTTGATTATAACAAAAAATTAATCAAGAGATAATACTTATAGATTTACCAATAAAAAGAAAGATCTAGTAGAATTCTATGAAAGCATTAATTGTATTTATACAAAACTACATTTAAGGGTGAAATTTATTCATTAGGATAAAAGTGATCCCTTAGATTGTATTTCTAATGATGAAAAATATTTGTATTTCCATCACACAATATAACACTCTAAAGTGGAAATTACTTCTATTAAGTTGAAAAGTAATACTATCTAATGGTATGATTAATTCAAAACTTTTGTTAGAGTTACAACTTAATCTAATTTCACCAAAGGCTTTTTTTTGTCCATTTTGCACCTTTAGAATACCATAATATTGATAGAAAACTTGTAAAAATTTATCAAATATCAACTATTTTGAAATGTCATAATCATTTCAAGTGGCACGTTAATCAAGCTAAACATTGGTTAAAAAAGTAATTGTGAACATCTTTATTAAAAGATTTATTTTTTATATCTAACATGAATTAAAGCTTGGCAACTATAAATAATGGTAGCAGTTAGCTCCTTTGGTCACCTATAAAAAGTTAAGTTAGAAATATTGTCATTTAATTAGTAAAGGAGTTAAGAAACTTATTAATGGTAACATTAATTCATATGTTTCAATTCAACCCAATAACACTAAATATTTGACTCAAGAATAATTGAAAGAATAGATGAAAAAGGGACCATACTAACATTGTGACAAAAAGTGGCATAATGAGTAATAGTATTGATGTAAACAAAGGAAGCTCTTAATGATTGAGTAGAGCTCATGAGATAAATAATAATTATATGTATCTAGATTATTATGACATTCATGTTAAATTTATGGATGAATTTGCATTTCATATTTTAGTAGGATATTATAATATGTAAACTATGAAACTTGATGGATTCCTTAAAAAATAACTAATGTTAGTGTTTAATTCAAAAAGTATCAACAATTTTATGGATTAAAGGATTGCAAAAAAAAAATTATTTTTTCAATAAAAAGATTGCAACAAATTTGCTGTGAAAATTGTAAATGAGAGAAATCAATACAAATATAAATGAAAAATATAAATATAAAATTTATAAAAATAAAAAATTTAATTTTATTGTATAACATTAAAATCAATATATTAATTGATCAATCTCTTAGATGTTGAGAATTTTGACACTTAAAATTTACTTGATGACAAGATAATCAAATTTCATAATATTTTAATATTAAAGATAACTTCAAAACATTTAATAAAATGATAAAATTGCAATATATCACATTTGGAATATCTTAGGCCTTAGAAAGTGGACTGCATGACCCATTCTATGAACATCAATGTAAAACAACCCAATACGGGTGCTCTGGCCTGTTATTCTTTCTTTCGTTACGCCAGTTCGTTGGGAAGTGGGAGGGCTTGAATTGCATCGATGTACTCAAAGCTTTCATGCGTCATTATGCATTGGGCTTTAAACGTATAAACTCTCGACTACTTTGATCTTCGCACCCTCCCGATGTTATTCATGAATTTGAAATATTGATTAAATTTATAAATTTTAAATCACTTTAATATATCTTATTAAAAAAATTGTGATAAATTCTTTTATCTAATTTCTATATAAAGAATCACTTGTTTTTTATTAATATTAAATATAACGGTGAAAATTAATAATATAAAATATTTTTTAATCCTTAATTTGATAAAATTTAATTAATAATTATCGGTGAATATTTTAGAAAAATAATTTTCATTTATATATATATATATATATATATATATGATTATTAACTGTGTTTATTTGTATTTATTTATTCGTGTATTTGTAACAACATTCATCGGCAGACCAACAATTTTGGCGATAAAAAATGAAGCATCCAACGAGCAAACGCACCTCTGCCGCATTTTTGAATGGTTGATGCCGCGAAATGTTGAGTGCCTGTCACTCTCCTTAGAGAGTAGTTCGCGATCAAAGGAGAACCAATTTGTACTTTGTCAAGTCGACCACAATAAGTGACAGATATTTTCCGTTGGAAATATCAATCTCTACTTATTGAGAAACATGTATATGAATGCTGTCCTAATTCCCCTTAAAAAAAAGAAAAAAAGAAAAAGTAAAGGAAATTCTTAGGAACCAGAATAATTGCTTTTAACAGTATAAAAATACCCTAATAATCTAATCACCTGAAAGAATCAAGTTCTCTTACATTGACCATTTTTTATTCTTTATAAGAACTAAAATTAGACTTCATATAAAAGAAGAAAAAAAATTAAATACTTTTATTATTAAATTTTATAATTAATGACTTACTTTATGCAAATTTATAATTTTTTATATGCAACTTTTTAGTGACATGAATATAATTTTAGCATGCCTTGTAACTTAAAGTCCCATAAAAATAGTTGCAAAATTTCATCTAAATATTAATACAAATACAAGAATAGATAATCAGTTCAACTAGTAAATTGATAATTGAATTAATATGTTAATAATATATGTGACAATTTTCAAAATTTAAGGAATATATTTTATTTTTTAACATCTAATATAAATTTACAAACTAAAAATTCCTAAAAATATTTTTATTACATTTATAGAAATAAAAGTGTGCTTTTCTTCTTGTTTTTTTTTTTCCTATTTTATGTCAATCTAATCATTTTAACTTAATTTTCAAATATTTTAAATTAAATATTTTTAATTAAATTAAAATTTTAGTTTGTTAATTCTATTGTTTTAATTAAAATTTATATTTTTACCCACATATATTTTTATATAAATTTTTAACATAAAAATTAAATACAAAAATCCACCATTAATGTAAAATCGATCGACCAAATTATTTCAAATATCAAATTTATCTCATAATTTAAGAAATAACTATACTAATTTAGACCGGTTCATCATTTTACAAAATATATTATATGATTATAATTTAATTTTTATAATTAATTTTTCTCATAAATTAAAGTTTTTATTGTCAACATTATTTTTTTTCTCTTTTCAATTAAGAAAAATTTTAACTATGAATTATAAAATAAAAAATATATATTTTAAAATTATTATAAATTTTATTTAAATTAATTAATAAAATATTTTTAAAAGACAAAATTTTTCTTTAACTACAATATTGTTAAAATCAATCAGGAATCTTTTCACTTTGTGGTACATTCAAATTTCTCAAACACATCCATCTTTTGTTATACAATTTCAAGTAATTTTTGTACCATAATCACGCTTTTATGGAATATAATAAGATTAGTGGTAGCCCAAGAGCATCTTAAAGATGAACATTCCATTGTAATTTTTCAAGGATATTGATGCTTCGCATCTATTGGTGGCGTCAGTCACGGAACATCTAAGAAATGGTTTGCTTTACGTGGTTCATTTGAATTTTTTTTTTTGGTTCAATATTTTCCTCTTTTCTGGTATTCGTCTTTTGTAATTAATTTTGTTGTAATCCGTTTTATCACTCAATGGTGTCTTTACGTACTAATGCTGTATTTCATGAAACTGTTAACGGGAAAAGTTGCGGTAGAGCTTTTCAATTGGTATGAAATGTACATTAATTTTAGTCTTTTTTTTATTTTTTTTCTGGGTTTAACTTGAATACTCCAATGTACCCAAAAAAAAGAAAAAAAAAAACAAATTTCAACTAGTAATTTGAATTAATGTATGGCTAAATGTTCTTTATTTACCACTTTCGTCCGCATCTGTCCCTACAGTTGGCAAGTTATCCTTATGTGAGAATTCCCAGCTTGACGTGGAAGAAAGACAATGTATACTAGGTGTAAGTACAGCCTTTAGGATTCAAAAAACAAGCTTATCTTAAAAGGCAAAGATGTAATTTTTTTTTAAAATAATATTGTTGAAGATTTTAAAAAAATCCAAAAATCCGATATTGCATATGCTAATTTGGATTTAGTTTCTAGTGCATTTCTACCAATGGAGGGACAAAAGTGAACTTAATTAATGACCATTAAGAAACGGACCTTCAACCGTGTACCTTGCGAACTAATGCATGGTGGGTGGCATCCACTGTTGCCAACAGCCGATTGTGTATGTTTGATAATAATAATAATAATAATAATAGTAATAATCAAAGAGATTAATTATGCCTTGGAGTGGCCGAAGATATTCCTTATCTCCAATGCCTTGAGGGCCTTTCACGGACATAAAGATAAGGAATTTATGGCTGCTCATGCCACTTTGGGAAGGGAGGACAATTGACCATAAATCATGGCCATATTTTATAGAAAAATTCATAGGTCCGAAAATCAATTTAGAGTATCTGTGATAAAAAAAAAATGTGAGTGTTGAGTGACATAGGTGTGCATAGAATTTTAAATAATAAAACATATTCTTAAATACTGTTTGTAAATTTTTATTTTTTATTTATAATAAAATATTCTCTTATTTTTTAATATTAATTTAAAATTATAATTAAATGAATCAGTTTTAGAGGTGTTATTAATTTTATTTTAAATTATTATTTTATTTAAATAAATTAATTTAGATCCAACATCTTAATGGATTTACCACAATAATGCCCCAAAGATTGCGGAATTTTTTAATGTAATTTCACCAAAAGTTTTGGGTTACGCCCCATTACCTTGCGCGTATGCCACAGCAGCTCAAATTTATTCGCAGATCAATTGGGCCCATCGGAAAAGCAAGCGATGCTGCTTGAAATTGCCTGTCCGTTTTCATCGTGCACAGCCCACTCCATTTCCCCTCCCCGATTCCTTCGTGTTTTTCTAGGCCGAAAAATAAATAAATAATAATAATTTTATTCATCATATTCAAATATTTGTATACTTATATCTATTCTATTTTCAATAAATTTATTCAATAATTTATCTCATTAGTTAAATTTCATCTATTATATAAATTTTTTTATTATGTTCATTTTATTTTTTAAGATCACCTTAGTATGTTAATTTATTAGTTAAATTAGATCTATATTTTTTTACTATCATATCATTAAATTTATTGACATAATTTAAATTTAAATTTAAAAAATTAAAATTTTAATAAAATAAAAAATAGTTTAAAATATTATAAAAGAGGATAAAATTATAATATTTTAAATTTTATTTTTTTATTTTTGTAAAAATTAGAATGTCATATAAACATATTTAATGATGAGATAATAAGAGATAGATATATCTATTATGTGGAATTTAAGTAATAATTATGTGTTTGTACTTAATAAAAATATTTAATATGAATCAAATTTAATTAGTGATCTAAGGTTTCGAGTGAATTAAAAAAAATAAACATAATTATAAAAATACTTTAACATAATGAGTAAAATTAATTTTTTTACCGTTATATTTGAAATACCATAAAAATGATAATTTAATTACTTGTCAAGTGTATATATATATATATATATATATATATATATATATATATATATATATATAAAGTTTTGATTTGAATTTCTTTATTATTAATTGTTCTCTTTAATAAAAAGAATTTATGTTAAAAATAGGATGATGAGTTTTAGTTACATTAATATTAAAACCAAATATAAGAGAGATTCACTTAGATGGAATAGTATTTAGACGATGAATTTTTTTTAAAAGAAAAGAAAATAATAATATTAATAAGTGACTTTAAATCTCAATTTATAAATATAATAATTAACATATATGTTTTTTTTAATTATACAACAAAAAATATAATAGTTTGAATGTAATTTACAAGCTGAATATTTTCATAGTCATTCAATATTATTGTAGTTAGAGTCAAGTTAAATTAACTTATAAGAATTTTTTAAAATTTGATTCACATTTTCTAAATAAATTAAATTAACTTAATATTAGACATAAGTAAAAATAAAAAGTATAAGTGATATTTATTAAAAATAAAAAATTTAATAAAATAAATTTATATAATTTAAAATTATATATATATTAAATAAGAAGAGAAGAGTAATTATATTAAAATTTTCAATCGCGGACCAATTCACCTCCTCCAACCTCCTCTACCGTACAAGGCCTTTGTCTATCTTTTTTTTTTTTATGATTAAATTTGGGTGGAATCTCTAGATTTTTGTTAAAGAGATTATCCTTTTGGGGCTTTACATGAAGATAAGCAGGAATCATACATGTGGACGGAGGTCGCGGAAGTGGTCTATATAACCCATTGCCACCTTATAATCCAACCAAAGCATAAACTTTGCATCTGCTTTCATTTTAGGCATTAAGTTTAACGAAAAAATGCCAATACACAATCCTGTCGCGGCTCCTGTCCCGGCTTTCCACTTGACAACGCGTAAGAACGCTCCAGTGAAACTAGCGGTAGAACAGGTGAGGCAAATATTCAAAGAATGCGACAAAGATGGTAACGGTGTTCTCGATTGGAAGGAGCTAAAAAGTGCCTTCGCCCGCCTTGGGGCACTAATTCCTCCGTATAGAGCATGGCGTGGTCTTTGCCATGCTGACATCAACGGCGACGGACAGATCGACTCCAAAGAATTGGATGTTCTCGTCCAGTATGCTTACTCACTCGGATACATCATCTCTTAAGACGACAACATGCATTCAACTGCTAGGAAAAAATATATTAAAAAGCAAAAATAAAGAGGTGCACGTCCTACCGTTTATGCAATTGTGGTACTTATTAATTATTGGAAGCTATGTATCAAAGTTACTAAGCTTCTGTGTGTACGAGCTATCATATTGTATAATGGAATGCCTCCATCCTAATCACTCCCTCTCTCTCCATTTATTTTCCTCTCTTGAATGTTTGTCCCTTGTGGTGCTGTTTGGATATGTTAACGCTAACTTGAAAGAGTCATAAAATAAGCACGATGATACAACTAAAAAAAGATCCAAATTGGATACATTTGCACCTCGCTACTAGGATTAAAAGGGAAAAAGAAAGGAATTCCGAAAAAGAAACAATTGCCAATTCGAAGATAAAGTTCACGGCAAATGATGCATTTTTGTTTCATTGAATTATCATATGATAATTTTTTTAAATATATTATAACTAGTGGTAGAGGGCCTTTTATTAATAATAATTTAACTATTAATAATGTAGTAGTTAATAAGAATTTTTAAGTATTTAGAAATTTGAAATAGAGAGTTTTTTATTTATATTTTATTGTAATGACTAGATCATAATAATTAATTTAATTTTTTATATTATTATAACAAAATATTTATACAATAATTTTTGAAAAGATACTGTTATAATTAAAATTTTAAATATAAATATTTAGAATTTTAAATTTTAATATAAAATAAAAATATAAAATTTATAAAAATAAAAAAATTAATTTTATTGTATAGCATTAAAGTTAATATGTTAATTGCTTAATTTCCTTAATGTTAAAAAGTTTAACATTTAAAATTTGATTAATTACAAGATAATTAATATAAAGTAACTTATCCATTTTTCCTAGCCTAAATGCCCCAGCCGTGTTCTAACCCAAACCTAGTTTGAGTCCAAGTGAGTTGAAATTCTTAGTTACTTGCACTTGGGTCCAAATTGATGCTAATGGGTGGCCCGTGCTCCATGAGTGGTGAAAGCATTGAAACATTAACCTGAGCGAGAAATGCTTCAGCGTTATGTTGGCAAGAACCGAGCAAGCCGATGGCTTCATTCCATTAGGATCAAGGATAAACACGAACTCATTGTTAGACTTGCTAACCATGTAAACCAACGTGCCTGCCCGTATGGCCAGAGCCGATATTGGAGTTGCATGCTTCAACCTACCGCCACGAGGTCGCCGTTGACGGGCTAATGCAGCGACAAGTTGCTGGCTAGGTTTCGCTTAGTGTTGTTAATTTAAGTAATACGATGGTATGATACTCTTGATTAAAAAATTATGATTACCAATTTATATAATTTAATATTTATTTTTTTGTATTACTAAATATAATTATTTTCTTATTATTAGAACATTAGGTCAGATTATATTATGCAATACTTTGTCTCATAAATTTAAGTAATAGAAAATATATTAAAACTTTTTAATTATTTGAAAGTCTATTCCTTTAAAATAATTATTAAAAGTTAATTCCTAAAAGTGATTAATTCCTTATTTTCCACTCTTTTTGTAATTTTCTTTTTTTCAATTAGTTTTCCATTATAAGATCAATGCTTGTTAGGATTTCGTATTGTTTCAAATCTCCATATTTACCAAAAAAAATTATTTTATAAAAGAAAAATCTTATTGTCATTAATTTGTGGTCTACACCATGTCTTTACACAATTTATCAAATTTTAATACAAGAATATCTTATGTTGAAGAATTAATATTTTTTATGTAAAAGTCTCTTAAGAAGTTTTAACAAGTAGTTTTGATTATAACAAAAAAATCAATCAAAAGATAATATTTATGGATTTACCAATAAAAAGAAAGAACTAGTAGAGTTATTTGAATACATTATTTGTATTTATACAAAACTACATTTAAGGATAAAATTTTTTTTATTAGGATAAAAGTGATCCTTTAGATTGAATTTCTAAAAATGAAAAATATTTGTTTTTCCATTACATAATATGTAAAAATTACTTCTATTTAGTTGAAAAATAATACTATCTAATGGTATGATTAATTTAAAACATTTGTTAGAATTACAACTTGATCTAATTTCACCAAAAGCTTTTTTCGTCCATTTTGTACCTTTAGAATACCACAATATTGATGGAGAACTTGTAAAAATGTATCAAATATCAACTATTTTGAAATATCATAATCATTTGAAACGACTCATTAATCAAGTTAAACATTAGTTAAAAAAGTAATTGGTGAACACTTTTATTAAAAGATATATTTTCAACATATAATGATAGTTTGACAATTATGAATAATGATAGCAGTTAGTTTCTTTGGTCACCTATAAGAAAAGAAGTTAGACATATTGTCATCTCATTAATAAAGGAGTTAACAAACTTATGGATGGTAACATTAATTCATATGTTTCATATCAACCTAATAACACTAGATATTTGACTCAAGCATAGTTGAAAGAATAGATGAAAAGTGGCATAACAAGTAATGAGTATTTATGTAAAGAAAGAAAGCTCTTGATGATTGAGTCAATTTAGAGAGTTGAGGAGGGAAATAATAATCATACGTATCTAGATTGTGATGATATTAATATAAATTTATAGATGAATCTGCATTTCATATTTTAGTATGATATTTTAATTTGTAAATTATGAAACTTGATGGATTCCTTAAAGAATAACTAATGTCAGTGTTGGTTAATTCAAAAAGTGTCAATAATTTTATGGATTAAAAGATTATAAAAAAACTTATTTTTAATAGAAAATTGTAACAAATTTATTGTGAAAATTGTAAATTAGAAAAATCAATACAAATATAAATGAAAAATATAAATATAAAATTTAGAAAAATAAAAAAATTAATTTCACTGTATAACATTAAAATCAATATAAATTTAATTGATGACAAGATGATCAAATTTCATATTATTTTAATATTAAAGATAATTTCAAAACATTTAATAAAATGATAAAATTGCAAGATATCCCATTTGGAATATCTTAGGCCTTAGAAAGTGGACTGCATGACCCATTCTATGAACATCAATGTAAAACAACCCCATACTGGTGATCTGGCCTGTCACTCTTTCTTTCGTTACGCCAGTTCGTTGGGAGGTGGGAGAGCTTGAATTGCATCGATGTACTTAAAGCTTTCATGCGTCATTATGCATTGGGCTTTAAACGTATGAACTCCCGACTACTTTGATTTTCGCACCCTCCCGATGTTATCGTATAAAAACGATTTCATGAATTTGAAATATTGATTAAATTTATAAATTTAAAATCACTTTAATATATCTTATTCAAAAAATTGTGATAAATTATTTAATCTACTGATTTCTATATAAAGAATACACGCTTATTTTTTATTAATATTAATTATAACGGTAAAAACTAAAAATATAAAATATTTTGTAATTATTAGTTTAATAAAATTTAATTAATAATTATTGGTGAATATTTTTGAAAAATAATTTTCCTTTATAATTAATATATATAATATGATTATTAACCGTGTTTATTTGTATTCATTTATTCGTGTATTTGTAATAACATTCATCGGAAGACCAACAATTTTGGCGATAAAAAAAATGAAGCATCCAACGAGCAAACGCACCTTCGGCACACTTTTGAAATGGTTGATGCCACGCATTGTTGAGTGCCTGTTAGAGAGTAGTTCACGATCAACGGAGAACCAATCTGTACTTTGTCAAGTCGACCCCAATAAGTGACAGATATTTTCCGTTGGAAATATCAATCTCTACTTCTTGAGAAACATGTATATGAATGCTGTCCTAATTCCACAAAAAAAAAAAAAAAAAAAACAAAAATAAAGGAGATTCTTAGGAAGCCAGAATAATTACTTTTAATAGTATAAAGATACCCTAATAATCTAATCACATAGAAGAACCAAATTCTCTTACTTTGATTGTTTTTTATTCTTTATTTGTAAGAACTAAAATTAGACTTTACACAAAAAGAAGAAAAAATTTTAAGTAATTTTATTATTAAATTTTATAATTAATGACTTACTTTATACAAATTTATAACTTTTTATGTATAACTTTTTAGTGACATGAATATAATGTTAGCATGCCTTGTAACTTAAAGTCCCATAAAAATAGTGACATAATTTCATCTAAATATTAATACAAATACAAGAATAAATAGTTAGTTCAACTAGTAAATTGATAATTACATCAATGTGTCAATAATATATATGACAATTTTTAAAATTTATGAATACATTTTATTTTTTAACATCTAATATAATTTTACAAACTAAAAATTCTTGTAAATAGTTTTATTACATTTATAGAAATAAAAGTGTACTTTTATTTTTATTTTTTTTCTATTTTATATTAAAACTAATCATTTTAACTTAATTGTCAAATATTTCAAATTAAATAGTATTTAATTGAATTAAAATTTTAGTTTATTAGTTCTATTGTTTTAATTAAAAATTATATTTTTACCCACATATATTTTTATATAAATTTTTTTAACATAAAAATTTAAAATAAAAAAATATCCACCATTATTATAAAATATGAATTATAAAATAAAAAAAATATATGTTTTTAAAATTATTATAAATTTTATTTAAATTAATTAATAAAATATTTTTAAAAGACAAAATTTTTCTTTAATTACAATGTTGTTAAAATCAATCATTATTCAATTACTTTTAATATAAAATATTTTTCCTTTAAAGAAGATATCAAATGACAGGAATACTTTTTACTTTGCGGTACATTCAAATTTCTCAAACACATTCATCTTTTGTTATACAATTTCAAGTAATTTTTGTACCATAATAACGCTTTTATGGAATATAATAAGATTAGTGGTAGCCCGAGAGCATCTTAAAGATGAACATTCCATTGTAATTTTTCAAGGATATTGATGCTTCGTATCTATTGGTGGCGTCAGTCACGGAACATCTAAGAAATGGTTTGCTTTATGTGGTTCATTTGATTTTTTTTTTTTTGGTTCAATATTTTCCTCTTTTCTGGTATTCGTCTTTTATAATTAATTTTGTTGTAATCCGTTTTATCACTCAATGGTGTCTTTACGTACCAATGCTGTGTATTTCATGAAACTGTTAACGGGAAAAGTTGCGGTAGAGCTTTTCAATTGGTATGAAATGTACATTAATTTTAGTCTTTTTTTTAAAAATTTTTTTCTGGGTTTAACTTGAATACTCCAATGTACCCAAAAAAGAAAAAAAAACAAATTTCAACTAGTAATTCGAATTAATGTATGGCTAAATGTTGTTCTTGAACTTTATTTACCACTTTCGTCTGCATCTGTCCCTACAGTTGGCGAGTTATCCTTACGTGAGAATTCCAAGCTTGACGTGGAAGAAAGACAATGTATACTAGGTGTAGGATTCAAAAAACAAGCTTATCTTAAAGGGCAAAGATGTTATTTTATTTAAAATTAATATTATTGAAGATTTTAAAAATAATCAAAAAATTTGAAATTTATCGATGTTTCTACTACATTTCTACCAATATGGTATGTTGTTGATCAAGGGAAGCTATTTGAGAAAAACTTTATGATGTAATTTTGTCGATAATAAATTATTTTATTTAAAAGTTCAATATATATGAGAAGATAAAAATTTTTATATCTAACTTTTTAATTAGAGAATTCATTTAAAAAAAGGTCTTATATATGTAGTAAATTTAAAATTTTAAAAAAGATAATTTTTTAAATTTAAAATAATTTATAATTCAATTTTCTTTTTATTAGAATAATAATGATTATGAAATGAAAGAAAAAAAAAATAATCCATTTATACTGACAAAGAAAATTAAATAAAACCAGGTAAAAAAGGAGAGAAGGTCATCATGTTTCTTAAAGCAATTCAAATAACAGGGTGGAGATTAATTAGGATTATTACATTGTCCCAGCTTTACTTGTCTCTCAGCGCATACTTTTTTTGGTGGGAAGGCCAGTTGTTAGAGATAATTCTGTTATAATTTTCTCTCATTGGTAAGGACTGTGTATCTCAGTAAACACAGTGGAGGGACAAACGTGAACTTAATTAATGCCCATTAAGAAACGGGCCTTCAACCGTGTACCTTGCGAACTAATGCATGGTGGGTGGCATCCACTGTTGCCAACAGCCGAATGTATGTTTGAAAATAATAATAATAATAATAATAATCAAAGAGATTAATTATGCCTTGGAGTGGCCGAAGATATTCCTTTTCTCCAATGCCTTGACGGGCCCTTCACGGACATAAAGATAAGGAATTAAATTCCTTATCTTCAATGGCTGCTTATGCCACTTTGGGAGGAAGGGAGGACAATTGACCATAAATCATGGCCATATGTTATAGAAAAATTCATACGTCCGAAAATCAATTTAGAGTATCTGTGATAAAAAAATGTGAGTGTTGAGTGACATAGATGTGCATAGAATTTCAAATAACGAACATATTCTTAAATATTGTTTATAAATCTCTTATATTTTTATAATAAAATATTCTCCTTTTTTTAAGATTAATCTAAATTTATAGTTAAACTAATCAGTTTTAGAGGTATATTTAATTTTATTTTTAATTATTATTCTATTTAAATAAATTAATTTAGATCCAACAACTTAATGGGTTTACACAACAATGATCAAGAAATTTTTTAATGATAATTTCACCAAAAATTTTGGGTTACGCCCCATTACCTTGCGCGTATGCCACAGCAGCTCAAATTTCATTCGCAGATCAATTGGGCCCATCCGAAAAGCAGGCGATGCCGCTTGAAATGGTCTGTCCATTTTCATCGTGCGCACCCGACTCCATTTCCCCTCCCCGATTCCTTCGTGTTATTCTTGGCCGAAAAATAAATAATAATAATAATTTTATTCGTCATATTCATATATTTTTATACTTATATCTATTTTATTTTTAATAAAATTATTCAATAATTTATCTCATTAGTTAAATTTCATCTATTATATAAAATGTTTTTCTATTATGTTCATTTTATTTTTTAAGATCACCTTGGTATGTTAATTTATTAGTTAAATTTGATCTATATCTTTTTACTATCATGTCATTAAATTCATTAATATAATTTTAATTTAAAATTTTAAAAATAAAAATATTATAAAATAGGAGAAATTTATAATATTTTAAATTTTAATTTTTTTTATTTTTTTAAAAATTAAAATGTCATATAAACATATTTAATGATGTGATAATAAGAGATAAATATATCTATTATGTGGTATTTAAGTAATAATTATGTGTTTGTACTTAAGAAAAATATTTAATATGAATCAAATTTAATTAGCGATTTAAGGTTTTGAGTGAATTAAAAAAATAAAATAAAGATAATTATAAAAATACTTTAATATAATGAGTAAAATTAATTTTTTTTACAGTTATACTTGAAATACCATCCAAAATGATAATTTAATTACTTGTCAAACATGTATATATATATATATTAGTTTAGATTTGAATTTTTTTATTATTAATTGTTCTCTTTAATAAAAATAATTATGTTAAAAATACAGTGATGAGTTTTAGTTACATTAATATTAAAACTAAATATGAGAGAGATTCATTTAGATGGAATAGTATTTAGATGATAAATTTTTTTAAAAAAGAAAAGAAAATAAAAATATTAATAAGTGACTTTAAATCTCAATTTATAAATATAATAATTAACATATATGCTTTTTTAATTATACAACAAAAAATATAATATTTTGAATATAATTTACAAGCTGAATATTTTCATAGTCATTCAATATTATTATAGTTATAGTCAAGTTAAATTAACTTATAAGAATTTTTTATAATTTGATTCACATTTTCTAAATAAATTAAATTAACTTAATATTAGATATAAGTAAAAATAAAAAGTATAGGTGATATTTATTAAAAATAAAAAATTTAATAAAATAAATTTATATAATTTAAAATTATGTATATATTAAATACGCTACTAGGATTAAAGGGAAAAAAGGAAGGAACTCCAAAAAATAAAAAAAGTCAACTTGAAGATCAAGTTCATGACAAATGATGTATTTTTGTTTCATTAAATTATCATATGATATTTTTTTTAAATATATTATAAATAGTGGTAGAAGATCTTTTATTAATAATGTAGTAGTTAATAAGAATTTTTAAGTATTTAAATATTTAAAATAAATTTTTTATTTGTATTTTATTGTAATGACTAGACCATAATAATTAATTTAGTTTTTTATATTATTATAACAAAATATTTATACAATAAATTTTGAAAAAGATATTATTATAATTAAAAATTTTAATATAAATATTTAGAATTTAGAATTTTAATATATATATATATATATATATATATATATATATATATATATATATATATATATATATATAGGTAGATATTAAAAAATAAAGATAAAGAGGTGCAAGTCCTGCTATTTATGCACTTGTTGTACTACTATGTATCAAAGCTACTAAGCTTCTACGTGTGCGAGCTATCAAATCGTATAATGGAATGCCTCGATCATAATCACTCCCTCTCCGTTCATTTTCTCTCTTTGAATGTTCGTCCCTTGTTGCGCCGTTTGGATAAATATTTTTATAGTATATTGATTGATTGATCTCCTAAATTTCGAGAAGTTTTGATTGATTAAGAGATAATTAATGAAGATAATTCATAAAAAAAAATAAATAATTCACTTTTTCTAGTCCAAAAGTCCAAACTGTGTCCCTTAAATGAGCCAGGCCCAGTTTGAGCCCAAAATGACGAGACATGATTTGAAATCCTTAGCTACTCGCAGTTGGGTTCAAATTAATGCGAATGGGTGGCCTGGGTCCACGACTGCATTGTCACGCTATCTTCAGACCACCCACTTAAAAAAGTAAATGGTTTACAGATTTTATATTAAGAGAAAAGACCTCACTCCTTACTATCCAATAATAACACTAACTACTATCTATTAGGACTTGTTTGGTATGGCTGTTGAGATACCTGGTGGCCAAAAAATTAAGAATCAAAAGCCGTTGAGTATCTAAAAATTGATAATTGAAAAAAAGAAAAAACATGAAATTCTTTACAAAAAGTTTTTGATAATAGATGCATAACTCTCGCGTTCATGTTAAGGCTATATATATATATATATATATATATATTTTAATTTTTTAACAAAATTATAAAAAAAGTAATGAATTCATACTTAGTTTGATTAACAATAAGAGTAGAACTCCAAATCTTGTAGTCTAAACCTAATTCTTTCACATTAATAATGCTATTATTATTTGTCGTGAGTTATTAAATTAATTTTTATTTTTTAATTCATTTTTTTTTTATAAATTTAACAACATTAGATCTTTAAATAGATTTTGATTAAAAGTTAGAGTTATGTCATGGGTTTGCCCCAAATAGATAATTTTTGGTGTTTGTCTTTTAGTTTTCTTAAAAAAAGCTTTAAAGGAAAAATAATTTCTCCTAAAGTTAAATTAATTTAATTAACTAATTTTTTTTCAAATATTACTTAACTATCAAAAGAAATTTAAATTAAATCAAATTTAATACTTTTAATCAGATATTTAAATTTTGTTCAATACACATGCTTCAATCTTGTTAATAATATATTGAAAAAGTTGAAAATTTTTTTCCATAATTCACTCATTCTAATTATTATGTCTAGTTAAATAATGTTTGAGACGTTGAAGTGTTTTCATACAATTATTTTATAATTTTCATTTTCTCATTAATTCCTAAATCAAATCCTAACTGTTATAACTCTCACTTCACAAAATTTAAGAGATAAAACAATAATAATTTTATTTCTAATATAATCTAATGAATAGAAATCCAATCATGTATTAAAATTAATAAAATTTCTCATTATTAGGATAGTTATGTCATCACAATTAATTTCTTTAAATTTCCTTTTCAATTTCCCATTTGATTTCTTGTTTGCCTTAAATCGTTGGTCGACAATACTGGAAGCGTGATACCCATTATGGTCCTGGTTTCATACTT
The DNA here is from genome assembly GCA_037897445.1 of Ceriops zippeliana. NCBI lineage: Eukaryota > Viridiplantae > Streptophyta > Magnoliopsida > Malpighiales > Rhizophoraceae > Ceriops > Ceriops zippeliana. The sequence goes on along the minus strand of JBAPLH010001437.1, from coordinate 1,428,197 downwards.
TACAACAAGGCCAGTGCTAATCTTTTCTTGCTTTTTATTTTTATTTTTATTCACAATTCCTAATTTTATATTCATATATTCCTAAGGTATGGACAATTTTTTTTTTTTGATAATTAGTGATAATTGCCTTAGTTTGAGAATTTGTTGAGGCCAAGTAATTGAGTCAAGGACTGTGTGCTGTGGTTGGTATTGAATAATGGGATATAAAGGATGTTTTCTAACATAATTTAACTTGTTCTTTTTATTCTAAGTGCCAGATTATTATATTCTTTCTAAAAGGTAAGTTATTAAAATATATAGTACTTATATTACAGATTCAAAGATCCCCTTTTCCTTTCTGATACGGAAATTTGTCACATTCTCTCCCATCAAATTTATTAACGTCCTCGTCGTGTCTTTATTCTTAATTTGGGTCGGGTCAACTTTGATACCACTTGTTACATGTTATTAAATTTTCCTCAAAAGATAACATATTAAGATAAGTAACGCTTATATTTATAAGGTTTAAGAATTCCCTCCTATTTTTCGACGTGAAATTCTTGTTATATTAGACATTGTAAACCATTACAAAATTTGAGCCTAATACTTTCATTTTGTCTTTTTTTTTTTCTTTAATTTTTAATTTTGTGAATCAGGAATTAGAGATGGTGCATTTTATATATATATATATATATATATATCTATACAAAAATTTTATTATTTGCAGCATAAACCTAATATATAAATTTTAGTTGAATCCAGTGTCGTAGCTTTACTCTTTAGATATTATTAACGTTGTCAAAATGGCATGCTTCTGAAAAATATGGAAGAAGATTGGTCAGATTCTTGTTCCTTAATAATTAAAAAAGAAGAAAAATAAAACGTGTAACAATGTGATGGGAGAGTATAATAAAAAGGAGAAACCTCTGAGCGAAGAGCAAAACTTGGTGGTTATTTAAGAGCTCGAACTCATAAGAAACAGCAAATGGCAATCAAGTGCGCTCCGGCGGATAAGCAGCAGAGAGCCGGCAGGCACCATCAGCGTCCCCCGTGGCTGGTTTGCCAATCTGAAGGGCAAGCGCGGATTGCGGGCTGCTGACTCCGACCGCAGTGGTTTCACAGACGAGTTTGAATTCGACAACCTCGTGGGGATGGCTCAAAAGCAGTTGCGTTATCAGAATTTTGTTTCCCGCAGCCATTTTCATATGAATTTCCTCGCTTCCTTTGGTTTTCAACACGGTTTCTTTCCCACCTATGAGCATTGGGTGTGGGAGGATAGAGGACACCTGTGCATTATTCTCTTGTGTAAAGCTTTACGTCTATTTTTACTAATTACTGAAATTTGTTCATTCCATCATTTCATTCTTTATAATTAAACTTTGGTATTTGCACGTATTGATTTCCAATAAATGAATGACACTCCGTGGTGTCTGTTTAACATGCTACATTCAACTGTTATTGAATCAGGTTACATGTATAACAGATTTAATGTTGTGTTGATCTTGTCTGAATTGCCATTAGGCCTCCAGAAAATCAGCCCCTCCAGGATTGATAGAATGTGGTGGAACTTTTGCCATCGCCTTGGGCTTGGGCATCATCAGCCTGTACAATGCCAGTAGAAGATGACTGTGCAGGACAAACAAAGCATGGCAAGACCTGAAATGTCAACCCAAGTAAAAAGGTTTCACCATCAAGACAGTCCCCAAATCACAACTGATTTCTTGTTCAAAGAACATCTTTTAGCATTTTTTTTTTAAACGTATTCCAAAACCCTGGAATATCCCAAGGTTAGTCCTATAATAGTAAACTCAAACGATAGTTTTTGATAGTGTTTATATTTTTGACCCTTAAATTTTATAAATATAGGAGGAGTCTCATGTATTTACAACGCCCCTTTATTCATATTTCTGCCTTAAGCTCATGTATCATTACTCAAAGCTAAACTACCTGTGCATGCAGCTCCTGGATAACCATAGCTCTTTGTTGTCCCTGCATACGGAGGACTAAGCAATCATGTCGAGTTGACATCTTCAAACATCAATCAAAGGAGATGGCAATTTCCAGTAATTCCACGTATTGAAGTCCTCCTGCTCCCAAGGAAGAAAAAGATACCAAAAGATTGTTTACCATGAAAGAGTTCTTTAAGCTGGAAATTCAAGATATAATATTTGTAGGAAAATTAAGGTTGGAAAATGTAAAAATTCTCAGGCTAAAAAACAGCTCAGGACAGATGGTGCCCAAAAGAGCACAATTGCTGGAGAGACAATGGACAGAATTATTTCTCAAGTATGAAAAAGTAGATGCTGGAAAAATGAAAATAGTAATTAAGGCAGCAGAAAAGAAACCTGCTCAGACGATGTTGCTGGTGGAAACATGCCATGCACAAGGGTTTGAAGGGAAGTATATGATTTTGTGGCTACACGTCGGTTTACGGCAACCTCACCCTGTGAACATTAACCATCAGAAGGGTACTTCTATGACAATAGTGTTACCCTCAATTTTAGAGTCAATTTTCGAGACATGAAGGTCTTGAAGTACCTTTGGATTAATGAAGATTTTTCCCTTCGGGACACCAACCTTAAGGTAGCTGATTTCATCAGTGACTCTATTCCCAAAACCAGCATAGAATGGATTGTAGTCATGGGGAAACAATGCCCTGATATCCTGCAGTTAAGAAAATTAGAGGCATTGGAGCCTACCTTGAGTAGAAAATACACTATAGCATTCAAGTGCCAAGTACAAGTGACATCCTGAAACCAGATAGGGAAGCTTTAAGAATCATTCGCGTTAGTTTTTCCCATGATTTAGGCTCTCTCTCTCTGGCAAGCGCGTATGTGCTCCCAATACCATGTAGAGAAGAAAGGCTCTGGTACATGTTGGCCTTATTGACCACATTTATGGTTTGCAATGATATTAGCATTTGCATTGAATGAATGTGCATTAAGTGGCATAACGTTTACATCAAAGGGATTATTGTATGCATTTCACCTGAACATGGTCCTCAATTACGACGAGTTTACTCATGAAATGCACACAATAACACTTTTTGATGCAAACATCATAACACTCAAAGCATGCAATTATTCATTTGGTGCATCTGTCAATATCACTACAGGCCAACAACGAACTATTTTCCCAACCTAAATAACAAAATAGTTGAGCTCTCTGATAGGCACACACAGGGTTTAATAACAAGGGTATCAGGCAACGAAATCAATGGATACATGAGCATAATGTTTTGGCAAATATGCTAAATACCTAACATGATCTTTGTTAAAAAGATAGATTAGTTAATCATCATTTCAAGATACAACTGACAGTTGGCAGTTCATTACTCTAGACAGCTATGTAATAGGATAAAATAGAACAATAGGATGCAGTAGAATAGTTCAATATATAGGAAACACATAAACAATAAAACCAAAAGCAACAGACCAGAAGCAAACAAATCTAACTTATGGGAAATTAACAGACTACAGTACAAACATTAAATATTTCAAGGTAAATGTCAGCAGAAAACTAACCTCTAAACATGCAATCTTAAATTCATGAGGAGTCCTTCTAATGACTGACAGCCAAAAAAGCAAGGATTAGTCCACACGTTATTAAGAAAGCTCTTACACAAGAAAATTTAATGTTTGCAAAAGCCTAACAGAAAGCCATTTTTTGAAATTATTGCATTATCACAAACAGAATACATAGGTGATACATGATGGACAAATTACAAATATTTCTAGTATGAATTACCTTCACGGAAGAGCGATGGAAAAAGTCCATCAGGGGATATAACAACAGGACCATCTGGTAAAGCCTTCCCATCCTACAAATGACAGAAGTTAGCTTTGTTTAGAAAAACTTTCAGGTGTTTCTAGCTCCAAATAGCAAGTTTATTATGACTTCACCTGCTTAAGATTGAAAAGGAATTGTCTGGTAAGATAGGCTTGAGAAATTGCACGTGCACTTAGAAAGAGCAACTGGTACCCATTTTCCTGAATCAAAGGAAGGCCATTTTGTTATCCATAAGGTAAGAAGATTCCTTACTAAACATATTGAAGCTGTATCCCACATAAACTTTTAGCATTTTGCCTCTCCACAGAACCAAAAAAAAAATAAAATCAATTAATAGTCACTTTGCCACCAGGATACCAGTTTCATGCATTATGGTATTATTGATGACTAAAAAGATTGGTTATAATCTTATGTAAATAGCTTGTCCGCCCAAGTTTTCAGTTGCCTCTATTTATGGAAATGATGAGCATTGAGCAGCAATGCCATATAGTGCATCAGCCAATAATATAGCAGTACTCCCACAAATCCAAGTGCACTAGATAATTGCGATGGACCTTTATAGCTGAAAATAGATGTGCCACTCCTGTTTGTGACCAATCTACCCCCACCAGAGGCATGAACTGACCTAGAACGTCTGATCTGCAATAACAATGTAGAATAGAGGACATCAAATATGTCTAGTAGAAGACCAATCATTCTGGAAAGCAAAAATAAATGAATGAAAAAATTAAGAGGAGCATTAATTATGCTGTTTCCAAGAGTCCAGGTAGTGTGGTTGACTCTTGCACCCACTTGGCAAGTAGAAAAGCACTCTAAAAGAAGCAACTGTTTCAAAGGAAATAGTACTAAGTTTGAAATTCATATTTTATGCATGTTGAAGTCAAGAGAAAAGATAACTTTACTTGTGTGATAAAGTTCCAACACATAAAGAATCATTTGTGAGAAATACAATTCAATCATGTGACAAAAGGTTCCACTTGTAGTCAATTGAAGCTAATATGGACAAAAATAACTAGAAAGAACTTCTTGAATCATAAACATTTACAAAACTTACTTTGTGATTGTCCCATCGACATCTGATATCACTATGCGAGTATTCCATTTCCATAAATAGATTCTAGCGTCAACCTATTAAGTAACATGACTTTAAGCAATGGTCAAAAGGAAAGCCAAAAACAGAAATGATCAAAGAAAATGGAAAAATAAATGAGAATGCTTAAAGTTGTAACAAGGTAGAGGAACAATTTGGTGAATGTGCAATGAATAATGACCTTGCTGCCCCAGCATTGCGGTAGAAAATGTGAAGGTTACTGTATTGCTGCCTTCCTTCAGATTCAACAATGCCAGCTGTTCAGATGTCGGAATATTTGCTTTTACTATCTTTTTCCTGCCCTTTGGTTTAGGCATATTATTGTCTCTCCTTGCATCAATGTTGATGTCTGATGCACGCTCAGAATCAGAAATTTTGGAATTGAATAGAGGAGGCTGCATGATCTTGCGGGACCTTGATTTTTTGAGAGAAAATGGCCACAGTCCCCAGTTTCCTTCAGAAGCAACAACAGCTGTTGATGGCTCCCCTACAAGATATTTCTCAACATGATTAACTGGGATTGTGCCTTTTGGTTCAAATACACAGTCATTTACAAATGACCCGGTTTCAGAGAATAGGAATCACTACATCCCATTTGGCAGCCAAACTCTGACAACAAGCCTATCAAGTTAATTTATCTATAACTAGCTTTTCAGCATCAAATGCTTGAGAAGCAGCTTTAGTTCCCATTCCTTCACATCTTAGCAAAGAGATGTCTTTTGATAAAGCATAATGCCAGTAACAGTCTTTTTCTTGCAACACAAGAAGCATTTAAATGCCTATAAAAATTAACAAATGCAGATGCTCAACTTTTTGAGATTAGTCACTATTCTATAACTACCATGTGGTTGTAATAATAAAAAAGGTTACTGAAAAGACAAATAATCATCTTCTCAGCAATACAATCTCATCACTCACCAACACCTATTGTGAGAACTATCTACTGCTTTGCCTTTAATTTAACCTAACAAAAATGTTTTATGGCAAAAAACCTGAAATTAATCAAGGCCTGACAGAAGGACTGTTGTCCATACACCAGTTATCTTACCAGGACTGGCAGAACCATTTTGGTGTCCTGAAACATGAGCAGCTTGCTTATCAGAATGCTCCCATGGCGAATGGTTTTTAACAACTGTATCTAGATTTGTATCATATTTCATATCTCGGGCATCACCAGTCCAGTCCCGTGATTTGGAATGTGAGCCTAGCGAATGGCTTAAAGGATGATTGAGGCCAGCATTATTCAGACCTCCAGTGCAGAACCACATATTAGGTAATAAATTTACTGCCCGATCAACTTCTGTAACACCCACACGATGGACTTTAGGGGCTCCAATAGGTCCCGATGATGCATCCAAATTTCCTATAAATTTTTCATGACCATCCAATTGATCCTCTTGAAAAGAATGGTCTGTGGAAGAACAAAGTTCCCTATTAGCAGGGCTTGATCCATGTCCAATGCCTTCTAGGCAAAATGAGGAATGATTTTCATTATTAACACCCACTGATAAATTTAACTCACACTGAGTCTCTCTGAGTTTGTATCCATCAAGATCACTGAAAAGGAACTGTTCATCCTCTAGACTTTCAAATGCCGATAAGCTTACTGCTTTTGTCAGGCCAGAGTCTCCATAAAATTGTGCTGATTCCCTAGCAGAATCAAATATTGGGGCAACGGTGACTGTTTGAGCAGAAGATTCTGACCCTGTTGGTGGCTCTTCAATGTTTAATTCATCGTGGGCATTTATGAAAGGAAGTGGATTTTTTGGTTGACAATCATCACGAGCCTCAACGTGTGCCATGTCAGCCTCAACCGTGTCATTTTTCTGATAAATAGCATCCTGATGGAAAACTTCCATACTTCAGGGTCAATATAATCATAAAAGACTGAGTTGATATCAAGTATAGAACAGGATTAAATTAGAATCTCCAATGCATTCAAACAATGAACAGCAAAATGCCATAGTACTCAAGGACAACTCAGCATAAAAAATGAATGAGTAGATGTTTGGCAGCATCCCAACAACCTGAGCCAAACTTGGCTCATCAGAAACTTAGCAAGTCAACAAGCCAAGTTTGAGCTTGTCATGTGGACACAACAAGACTTTAGCCAGCCAAGCTTTGGGCAACTTCAAAATAATAGGAATTTTTTTGCAACAGACAACCTCAATAGGATGCCATTCAATGTCGCAATACCAAGAAAAAAGAAAAATAAACCATAAAAATTTAAACAAGATAACTTATAAGGGGGAAATGACAAAACATGCTCAACAATCCTTGGGCATTCAGCCGACATTACTGTAATCAACAAAGCATTATTAAGCTCCCATCTTCTTCCTATGACCGAGAAGACCCACATACCAGAGATCCTGGTATCTTTGGTTGTACTGAATTGCTATTAGGAAGATCCTGTGTTACACATATTCAAGTATAATATCATTATTCTAAGGCTTCCCAGATCAGACTGTAATTGGACATAGTATTTGCTCAGCTTGCAAAGCACAAAAGAAAATGACTTAGCTTGCAAGCCACGACTTGAATTTTTTAAAGAGTTAAGTTTTTTGCAAGTGAGTGACAGGTTTTTGGAGAAGATTTACCTCAAGGTGTAGCTTAGCTGTTGCAAGCAAATTTTTGGCATCAAAGTCTATTTTTGCAGGCACTCTATTAGCAACGTGCAGTGTTTCATGACTTTCCTCACTTGAAGCTTCTGTCTGCCTCTTTGATGTTTCACAATGTGTGAAAGCTTGAGCCCTGTCAGATCCACTTTCTTCCCTATATCTGTTGAAACTTGCTGGAGCAACATCCCATTGCTCGTAAGGCTGTTCTTCATCAGACCTGTCGCTCGAGCATAGAATTTGCGAATCAGATGTAACTACCATAGAAATGGCATCCTCAGCAGTGTCAATGCAAAGAACATTAGGTTCATCAATATTCCTTGATACATCAGATATCATTTCAGATTTGTCTTCCAAAATACTCCCACCAATTATGGAAGTTTCAATAACATTTTCCATGGTATGTAAACTCTGCATGCATACGCTACTTTCCTCAACAGGGCGTTCCACTTCCCCAAAGATTGACTGAGGATTAGTCCCACCTTTTACATTGCAGGAACCAGTTGGCTCAGGAGACATAATATGATTCAAGCTGGCTTCAACGACATCATGTGGGGATGATCCAATTTGGTTTTGTTCATCACCACTCAGTGTATTTTTAACCCCCTTGACATCTGTAGTATCTGAAACAGAAAATAGCAAAGCATTATCTTTCCTGTGCTTCGAAGTTGCAAGATTCATAGACCACTGCACCTCCAAGAGATTGGCTGCAATCTCAGCACGATCCCACGAACTTATCCTAATCACGGTGTGATCATCATATCCTTCTTGATCATGTTCCTTCCTCATAGATCTCCATCCAAAAACAAGCCCCAGTATCCTCGACCGCCGGGAATTAGTCCTAGCCACAATCTTCCCATTATTTGCATTAATTTGGTCACCTGTGTTGGACTTGTTAGTGTCATAATTGCAACTTTTGGACTTCAGTACCGGCCTTGTGTTCTGGAGTTGCCCATCCATGCTATCATTTGAGTTGTTAGCATCATAATTGCAACTTTTGGACTTCAGTACTGGCCTCACTTTTTTCTGGGGTTGTCCATCCATCTCCTCACTAGAAGATGAAGGACATAATGCAGAATCTTCTTCTTCCCCTTCTTCCTCCATGAGAAAGTAAGCCTGTCCTCTTTGATCAAGATACATTTGGAAATTTGCATCAACTCCATTAACATTAATGTTTACAACCTTTTCTTTAGCCTTTAAGACCCCTTGAAATTTCCCAAACCGGACATACCAAGGCGAGGATTTGAAGCTTCCATCTGGCTGTTCAACAGCAACAATATCCACAGCTCCACCGAAAACATGAAAAGGGCCAGAGACGGTGTACAAGCCTCCAGAGATATAGCTGCCTATCCTCCCCACAGCATACATAGTATAATTCTTAGCTCACCAGCTCATAAAGTTTCAATAGCATGAGAGGAGAACCCCGCAAGATTGTGAGGTTCTACCAGCCAAAAACCGAGACCTGTGAATTCAATTTCCTTATTAGCCTTCAATATCTCCACACAGCTTTATCATCAGAACAAAAGATCACATTACTTCAGACAACAAAATTGATAGCCACATAAAATGGGGATGCTTTTAAAGCGAATCCCACAAACAAAAGACCCACCAAGCTCGTCATTTCATTTATCCAACACCCAACAACCCAAATTAAAGAAAATGAATAATGAAACATCAGTTAGAGATCAAGGCCAGCTCAATAACTTTCTTGCGCAAAGAAACACGCATTCTATGGCAACCTCAGATAAGAAAGCCATACAACCAATGGAAAACAACGAGAAAGAACAGAACTTGGCGCGGTCAGAGGCATATTCGCTTTCAATTATTCGAATATGCCAACTTGTACATATATGTATATATAGTCATCATCAAAATCCCAGCACCGAAAAGACAGACTTGTCTTTTAATCCTATATTCATTATTATTATTCTAATTATTGAATGCATAAAAACACGCAAAAGCCATAGGAGATATTGAAATGGAACCAAATAACAATGGAATCAAGATGGGAGTTACCAGTTTCGCAATCTCTGCAGATTGGAAGGAGAACGAATGAGGAATTATTTGGAGTCTTTCAAAATTTGGAAACGTCAGAAGAGAGGGACATCGTTGATGACACGTCAGAGAGAACTGGGACTTTCAGGTGGGTCCCGTCTTTAATGAAGTGCGAACCGTCGAGCAACAGAGCCCATGTTGCCCTTTATTTTACCTCCATTGGCAGCTTCCTTGGAGCTGACACGTGTTCGGACATGTGGCTCGTCACAGAAGCACAATACGTCGTCGTCGAATTACAACTTCCAAAGGTTCCCAAGTTTCCAAACCTCCTGAGGCTGAACGAGAAGCTGCGGTCCTTAGCACATGTGTCCAAAAGTCAAAAATCCTAGGAGACTGGTTGTTGGGTCCGTGCGGGTTGGGCCCAGGTTCGTGCTTGAAATAGCTCCCTTTGTTTCAAAACTTCAAAAGGCGACTGACCATTTTGTTTCAACACCTGCCAGTCATTTTTACTACATTTCGTTTGTTTGTTGTTGTGGGTGGGGGGGGGGGGGGGGGGGGGGGGTGGGGGGAGGGGCGGAGAAGAATGTTGGTTGTTGCCCGTTGGATTCATTTAAAATTAAAAGTCTGGCTGGCCTTGTGCAACCCTAACAGGTTTCAACATCTTCTGCCTCTCTCTTTAAAACTAATTAAACTCACCACTTCCTTTGAATGTACAAATCATATTTGAATCTCTAAATCCTCGTAAAAATAGATTGGATATAAGTGTAATAAAAAAAAATAACGTATCAAGTTCCTGGGGTATTTCAGTAATTAAAATCTCATATTTTTTTATTTTAAAATTTTAAATTTTTATACTTTAACGTCAATTATATTTTAACATATAGTTTCATAATTTATGCTTCTGTTTATTAGATTACAATTGAAGCATGATCTTTGTTTCTTTGTACTGTTGCCCTCTCTCTTCTTGTCATTTTCTCGTCCATGCAATTGGGTATGCCCATTAGCTCTTGTCGTTATATATATAAATTTCGAGATATTCATTGTTTGCATGCTCGATGGCTTAGTCTCCGTATAAAGGAATAACCAGTTCTTTTTGACCCGAATAGGTAAAATTAAAATTTTATGAAAATAAATATCATAATAAATATTTAAATAACACGATATGAATCACACAGGTTGTAAATTTCAAAATGAATTCCATGAAATTTCACACACAAAGAAAACTCATAACATAGCAGATATCTTGTTTTCACTATAATGTGACTTGAAAACTTAATTCTTTTCTTTCTAGATTTCTCACCAGTATTTTGTTCTTGTTATTCTTTCCTGTTCCACAAGCACTTTGCTTTTGATCTTTAATTTTTTCGCTTCTGTAATTTGGGAAGAAATTTTAGAAAATAAAAGAATAAAAGAAAAATGGTAGGGGCGCATAGCATATTGAATACCGGTTGGTAGATACATCAAAAGCACAGTAATCATCAAAATTAGTCATGAGTTATCCAATTTATTAAGATTTAATTGATAATATTAATGGATCATTATAGGACATTAAAAGACAATCCTATTAATAATTTTCGCTTATTAAATTAAAGAAAAATCGAGAGAATGATACAATGACAATTACGAAAATATTAATAAGGACTTTAGCAATAATAACAGTTGCCAATGACATTGAAGAGGAGAAGGAATAAAAAAACGTGAAGCTATCATTTAATAAATTGACGATGAGAATATGAAACATAAAATTATTATTCAATGAATCGAAGATGAGAAACTCGAAGCATTAAGTTAATTAACTACTCATTTATTATCTTTAGAAATTAAGGACAACCGGGCTGAGAGCAAAATACTTCAAAATGGCTGAAGAAGTATTGCATTTGACAATCTTTTGTCATAAAATTAGTATGCGTGTGTTTGTGTGATGGCTACAAGTGCCGTATGAACCACATAAAGTTGTTTTTTTATGGCAAATTGCTTAATGTTTCCCATGACCTTTTTGGAATTGAATGGCTGAGAATAATTCTTTTAGCTTTACACGGCAAGTAAGCGGCGGCTCCTTTTATATACCTAACGGAGGATGCTTGTTTGAGTATTTAATTGACACAGATTGATGGGTATTTATCAATAATTGCTATATTGGCTGCATAAGGACGTACACTGGCAGATTATTTGTTAGCCGTGGGAAAAGAAAGGGGTTACCTGAAGTATTTAAGAAACAAAAGTTACTGGAAAGATAACCAAAAGGAATTTGTTGGCGGCTAAAGGCAATGTTTCTAATGTCTACTTTTATGCCAAGCAAATAATCGCACTGATAATATATGGTCTCGTTCATTTAACTTATCTGCAGATTTCTTTCATATTATCACAAACGATAAAACGAAAAAGAAAATAACACCTAAATTTTAGGTGGTTTGACCGGTCTATATGACTAACGTCTACGGAAAAGACAAAAAATATACTCTTATCACTAAAAAGAATATGTTATAAGATACGAAGAGTGTAACTTGTCTCTAAAATCTCTATTATTCTCATAATTTATTATGCCTATATATATATAAAAATATAAGATAAGAGTAAAAAGGTAATTCTAATTTAATCGGAATACAAAGCATATTTTAACATTTTAAGTGTAGGTGTTAGTCATCGAGGCTTTTTAAGGGACCTTTTCGTTTTACCAAACCATGCGCCATGTTCATCAATGAATAAAATAACTTGCCTATGGTCCAAAAAACATCACCCATCATGTGTCCATAATGCAACTGTGTTGAGAATGTGAAGATCGTTTTAAGCATATAAAACGTCTGAACGTGGACATAATATTTTGGATGCCTAAATCATAAATGGAGTTAGATGGCTAAATACACGAGAGGGAAAAAAAAAGAGGCATATTATAGTGGAAGAAGTATTTGCAGCCACATAGGGTAAGTACTAGCGGCATCAAAACAGATCTTCATGTGCTGATGTGTTGGACGTCCACGTTGAACCATCTCAATCGCTCATGGTGAAGAATTCGGTTATAGTTGCCCAAAGGGTTCTCATTAGCATTAACAGCTTTATCATGTTCATCCCAATTGTCAAAGAAATTACGAAAACCAACAACAATTAGGGCAGTCATTATAATACAAATTATCTCAGGTGAATTTCTCTCAAACACGAAACTAACAATGCTATCTATAAATATCATTATTGGGATAAAAGATTTTATGAAGGGGAAAAATATTTAAAACTGACAAATAGAAAGAATAGTAAATGGTTATAATAGGAATGAATGAATTTATAATCTTTTAAATCTAACCCCAAAATGGAATCATGCGGTGGTGCCGAAGAGGACGGTGGCGGTGACACTGGAGAGGGTGAAATAGTGAGGGATTAGTGCACACAATAGAAAGTTTAAAAACAGATAATTATTGCAATCAACATTCGCATTGCTATGACCAATAAGAATGGTAGAGCCTTAACTTTACGGAGATTAAGATATAAAAAAGATGATCAATATGACGGTAGTTATGATCCCAACGATATGCCATGTTAATGAAAATCTGAAGTTGGGGAATACGTGGTAAGCAAGTTCTGACAACTTTACTTGCAAAGTATATATTCATGCGAAATCAATGGTGAAGATAAATTAGTCCCTGCCATAACTAAATAAGGCTGAATTGAAAGATTAAAGTCACAAGAATGAAAAACCTAAGAGAGAAGATATGCGCTGAGCTTGACATTAAATGTAGATAGGTATCGTGAAAAAGTTGGACTTTGGAAGCAGATAAGTATTGCGAAAAAGCTGGTCATTGGATATAGACCAAAGGGTATTGTGTCTGGCATGTGAAGAATTCAGTGGCAATCGTCTTAAGGTTTTTTAGTGGCACAAGCAACTACATTATGCTCATTCCAATGACAAAGAAATTGTGAGAACCCATGATAATAAGAGCACCCATTACAGTACAAATTATCTCTAGCGAGTTGCTCTCAAACATAAAACTAATAATGATATTCACAAATACCATTATTGGATAAAAGATTTTTTATAGGGGAAAAAATGTCTGGGACATATAGGTAGAAAGGGCAGCAAGGGTACAATAAGAAAGATAAAATTTCCAATTCTTTAAATCTAACTCCAAATGGGAATCAGGCAGTGGTGATAGAAACGGCGGAGACGGTGGCAAGAAAGAGGGGGAAGAATGAAAAAGTGAGATATTGGTGTACACAATGACAAGTACGTAGATGATGTAGGAGACAAAAACACTGATAATTATTTCGATCAACGTTTGGATGGCCATGACTAATGAGAATGGCAATGCCTTAATCCATACGGAGGTTAAGATAAAAAAAAAAAAAGACCAATATGATGGTAGTTGTGATCCCAAAGATATGCCATGTTAATGGAAATCTAAAGTTGGGGAATATATGGTAAGCAGGTTCTTACAATTTTACCCGTAAAATATATCCATGCAAAATCAATTGCAAAGAGGGTAAAGATAATTCATCCCCACCATGATCGAACCAGACAAGATTGAAAGAATAAAGTCATAGGAAAGAAGAAAAAATCAGACAGAACATATGTGCCGAAGGTCGTTTTATCAAAAAAAAGTTTGGGTATAAAACTTAAAGAGAAGGTAGGTCTTATTTATATATATATATAAAAAAAAAAGGGTGAGGGGAATTAAGGAAAAGTTAAATGTTGGATGTGGGTAGATATTGCAAAAAAGTTGGAGGAAAATCAGAGATAATGGACTTGGATATTAGAGAAAATTATAAAAATAATATTTTCTCAATAATCCATTTGTCGAGTAGAGTCTAAGATATTATACAATACATATTAATGTTCTAATAAAGTAAAGTAATGATTCATAACAGGAATGTTAGGAGATACTAAAGTAATCATAGGTAAGAAGTGCTATAATAGGCTTATTCGTGGAGACATTGGCCATTTGAAAATAGTTAGATATTTTGATGTTGATTTTGTTAATTATGTATACATTAAAAGATTTACTTCTATTATTAAAGTTATTATATACCATCATTCTTTCTTCACTAAAAAGAAGTGGAATTCATTGTGTGACATTAGATAAAACATTACTTTATTGTTTTTAGAATTTTATTATATAGGACTGTTTATTGTGGAATTTATTTATATACTACTTAAGATATATTACGATAATTCAATTGTTATATTCTTTTTGAAGTATATTAAAAGTAAAAAAAAAAATATTAATATAAAAGCATGTAATCATCAAAAATTCTGTTGAAGAATAAGTAATTATAATATAAAATATAAGTATTCAACTCATTATCAACTAAGTCATATAAAAATCTTGTTGACTTTTAACTTTATTTGTTTTTATTTTAATTATATTTCTAAATGTTAATGGGATTTTGGAGACTTGTAATTATTTGCAAATGAATACTTATTATGTATACATTGATTATTTGCATAAAACAAACAATGCAAATATTGAGAACAAGATAGTTATCGCTACATAGTATTTTAAATGCCTACATCATTTTTTTTGAACAATATGTAAATTAATTAGAAATGTATCAAAAAATGCTACAATTCATGAAAAATTATAACAAAAGTCTTCTACTCCTCTACTAAGAAGGAGTAGCATAATTGAATGGTAAGACTCTATTGCTTTCTGAAAAAGCGTTGGTAATTAGTTCTTACCCCTAAAAAAGAAAACAACCAAGCTTATGTCTACTTCTCATAACTCATAAAACAAAAATTGCATTACAAAATTAGTGAATTGTATCCAGTACTAAACAACAAGCTAAATTTTCCCCATATGCCTATCATGCATATGACGCATCAAAAACTAATCATTATAGCTAGACCACAAATGGTTCAGACTTAGATATTGTAAGTTTTGCCATGGTATCGGCAAAGGAGTTGGTCTCGCGTGATCTATATGTGAAGGATACATCTTTCTTCATGAGTTTTCTAATTTCTTGAAAAGTTGCCATTGGAAACCAAGGTTTTCCCCTGTAATTATTTATCCAAAAAATGGCAATCCAAAAGTTACTCTCTACAATAAGAGTTAGTTATCATATGTCAAACTGTTCGTTTCACAGTTGAATTACCTCCTTAATGGATAGCAGTTCAACTTTATGTATATTTATGGCGCTTACTGGTTTAGAAACAATACATATAATATTTTCATGGTGTCTTCTCAACAACCCTCCAATGTCACCTACTTTTATATTATAGATCATAAAAGTATTCATATTGAATTTGCAAAATCTCACCTTTGCTGCTTCCAATCTACCCCTTCTTTTGCTCTGTCACGAATCACTTTTATTGATGCCCAAAATGAATCATTAATTATGACAATACATCAAGGCCATCTAGCTTTGGACTACTAAAGCATTTAAACCTAAATCAGATTGCATTTTTTTTTACCACAAATGACTTGCCTTAAAAATTTAACTTGTTTCTCGTTAACCAAATCGACCATATTACCATGTAAAAGCCTATCCTTTAAAGTTCTTTAGACTTACATGTTATGTTAAGGTTTGACCATAATTCCTTAACCTTATTAAGTGAACTTGGGCATACTCACTATATACCCCACCATTTCAAACAATGACATTAGATTTGCCAAACTAGGTAACAACGTAGGAATAAGTGGGTGACCAATTCTAATCCTGCCATACAAATTGGACATAGGGCCTCTTGTTCTCCCAATATGCATGAAATCCTTTTTCCTACTGACAATCTTTCAAGAAGTAATTGCAAAAAAAAAATAAAAAATCTCAACTTTAGAAGGAGTAAGTCCTTGTCAAATGCATGACTCAATACTAGAATAAGCATTTCACTAATAATCTAAAAGGTTACAAAATGATTTGATAGAAAATTGTCCATTATTCTCCCTCTATCAAATAAATATTTCATTCTACTCGTAATCTAGACAAACATTTTTCAGCATATTATAAAGTTTGTTCTTGTGATCTTGTTCCCAATCAAATAGTGGTTGGTGCCACTGTATCGGCCACCCCCATTTCTCATCTATCCACAATTCAAAGCTCTCTGTAGGTCCATTCTTTCTTTTTGCCAAAGTGTAAAGGTATGGGAAGTGTCGCCAGAGAGATTCATTTCCTAACTATATGTGATGCCAAAAATCCACCCTATCACCTGTAGCTGCAAGAAATCTAAAATTATCTTTAACGGCTTCAGAGTTCCTAGCCACTGCCTGTTTGAAGGTACACATCCCTTTTCATACCACTAGACATTATGAAGACCTTTATACCCCAATCCCATGATCATTTTTCATAATCTCTATATCTTACCTTAATTATTCTTACTTATGTTGATTGTTTCTCATTCACAATTCTCTAGAGCCACTTAGTTAACATACCTTATTTCTATCACCAATTCTGTTGATATCTAATCCCCGTCAAGATGTTGCCTCATATATCAACTCCTATCTAATGTGATGAATTTTTTGACATCTTGTCTCTTAAAAAAAAAAAAAGGCTATTATATTTTCTCAATCCTCTCCATTTATATTCTTTGGAACTTTGAAAAGAGACATGTAATATATTAAAAGGAATTGTAAGTAAGATTTTATTAATACCAAATGCCTAACTATAGACAAGAATCAAGACTTCCACTTTGTTATATGATATTCCATATTATGGATGACATAGCCCTAAAACCTCTTATGTCTTTAGTTAATCCCAATAAGCAAGCCCAGGTACTTCAATGGCAATTGAAATGTCTTGCACTTCTAGAAAGCTGTCCACTTTTCCATTTTATGGTCCTTCACACAGATTGCAAATATTGTTGTTTTCTCTAAATTAATTCATAGATCAAAGCAACATTGGAAGTATTTCGAAATTCTTTTAAAATTTTGTATTGAATTTGTATTCGTCGAACTAAATAATATGGTGTCATTTACAAATTGTAAATAAGAGAAGTTTAGTTGATTCTTGATCCCTATACCTCGCACCATCTCCTGCCCTACCTCCTTCTGCATGAGTGCTGGGTGCGATCATACCAGCACTAAGGCTAAAATAGACTTGGTTGGCTAAATATATGAGAGACAAAAACAAAGGCATGTGATAATGGAAAAGGTATTACAAGCAACATATGGCAAATATTAGCAGCATCAAGACTCGTCTCCTTCACCCCTTGATGGTGTTGGATGTCAATGCTAAATCATTCCAATTAATTGCTATGGAGAATTCAATGGTAGTTGTTCGTAAAGGTTCTTAATGGCACAAGCAATTTCATTATGCTCATTCTACACGTTATGAAAATTGCAAAAACCAACTATAATAAGAGCAGAGCACCCATTACAATACAAATTATCTTAAGTGGGTTGCTCTTAAACACAAAACTAACAACGATTTCTGGAAATAATATCATTAGGGTAAAAGTCTTTTTGGAGTGAAAAAATGTGTAAGAGATAGATAGAAAGGGCAGCAAAGGTGTAAGATGAAAGATTGAATTTCCAATTTGCTACATCTAACTCCAATAGAGAATCATACGGTGCCGCTGGAGAGGGCAATGGTAGTGGCACCAAAGAGGATGAAGGGCGAAGATGTGAGCGACTATGTACACAACTTTACAGCGTAGATGAAGTAAGAGATAAAAAAAGAAAAAGGAAAAAAGGATAATTATTTCAATCAACATTTGGATTATTATGACCAATGAGAAAGGTAAGAGCTTTAACTTTACAGAGGTTAACATAAAAAACAAAAGAAGACCAATGTGATGGTAGTTATGATCCGAACGATATGCCATTTTAATAGAAATTTAATTTGATGGGACAAATGGAAATTAAGTTTTGGTAACTTTACCAAGAAAATAGATATCCGTGCAAAAACCATAACGAGGATGGTGAAAAGAATTTGCCTCCACCACAAATAAACAAGGTTGGGTTGAAAGATTAAAGCCATGGAGAGGAAAAAACTTTAAGAAAAGATAGGACTTGAGCTCTATTGATAAGAAACGTTAGGGGTACAATGAAAAAATTGGACGTTGGACATGGACAAGTATAGCAAAAAAGTTGGATGTTGGAAACGGACAAGCACTGCGTTGGACGTTGAAGTTGAACGAGCACGGCAAAAGCCAAGAAAAAAAAAATGGACGTTGGATACGTCTAGGCACGTCTCCTTCATCCACTAATGGTGTTGGTGTTGGACGTCGACTCTGAACTATTTCAATTGCTCACTGTAGAGAATTCAGTGATAGTCATCTGTAGGATTTTCGGTGGCACAAGTAGCTTCATTATGCTCGTCCCACACGTCAAAGAAATTATGAAAACCAGTGCAAATTATCTCAAATAGGTTGCATATTACATTATGTTACATATTGTTTCCTTATAACTTGTAGATTCATTCCTAATGAACGAATAATACCTTATCTCATAGTTTCAAGAGAAATTATTTTTCTATATAACATGACGTAACTTCTTGTGTTAATTAACTCTTAGGTTGTGTATCCAATATAAGAACTCTCAAGTTAAATTTCATTTAGATGTCATGTTGTGCGTATTGAATCTTTTCAAGTTCTACGTAACTTCAACTGCTCTTTTAGGGAAGAAATTCCTTTTTTAGAAAAGTAGCAAACTTTGAGACAAGTTTCTTTGCTCGACTATGTGATAGAAATAATATTCATTAACTATTTATAGATATCTCACAAATGATATAATTATTTTCGATTTAATTTCAAACTAACTAAATAACAGATATTTCATAATAACATCAGATCTCTAAATTTTAAAATATGACAAGTTGGATCTTATACCATTTCACATCTCCTATAAAATCTTGTCAATCAATTTGTGTAGAGCCTTTTAAAAGGTGAATAGAAATTTTTACAACATAATTCTAAAGAAAAGATTTTAAATTGCATAACTCTTCATAAACTGTACAATATATTATAATATGTAGTCTCTCGTATATTAAACTCTATGGGGTTTCAGGAGGAGTACACAATAAGAAATTTTCATTCTCCCTAAAATAATCACCAAATTTTTAATCTAATCAAGCTAATATAATACTTTTACAAGTTTGTTTTTCAATCTTGTTACTAAACTCTTTGAACTTTTCAAAAGAATTCAAATTTCTAATTAGGAGAATACCTATAATCATATCTATGATGTGATTTGTTGGATGAAATATGAAAGACCTCCTTTATCATGAATAACTATTAGATCATATATATCTAATGTATTAGCTTATATGATTTATTGACTTATTTTTTTATGTAAAGAATAATTTAGTCGTCTTCCCTAATAAATAAGATTTTCAGTATTTTATATGATTTATAATGAAATGTATTTGAGTAATACTTTTTTTTATAAATTTTGATGATTTTTATTTCATTGATATGATTTAATCAATAATGTCATATAAAGAACAAAGACTATCTTAACTTTTTGCTTTTCATTCCCACTTTGATTATTGGAGCAACACGACAAGTTTTCTGAATACATTAATCTTACAATTATTTAAAGTATTGAACGACATCAATGCGGAAGATATATGAAAAATATTATAAAGAAAGATTGGACGATATGAATTGTTTGTAGAAGGAATTTTTTTTTTTCATTTATTTATTAATCTCGTGAAACCTTCTGCAAGATAAATGGATGAAATAGTCTCAAAACTGTAGCATAATGACAAAGGCGCTGTTGGAAATCTTTTACTTAATAGATTTCGGTCTTAGTATATTTTAGATATCAACATTTGATCTCTAGTTGCACAAATGAAAAGGAAAATGTGGAACAACGAATAGGTGATACCCGCCTACTTTCTGGACTGATTTGCTATGCTGCTTTAGCTTTCTTATCCAACTTACCTAATGAATTTCAAGACTTGTCATTTGCATATTTCCGTACAGGCTTTCTTTTTTTTTTTTTTTTTTTGGGGGGGGGGGTGGAGAGGATTTCCGTGACCGTGGTTTGTATCTTAACCTTTTCTAATGAGTCTTCAAGACCCTTGAATTTTGTACATTTTCGTTGCTGCAATGTTTTTTTTTTTTTTTTTTGGTTGATGTGAAACAAATCGTTTCAATTTGGACATTTTCGTATCAGTCTCTGTTTTTTCTTTTTCTCTGTCTCTCTCTTCCCCTTTCCTTTTTCATTTCTTTGACTTTGAATTCAAAGTTCAATCGGGCAATATTCAAATTCTAATCGCTCTCGGAATAGAAAACAAAAATAAAAACTCGGAAAGTATATATTTAAGTCACGGCGACGGAGAGGATGCTGAAAAGCTTTATAATACGATGGTCGTTAAATGTGCCTTTTTCTTGTCTTCTCTCGAGGCAAATACGTCTTCACATGGAACAGAGCGCAATAGCACAATTATGCTTTAATCATTGTTCATTACATCCAATCACGCAGTTTAACATCTTGAGCCCAGTAGTCATTGCCCTTCTTGTGGGGCTTCTCCATGGTGGGTAAAAAGAAAAAAAACACAACGGAAAAACACATGTTGCTCAATTTTTTATAATCATCATGATTGAGGAGTCTAAATAGAATCCCACTACTGTAGCCCACCCAGTCAACAGTTAAAAACTCTCGTGCGCTTATGCACCCCAAGTGGCCATATTCTCTGTGCACTCTGTATCATCAGCATACTGTGCCTGCTTTACCTTTTTCCTGTTCTTGCATCCTTTTTTGTTAATGAAGCGAAAAGGGAACCGAAAATGAGGCACTTGAAATCATGTGGGGTTCAATCTGGTGTGTGGTAAAGCCATATTCTGAAAATGCCACATTGAGTCGGTTATTGATATCATTGCAATGTATCAAAATTCTCAATAATTATACCATTGATTGTTAATCTGAACGCACCGTGACAAGTCAACACAGACCGAAGCTCCTTCTTCAACAATGTGGTTATTGTGCTGTTGTTGTTGTACTTGGTACTTGCTTTTTTCTGAGTGGTAAATTAAGCCATCAACTCAAGAGAAGAGACCCACAGCCTTTGAGTCGCCTAATGATGCCATTCTCTTTTCAAGAGCAGCAACTACTGATTATGCATGAGACCAAAATTGGGGTCTTGCTCTTCGCCCCTTCATTTTCGATTTCACGCATCGTCTTTTCCCCAAGGACTGGAGGGTTGATACTACTTTATCACTCCTTTTAGCTTTTGCCTTTTCCTTGACATGATGTGCATTTACTTGCACAATTCCTAGTTAAGACGATTAATTTTCACCATTAGATGATCAACATATTGACTACATAATTGTTGTGACCGTGATGCAACCTACGCTGTAGTTAATTTAGCTAAGAACCTCAATTTCGAATAAGAATTCAATGCAGCAGATCCTTTGAAATTTGCAACCATCTCAATTTCTGAATCCATTACTTGGCTATAGGTGACAGTTTGTACACATGTCTATAGTAAATTTTGATGGGAATTGAGTGAGAAACTTTTGGGATAAAAATCTCTAAAGTTTGATCTTCTCTTCTGCGGCAATGGAGTTCTTGCAATGAGCAATTGCAGCTTGAATTGCACCTTGCAACTCCTCCATGGTGCTGTCACTGGTGGGCGGAGGAAAAGTGGCACTAGCAAGAAGCAATCCACTGTTTGTTGGAGATGTGCTCATGGATGCTGGAGCAGAGAATTCTCCTTTTCTTCCCCGCAGGTCCCGCTTGTTTCTGATAGGCGAATTTCCTGAAAATGAATAAGCTGGCCTCTGGAATTGCAGATTATCTTTCCTTCCTCTGAAGAGCAATAGAGGCCTAATCATTCTAGCGTACCTTTTCAGAACCTGGCTTACTTCAAATCTCAGCTTTTTCTTATGCTTCTCTTTCTCTTCTCTTTCTCCTACTTCACATGTCTTTTTCCGCCCAAATAACGAGAAAGACTCGGGCTTGATTCTACCCTTTGTTTTGCAGCAGTTGTTGCTTTGATATTGATTGCTTCCATGGCAGTTTTCTTTCGTGTTACTAATAGTACCATCGCTCGTGATGCAGTTGCTGCTAGTTTTGTTGGGTTTTTGATCGTCTAGCAGTTCCCTGATGGGGAGGGTAAAGCTGTCCATGGAATTGGTAGAGGAGCGAGGAGATACAGGAAGCTGAGACAGGAGATGGAGAGGGACCAAGTGGCCATGGAAGAAAATTTCATCTGCCGGAGATAAATCAATGGCAAACGAAGGAGAGGTCTTGGTCTCGTCAGAAACTAGTGTTGACGAAGAGTGCAGAGAGATTGTGAAGGAAAATTCATGAGTAGGAGATGATGTTGCTGAAGAAGGAGACGCAGGGAACGTCGTTGGCACCTCTTTGCCAGCTTCCTGTTTTATCTCCCCTTCTTGAGGCCTGTTCACAGCTTTGTCTCCGGTGTTTTTATGTTTTTGGGTATCCATGAGCCTCGGAATTATGTTGGAATACTGATGGGATCTGATTCAGTATCAAGAGCTCTCTCTTTTCTGTTTTATATTTTTTTTCGGGTGGCTGGGTCGTGTGGGGGGAGGGTGTGCTTTGGATATTGCCAGACTTTAGTGAATTAGTATCAGGGAATTATCAGGAACCAATGGGGACAGCAGAAGATTTAGACACGGATGGAGAGAGAGAGAGAGAGAGAGAGAGAGAGAGAGAGAGAGAGAGAGAGAGAGAGAGAGAGAGCTGAAATTGTCTTTTAACACAAAACTTGCAGCCCCAGAACTCCTCTTTCATTTTGTATCAATAATCTTCACAATATACAAAAAGAGTGTGGTGGCCGTGGCACTCTTAGCATTATATGTGCCGTCAAGGTTTGGTGGGGTACTTGTCAAAGTCCAACGTCAATTTGCAGGTCTGATTTTGGGAATGGGAATCGCAAAGATCCAAACTTGGCCAAACAAAAGTCAGATTGTACACTCGCTTTAGGTCAATGTCTTGTAGTGTTTCAAGTTAAGCTTCTTTATGCCATTTGCCAAATTGTGGAGGTCGAGAGAGAAGTTTTTGCTTATATTATGCACTCGAGAAAATTGTACACCCACTTCAAAGAGGAATCTTGTCAATATATGCAACTAGCCATATTTATGCATCCCTCTAGTTGTTACTATGCTATCCTTTTGCACGCTAGATATACCGCAGAAAGTGTAGTGTCGATTGAGTTTCTTTTCTTTGTTTTTTTTTTTTTTTTGAACTCCTGAATGCATAAGCCTGAGTGTAAGGATTTTTTAATGAAATCAGTATCCTAAGTTTCTGAAAAAGGTCGTGACAAATCAGTTAACAGGATTAATGTGGGAAGGAAGATAGAAATCCAGTTCAAGTGAATCATTTCCTTTATTATTATTATTATTATTATTATTGGCAATTCAACTTTTTCTTTAAAGTAATGTGATATTTCAATTTTTTTTTTTTATTTTTTTGGAAGTTGGGCCTGTTTGTGACGAGAAAGAAAAACCTGGTGACATTATCATGGTAAGATTTTTGTGAGACTTTATACTTACCCAGGTTGGTTTGGTGGGAAATGTTTTTCCTATGCTCTGACAGACGTCATTATCTGCTAATTAAAGTGACAGGATAAACAAGTCAGTGTTTTTCTTCATTCGCTCACTGGCTTGGCTTGCCTTAGCTCAGAAAGTCAGAAGAGAAGTTTATGCATTTCAAACTGCTTTATGATTTGTCAATTTTGTTTTGGTAAGATAAAAAGGTACGAATACATTCTAATCTCTCGTGATTTCTTTCATCACTTGATTTGATGTCAAGGACAATTTTACATCATTTTTGCGTATGCCAAACACCATACTTTTCGAATCAATCAGAAAGAAAAACAAATTTAATCAAACGCCCGGGATGTCAAACCATGTAGATAAGATGACTGACAAATGCGAAAATTTGTCTATTATTCGATTGATTACGTTTTCTTTTAAAGTAGTCATTTTCCACCCTCCCTTTTGAATTAGTGTAGCTTCAAACTGACACCTCTTTTTTCTTCTTATTATCAACGAGACTTAACAATCAAAATTATTGTGTTGTGCATTCAGAATCTGATTCCCTTCCTGTGGTTGATAAGGAAAGTAAGTTCTTCTTGCTAGCCCTCGCCAGTAAAAACCTCTCAGGCTTCAAAAGATTTTACAAACAAAAACAAGAAAAAAGAAAAAAGAAAAATTGGGGCTATGATTATTAGATTCATTGATTCGATAAAATCACGATATTTTAAAATTCATGCAATCAGAATTACGTGGGAAAATATTTATGTAAAAGTAATTTATCAAGTTATTAAAGCGACTAGACACCGTAAGATAAAAGGGTGCACTTGAAAAGCACAAGTGTCGTTGTTATTCGGGAGGGCAGTACCCACTAACGCGGCCAACAGCCAAGCCAACAAGAATGATTTAACCGTGTCATGCAAGCCAATGCTGGAATTGGTTCGTATTTTTCTCACCTGTCTTGTTGAGAGTCGCGTTTGAGAGAAAAAGACGATGGTGTGGCTAAACGCCCGAAGTTGGAATGATGGGACTTAAATGGATCGGACAAGACCCGAGACAAAGGCCATAAGTTTCGATGTTAGGTAATGGTGCTAGACCCCCCCACACACGTGTACATATTGGTCCATTTTCCAGCAGAGGAATTTTTGTTCGTTTTGTTAGAGGTCTATATCTCAATCATGGTGGCATTGTTTTCGCTTTTGGAGAGGGGTTTGGACTGCTTCATCCCCACACGCATCTTCACCATTCGAAATCTTTGTTATCCCCACACGCATTCTTTTTTTTTTCTTTCTTTCTTTGAAGATAAAAGATGTAAGAATGAGAGAGATAATAATAACATGCACATGTATATATGCATGCATATAGAAACATCGTATAAAACAAAGATTTCACTCTCAAATCCCGATAATCCTCTGGTGGGCAAACTTTCCCTCTTTTGCTTTTGCCACTGGCCAGCCACTCGTTATCTGTTTCTTATTTCTTTCTCTACAAAAAATGGCAGGACGCAGCCAGTCATACATTATATATAGGAACCAAAGGGCAATAAACAACAAACGTGGTATATCTTTAAGACCAACCAAAAAGAGCTCCCCGTGAAGCACAAATGCGCGACGTGTTCTCGTTAGGTGTTCCCAATGTGGCACCTTAGAGTTTGAACATTAGATATGTTATCTTTTATTAATTTGTTTCTGCAAAATTCCATATTCACTAGTTTTTCAGCCTGCCAAAGTTGTTGCACCTCCGCTACAAAGGACCCACATATATGCCAGGAAATTATCAAGACGCTTGAGCGACATTCTTGAAAAGGAATGTTCCTTGTACAAATTGGCTTGGCGAGAGGCACTGCTCCTCCCCATCACTAAATAAGCAAAATGAAAGTGGTCCTTCTATACAGAGCTAGACAGAACCATGATGCATCGCATACCCAGTCAAAAGAAATGCCGAAAGCATGTGAAACCAAATAAAACCATGCACAGAAACCCCCCTACGTAAAACGTGAAGCTCACGTGTAATTTGGATACCTAGCAAACCGCCGGCTAGGCAATGTCTGCCCCGCAAGCTATGGTCTCAAGCATGGGGCGCCACCAAAAACACATTACTGATGCTCCACGATGCTATCCATCACATCAGACAATACTCATTTCATGCAAAAGGAATAACAATTTGTAACCAGAATTAGAAGAAGCTTCATTATACACGGTCCTGAATTCCTGACTGAATGCGATCAATAGTCTCAATTAACTAATGACCCAGTCGTAAACAAGAGTCTAATGCCTCAGTGGTAACCAGGTTCTGGAATAGGAGACTGTCCTCTCTAAACCATTAAGTAAAATAAAAAACAAAACAAAGCTTCAATACTCACACCACACTGGACAGAGATTTGCGGTGTAACAAAAATTAGAGACAATCCAAGGAAAGGAAAAACAAAAAAAGAATAAAATATATTGTCTATTCTCTATTTATGAAGCTCGCTTCCTACTTAACCAGGAAGGTCAATTTGCGATATAAATGAATTCATTCGGGCAGGTTCCTTAAGTTACTCTAACTAGGGATGAATCAGTGTTGAGTTCTTGCCAAACTCCGTATACCATCACACACGAAGGCCATTAGGCACTTGACATTAGCTTTATGAACTGGACAGGAATAGCCCTGGTGTATTTCAGTGCATGCCGAGGCCTTACATAACTCCATGAATTGTTATGGGCTGTAAGTTTGTTATTGCTCGCTCTTCAAGTCAGAAACCGATTCCTCAAATGCAAGCAGCTGCAACTCTGGTCTTCGAGGCTTGGAGCAAAAATGCTATTGCCAGAAATTCAAATGCATCGTCTAAGCCGACACATATAGATCCATTGACCTCCCCTTGAGAAAAATGAAGTGAAGAATTGAGCGAGGAAGTTCCATTGGTCATCTACCTTGAACTCCCAAGCAATTGCTCAATACTGTGTCTCTGCACAAAACGGAACAAGAAATTAGAGGATCTTTACATGGACAACAGAAGTTTGCAAGAGAGAGCGAGAGAGAGAGAGAGAGAGAGAGAGAGATGTCATGACTCCAGATGGCCTTTTCCCTTCCATAGCTTCTTTCTTCTCTTGACAACTTATGCAAAGGAAAGACCATCCTAGGGATGCATTTTTCTTGAATTAGTTGAACCAGCATGTATTGAAATACTTGCTTTGGGTTTTATTTCTACTCGACAGACTGCACACATGAACAACTTGAACAAGTTGCGCAATGGATATTTTGCATCTAACCTACATTCCAAAGAGCATGCCTCATGTTAGAAGGCTCTAAACTACTCCTCATTGACGGAAAGCTGTGCTGCCATAATAAATATAAGTGCACACAGGAAGAGACCAAAACTACTAGATTGAGCCCACAAAGCACAAGATTAACAGTGTCCAGTCAATCAATCAAACCATAAATTATAGCCAGTAAAGCTGATCTGCACAGTACAAACCTTTCTGAAAGCATAGCTGATCCTTCCTCATATAACTCTTCCACCACATCTGGCTCCATATAGTCTTTATCCACATGAGAAGATGACTCTGAGCATTTTTCGTGAAACATCAACTTAAACACTCCTTTGCTCTGCTTTTTCGGTGCTGGCAAAGGAGCAGCTTGCTTTTCCTGTGGTAAGATATCAATGACAATGCAGGTTGTATCATCTCTAAGTCCCTTTGCCTGTATTGCTTCCTGAAAATGGAACAAAGAGAATATTCCAAAGTGTCAGACAAGAAATCAAAGACAAAATGCCAATCCTAATAAGCAACATCATAGTGGAGCAGCTATGATGTCTAAAGTGGTCAAGGATCAAATCACAGCCTGCATTGGTCATAAAAACTCAAAAATAACTTCATTTATCAAATTGCAAGTACTAACATACTTTAACAATCTGTGCAGCTGTAGCTTCTGCTGGCATCCCATGACAACATTCAAGAGTCACTTCAGCAGATAATGCATCCCAGACACCATCACTTGACAATATAAGCCTACCACCCACAATAGACAACTGCAAATAATAAACATTTATAAGAAGAAAAAATAGTATCACAAGCTTATTCCATTTGAGATATGCAGGGCAAGGTATAATAAAAATAAAATGATGTTTCAAAGGCATTGCTTCAGTATTAAT
The DNA here is from genome assembly GCA_037897445.1 of Ceriops zippeliana. Taxonomy (NCBI): domain Eukaryota; kingdom Viridiplantae; phylum Streptophyta; class Magnoliopsida; order Malpighiales; family Rhizophoraceae; genus Ceriops; species Ceriops zippeliana. Next base: position 1,400,229 of record JBAPLH010001437.1, on the reverse strand, counting down.
GACCCAAAATAATGCCTATTTTGTTATATGCATAAGCTATTTTCAAATCAACAACCTCTTGATTTAAAAATAAGTTATACGAACCATTAAATGCAGTAAATGATGTCACATATGTACATAGTAATAGAGCAAAAAAAAGGCACCTTCATTTTAATGCCAACATCATTGTCTTAGAATCTTAATCAATCTTCGCTTCCCAAAGAACAATCAATGAAACAGTTGGACATTTCTCAACCCATACTTAAAAAAATAGAAGCCCAATCTATTGTTTTGTCCAACATACCCATAATTTTTACAGTGCTCCATCCCTAAATTTACCAGACATGTTGTAAAGTAGAACATGAATGGAGTTCACAAACAGTGGTCAAACCACAATAGGATGCTTGCAGGGAAAAAAGTATGATCATAGGTATTAGCATCATGTGCATATAACACCTCTTAGGACAAACCTTAACTTGCTTCACATAAGGAACAGGAACAATGAATTCGCCAATGTCAACATCTCCAATAGATCGTGAAAGACACAAGCCACCAGGCCCAACATCTCAAAGGACCAATCTTCAAAAGTCACATATAATGCATAAAACATTCCATTAAAAAAAAAAGTAACGATCAAAACTATTAAAAGTTGTCTTCCAAAGCCTGGTGATTATTGACGCAAGTGATATATTATTTCAACCAATTCATTTGCACAATATTAATAGAGCTAATTGGGCAAGCAAAAAAGTCATTAAAGACTGCACAAAAACTTCAAGAGAAAAAACTGGTAGCAATAAGAAGATACCTCTAAACCGATACCTCTGTTTAGCCGTCCTACCTCACCTCCACTTGCAGTAATACGCTCAATCCTAACAAAATATGACAAATACAGGCTTAGTAAGATGGTAAACTGTTAGGTGGGTTACAAAGCCACTGGATCTGAGTTACTCCTCTTCATTGCATTCAAGCCTGTGATCAGCTGACAAGTAATAAATATCTCCTTCAGCAGATTCAAGAACGCAACGAGAATCTCCAACGGATGTGACTGTTATAACCCAACCATCTATTATTATAAAGGTGACAGTTGTTCCAGATGTATGTGCTGCAAACATGAAAACAACAAAATTATAGGTACAATTGTAGCAGTAACAGTACCCTAAAGAGAGCTTTGACACTACAGACACACATATGTAAGATATAACCCAGACACATTTAATGAATAAACAGAAGCCATGCAATAACATATAACATACAAAACAATTGCAGAAAGAAATGAACATTCCATGATTGAAGGGAAAATTCAAATAAAACACAAGAATTGACAAGTGTACTAAATAATGGGACAGTGTCTAAATACTGAATTATCTTTTATATTCAGACTGGCATATTCCGTCATACAAATGGATGGGCAGAAAAGACAAGACACAGTGAATGTGTGGGCAAACATACCACACACTAGATGAGCATGCAAATGACAAATCTAGATGACAACATCATTAAGGTACTGCTCAGATGACCTTCTGCTGGTCCAATGCCTAACCAAAAATATAAAGTTCATCATATTCAATAGGCCCAGAGATGAATCTGATTCGGAATACAAGCATTTCTTGTGGAAGTTGGTATTTGAAAGTTATGCAACGTGCCTTTCCTACAACTCACAAAACAAACAAAATGAAAAAATAATAGTTTCCAAAATAAGGATAAAACAAATCCTCTATCCAAATGAGGATGCCATTCATTGTGAAGCAATCCATTCTGTTACAACAATGCAAAGATTGAAGAAGAGACCCACGAAATGTGCTGGTTGAACTGAAATAGCTTTTCTAGCAATCTACATACACATACGTGTACAATAGTAATTCAAAATTTTCAAGTCTTTGCTCCAAGATTAACCAAGCATCCCAAAATTTTATCGAGATTTTATCACAAAATGTGCAATATGATATACCAACACAATGTTACACATACCTTTTGCTTGAAAATCTTTTGTCTGTTTTCACAAAGCCAGCAACCAAAGCCCTTGGCAGTGCAGCCAACGATTCATCCCTGTTGAGGTCTGGGGGAATGGCAGCTGTGACATTATTCAGGAGATTCTCTTTAGCATATATAGCAGCTGCAGACCCATTGAGTCCATCAAAGAGCTGCATACATGGTTTCTCATCAGTCGACCACCAAATGCAGCTACAAACTATACATTCATCCATAGACCAGCGTGGGCAGCAAAACTAATACTTTCTTTTTCTTGATCAATATAGCAAAAGTGCAATGTTTTATCCCACTAATTTTTTAACTGATACGGCATCAAGCATCAATGTGTGTTCACACTGAATGATTAGAATGAAACAGCTAATTTAGTCAGTAACTGATACGAAAATCAGTAAAAATTGCAATTCAAAACTACATTAAATCCAAAAATGAGATTTACCCCAAAAACAGAATAAGTAGTGACCCCATCACCAACGACTTGTTGACATTCCATTTTGAGTAGAGGAAGTCCTCCCCTTTTTTGCTCTGCGCGGCCTGTCCATGCAAAATCTCAGGCTTCTCTACCTTCTCATTTGCCAATTCTCGCTTTAGGAGAACTGAAAGCGTCACCGTTTGATGATCTCTTGCAGCCATCGTTGTTCCAATCCCCGAAAATCCCAAAAAACTGCCCCAAAGCTTCTTCCCAAGGAAGATTCAAGAAACCACCCCTATTTCTTCACATAACAGGTCCGTATAGCTTATCATCCTGAAGGATATTACCCCAAAAAAGTTAAAAAAAAAATTACATACACAAATAAATGCAGAGATTAAGCAATCCACATTCAGCCTCAATGCCACCCTCCCCCCAGAGAAAGGAAAAAATGATCAAATAAAAGGAAATAAATTAACCGCAAATTCTTCAATTACATCATCAAGTTCTTAATAAAAGCATTACACAAACTAATCCATCTCCAATCTCCGATTTATTACCAGAAAAGGAACACGCCAAAGAAAGAAAACAAGAATCGAAATCAATGTAGAAGATATCTCGCCCGTACAGACATCGTAATTTCCAAAAACATTTTTAAAAACCCAAGAACACAGAAAGAAAATTGCGCAGAAATAGGAATTAACAAAATGCAGACAAACGAGAGAGAGAGAGAGTTTACAGTGGAACATTTTGGCGGAGAAAACATATTACGCGCGAAGGAACGCGATTGGCTGGCGGGGCGATCGATAAGCTCGGATCCCGGCGTTGTCCTGCGAAAATTCCATCGTTGGAAATTGGTACCAACGCGAGAGAGAGAGAGAGAGAGAGGGCTGCAATCTACGATAGCGAGTTTACAATACGAAAAGGAAGCAGAAAAACGGAGCTGCCGTATTTGGTTTGCGATATTTTTGTTTTTTTTTTTCTTTTTCTTTTTTGTCCTCGCTGGTTCCGTTCCTTGCGTATTATTGCAAAGCTGCAAAAACCGCACCGTTCTGCCCGCCCGTCTTGATTCTCCGAAGGCTGCCATTCTAACCGTCGGATTAGATACATTGAAATCAAAAGTGGGCCCACTAAACGTCAGACTAGTAAGGCGGGGCCGACAATGGCCGCTTAATTTGCAAAGATTATGGTCATGCCGACTCGGAGGGACAAGTTGCATCGTGAAAGCCTTCTCCCTTTATTTATTTATTTATTTAAACAATATATAAATTTAAATTGTGATGATTTAAAAAATAAACTTGAAAATTTTTTATAAAAAATAAAACTTTTAAATTGTGAGTATTTTTAAGAAAAATAAAATTTTAAAATTTTATTTTATTTTATCCTAAAAAATAATTTATGAATTTTTAGAATTGTTTTTGAAAATATTTGCATCGTATGAATTTTGGACACATGTAAATAATTATTAATATTAATTAATTAAATTATAATATTATTAAATTTTAAGTAAATAACTCGTATTTATGTTAAAAATCCTAATTCGATTAACATACTAAGAAAGAAAACAAACTAAATGATAAGTTGATATCAAACATTAATAAAATTAATAGTTGAATAAAATACTTAAATATTTCTAAAACTAAGCAAAGATCTCACATGACCATTTCACCGACTTTCTCTTAATTTTAGTAATTAGATATATGATTAGAAGTGTTATAATAAAAAATAAATTCAAAGTATGCTTTAATAAAAATTAATTTAAATTTAAATTATATTTGAGAAAAAATAGTAAAGTAAAATTAAAATCAATTTTATTATTAATTATAATTAGTACCTTAATTAATTTAAAAATTTTTAATTTTAGATTTGTATTTGAATGATTAAATGAAATTAAAATTGAGTAATAAATTAAAGTTAAATTTTTAACTAAGATTGTTATTCTACTCCATTTATGAGTCTTTAAAGAAAATTAAATTTGTTAAAATTTCTAAAACAAATGAAATCTATTAATATTCTTAAAATTAAGGAAAAGTTGCCCAATAATAAAATAACCAGTATTAGACTCACGATTTATTATATTTATTAAGAAACACTTTTTTTTGTTTTTTAATATAAAATAAACAAAAATTAAATTCTAATTATTTTCTTTAAAAAATAAAAATAAATTTAAGAGTAATTGTTTTCTTTTAAAAAAATAAAACATAAATAAATTATGAATATTTTTAGGAGAAAAAGTGAATTTAAAAATATTGTTTATTCATAAAAACGCATAAAGAATTTATGATTTTTATTAGAATTTATTTTTATTTATAAATATTTATATTATATTGATTTTAGATATATGCAAAAAATTTTAATATAAATTAAGTAGATTGCAATACATGCTAACAAATTGAATGAATCAAATGTATATTAAAATTTTAATTTTATTAAAATACTAAAAAATATAAAAAATAATATTAAGTTAATATTAAATATTATAAATAAAAAAATCCACTCAAAAAATTAAAATTTGAATTAAATAATCAAATATGTCTAAAATTAAACAAACGTGTCACATAAATATTTTATCAATTTTTTTCAGTTTTAATAATATTAATTTTAAGGAGAGGGTGAAAAAGTTATAAAAATAAAAAATAATTTTATTATGTAATTTATAATTTAAGGAATTTTTAATAAAAAAATTAATGTGGATACCAACGCTGCTGGTTCCCCAAGCCAACTCATCAATTTTTGCCTTTCCTCTCTCTCTCTCTCTCGCCTTTTTCTAACGACAACCTAAGGCTTGTTCTTCCACTTGGAACTTGGAAGGCCACCGAAATTCTCGGCGTCAGAAAAGGGAACCCATGTGCACTTGGCAGTTGGCGGGCGGGCTAGACGCTGAAAATTCCGATTCTTCAAAGGGGAGCGTCTAATCTAGGATGATTGGATGACAACTGTCGGGAAATTGGTGACCTCCGGACAAACTTCCTGTAAGGGACTAAAATTAATTGTCCGAAATTCTTAAGCAATACGCGGTTTTATTGAGTGGCAAACCCGATTAACCTGTCAAAAACCGAATTAAATTCAATGAGATTTTTTTTTTTTTTTTTTTGGGTTTTGGAGCGAAGAACAAGAAGCAGTTTTTAATTACAAACAAGATTTGAGATTCGAATTTTCTTTTTATTTTAAATTCTAGACTTAATTTATATTTAGTGGTTGAATTCAATGGGAATTGAGATGAATTTATAATTTAAAATATATATAGTTCAGTCACCTGGATTTTAAATAGTCGACGTAACTTCGATCTGACTCGCTTATTTGCCAGTATTGCAAATGGGTAATTTACTTGGATCAAAAATCCAATTCAGCATTGGTGATTGATGACTCAGTGGGTTGCAAGACCATGCCACGCCACCAAGTTCCTCACTAAGAACAGAATAGAAATGTCCAACAGCGACAATCTTACCTAAATTTTATATTTTATTTCCAGTTAATAATAATACTAACAATATTATTATTATTTGGTTTCGTTGTCCAACAGCGACCTTCAAGGAACACTCATTTTGTTTTAATGGCCATTGACAAGTAAATCTCTCATGAATTTCAAAGTACTGGGAATTGAATGGTACCTTCGTGGACATCAGCAACTACCATCTTTTCTTACAAAGACCACATAAACGATAAATGCAACGCAACAAATCTCCTTGTAATAAAATTCTTTTGAACATTAAACTCAAAATTTTTAAAAAATAAAAGTTCTGTCGAACCTCTTATATTTGTTCTTTAAAGCCTTTTGTTTTGTTTTGTTTTTTTTTTTGTTTTTTTTTTTTTGGCCTGTGCTTCCCCTCTTTAATTCCTATCCCCAGAGATTGCTGTTGACAATGTCTTTGGCTCCTTGCAAAAGTGCAAGCCAGTCAAAAAGATACAGCCAGGCGAGTGTTGCTGTCAAGTGTTTCTTATCCACAGCTCATCTCATCACATACCTCGTCAGCTAGCAGATTATCACACATTAGCTCTCTATATGTTCCATTTATCTCCCATTTGGTCACTTTCGAGTTTTGGCTGCCAAAATAAAAGGAAGGAGGAGAATGGAACCGGAAGAAGATAAAACAACAGTAAACGCCGATACACTTGAATCTTGTTTGGATTCCAATCCCTAATCATACATCAGCTAGAACCTACATAAGAAATGTCAATTAATACCCTCAATTGACATTTAAAGGCTTTCCTATTATCAAACGTGTGGGCAGATAAAATTCAGGCAAGACTCAAATGTAACCTGAAATAAGCAGAAAGTTGGGCAAAAAAAATACTATGAGCATACCATCCTAAAGGCTTTGGAATAGAAAAATCACACGGAGTTTTAAAAAATTATCCCATGTAGCAGCTGCAACTTAAAAAGGTATAACGTTGTTCTTCAAGTGAATTATTCTGAATTTGAGCTACATAGCCTCTCGTCAAGACAATTCAATCACCCACCTCAGCCAGCCAAAACATAGTTGAGAACTGGTCTGATCCTTTTGTTTTATGCAGGTCAAGAGCCCGTAATGGATCATATCGTAAATATTTTAGGACGACATAACACAGGCGGAAAACGATCTTTAAATTAAACAAAGAAAGAGAAGGCAGCAATTTGGAGGCTGATAAGGATTGTTCCTGACTGTAGGGTCCGTGACCTGCAAGACAGAGGAAGAAATTGTGGAGTGCTAAACTGTGGCCCAACATCAACATTCCGATAACTGTCTCGGGCGAGATTTCTTAAGGATGAAAATTAATTTTAGGACTTACCTTTGTAATACATGCTTGGGGGTATTTATAGATCTTTTTACATGTTCCTATGTTTTAAATTAGTGTATTTAAAAAATTAATTATTATGTTTTTAAGACTTTTCAACTAATTGTTTTATAATTGTGGTATTAGTTATTTTATAATTATTAAATTAACTATTATATGATCATTAGATTAATTCGATTAATTTTTATGTATCTATTATATCATAATAATGTTAATTATTTATTGTCTTTAAAATTTATTTTTAATATTATTTTTCTTTCTAATTTATTAAGTCATTACTAATATCAATTAGTCTTTTCTTATTATTCTTGAAAGATAGTAAATACAATTCATAACAATTTATGATTTATTGTTAGGTTAATTAAAAGATTAAATTATTTGTATTGTCTCATTATTTGAAGTGCATATTAATGGAAAACTATTGGTATCTTAAGAAGATAACTATTATAACTTGATACACTAGAAAAATTTATTTATAAATACAAAAGTATTCTTAAGAATAGTAGCTAGCATGCTTCATACATAATATTTTTTTAATTTACTTTTATTATAGCAATATGTTATTTTATTTATTAATTTTTCACCATTCTTAAAAATAATTTTGATTTCTATAAACAAATTGTTTCATGGCATTAGCAAAAACATGATAATATGCTTTTAAGGGTCATTAGTTTTGGTCATAGGTTTTATATTTGCTGTCTAACTATAATATGTTTTATAGTGAGATTTTGCCATATTAGATGCGTACAATCATGTTAGCTAAATTTTTTATTCAAATGAGACGTTCATTTTTAAAAGTGAAGCAATGACTTGAAAGTCTAAACATAAATAATTATTATTCAATCTACATCAAATTTGAATTTACAGCTATAAATATAACTAGTATAAAGATAAATCGACTAATAAATTTTTAATGAACATTTTATTATGAGTGAAAATGATACTATAAGTGCTAATTTATTGTGATAGTTAAGTTTTTATTACTCATTTTAAGAATAAATTGTATAATAGAAAGAATAAGTATGTTTGTCTAACTTATGAATTAATGAATCAAATTACTAAGTGATGTACTAATCACTTGATTTTGTATAATAAAGAATGAATTAAGATGATCTTTTAATTAAATTACTTAGTAAATTGATAGTATAAATTACATCAAAGAGTATTAGTTTTATGCATATAAAATATAGTTAAAAGTAATGAAATTCAATTTATGCGATAGACAATTTTTTGAAATAAATTCATATATGTAATAATAAATTATTAATTTACTTTACGTACTTTATCAAATTATAAATCTCTTACTATAATGTGAATGCTGCAAAAATTTTAATATTTAAAATTAAATTATATTCTTAATAAATTTTATAACTTTTATAATTAATGTGTCGTTAAAAATGCACATTTGAAGTAAGACTTCTCCTATAAGATCCTTGGTAAGATTTCTAAAATTATCATGAAAAATATGCTAGGTATGCGTATGACCTAACAACATTCAATTATGTTAAATAATATGATTTTCAAAAATATAATATATAAATAAGTTTACTTATATTTATAAAAATGTTTTAGTTCATAAAAATTTTTATTTCATTATATTTTTTTTAGTATCAAAACATGTACATTATAATCTTTAATTTATAATATGAAAAGTATGAAAGATTATGTGTTATATTTTAGCTAATTAATTGAAAAGAATTAAATTTTTAAAATAACCAAAAAAATTGTTGTAAATTAGTATATTTTTAAAACTAATTATTTTATTTTTTATACTTAGTCAACTAATTATTTTATGACCATTAGACTGACTATTAAACTAGCTATTATATCATTATTAGACTAGTTATTATTCATATGTTACTAATTATTATAGATCATAATAACACTAGTTATTTATTATTGTTAAAATTTATATTTTATACTATATTATTTTATAAGTTATTAAATTATAATTAATATAATTTATTTTTTCTTTTTATTTTCAAAAAATAGTAGAGACTATTTGTAATAATTAAAAGATTGAATTATTTATATTACTTTACTATTTAAAATACATATTAGTATAAATGTTTGAAGATAAATATTCTAAACTATTGAACTGAAATAATTTGTTTGTAAAAATAAAAATTATAGTCAAGAATAAAGTCTAATATGCTTTAGACATGATATTTATCCTTAATTTAATTTTTATTATAATATTATGTTATTTTATTGATTAATTCTTACTTCGCGAATGAAGTGAATTGAGAACCCGCCGTACATTTTTTTGGCTCGTAGTGTTGGTTCGTCCCTTTGGTAAGTTTGCGAGGACAGTTGAACATCGGCTTGCAAAAGAGTGTGGACTGGGCCGGGGGGGGGGGGGGGGGGTACGGCTGCTTGATACGAACCGTCTTTAAGTCAAGGTAAGGTTGAGAGAGGTGATTTGGAGAACTAGCCGATTGCTTGGTCGAGGAGATTCGTTGACTTGTGGTGTTTGACCCATATTAAACTTAATTAAGAAGGGCTCATGGTGGTTTAACAAAGCCTCGTATTCGATGTGAGATCGTTTGCAGCCACGGTTTGAATTAATGGAATGCTCGACCGGTTGGATCTCTCCTATTCTGGGAACCCATCAGGAGTCGAAAGCAACGAAGATAACCGCACATTTTTGCTCGTACATGCGCTATCATTCACAGCAAATATAATCTTCCCTAATCCAGAGCAAATTTATAATTCCTAAAATTGAAACAGTATTAAAAGTTTTCATCATCCTTTACCTTTACAATGAAATAAAATTTCATGTAAAAAAAAATTTTTTTTTTTTTAATTTTATAAATATGAATGCTGTACACTTTAATAAATTATTTTTTTAAAAAAAATTAATAATCTAATATCTACCGTCAAGCGTTTTAAATTTAACAGTAGCCAAGAGAGTTCAGTCTACTGCAAGTGCATTAATAGATTCAGTAGAGAAAAAAGTGAATGACTAAACTTTTCTTAATAATTAGTAATGATAAATACTAACTTATTGCATAACTAATAGTTATAGTGACAATAGTCTTATGCTTTATGCATCATCCATTTGAATTTTTAACTCAATAACATTTTTTTTCTCTCTCTCTCTATATGTACAATGGAAACTAATATTGGATAATCCAGATGATGAAAGCTTCAATTGTTTATTGTAAACAATTTAATATATTTATTTATGCATATAATGAAAAAAAAATAGAAGCTGCAGATATAGAGTCCATATTTATTATTTATTGTTGACATTTTATAGTATGTATCAAATTAAATAACATTTCCGCTCAGAACGGAAGCATTGTATGTAACTTTGATCAAATTGGCCAGAGAGCGAGCAAGCTCGCATTACAGTTCTTTCTGATCCACTGAATTTTTTTCTTGAAAAGAAAGTAAAAATTCAGTTTGGCATACACAAAGGCAACGCCAGGGGGGGGTGATTCAAGACCACTTCTGAGACGTCATCAACAACCCTCAGTATTTTATCACGCCCGAGCCCTTCAACCAGGGAAGCATCTCTGCTAGTCCTTCTTTCAGGCCTCGGGGATTATAATCCAACTCTGCTCTGGCCTTCTCACAAGAATATGCCCACTGGTGTCTTAGAACATGCACACTCTGCACAATTAAAACAGCTCAGAATGGATTCACATTCAAGCAACTTCTAAAACAGTTGAGGAATTAAGCTAGGCATACCGGGGGACTAATGAGAGGAAGCTTCCCTGTCAGTCTAGAAAACAGAACCAGTAGCCATCCATAAGCCTCCATCAACCATAGCGGAATGCTTAAGCTGGGCTTTCTTGTGCTGGTCATCATAGCAGCCATGTCAAAAACATGCACAAATGAAGCATTTTCTCCTGTAAGGAGATATCTTTCACCCGGTTGACCTCTGCCAATTGCTGCAATGTGGCCTTCCACTACATCATCAACATAACTAAAGGAAAACCTGTCTTTTCCATTGCCAACATATCCTGGCAACCGCCCATTAAAGCGCTCTGTAAGCTAAACCAACAAAATTTAGCCATATTCAGAGTCTGCTTATACTTTAAGCATATAAATTTTGAAAGCATATATGAGGGAGCCAAAAATTCTTCTCAACTAACATGCTGAGGACTTGAATACTACGACTAGAAGAAAACACAATGTCACAGGCAAGTTACAAAACCCTCTGACATCATCCATGGAATCCTAAATAGAATAGAAATGCTATAGAACCAGTACAGAGATAAACGCAAGCTTTCAAAAATACCAAGGAACGGGTTAATCCATGAGTAGTAAAAAGCAAAATTGTTCCTGCAAGACCAAAATTCCATTGCCATGGATCATGCACGAGAATAAAAAATGGCAGCAAGCAACATGATAATATCGACAACAGAGTTACATAGAATTGTTAGAATGCTACTAAAACAACCAAACTTAATTCAAATAAACAATGAAGCAATGGCAGTCTAACCAATTGAGCAACTATATTCCCTGTTGTCAGCTTGCCTGGACCATATATAACCCCAGGATAAACCGTCACTATTGGTACCCCTTCAGCCGCTGCTTGCAATGCAATTTGATCAGCATCTGCTTTGGATCTTTCATATTCCGAACAGAAAACTTTCCTTGGATGCACCTGCACAATGCAGTTCATCTTCCTTAGGGCTGCAGAGGAGCCAAGTAAGTCGAGCCTATCTTTTATTGAGTTGAGTATCAAAATTTTCATCAACATTTCATTTAATTTTATAATATTAATATAAATAACTAAAAATATAAATATTATTATTACAAATAAAATTAAATTCCATCACATATCTAGAAAAACTTTTTACGGGAAACTCAAGTTTTGATGAGAGGCAAAACAGTAGCTTATGCACGTTATAGCACGTATATGTAAGGGCCGATGGGGGCAATTTCCCCTTGACCCCAGAACCGCTTATGATTAAATTGATTAAAAAATTTATTTATTTTAATAAAATTAATTAATTAAAAAAAACAAATGATTATATATATATCTCTTACATTTGAAATAAGTTTTAAATAAATCATTCACAAATATGAACGAGTTTTAGTATGCCTCTTGAGTATACTGTCGGCTCGTTTACGGCGCTAATTTTCCTCCGAAGTTAAAAGAGTTTTCTTTTTAATTCTTTTCGTTCATGATCAAACCCTTGACCAACAACCATGCTGCTAATGCCGGATAAGTGGTCAAATAGCCGGCGAAGCAAGCACTTAAAGAAAGGAAACCCAAGAAAGTTTGGATTGAAATTAAGAAGAAAATGAATTGAAATAAAAATTCCCCCCCCCCCCCCCCCGATTGATGGTACCTGATTCTCATCGGCGACATATCCATCAGTAGGTCCAAGCGCGAAAAAGGAGGACGTGTAAACGATCTTCTCGACTGTCTTCGTCTCTCTGGCTGCTTGCAACACGTTCTTTAGTCCTTCTACGTTAACCTAGCACAATCATCAAAACCACTATCTTTTTTTCAAATTTCCCCTTTCAATTTTACCTATTTCTCGAGGTTTCCAGAATCAATTTGAAGGAAAATAATAATAATAACAATAATAAAAATTGGTGGAAGCAGCGGCAGGTGTCCTCGCTTGCTTACGGCGAAGAATTTAGAAGGGTCGGGCAGCCAGGGCTCGACGATTGCGGCGACGTGAACGACGGCATGGCAGTCGGAGAAGGCGTCCAGAAGAGAGAGGTAGTCGGTGACGTCACCGCAGGCGAACTCGAAGTACCCGCTGGTGGAGGAATGAGGGAGGGCGTTGAGGTCGCTGGTGCGACGGACTATGGCCCGGATGGAGTAACCTCGATTCAAAAGAGCGTGGCAGAGCCTGCCGCCTAAGTAACCGGAAGCCCCGGTCACTGCTACCTTCATGGTACTTTTGCTGCTGCTGCTCGCGTTGGAGTCCAATATTTCTAGGAAATCTTTCACGGACATTGACGTAATTGGACGATAAATTTTATACTTATATATTGATCCAAGAAATTTCCTTCACTCTGTCATTTGTTTTCCTCCTTTAAACCTCGAGGGAAATCAAGAAAACAATCCATTACAGCAACCCCCCCGCCCCCAAAAAAAAAATCTTAATTTACTTTCGGAACCAGTTAAAAGATTCCAGTTATAACCAAACCCTAATGGAGGATTACCCTAGTGCACCAGTGGGAGAAATTAATTTTGCGTCGATTCTATGCCTCTATGGTCAATTGGACCCTCAGGGCATCACCCTGCAACGGTCCCCCGTCGAGTTATCAGGTTTCTTGATTTTTGCTGACTTACTGGATTTACATTTTCCCTCATTTGATCCATTTCCGTTTATACAAAAGCATTGCTCGTTAAGTAAGAAGCTTTCAGTCATTAGTTCAGTGTACAAGACAGGACGGACCATCAGCTCAAAAGTTACAGACACCAAAGTGACACCCTCCCTTATTATATCGTACAGCACATTAAAAGATAGAAAGTTATAAGGCCCGTCTCTACATTTCCAGGATTCATGTTAGCTCAGGATCACAGCATTGCTTCTACTTTTCAAGATCAACCAAGCCAAGGCTCCCACCAAGCCAGCCCTAAAAGAAATGAAGAACCAAAAAAAAAAAAAATCACCTCCCATTCACTTGTGTTGACCCAAAAATTGTCAGTGGGAGACGCTACAATCTTGAACGACGCATGCATTTGATGGGATTAAACGGAGCTCGCCTTCGTGACGAAGAGTACGGACGTCCGCTCAAGGAAGACGATGACTTCATATCCCAACCATCAACATCTTTAGGAATGCAGACATCAAAAAGAATTTGACCAAGGACTCCATTGGCATTGATCCTTGGAGGGCCACTCAAACGAATCAAGCCTTCTTTGGCTTCGTTCCGCACAGATCCTACATCCTGGCCCTCGTAACATTCTAATGAGCTTGGTGAAAAAAAATCACTTGTTGCAACAGTGACTCCCCCAAAGCTCTGGTTTGGACCGACGGCTGCCTTTCTTAGCTTCCTACTTTCGGACATCTCATCAATTGACCCCTCAAAACCCATTCTTTCCCCTTCAAGCCGTTGAATTTTTTGGGAATAAACTGCAGCTGCCTTACCAAGGAGCTCATTCACAGCAGCCTTGTAGTCGATAGGATAAAGCCGATAATGCCCTAGACCAGTATCCAATCACAAGTATTTAACTCGAATATGTTAATGCAAATTTTTCAGGGCACATTAAAAAAATTGTAATGAAGAATAGAATTATAAGAGTTTAGGGACGGACCTACATGTGGAGAGCCATTTAGTGTTACAAGTTTTACATCACCTCCAAGTTCTCGTAGTCTTTGAGCAAAGTTGAAAATTACTTGATAAGGGGCAAGTTCATCATTTTCTGAGCACAGAAGAAGATACGGGACCCCGAAGCTCTAGGGTATATGATACCACATTAGAGTAGGAAGCAGCAGTAACAAAATATTGAACAGAAATAAGATGTGAATGTACTTACCACAGATGAGTACAAAGTTTGCCAATACTCGGTGCGCTGTGATTCAAACCTGTTGAGGAAGAGAGCATCAAGACCATTACTAATGCCATTTGCAATCCATGAGAATACTCTTGGTGGATGAGACATTCCAAGAATAGACGGGTGAACAACCAATTTCCTCCCCAGATCACTGGTAAAATCCACTGGACTAGAATCGTAGATATAGCCTGAAATACAGTCCCTAACCAGTTGGCAGTCATCCTTTGCACAAAACAGAATGAAAAACAAATAATATGAGGGAAATGGAAGATGATTGTATGAAATAAATATCAAGTAAATCAGAAAGTGCAATGGAATGCTAGTTTGGAAACATATTTGAAGTGTCCTGAATCAAATCAGAAACAACTTGTACCTCATGAAATAGGTTATTTAATTCCAAAAAACATCATAACTTGACATGGTGACATTCTAAGCATTAAAAAATAAATCACAAACTATCAAATTACAAAAAGAACTAACGTACCAGATTCAGTTGTACTTCACACTTTGCCTCAATGATCTGCAACAGATAAAATAAAATGCATTCATGTGGGAAGTACTGTAGAGCAAACAGCAATAAAATGACCCATCATTGATGTTTAAGCACAGATGCTAAGGTAGCTTACCTGCAGAACCTTGTACATGCAAGCTTTTGGACCACCAGAAAATGATGCAAAGACTATAGGGCATGGCATAATCTTGAGCTCCTGCACAAGGGCAAAGACAAGTAGAGCAAGCAATAATAAGACAGCCCAATACCAAACAACATGGAAGCTACTGGAGCTCAAAGCACACAACAGGGGTTCAATTTACAGCTTAAAGAAAATGACCGTATTTGGCCCATTGAATATGCTTGGAGAGGGAAAGCATATGTTGTGTATAAAAGCAACCATATTTGCTTTAATATTTTACATTGCACTCTTCCAAACAATATCAACAGAGGCCTGAAAAAATCAGACCCATGCGAAATACATGGGTTTGATCAGTCATATTTTGTTGGACAACTCAATTAATGGAATCAAACACAAATTTGATCTGCAGAAGCATTTGGAAGTACAAGAGCACTAACCCCAAGAAGTTCATTGAGAATGCCCAATGCTAAGGCTTCAGCCCTCTCAGGAAAGAACCTGCACATGTTATATATCAAACCCTAAGTTGAAAAAATAAATGAAAAACAATTTTGAAACAATTAAAAACTACCTGGCACATGGTAAACAATTACATCATTTGGTACAGATTCCTGAATACTACTGATTGACAGTGAATGATAGTCAATTATTTTAGAGAAAATATCATCTTGATCTGACATTACCACTGACCTTTTAATTAACCTTCTTGAGTGGCTCTACGACTTTACCAATGGAAAACTTACACAGGTACCAAACTATATCATAATTTAAACTGGTTTAAGTCAAAACTAAGCTAGACAAAGAGATCAAGGATTAAAAAAAAAAAAAAAAATCAGATGAGGGTTAACTTAATGCAATTGGCTATTATTTTCATCAACTTGAAGAATTGTAACCAAATCTAAGAAAAAACAGAGTGTCACAACACTGAAACATGCTCAACAGAAAGACAATCACTGGCATTCCTATATATGAATCTGAGATCAAATAATACCCCCATCCACCAGTCTTCAATGAATCAACAAAGACAATAATAGTCAAGCAAAATCTTTCATTCCTTTTTTTCCCTTCAATACATATGTGCCAAAAAAGAAAAAGAAAAAAGCACAGGAAATTTTTGCTTTTACGATCCATTGGCATGGTGGCACAATTTTCCCCATTCCCCCCAGCTTCTGCACAGAATCTATGGACTGACTCAACAATGCACGGCAGAGCCAAAATATCCTGATTAGCAAAGACAAACACATGAAAAGTTTCCTGTTCTTTTGCACCTAAAAGCAAAAACTGCATAACAACTGCTAATTAATAGCACGTTTCTAAAAGAACACATAACAAAATCTCCAAAAGTACCAGAAGAAAGCGTTGGCTATTCTAGATTCCCATCTAAGTAATTAAAAATCCTCCAAAAAAATATCTTTACCAGGACAAACGCTTCCTTTCTCTTGGTTCTTACCAAAGAAAAATAATATACCCACATCAAATTGCATCTTTAAGGGACCGCAATAAGACTTTGCAGACACTCGTACTGAACTACTGCAAGCACCATATCATCGCAAAGCACAACAACCACAAAATTGGCAAAAAAAATAAAGAAAAGGAGAAGCCAGATCCAAGCAAGACCAAGAAACCTTACAAATTGAGGAATTGTGAGTGACAAACGAAGGAATCCCAACCAAGGGAGGAGTAGAGCTCCACGTAGTTGCTGACATGCCTCTCTTGACTTGACATCCAAGCAAACACCACCACTATCCCTTCTCTTGGCCTTCCCCTCCTCCCCCAATAATGCCTTCCCCCAAATCCCCACATTTTCCACCCTGCCTGATACCTCCTCTTCTTCTCGGCCTCGATTTCTGCTCCAAAGGTTTTCGAATCCCGCAGGAGCCAAACTCCGTTAGACTTCGGAGAAAACGAAAATTTCAGACAATCTGAGTTTGACCGTGTGTTTGGATTGCTTGAAAATTATAGGGCAGAATGGGATGGGAAACAAAAATATTGTAGAAGGGATTTTTTTTTTTTTTCCTTTGTATGGTAAGAGAGGAGGGAAAGAAATTTACGGGAAAAATGACACATGGGGTCCACTGTGAAGATTAAATTAGATAGGCGATGACTCTACTTTATAATTACCAAAATGCCCTTATAGACCGTCCTTATCTATTTATTTATTTATTATTATTTGAACTTTTAAAATTCATTATAGCATCTGTGAACTAATTTTCTTGGTTGTTGGAATTATAAACGAATTGAACTAGAACGTGTCTTTGTTTTGTTTTGTTTTGTTTTTTTTTGTTTTTATGTTTTTGGCAATCTGACATAAACCTCATTACTTTTTATTTATATAAATCATTAAATATGTTATATTTTAAAACTATCTAAGATGGTAAAACAGTTTTCAATTTTTTTTCCTTGTTATAAATGTAATTTTATAAATATCAATATCAATTTTCTTCACTATATTCAAATAAAAAATTATATTTTTTGTTTAATTTTTTATCTGTTTTTAATTTATTCAAATAATCAATTAAAATTTTATTTTTTTCTCCAATTTTTTTGGGTACAATTTTCTTTGCTCAACTTTGATTTCCACTTATCCAATCAAAGCATTAGATTTGAGAACACAGACGGCACAATTATTTTTGTCCTCAGTGATTTTTGCAGCTTTCTATTTTTGGTTTTTCTTGTTTTGTTTTTTCGGGCGCAACGTCCCACGAGGGCACGGCCAAAGTGGTGGCTTTTTTATTTTTTATTTTTTATTTTTACATTTTTTGTAACATTCTATATTTGAGAATTAAAAAAAAAAACTACATTTTCCTTTTAAATTCCTTTAAAAGATGCGCATGGCCCCATGGAATTCCCCCTTAGGATACGCGAGAATCTACCTTTTTGTGCAAATTGTTAAGAGCAGCAAGTAAGGGAACGCCACGTCCCACGAGGGCACGACTTATTTGTCCTTCTTGCCTTATTATTGTCTTATTTAAAAGTTTAAATAATAAATTCGGCACAACTTATAACTTTAAGACCAATTGACTTGGACTCGTATTATACTGTATTTAACTGTTAATTACATTTAAATTGTATTTAAGTCTAACATTTATAAAACAAAAAAATAAGTTTATCTATATATATATTATTTAAGCGAAAGACAAAAAAAGCATAAAATAATAAAAATTTTGAATTTAAGAAAAAAAATATAAACAGAATATTTTAATATAAAATTTTCTATTGAAATCGCTGGAATTAGTCTTTTTTAATCTTTAATTGATAATGATATATTGTATTTTATTTTTAATAGCCTAATTATTTTAAATTATGCAGATTAACACATAGATTTTTTACATTATAATTTTTTAATTCAATAAAAAATATTATAGAAATATTTAATAATATAATAAAAATAAAAACTTATCCAAAATAGAACGTGCCGTGCTTAGATTCTCGACCCAACTTAACTCTGAATGACAAATCATGTTTGATACAATCAAACACTGTTGACGTGCAAATTACCCCTAAACCAAAAAACGAACCGTCCAATTCATTTTATATGTCTATGAAAAATAAAATGACATGTTTAGCAAAGTTTGCGGGGTTTGTGCATTTCCTTTTGTGGGTTATATCTTTGTTTTTTTTTTTCTTCTTCTTCCTTCTTTTTCTTTTCACTTTTTACTTTTTGTTTGAAAAAATTATCATATAATTCATATATATATATAAAGAGATGAAAGATAAAAATTAAATCTCTACCTTTTATTTATATAAAATTTATAAATTAATTGATCTACACAACCAGTATCGTGCATCCTGGACCAGGAGATGGGGGAGGGTCAAGTGTCCATCCAATTCCAAACAATTGAATTCTATCTTCTTTGTCCCTTTGTTGAATCCATCGTTTTCATGATTTGACAGCCTCCTCCGTGACACCTTACCGGCTCCAGTTCTGTTCATTTTTAATTTTTAATAGACAAGGGATTCCAATTCTAATTAAGATGCCCGCTTCGAATTACAAGTCAAACGTCTTCTTATTACAGTGACTGGAAAACAAACAAAACAAACGAGAATTTATTTGCACAGTCTGTTATAAAGGTGACATTATAATTAGAATTAGCAATGCCTTGGCCCTTCGAATTTTGACGAAGTCGTCGACTTTGTACTGTTGAATTACACGTAAAAGTTTGAGTGAGTTAAGATCACAATAGAGATAAAACGGCAAATACTGGGAGCTGATTCAGCTTAAAAAAGTATGAACAATTAATTGATAACATACGATTATTTAGAATTTTACTCCTCAACTCTTATTTTCTTTTTATCTTGATATCTTCAAATATTATTGACTCCGACTTTAGAAATTGATACTCATGAAAATTAATCGGGTTTTGATATTAGATGTGAAGTTAAAAATCTAGTTATGGGTGTCAACATAATAAAATTGATTTGGATAATATGCTTTTAGTTTCAAAACATAAATTTAAGCTTCCCACTGGTTGATCTATCCTTTCTTTTTTCAAATCTTGCAGTGATGAAAGGTTTAACACTCATCCTAGTTAACGAAATCAATGAAACTGCCTGATTCGTTTTATTTCAATCAACTAACACACAATAAACAGTTTAGCTTGGCATCATTCATTATGAAAAAATAGTCATGAACTCAAGAAATTAACAAGCTCGTTGAAAATATTTGATTCATCCCATCCTCTTTCCCCACATGCATTAAATGCATAACTTATCGTACCTGATGAACATGTTAAAAAATAAACATCAGCGCATGTCCAGTTTCCTCTGGGACGACATGGCAGTTGAGTACATCAAATTAGGCAGAACGAACCCCAATGGCAATAAGTCCCCCTACTGTCAGTTCCTTAAGCCCATGAGACAACTGCCACGGTGGTTACTTGAAAGTTGAATATTAGGTTGGGAGACAACTCATCAAAGCTTTTGTATCGTCTCACCAAACAAAGTTCTTAAGCGTTGTGGTGACCTAAGTATAAATAAAAAGAAACTTTGCAATATAAATATATGAGTTACTCATGTGTATGCTAAGCTTTTCTTTTTTCTTTGTTTTTTTTTTTAGTATTGTAGAAAGTTGTAAAGTGAAAGAAAAAAAATGGGGGTGGCCCTACTCCTACCACTATTTGTATAATATCGGGAACTGTAGTGCGATTCTTACCCAAATAACAATTTAAATTAATTACTCTTTTTCTTTTTTTTTTTTACCTTTTTGTGTACATCCAACTGGATTCTCGTGGCGTGGTGTCATTGTTCTATGTTATAACTCTCGCCGCTTCTGGAGGGTAGCTTCCCACAAAACTTAATCCTTGTTAGGATGGAAAATCAGAGTAAAAATGCTCTTGTTCTCTTGTTTGGGGAATTAAATATTTATATTTTTTAACATCCCCTTTTCAAGATAGAAGCTTTACTTCAATTTGCATGACATTGTCACCTAATTTCGAACCCAAAATGCTATTTTTGGGCTTGACTCAGTGAATGCTTATTTGGAATGAAAACGAAGAATATTATCCATAACAAAAGTCGTATTAGCTATCCCGTTTTGTTTTACAGATGTCGTCTTTAGTCTCAGTTTTTTTGTTTTTTACCTGTAGAAGCCACAGTCCTATAGCAATAGTAAACATGATACTTACTAATAACGTCTGCACCACCTTTTTAGAGGTCAAGGATTTTCAGACTAGAATTGTTCTCTTGAGAAGTCTTATATGAAAGAGTCTTAAGCTATTGAAAATTTTGATCGTCAAAAGATAATAGAGGATCTGGGTATGATACATGACTTACAAAGAATGATTGAAAAGGCTGACCTTGCAATTCTTGAGGAGGAGGAAAGAATAGGGTGTCAATAAAAGATCTGCATATCGTAAGGCTATTTTAACGTTGTCGGAAAGGAAGATTTTCTTCATAGAGCATAATATACTACAAACTCATGCAAGTGCATGGTCTCCATGAGTTCAGTCACGGTCTTTCTGGAAATGCGCACGTTTTGTTTCTCTGCTCTGTCTCTGAATTCTGATGGACACACTTTGTTGTTTGTTGTTTTTCTTGTTCTTATGATTACTATTAACAATGTATTGGCACTTAAAAAAAGTATTCTCAGATTTTTACCACTCCACACTCTCCCCACTTTTTCACTTCTTTGAGGATTAATGTATCCCCACTGAATTCTTTCTATTTAGAGGTAAAATTAATACTAGTTCAACTGCATTTATAGCTTCAGAGCCTTATGAATTGAATTCAAATAGCGTACCAATTTGGGCAAGCGTCCAGTTTTCTAGAGTTAGGACCTTCAGGAAGCACTTGGTTACGTTTTGTCCAGGTGATTTTGATTTTGTTGTCGTGCATGGGGTCATGTGAAGCACTTGGGACCAATTAACGTTATGTCTATCTAGCTATTATTTTCTTTGAATATAGAAGCAATTGAGAACCGGCAAAAAGAAAAACTGACTCGGACAATGCTAGAGGAATGTTGGCAGGAGCCTTGGAATCTGATTGAGCTGCGCTGTCAGCAGAAATTGGCCTTTGTATACCCTCTGAAAATCACCTATGTGGAACACGACGATAAGCTAAAGGTGAAGAAGAGCCTGGCAATAAAATCCGCCTTTTTTGGGTTGAATGTGTTCTTCCTTCCTCTTCTCCTTAAACGACTACAAAAAATTAAAAAAGTACAAAACTGAGGAAAATACAATGCCCTGTCTGTACGCACTACACGAGGAAAGCATAAGAGCGCGGAGGTTTGTCTGTAGATCACCGAGGTATACCTTTTCTGTGCAGAGGAAGAAATATTATCTCGCAGGGCAGTTCCACCGAGTGTCACGCTGAGCTTCATACTGATCATGATGGTGCCGCTGTCAGATGGGGCCTCACCCACCACAAAGAAAGTGCAGCTGATTGCTGTCTTGCTTGCTGAGACCAGGCAGCAAGGGCAAAGAACGGGAATGTCGTAGCTTCAGCAAAACCAGAACAGATTTCAACAAGGATGTGGTCAAGATTCGCGATTCATGATATCCAACCAAACCTGATTGTACAATTAAACTGTCCGAATACCCTAAAATGTTGATGTAAAAAAATCTATTTAAGAAAATAAAACAATGAAAGAAAAATTTTAATTGTCTCCTATATATTTTTCTAGCTAATCGTTTAGTTAGGAAAATTTGATCTGATAATTAAATTAGAAAAAAAAATTAATTGACTCCCTTAAATTATTTCAATGATTAAAAGTTAAAAAAAAACCATTTAGAGATTTTGATTTCTAATCTGGAGATAGAGAATAAATTTATATAAATGAAAAAATTATTTATATTATGTAATTTATGATTCAATAAATCTCTTAATTAATTTTAAAAAATCATTTTGATTCAAGATTTCAAAAATAAAATTAACCAAAAAGAAATGATAATTTGTTATTGTATAATAGTTAGAAGTTTTGTATGTTTTAGTTTATGTGTTCAGGTAATAGTTAAGGTATTTAGTAAATTTAAATATACTTATAGTTCTAAATAGTTTTAAAAGAAATTAATGACTCTTAATAAGTGTCCTGAAATTTACTTTGATACTACTCTGCTTCCCCTTTTTTTTTTTTTTTTTTTTTTCAGAAAAAGAAAAATACGGGTGAATGTGATTAAGACATTACATTACGTGAGTGTGTCTATTTATGAGATATTCTGCTTTGACCTTTTGATTTGGAGGTCCTCGATTGGAAAAAGGAAAAGCCTAAAGCCTTTCTGGCTATAAACCAATGGATTAGGACTTCCATACAACAAAAAGAAGGAAGAGATCAGCCGTCATTGGCATCGCCATCGCTGGTGTTTCATGCGGGTGTATCTGTGTGCTTAAAAGCTTGCAAATTTCCAAAAGGGTCTGCGCAGTATCGAGATTAAGGAATTCAGGTGAAACCTTTCTTCCATTTTCTTCTTGTATGAATCTAATTTATTATTATTTCAAGAAACCTCACTCTTATGAGTCCTGGTTGGTTGGTGGGTTGGTTTAGTAAGTAAGATCAAAGATGGGATCTGAACAGGGAAGCTCCACAAATTGGAGCGTCTTTGATAGGGTGAAGAGTTTTCCATCGACCCCAGAAGTTCTTATGGCGGAGATTGACACTGCCATTGCCAAATTGGAACATGCCCGTGCCACTAAGCTCCTTTTCATTCAGCCTCAATCTCCTTTCAAGATGAAGATTAAGGGTTCGGATGCCGCCCCAATTCCTCATTATGATGCCCGAATGGCGGATGAGGCTTATAGAGCGGGATGTGCGGCATTGGCTACTGGGAAGCTTGATGAGGCTCTTCAATCTTTGAACATATCTCTCGCAAAATGCCCTCCTGATAAGATCTCCGCCATTGCTAAGCTTCGGTCTCTCATTTCTCTTACATCTCAGCAACTCCACAAGTCGCCCCAATTGACTTAACCCCGGTAATGTTCTAATTTTTTGTGTACTTACTGGGGTGGCTCAAGATGACCGTAGCTTGTGCAGTAATTTTGTGTTTTGGAACTAACAGTGAAGTAGTTACTATTTTGTGTTTATGATTCTTGACTCCTTTAGTTTGAAAATGCTGATGTTCATTGCTTTGGCAACGGCTAATCAGTGTTTGTTTTATGTAAAAGGAGGGGGATTTTGCTGTGTGTGACATAGAAAAACTGCATAATTGCTCCATCTGTTTTTTCCCCAAATCATCAAAATTGGTAAATATATTATCAAGGTATGCTGATGGAAATTTTGAACCACTGGATATTCCTTGAGTTTAGTCATTTGAGATATTACATTGTAAATTTTTTTAGGAATTTTTCCAATAAAGAGCTTTATGGATGTTATCAGTTCCCATTATTGTTCACTAAGTTGTTTAGATATTCTTTGGTAATCAAGAACAACTTTTCAGCAAAGAAATCTTAATGATGATGTAGATTATTTGGTTTGCTGTGGTTGATTTAATTTGAGCTCTTTAAGAAATCAGCTCTGGTATTTTCTTAAATAATCTGTATTGCAAAAATGATTCAAACAGTTGCAGTTTTGGATCTTGATATACCCAAATTGTGTGGACAATAAGGGAGTTGGCTAATTTGATTCTTAGTGGACAAAATTATTGTGGAGAGGTTCCCGGGGTGAAAGAGTTAACAGAAATTCTGCAGTTTTTAAGTTGAGGCTAGTTTTCCTTCTAGTTTGCAATAATCTCTTAAGAACCAGCTGAAAAGCTTTTTGTGGACAGGAGTACCAGGTGTGGCTTTTAATCTCAATGTCTCTTGTTCTCACAATAAAGAATCTTTTTTACTTTACTTAATATTTCATACGCCTATTTAGCCTTGAAACAGTCTTTTCCTAGGAGAGAGGTCTATTTCTTTCCAATAATGAGTACTACTAGACTCGGAGGAAAAACAACTCTTTTATGCTTGATTCATTGGACTGTTCGGTTTTCTTATGTAAGTAATGTCATACACCACAAAGTAGTTAGCTGATGGAAGGCTTCAAAAAGTTTCTCCTTTGCTTCTGATTTCTGAAAGGCTACTTGGCAAGAGGGATGGATAAGTGAAAGCTGGAAAGAATCCATAGGAAGTGGAATTCTGAAAGAAACAATGAGTTTAACAGTTGGCTACCATACCTAAAAATTTGAAAGCATTAGAAATGGGACAAAGTGTCACTTTATAGTCCAAAATATATTCCCTTTCTCTCCCATTATCCAATTCCTTTATCCTTCAATTTGAAAGGGTGAAAAATTGCGAGGCCAGTTGTTGAATTCCTCTTGCATATTTTCTGTCCTCTTGCTTTGAAACAGCTAAATACCGGAACAGGAGTTGGCAAAGTATAGTGCTGATGTCAAACTTGTTACATATTACTTGCTTTTCTCTATTTTGGACTCCACTTGGGTAATGACATTTTGCTTTTTCTTTATTAGCTTGATAATTGCAGCATTTGGCTGCTGGATTGCTTTCTAAACATCTAGTTGATTGGAATCTCCTATTATTCCAGATTCTACAGGAGCAAGTAATGCAGGAACAGAGAGATGAAGGCTCAGGCGAGGCAACCTTTTCAAGAGCCGATGGTGGTCAACATAGATGCAGTCTGAGACTCTGGTCGGCTTTCTTGCTTTCCAAACCTGTGGTTTGTGTGTCAGGATCAGCAGTAAATTAGCTGACTGACTTGTTTCTATTAGAGGAAAATATCCAATATACGAATGGATTAGATGAGATGTAGAATTTGTACATGATCTAGATGGTTGTTTGCATCCTGACATCATAATTCCTCAAGTCTTTTTGATAGACAAATTGTCATTCTTTGTTTTCTGTATAATTCATCTCTATTTGGTTTGAATTTCACATAGTTAAAGATGGATCGACACATGTTAAGGATCATATTGGGTAAATGTACACCTTAACTTTTAAGTTGCAGGTTGAGGTAGGTTGACCTTCTTTTTTGCTTTATATTTTTTATTTTCCTTTCTTTTGGTCGTTTTCAATTTCTACAAGGTGATAACATGCCATCTGACTAAACAGATTTACGTTTTATTAACGTTCAAGATTACCGCAATGGTATCCTTCTTCCTTATTTTCATTACCCCCCTTCCGAAAAAAAAACATAAAAACTTACCACCATCATGATTTCGGGGGCGGTGCGTCTATGTTTATGATATATACACCTTTCACGGTTTGGTATTATGTCTTATTTCATCACAACTTCAGCCTTAAGTGTTGCGTAAACTGATAAAATCAGCGCCTGGCTTTTTGGCACATGGATTATCTTAAGTTGAAAATTGAGGGCCCAATGAGGGAGCTGCTGTGCAATTTGTGGTAACCTGTCAATCTATCTGAGAGTTTTTTTAACTTTGTCTTTACCCCAAAGGATGGAAAGCCAAGATTTTTCAGCAAGTGCAAGGCCACCATCAAGTTCAGGTCCATTCATTCATCAATGCCGAATGTGACTTATATGTATATGCTTGTTCTGTATATATACCTGTTCCCACTAACGAAATTGCATAAAAATTCCACCAAATCACCACTTCTCCGACATGGGTGTCTTTTATCAGGAACAGCCATTAAATTCTTGTGGAAAATGCAAGCTCCTGGTCGAAACATTGAAGGACACCTTCTCCAATTGCCGTGCTTGTGGTGGACGGCTCTCGACTCCAAGCCAAGAGCCCGATCATCCAACAAGTGATCTTGATGATGAACAGGAAGTACTCACTTCTCCACGACAGTTTCTATTTTCCCTTGCCAAATTTCTAGTCACTGTATTATTGTTTCTGAATTCTGATTGCTCCTTCAGGTTATCGTTTCAGAAATTCGAAGCCGAGCCATAGAGAAGTCGAGACACAAGACCTTTCCGATGACACAGAGCTTTTCCTGGGTTTACTACTCAATGACAGGAGAATTGTTCATCACCCCGAAACCTACATGGGGGAAGGACGATGATGGAAATGACAACGAGAGGGAGGATGATGACAAGGACGAATTCTCGTCTGTTAGAAGCTGTTTATCCTGTTGCCCAAGTGCCATGAGCAAAGAAACATTTCTTTCTGTCAAAACAAATTTCTCTTCAAGCCTCAATGAGTTGGAGTTACCATCTTTTCAACGACGATCTATAATTATGGAGTTCTGTCACTGTGAAGGATGGCCGTTTGGATTATGCAGAAAGGCTTTGTTGCTTCCGCCTTTGCCCAAATCTCCTACCGAATCTTGGTCATGGCGCAAGAGGACTAGAATAGTTAAACTGCATCAAGTGTAGCATAGTCGACACGTATTTTGAAATTGGCAATAAAAGCAGCAAGCATACTGAAGAATAAAGGTGCACAATTTATATTTTACCCTATCCCATGTAAGTGTTACATTCATCATCGAGCCATTGTGCGCGAGTTAACTTTAGCGTTATGTACACATCCACCGTGCCACAAGGCAAAGTGAAAGCCGATGAAATCCAAGGTTCGATTATCTCGAAATTTAAAGGCTACAAACTACCATAACTTTATGGAGAGGCTCTTGACGTATGTTGGTTGCAATTGGACCTAAATTCTGTGACTCTATGAGTTTAGTTTTATATGAATTATCAGTCAAACGTTGTTCAACACATTGTTTCTGCCACCCAAAAATCTCCGAGCATGACTCGAGAGGATTCGGTGTAGACTGGGTGACAAAGAGGCCCGTCACTCCTCACAGTAGCAGGGATTCGCACTCCTGCCACTGCTTACCTACCCCTTTGGGCACGGAGCTCTAACCCTCCCTCCCTTCTATGACCCAAAAATGATCGATGAGCATCAATGTCAGTTTCCATGTGCATCTGTGCTCGTGAGGCCAATCATTTACAAGCGGCAGGCACTGAAATTGCGCAATGGATACTCATGTTTGAGATTTGTACATCGGATGACTACAAGCTAGTAGAACCTTTAAAGGGATATATATCCGATCAATTGCATACAATGTCAGTGAACATTTCAGCCCATTTTAATCGTTTTTGGTGGCACATTGTGCACGAACTAGTATGTTTTTACGCGAAATTTAAAACTCTCGAGTTCTAAAATTTTTGTTGTGTAGGGTTCAGAGTGGCGTGCTGTTAGGCGGTCAGATAATGTTTCCGCATTTTCTATTTCCTCACCGTCCAATCTTTATGATAAGCAATCACGAAACAGAACTTTGATTGGAGAGGGTATACTCCAAGTATTGTTCAACTCAAAGAATAATAATAAAAATTAAAAAAAAAACAAATAAAACATTTCCAAGTAGGCAAAGAATTGTACCAAACTCCACTTTCTCCAATGCTCTGGTCATTCTCTAGCGTTGCATCCCATTTTCTACTAAAAATTTAAATTCGAGCAATCTCTGAGCGACTTGCTTTATTCTTTATTCTTTTTTTTTTTTTTTCTTTTTAAGGCTTGGTACATTGTATATGGGCCAAAGGATTGTCAATTTGGGAGCGAACAAATGGTCTGCCTAGTTTTCTTATGGTTTAAATTATGTCATGGATATGAAAATTTTTATATATAATTTCTTGATCTTCATTTAGATGACCTGTATTTGATAGTATAGAGAAATTGAATTCAATAAATTTGAGAGAAATACTGCATAAACAAGATTTTTATTGCAAGAAAATGGCACAAATGATGTGGCAAAATACATCAAGAGTGATTGTCATGCACTCAATGGATATACCTAAAAACTTTATTTTGATATTAACTTTGAAACTTT
Organism: Ceriops zippeliana; assembly: GCA_037897445.1. Lineage (NCBI taxonomy): Eukaryota > Viridiplantae > Streptophyta > Magnoliopsida > Malpighiales > Rhizophoraceae > Ceriops > Ceriops zippeliana. The sequence continues at coordinate 1,371,815 of JBAPLH010001437.1, read as the reverse complement.
AATTAAACTATGCCAATACTAGTGATGATCAAAGTAGCGGAGTCTGAAGTTTTGGACAATGAGAATAAGAACGTATAAGAAAATATGGGTATATATACAAAAGTATAAAAAAAGTAAGCAACTAAATGTAAAAAAAAAATAAAAATGTAAACCTTTATTTAGTATTTATACTTTTTATGATAATTTTTTAACTAAAATATTTACTAAGCATATTTAATTTAGAAACAAACTCAAGACGAAAAATTAAAAATAAAAAAATTCTAAAAAAATAATGCTCTTTAAATAATAATTTTTTAAAATAAATATTAATACTTATTTTATTCTGAATATTTGATGAAAAGATAAATAACTTAATAAAAAGAATCACAAGAGTATATGCATATTAATAAAGAATCAATAAAAGATTGAGTTTATCTAATTTTTTAATTCACCTTTTTATTTAACAAAAATAATTCTTTATATCTTTAATTTTTAAATTAATAGGAGCAGAAGTTATTTTGCAATGGGGATATACGTTATTTTTTAGTGGGATGACTTCAAAAATTTTATACTAATCATTAACCGTTTCCAAATTCCAATGGGGGCAATACGTACGACTTCATGACGAGAAATATGATCTCTTAAATTTCAAATAAAAAATTATTATATAATATATTAAATAGACTATCTATTTTTATATGTATCTAATAATTATTATAAAAAGTATTGCTGCAGGATATGTTATGGATATAAGGAAACAATAAAATAATTTTATTATATTTATATAATGAGATGAGATATACTTAATTTAAATATTTGTTATTATTATTATCATAGTATTATTTAAATATTATTACATAACTATTTTTTAATTATATAGTGAAACTAGAGTCTGTGTTTGAAACACGACGACTATAACAACCATTGAAGTCATTTTTCACAAATTTTGAGTGGAGGGAAATATTTTAACCTTAAGAATCATAAAATTGTGTGGTCAGGGCCGTCCTGAGCCGCATTTATCCAACCGCGTGCCAATTGCACATAATTAAATTAAAGGCAAACCAGAGGAAAAGAGTTATCATCTAATTGTTAAGTAAATCTCTTTTTACGTAAAGAGAATCATAAGAATTATATATATATAACTTTACCTGGTATTACCATATTTGTATAGTAAACAATAAAAAAAATTTTAAGTTGAGAGGCTATTGATAAAAAAAAAAAAAGGAGAAGAAGAAAAAAAATAAAAGAATTTCAGTTGGAATAAGTGTTCAAAATTTTCTAAATGTCAAAGGAAAAATATAGAAGTTTTTGACTCTTATATGTAATTTTATTATTTAAAATATTATTTTATTATATAAAATTAATTTTACTATTTAGAATATTATTATACTCTTTAGGATATCATTTTACTATTTAAATTTTTATGAAATTATTTAGAAAAATTTTATTTTCTCTTTTTAAAATATTTTTTATTTAATTAAATATTATTCAAATTAATTATTAAAGTATTTTCTCATTTAAGTTAAAGTATTTTTTTCAATTAATTAGCTAATTTTGATTATCAAAAAATTACATTTCAATAAAGTATTTGTTTTGACTTTATTATTCTCTTTGAATTTAATTGAAGTAATAGCCTTGTTTTCACTAAATGCTACATTAAGTGGTATTAGAGTAGGTTTTGCCTATTTTGATAGCAACATGAGACCAAAGAAATCTCAACCATCTTGCTAATGAAAATTAGGGGATATCGGCCACTTAGACAATCATTTGTGCTTAGAAGGTTACACTACAACACCTTGAATAAAGGTTTGATCGATTGGAATGTGAACTATAAGCTATTAACAATCGACTTGAAACTTTCCATATAAGAGGTGCCAATAAGAACCGACAAGACAAAAGGAATCAAGCTAAAGATTTTGTTTGTGGTCAACTACTCGCTAGATTAGTCCTTACTAATTCATAGAAGTGTTAACTCTATGCAATAGATTCTAATGAAGAAACAAATTTGCCTAGGTATTAGGTTTATATAACAGATTCTGATAGTAAGAATGATAATTTCGACAAATATCGAAATCATGTCAAGTATGAGCAATGATAACCTCAATATCTTAGAATGCTAGAAGAATTTTGGTTAAAGATATATATCTTTATCTTTAACAGTGAATTCAATATTGAAAATTTTATGTATTAGTTAGCTCAAGTAAAAAGATTCTTTGATTATATGAAAATACCTAAAGAATAAAGGGTTAGATCTTGTCAACTAAAAAAAGAGCCTCTGCTTGGTGGAAACGAATAGAAGATCATAAGAGAAGAGAAAAGAAAGTTCTGGTTAGATATTAGTATAAATGAAACAACTTCTAAGATGAGCATTTCTTCCTCCAGATTATAAGCATATATTTTTTTTTTTAAAATATCAACCTTGCAACTAAGGTAACTAATTAGTTCATGAATATTCATTAGAATTTTTTAGATTATCTGAGCGTAATAACCTGGTGGAATCAGAAAGCCGGTAAGTCTCAAGATACCTTAATATATTAAAACTAGCCATTTGAGATAAAATTAAAATTCAAATGTTGTTGAACATATCTAAGGTTTGGAATATGACATTAAAAGCTGTGATGATGTTACAAGAAAAAAATAAACTTGAATCATCTTATAAGTTTTATATTGAATCTAACAAATTTGTTGCAGAGAAGAAAAAACATAAGACATTAAGCCAATCAGAAAGGGCAATAATTGACAAAACTGTAAGTAAACAACTATTTGTTGAAAAAGTTATTATCTAGAATGCTAATCCTTATAAGATACCAACACCAGGCAAATGATTTAAATGCAATAAGGTAGGTTATCATTCAAGTGATTGCCCATGGTGGAAAATAGTGAATGTAGTAAAGTAAGAAGAGCAATTAAAGATGAAAGTGAGGAAATCTACTATTGCCTAGAAGGAGATAAGTGTGATTATGATGATAAATTTATATATGTGGTGAGAAAGTTGATGCTAGCTCTTAAACAAGAGGATGATACTCAATGAAATAAGTTATTCCATACCAGATGCACAATTAACAATACTTTATGTAATTTGATTATTGATAGTGGTAGCCAAAAAAAATTTATTGAGATAGAAACTATTAAAAAATCGTAACTATTAATGGAAAAACGCCTGAATCCATACATTGTCAGATAGATCAAAATAGTAGGTGAACTTCGAGTGATAGAATAATGTAAAAGTTTCTTTCTCAATTAACTAATACACAAACAAGGTCTATTGCGATGTTGTAGATATGGACGCTTGCCACTTATTACTTAGACAACCTTAACAATTTGATGTTGATGCTCAACATTTAAGCTGAAAGAATATCTAAAACTTTAAGAAGAATAAGGTGAAATATACGTTATTACCTATAAAATGAGGTCCCAACTTAAAACTTCTCAAATGGAAGGAAGGAATTTTTAACAATCACCCATTTAAATCAAGAAATTGAAGCAACCATTAAAAAATCAAAAGAATTTCATATGCTAGTAGTTTAAAGATAAAGCTTCCAAAAGTAATCCAATTATTATTAGAAGAATTCAGTGATATTACTTAAGAGGAGTTATCAAATGGGTTACCACAAATGCATAACATTTAGCATTAGATTAATTTAGTCCATGGGGTTAGTCTCTTTAATTTGCCATATTGTTGAATAAGTCTTAAAAAAAGCAAGATCTTAAAGGAGAAGGTAGAAAAGTTATTACAAAAAGGTTATATTAAGGAAAGCTTAAACTTATGTGCAGTACTTGCCTTGTTAGCTTTAAAGAAATATGGTAATTAGTAGGTGTGTATTAATAATTGGGCTATCAATAAGATCACAATTGGGTACAAGTTTCCTATTCCTCAACTAAATGATATGTTAAACTAATTAGATAGGTCTAAGGTATTTTCAAAAATCGATATTCAAAGTGGTTATCACTAAGTTAGGATTAAACCTGAGGATGCGTAGGAGACTAGATTTAAAACTTGAGATATTCTTTATGTATGGCTAGTGATGTCATTTTGGTCTCTCTAATGCCCCCAGCACCTTTATAAGATTGACGAGTCAAGTATTAAAACCTTTCGTTGGCAAGTTTGTAGTTGTATATTTTAATGATATTCTTATTTATGTCAATCAATAGAGGATTATGTTGTGCACTTAAGGAAGGTATTATTGCTATTATAAGAAAATAAGTTATATGTAAATTTGAAGAAATGCAATTTTATGACTGATAAGTTACTTTTTTAAAGATACATAGGTATCTAGATTGATGAGAACAAAATGTGAGATATTTAAAATTAGCCTACTCTTAAAATAGTAAGTGACGTATGGAGTTTCCATGACCTAGTAACCTTTTATGAAAAATTTATCTATAATTTTAGTACCATTGTGGCCCCTATCATTAAATGTCTTAAAAAAAGCAAGTTTTAGTAAAAAGATAAAAAAAAATAGTGCTTTGCTCTCATTAAGGAAAAATTATGTATTGTTCCAGTATTAGCCCTTCCTAATTTTGAAAATTTATTTAAAGTTAAAAGTGATGTTAATGGATTGGGGATTGATGCTGCTCTTTCTTAAAAAAAATAGATCAATTACATATTTTAATAAGAAACTAAGTAATACTCAACAAAAATGGTCAATATATAACAAAGAATTTTGTATAGTTGTAAGAACTCTAAAGCATTAAGAGCATTATTTAATATGGCATGAGTTCATTTTATACTTTGATCATCAGGTTCTTAGATGTCTTCATAGTAAAAAATAAATTAGCAATAATATGCATATTTAATTATCTAATTTCCTACAAAAATTTCCTTTCAAGTTATTTCATAAAGTTGGTTAACAAAATAAATTTGTTGATGCCTTAAGCAGAAGAGCATCACTACTAATGACATTAAATAGTGAGATAATGGGGTTTGAATCTCTCTATAAATTGTATAAGTATGATGAGGACTTTGTTATTATTTGGGAAAAGTGTATTCAAAGGCAATCGACAAATGATTTTCACATTCTTAATGGTTATTTGATGTATGAAAATTAACTTTGTGCTTCTTATCTTTATTAAGGAGAAAATTATACGTGATCTACATAAATGTGGTCTTGTAAGTCATCTTGGATGTGACAAGACAATTACTACTATGTAAAAGCAAAATTATTAACTACAACTAAAATAGAATGTTGGCAAATTTGTCTAATGATGTAATATTTGTCAAATAGCCAAGGGTTAATCACAAAATACAAGATTGAATATGTCTCTGCTTATTTTAGACAATATTTAGGAAGACTTATCTGTGGATTTTGTTTCAGGGTTACTTTGTACCCAACACAATATGGACTTTGTGTTTGTTATTGTTGATAGAATTTTTAAAATGAGTCATTTTATTCCTTTTAAGAAGACTTTTGATACTTCAAACGTAGCTTGATTATTTTTTAAAAAAGTAGTGGCTTACATGAAGTGCCAAGTTTATCACTTCTAACAGTGATATAAAGTTTCTCAATCACTTTTAGATCACTTTATGAAAGCTATTTGATTCATCTTTAAAGTTTAACAATACAGTTCACCCCTAAATAGATGATCAGATTGAATTACTCAATAAGACCTTAGACAATCTTATTTAAAGTATTTGTGAAGATAAGGTAAAGCAATAAGACATTGCCTTAACTCAAGCTAAGTTTGTGTATAATAATACAATGCACAACAATACATGGAAATCTTTTATTTCTATTTTTTATACTAAATGTCCACAACATGATCTAGATTTGGTTTCCTTGAGTTCCAAGTTTTAGTATTTCAATTGAGCATTTTGCAGAATAAGTACTATTTGTCCAAGTTGAGGTAAAACAAAAGTTAAAGGTTATCAATTAGAAATACAAAAGGACTGCTGACAAACATCAAAAGAAGTAATTGTTTAAAGAAGATGACCAAGTAATAATGTTCATTTGTAAAGAACGGTTTCCTATTGGTTCCTATAACAAGTTGCAACTTAAGAAGTATAGACTTTATCACGTGTTAAAGAAAATTAATGACAATTCATGTGTAATCCATCTACCTTTAGAATAGGGAATTTCAAAGACTTTCAATGTTGCATTTATTTATCCGTTCTATCCAATAGATAAGTCTCTTTATCTAGACCCAAATTTGAACTCTAGGATGAGTTTCTCTTAAGTGGAAAGGAATAATATAAAATGGGTAGTTTAAAACTTTATAGACTAGATGGACTATTAGAAAGCCAAAGGAAAAATTATGAAGTTTTGACTTTTGCATGCAATTTCATTATTTAGAATAATAGTTAACTATATCGGATTAATTTCATTATTTAGAATATCATTTTACTCTTTAGACTCATGTGAAATTATTTAGGAAATTTTTATTTTTTCATTTTAAAATATTTTTTATTTAATTAGCTATTATTCTAATTAATTATTAAAATATTTTCTCATTTATGTTAGAATGTTTTTTCAATTAATTAGCCAGTTTTGCCTATAAATAAGTGTAAGTCCAAGAGACTAAAGCATGCCAAAAAAATTATATTTCAATAAAGTATTTATCTTGTATCTATATTTTTCTTTGAGAAATATTATTCTCTTAGGTTTGATTAATGTATTAGCCTTGTTTTTACTAAATGTTGCATTAGTTTCAAAATGAAACAATGAATTCTTATTTGATTGAATTACTTTTACTTGCTGATAAAGGACGTCTCATTTTGCATTATGAATAATAGAGATAAGATTTTGTAAATTGTAAGTGTAGATTTTGATTTATATTTTGAAAAGCTAATTTGAATATAGTTTCGATTAGTCTTGTAATTAAAAGGTTATTTATAATTTGATCAAGTTGTTTTTTAGTTAACTGATAAAGGATATATATTTCTTAATCATGAATAGTTTGATCTTAATTTAGCTTCTTGCTAAGATGAGTTTTCAACTTAAAATTATGATTATTGATTTCTAATAATACTCTATTTTTTTAATTGTAATAATTTTGATAAACTGTATAAATGATATCATGGTTTGATTAAGATAGTAGAAGATATTTGAAATTTTATCTTGAATATTTAAATTTTTATTTTAAAGTTTGATTGTTGAATTATTATTAATATAACATGTGTATTTTTTGTTAATTAACTTATTTGACTTACTATTTAGTTGAATTTAAAATTTAATTTATTTAATTTAATTGATGTAATTATAATTAAAATTATGTACTTTTATACTTATTAATTATATTAAAATTAATTTATGTACCGATATTTCCGTAAATTTTTCCTATTTTTCAATCAATGTATTTGAGTTGCTATTTTTATTATCCATAACTTCCCATATATTCAAATGAGTGATTGTACTCCGCTGTCCCTCTGCATCATTTATCTTGTTATCCTTCTTCTTCTTCTCCCATCCAGATTCCAATTTCAATGGAAACTATTCCTACCGAACAAGAAGTAGCCTATGAGTTGCCTGGGACTCTCCGAGTCTACAAAGATGGCCGTGTCGAAAGACTTCGCGAGACAGACTTTGTTCCGGCTTCATTTGATCCTTTCACCTGCGTTTCCTCGAAAGATGTAACAGTTATACCTGAATCCAACGTCTCTGCTCGCCTCTACCTCCCAAAACTCGGGAATCCAGCTCAAAAGTTCCCTCTCCTTGTCTACTTCCACGGCGGCGGCTTTTGTGTCTCGTCACCGTTCACAAACAAATGCCACAGTTACGTAGCCAAACTTGTTTCTGAAGCCAACGTTGTTGCTGTCTCCGTGGACTACAGGAAAGCTCCTGAGCACCCAATTCCCACTGCATACGAGGACTCGTGGGCAACACTCCAGTGGGTCGTTTCCCATCGCAACGGCGATGGACCCGAGTCTTGGTTAAATGATCATGCAGACTTTGAGCGAGTGTTCTTGGGTGGAGAGAGCGCAGGTGCCAATATTGCTCATAATATGGCCATGGCTGCGGGGAATTCTGAGTTTGGGCCGAGTATTGGGCTTCTCGGCGTTGCTCTAGTACATCCATATTTCTGGGGTTCGGATCTCATTGGGTCGGAGGCGGCAGATCCGGATAGGAAGGCATTGGCAGACCGATTGTGGCCATTTATTTGCCCTTCCAACCCGGACAACGATGACCCACGGGTCAACCCGGTGGCGATGGGAGCCCCGAGCCTGACGGGTTTGGGCTGTAAGAGGGTGCTGGTGTGTGTGGCGAGAAGGATGTCCTGAGGGACAGAGGATGGCTTTATTACAAGGCATTGAGTGGGAGCGGGTGGATGGGAGTGGTTGAGATTGCTGAGACTGAGGCAGCGGACCACTGTTTCCATTTGTTTGATTTAGAGTCTGAGAAAGCTAACGTTTTGCTCAAACGGATAGCGGCCTTCCTCAATATGGACATGCCTTTCATTTGAGTTGTTCATTTTAATTTAAATTTGTATTATTTTAAAAATAAGTGTTTAAGTAAAAATTAAATAATTAAATATGCATGGTTATAGATTATTAGTGAATAATATTTGAGTATTAATTAAATTAAATGAGTGTAGTTTAATATAGTTTTAATATTTGATAAAATTAAATTAATAAAATATAAAATATTCATATAGTCGTTGGATATAACTGAGAAAATTATTACGCAAATCTATATTTAATATTTGTATTACTTGGGAATTCACTGAAAATGCACCGTTACTTCAGCCATGGGGCAACAAGCTCTTCGTATTGCTACGTGTGGTTGTTGATGGTAGGCTTGCTAAAAGAAACAACCATGCTCTGGTACCAACAGGATGGTGGGACGGCAAAGACATAAGGAGTAATTGAGTCAAAGACGTACAGTTTTGCCTTGTCCAGTAGTAATGCAATTCTTCCACCCAAAAAAAAAAAAAAAAAAAGGAATATTATTAATTCAAGAAGAGAATATGGTACTAAAAGACAATTACAGATGTGGTTTATCGGTAGAATTATTTCAACGTTTAGTTTAGGGCACAAGATTCAATTCGTACAATATATATATATATTTTTTTAAAAGCAAACGTAAGACAGAAAATAAATTAAACTTACATTAGATGAATAACAAACATAATTTTACATTATTCATTATAATCATTAACAACATATTTTTAAATATCAATATGATCATATATCAAATGACAAAACATATAACTAATAATCATAAATATATAAAGTTACAAATTTTGAGTCTATTTACACGAATGCATGTATCTTTTTCCTATTACTAACAATAAGAATTACATCGATGATTATGCACCTTCCTTGCTGCAAGTTGTACTATGGTGCAAGCAAGGTAACGTATGTTCCGACTTTTTTTTTTTTTTTTTTTTTTTGTGTGTGTCCCGTACCTTTGGAGAGAAACTAAACCACAAACGCAATAACATATTTACAAAACATATGTGTGTGTGTGTGTGTGTGTGTGAATAAAAACATATATATCTATTCATGTTATACGGTCGCAATATGCCATAAACTAAAATAATTGTGGTCCTGCGGTAACAAAATTTATCAAGCATGTATTTATGAAATTCGTGCTTATATAAAGGGTTTTACAGAAACAGCAATTTAAGAAGGGGACACAAAAAAGGATCCAGTGACTTTTGTGCCCTCCGTTCAGGCATGTATATGTCTTCTGTTTATAACAAATAATTTGTGTTGCTTCCCCATTGGCCTAGTTGGCGCTTAATAAGCTAATCTAAAACGCCAAGAAAATTTTTGGGACAGCATGCTCGCACGCACAACACGGTTCCATGATTTAATCCATCACAAAGCCGGTATTGAGATAATGGTATCACTCCAACAATGTTCGAATGAGAATTAGTCCAGCATGATTTAACATAGAAAAAACCGAAATGATAAACAAAAAAAAATTCAAGATCGTTCTACCTGAAACAGACGGAAAAGATAAACAAAAATGGAAAAGGTCTCTAGAACACGACTGTATCCAGCATGGTACCCAAGGTCTGAACAATATTGGAAGACATAAGGTTGGAGACATGCTCTTCAAGGTGTTTCTTTGCATCTTGCCTTCCGACATTTGCAATTGCTAGCTTCTCAGGTGGCAGCTCATCCTCCTCTTGCACAGCCTTGTTGTATTTAATGGCTAGGTTTAGCATCTCCTGTTATTTCACCAGAGACTAAAATCAGATACTTGACTGGCAGGAAAATGAGGACACCATGTTAATATGTTGTTTGCCCCGTCTGACATATAGATTAGTCAAATAGGTTACGCTTGAAATGCCCCACTAAAAGAAGAGAAAGAAGAAAATGGTGAAAAAGGGGCCAAAAATGAAAAATGGATCCCATGCTTGCAGGATATCTGATCAAAATGCTTTAGTAGACAAGATATGTGTTGAGTTCGTCATGCTTGACTTAAAGTTGGGCTTCACTCAGGCTTGCCAGAGCTTTAATAGGAGCTCAATGCGAACCATGTGGCCTAATGCAAGATCTATGAACTTTCTATTTAAAGAAAAGGATCTCCTAGCTTATGAAGAATAACAGGCCTGCTGGAACTCATTTTCTGTTCTAACAGAAATGGAGTAACTTTCATATTCTCTTACCTGAACTGTTTGCTCATTGGTTTTAGAATGCGAATCAAACTGCCGAAGTGTCAATCCATCTGTCCATTTCTTCTTGTGCAGGTTAAGAAGCATCTTTTCCTCAAGTTCATTCTTCCTGTAGTTAATGGCTATCGAGTAGTAGTGTCTGTTCAATCCATGGATCAATGCCTGACATTTTTGAGGAAACCAAAAAAAAAAAAAAAAAAAGTCATAATACAATAGGATGAAAAAAGGAAGAGAAAGATCAGATAGAATTGCAAACTCACTTGAATGGATGGTTTATTCAGATGCCCAAGGTTGGAAGTTGTTTGCCGTGGTTCTTGGCCAAGCATCATTGTTTGTGGATTTATCAAACGAAAAGCATCAATTACTACCTTCCCTTTAACACTCTGAATAGGGTCCACCACCACTGCCACAGCTCGTTGATTAAGAGCTTCAAAACTCTGTTAAAAAAAGGAAAAAAAAAAAAGACTGGTTTGATTGATAGCAGCATAGAGCTAGTAGCTAATCCTGTATGTAATACAGGAGATTTGGGGACTGGGCAAATACAGGACATAATTGAAGACTACTTTTCATTTGAAAACAAAACACATGTTCACATACAAAAACCAGTCACACCAGCATCCTACTCCTTTCATGAGTCCAAGCCTAGAGCAAAAATATCAAAATTTCCAGGTTCAATGTTGTAAAAGTTAAATATTGCAGTCTAAAAGATAGCAATTCAAAAGTTTTGAATGTGGTCCCTTCCAGAATTTTCTAGGTGATTGTGGCACATTCCGCACGCTTCTGGGACCTTCTATGGATAGCAAGTGGGCTAGACAGCTCTTAAAGGTTTGGGTTGTGGTCCGAATTTGTACCTTAAGGATACATGAATGGGCTGGATCAATGTATCCATGTGACATCCTCCCCCACTTGTAAAAGTTAAATATTGCAGTCTGAAAGATAGCAATTCAAAAGTGTCCACCCCTCCCTCTTCCTCACACCCCCCTGCCCCAACCAGAGGCAAACACTTATTCCCATTTCATGCACCACCATCTAGAAATTATTTCCATCATTGGTTATACAAGATTTATTCTTGCTACATATAAATTCAACATCCTGCCACTATTCAGAAGCAGAGGCTTGAGTAAACCCAATAATGCAATGGTCAGAAGCAAATTAACTTTCTCCTTTCCACTGAATATGACACCACAGTTTTCACTTTATTTTGGCCAATACTTCCATGTGCTGAAGAAATTTATGCTACGTATATGGACATATTTACAAAGACACAAAGCCAAAAGATTGAGACTGAAAATAAATTTAAAATAGTAAAAGCAAGTTCACAAAGCCTAAGAAGCAAAATTCATTTTCTTTTCACATGTAACATAAATGTAAATGAGCATCAGTATGAAGGAAAACACTGAACCAAACCTGCTGTGTGTTTATATCAACGCCAGAAAGCCAACACCCAAATCCAGGATGTGAATGGTACCATCCAACGACCATCTCTGGTCTGCAACACCAAAAGAAAGACATAAGGCATAGAAACCAGGAAATATAATGCACTTTCAAGTAATAAATCAGGCATTAGCAACAGAAATATTTATCCCAGTTAACAGAATCCTGTGCCTAAATACTAGGAGCGCAGCAACTAGCCAATTTTAAATAAATGTATTTAGCTAGTGAGATATAATACGCAGTTTTCACGAGGTGAACACAAATTACAAACTCAGTTTGAAAGTCTAATGCCAAAAAGTTGCACCATCAAGTTCCTGAAAACTACACAGCAATGGAGCCACAGAACTGTCTATGAGACATGCAATGACAGAATATCATTGCAGTATCTGATTTGTTTTTTACTTTATATGATGTTCATTTAAAGCTACTGACTTCATTAAGTTTGAATGTCATATGATAGCAAACTACATCCTAGTTGATAAATATTTTAATAACCTTTGCTTGTGCAATTGACTTCAACTCTCACATGCATCATCTTCTCCTCATCTATCTGATCTTCTGTTATAAAGTTTAGGATCTGGTCTTTACTACAATGAGATCCATAGTTGCAGGAACCTAATTGGGCATCTGAAATTCTAACCCTACAAAGTTTGTCACACGAGCACATTGGTCAATTATTCAGAATTTTATTTTCAAAACATTTAAACTAACCAGTAAATATCAAGGCAAAAACATGTTTTATTGAGTAACTAGACAGAAGCAAAGTAACAGAGCAACAAAGTGAATGCACGCCCAAACATGACAGCATTGCTTTTAGTCTAAAGCAAGTTGGTAGATGAATACCTTCCAGTCTGTTTAAGCATGTCTAGCATATTAGTCTGGAACACATGGTCAACAGCTTCTACGCTAACACCAGTACCACTCTGGGGCATAGCAAAGACATCAACAACACGAACAGTGTATTCGTCCACAAACTCTCCAAGCATCAAACCCATAACCTCCATGGGCACTCCAGCTCTTCCTATTATTCCCATAACCAAAAAGAAAAAAAAAAGTTACAGAAATAAACTTATACTATAATCATTTCTGGGTGGCTTAAATATTAAGCCAGAACAGTTATGGTAAATTGACATATGCAGAAAGACACCTTACACCAAATTCCGATCAGCAACCGACGCAAGTAAATAAAAAAATTGCGAGCCAATGCAAAAGACATGAACAAAAATGAAAACAAACAGCTTCAAGCAAAATGCAAAACGTGAATTAAAATTAATTCAAAATTAAAAGAAGATGTTCATAGAAAAACAAAAATAAGAGCCAATAAATATTGAAAAGATTTAGTCAAGAACTAAATGCATCAAATTTCATTATTTTATTATGAGATTTTCTTAGGGTCCCCCAAAATTACAAAAGAAGTTAGAATACAAGGCAAGAGCAATAGCTCAAGCAAAGAAAGACAGAACAAAAAAAAATCAAAATCCCTAATAAAGTTACATCTATCTAAATACTTTTCTTAATATATGCATGGATCATCCAAATTAGACAAAATTCACACAAAATCCCCAAAAGGCAGAGCCAAATTACAAACGTGCACACGAAAAGTCACAGAAACTGAAGATTCGTCAGATCGTAGAGAATCATTACCGTGTTTGAGCATCTTGAGGAGGGCGAGCGAGGAGATGTAGACCTGCTCGGAAGAATCAAGAGTTGGAGAATCCGGCGGCGGGTGAGCCAACGAGCCTCCTGCGCCGGCGAACATTCTCTGGAGCCTATCCATGCCGGACATACGCTTTCTTTTTCAGTTTCTCGAGCTTTCTCTTGAGGCAAGCAGGACGTTCCGTTTTGTGGTTCTACTTTTCTTTTCGGCTAACACAAGCAGATTTATATTTTGTGATCTCGGATGTTGTTAGGCCTCTGTGCTGACAATGGTCTTCTACAGCAAGAAATGTGATGGGCCTAATTGAAGCCCATATGTGTTCGGCCCATTAAGCAGCCTTAAGGATTCAACCCAAAGATATGGATTAGCCCAATTTTAATGTAAAGCGGTCCATCATGAACCCAACAAAAGGAATTTGGGTTAACTTAGCTCAACTTGAAGGATGTGAGGAATTATGTGGCTGAATTTTTACTTATTGCATTTCCATCAAATGAATAAGGCTTTAGAAAATTTTCATTATAATTAAAGTGACATATATATATATATAATGTGAAATATTTTTACAGTATAATGAGTTGTGATAATATGCAGAAAGGACTGTAAATGTTCTGTGTCCTTCTAATTTTCTGTGACCTACTTAGGGGTAAAATAACAAATTTTCCTTTTCCACAATTTATTGGTCATAAGTTGGACCACCGAGCCTCATTCTTTTAATCGCCGGGAAGGCCTTTTGTTTAATAATTTTCCTTCTTTTTTTTTTTAAATTATTTTTTTTTACAAGTAGCAGAAGATAAGGAATGCACTTAAGCACTGATAAGTCATACAGTTATTGCACAATGTTAACCCTCCCCGGGGGCCGGGATGTCCAATGCGAGAATGAATAAAAATGGAAACTTTTAACACTGCAGCAAGGCAAAATAAGAGAAACGAAATTTGAATGGAATATTTAGAGCTTGTGCCTTGTGGCACGTCATATTAGTGTGTTGCAGTCTGTTAAAAGAATGATAACACAAATCAAATATACCCAATTGCATTTGTATAACTAAAAAAATTTCAGAATTATTTAATTTTTGAACAGCAGATTGAATATTGGGCAATTTTATGGCTTCCTGCTCCGTTAAGTCTGGTCTCGAATTGGTCCAGCACTAACAATGACGGCTACAGATGTGATGGATTATTTATGCCTTTTATTTTTTAAAAATTTGTTGGTACACGGGAAAGAAAGATTATCCCAATTTGAGCTATGATCAAAAGAAGCGGGGGTTCTTCGAAAATTGAATATTTATCTATGAAAATTGGTTTTTTATCAAAGAAAAAAACATCGACATGTTAAGCCAAGGATAATTGGCCAGAATTCAATTATGCAAACACAAGTATGGGTAGGTTTTCCGATTTAATCTCACAAAGATAGTGATGTATGAAATTAAATATGCAAAATGAAATTATAGTGGACAGTACAATCTTGATTTGTTATCATTGAAATACCTTATATTGCGTGAATTCTCTCACTGCAAAGGGTTCTAGAATTCAGTGATTTAAAAATTAAAAAATAAATTAGCCAACTGAAAAATATATATAAGATGTTCAGATTTATTGAAGTTATATGTTAGAATATGTCTTTTATTTCAGTTGAGTTAGAATTAGTCTTTTATTTTTATCTTATATCTCTATATATATATATAAGCATAATGAATTACGAAAATTAGAGAAATTTGAGAGATGAATCACACTCTTTATATCTTATAACACACTTTTTTTTAGTAATAAGAATATTCACTTTGTTTTTTTCGTGACACACTTTTTTTTAGTAATAAGAATATTCACTTTATTTTTTTTTGTAGATGTAGGTCATATAGACTGAACCATGTAAAATTTTAGTATTTTTTTTTCTTCATTTTATCATTTGTAATAACAAACTGGTATTAGAGAAAAAAAAAAAAAAGTCTCTCTCTTCTTCGGCCACCCACTACTGATCTGCCAAAAAAAATGTCTCTCTCCTTAGCCACCATCGTCGACTCACCCAAAGAAAAAAAAGCCTCTCTCTCTCTCTCTCCTCCTCAGCCACCACCAACTATCCCGCCAATGCCATGTAACCCACCAAAATTAAAAGCAGCCTCTTTCCTCCTCAGAAGACGGAGAGAGTATTGGAAAACTTTTTCCTCGTCGCCACTGACGAGCCCACCAAAGTCTATACATGAGAGAAAGAGAAGTAGAGGAAGGAAGAGAGAGAGACCAGACCGATAAGCTCCGTTGAACAGCCCAATGGTTGATGCTACACCCACACAGAGAGAGAAACCCCTTCGTACAAGCCCCATCGTACAGATCCGATTCAAACCAATCGTTTGGAGCTGCTTGGCAGCCGACGCTGCTAACCTGCACTGGAGCAAGAGGCACACCCAAAACGTCGAGTAGCAACCTCAGATCAGATCGCTTGTAAGTGTTAGATGAGGCGACGGAAGGCGTTCTCGAGAGTTGACCCTTCATCCAGTGGCCCTTGGTGCACATCCCACACCGGTAAGCGCTACGATCTTCAACACCTAGCGGCTGGCGCATCAGATCCTCGCTATATTGATCTGGGTCTCCCACTACCAGTTTCGTACTGCAGCGTTGAACGGGCACTGTAACGTCGAACGGATCGGGGTACTGTAGAGTCTAACGGGTCGGGCACTGTAGTATCGACGGCAGTACTTGGGTAATTTTATTAATTTGGACTATTAATTTGTATTCTTCAATTTTTGTTGTGAGTGTTTTATTGCAATGACTTCTTTATCTTCATCAACGGTAAAGTTTGAAATTGAGAAGTTCGATGGAAATACTAATTTTGCATTGTGGCAAGTTAGAATGATAGCAATTCTGACGTGAGAAGGTACAAAAAGGGCCCTATTTGGCAAGGAGAAAAAATCAGAGTCAATATCCAATGCAGATTGGGATGACATGGATGAAAGAGTTCTATCCTCGATTCAACTCAGTTTGAAAAATGAAGTTTTGAGAGAAATCTTTAGTGAAAGAATAGCAGTTGGAGCATGGATAAAATTGGAAAGTCTATACATGATGAAATCTTTGACTAACAGATTTTGATTAAAGCAACGCCTTTATACTTTTCGTATGTTAGAAGGCACTTCTTTGAAATCACATATTAGAGAGTTTAGTTCAATTGTTATTAATTTGGGTAAGATTGACGATCATATTGACGATGAAAATTAAGCTTTATTGCTATTGTGCTCTTTGCCTCCTTCATACAAGCACTTTAGAGGTACTATGATTTATAGCCGAGAAGATATTTCCCTTGAGAATGTCAAGACTAATTTGCAGGCCAAGGAGAAAATTGATAGTAGTTTGACATTTTCTGAGACATCAGATCAGAGTATTGGTTTGATCATTAATTGAGAAAGATCAAAGAAGATAGGTCAGAATTCAGGAAAATCAAGATTGAAATCAAGACATAAAAATTTGACATGTAATTATTACAAGCAGAAAGGGCACATCAAGTCTGTTTGTTACAAGTTGAAAAACAAACTGAAAGTAAGTGACAGTAATCAGAAGAACCATCCACTAGGAGAAGCTCATGTGGCAACAATTGAGAGTGATGATCTGCTTTGTGTCACTCAAGGCCAAGGCAGATTTTAGGATAACTGGATCATGGACACTAGAGTCTCGCAACATATGACTCCTGATAGAGAATGGTTTACCACTTATAAACCAATCAATGGTGGTGTTCTGTTAGGTAATGATCACGTATGTAAGGTTGCTGAGATTGGTACAGTACAGATTAAGATACATGACGGTATCATTAGGACCTTATTTGAAGTCAAATACATTCCAGATTTGACAAAGAATCTTATCTTTTTGGGCACTCTTGAGAAGAATGACTGCAAGATTGAGTGTGAAGGTGGAGTTTTGAAGGTTTCCAGAGGTGTTCTTGTATTGATGAAGGCTGCCAGAATTAGCACATTGTATTTCTTGCATGGTTCGACAGTCACAGTCTCAACTGCAATTTCTACTTCAGTTTCAAAATTAGACGTGACAAAGTTATGGCATATGCGGCTGGGACACATGAGTGATAGAGGTGTGGTTGCTTTGAGTAAGAGAGCTTTTTTGTGTGGTTAGAACACAGGAAAAATGGAATTTTGTGAGCATTGTGTTTTCGGAAAGCAGAAGAGGTTGAGTTTCAGTATAGCCATCCATAAAACAAAAGGAACATTGGACTACATCCATTTAGATCTTTAGGGTCCTTCTCAGGTTCTCTCTAAAGGTATGAGTGCTACTTATATGCTCACTTTCATTGATGATTTTTCTTGCAAAGTTTGGGTATATTTCTTAAAACAGAAAAGTCAAGTGTTTGGAACCTTCAGACAGTGGAAAACTTTACTTGAAAACAAACTGGGAAGTAGATTAAGAGGTTGAGAACATATAATGGCCTTAAATTTTGCAATAACGAATTCAATGAGTTTTGCAAAATCGAAGGCATTGTTCGAGACTGCAAAGTTGTAAAAACTCCACAGCAGAATGGAGTTGTAGAACGCATGAACAGGACTTTGATAGAGAAAGCTAGATGTCTGTTATCCAATGTAGGTTTGGGCAAGGAGTTTTGGGCAGAAGCATCTAATACAGCTTGTTGGTTGGTAAATCGATCTCCTTCTACTTCTATTGAGTGTAAGAGACCAGAAGAGGTGTGGTCAGACAAACCTGCAGATAATTCTGATTTGAAGATATTTGGCTGTCATATTTGTGCTCATGTTAATGATGGGAAGTTTGGACCGAGGGCTAAGAAATGCATTTTCCTTGGCTATGCTTTTGGTGTGAAAGGTTATAAGTTGTGGAGTTCAGACCCTAAGTGTCCAAAATTTCTCATCAGTAGAGACGTGACATTTGATGAATCCACTATATTACATCCAAAAAAGGAAGTCTTAAGGCCAAATAATGAAGATAGTGGGAGTTTCAGACAGTAGGTGGAGTTTGAAAGTGATATTCCTTCTAAGTTAGGTCGACAGATTCAGGTTGGCACTTGAGAAATAGACAAGGATACTTTAGATACTTAATAGGCATAGCCGTATAGTATCACCAAAGACAGAGCCAGAAGGACTATCAAGCCACCAGCTAGGTTTTCAAACTCAGATTTTACTTATTGTTTGGCAGTAGCAGAAGATGTGAAGTACAATGAACCTAAAAACTATTCAGAGGCTGTTACTTGTGCCAAATCTTCCCAGTGAAGTATTGCTGTGGTCGAAGAAAGTGAGTCCCTGCATAAAAATCAGACTTGGGACTTAGTGAAACTTCCTAAAGATAAGAAGAATATTGGCTGCAAATGGATCTTTAAGAAGAAGGAGGGAATCCCAGGAGTTGAAGATGCAAGGTACAAGGCACGTTTTGTTGCAAAGGGCTATAGTCAAAAAAAAGGGATTGACTTCAATGAGGTGTTTTCTCCAGTTGTGAAGCATACTTCCATTCGTGTACTTCTAGCTATGGTTGCTATGTATGATATGGAATTGGAGCAGGTTTATGTCAAGATTGCTTTTCTACATGGCAATCTTGAGGAAGTCATCTATATGGATCAACCCGAGGGTTTCTAGACTGAAGGCAAGGAGGATCATGTTTGCAAGTTGAAGAAATCTCTATATGATTTAAAGCAGTCTTCTAAATAATGGTATAAGAAGTTTGACAGCTTTATAGTAAGTCATAGTTACTTAAAGAGTAAGTATGATAGTTGTGTCTACCATAGGAAGCTTCGTGATGGATTATTTATCTATCTGCTATTATATGTCGATGATATTCTTGTTGCCTCTACAAGCATATTTGAGATCAATAGTTTGAAGAAGCTACTTGGTAGAGATTTCGAGATGAAAGATTTGAGAGCTGTAAAGAGAATTTTGGGCATAGAGATCACCAGAGACAGGCAAGCAGAAGAGTTGCGCCTTTTACAGAAAAGGTACATCGAGAAGGTTCTTGATCATTTTGGGATGATGAGTTGTAAACTGGTAAGTACTCCTTTGGCATCACACTTCAGAATTTTAGCCTCTTTGTCACCCAATAGCCTAAAAGAGGAGGAGAAATATATGTCACGTGTTCCATATTCTAGTGCAGTGGGTAGTGTTGTGTATGCTATGATTTGCACTCGTCCAGATATTTCACAGGCAGTCAGTGTGGTCAATAGATATATGGCTAATCTTGGGAAAGTACATTGGCAAGCAGTTAAATGAATATTTTGGTATCTTAGAGGCACTACAGATGTAGGACTGATGTTCAGCAGAAATAGTAGGTTGATTACTGGTTTTGTGGATTTTGACTATACAGGTGACCTTGACAGAAGAAAATCAACAACAGATTATGTTTTCACTCTTTCAGGCAATGCCATTTGTTGGAAGGCAATATTGCAATCAACAGTTACTTTTTCCACCACTGAAGCTGAGTACATGGCAATAGCAGAAGTAGTCAAGGAAGTTATTTGGTTGAAAGGTTTGGTTACTGATTTGGGTTTATCACAAGAAACTACCACCATATTCTATGATAGTCAGAGCGTATCATAAGAGGACCAAACACATTGATGTCAGATACCATTTTTTGTGAGATGTTATATTTCAAGGTTTGATTTCAGTGAGAAAGGTCACTACTGCTGACAATCCAGCTGACATGTTGACGAAACCATTTTTTTCTAGCAAGTTCAAGCATTGCTTGGACTTAATTGGTATTCATTTTGATTGACTGGCCCTAAGGGGCTATTTGGAGGAGAGACATAAAGATTTTATTCTATTGTGTGTTTAGAGAATATAATCCAAGGTGGAGATTTGTTGGAATATGCCTTGTATTCCAGTTGAGTTAGAATTAGTCTTTTGCCCTTGTCTTATATCCCTATATATATAGGCATAATAGGGTTATGAGAATTAGAGAGATTTGAGAGGTGAGTCACACTCTTTGTATCTTGTAACATACTTTCTTTAATAATAAGAGTATTTACTCTGTCTTTCTCGTTGATGTAGGTCATATAGACCGAACCACGTAAAATTCTGGGGTTGTTTTCTTCTTCATTTTATCATTTGTGGTAACATTATATACCCTTGTTCAAGATGCTAAGAGTACGGATGAGAGGTTCAAATAGATCCGAAAATCTTTTTTTTTTAGGGTGAGAAAGAAGGGAAAAGTTCAGTCGAGGCTTACTATGTTAACAAAAATGGTGAGATAGTCTAAGAGTTAATAATTTAAGAGATGCTAATACTAAATTACTGTCTAAATAGTTATGAAAAGTGGAGACTACAAACAACAATGCATTATGAATTAAAATACTAAAGGCAAAATGTGAAATATGTCGTTTATGGCTTTGGGGTAAAACATATGTTTATTATGGCGAAAAAGGATGGTAAGAAATATTAGTGAGTTTTTGGAAGGTGAGTTACCTTTAAGCATGAGATTTCTAAAATTATACTACTATTTACAAAGAAAAAAGAATCAGTCAACAACTTTGATAGATAAGAGTACAACTCTTAGATTTTGGAGTTCAGATGACAAAGGAGGTTGTTCAACTGGGAAGAGGATTTATATGCTAAGTTTATACATTTTATCTTAGCTTATCAACTAATAAAAGGGGAGAATGACATACTTATTTGGCAATAAGAGAAAAATAGACAATTCTCAGTGTGTTCCTTCTGTAATTTCCAAGAGAGTTGTATAGGCCTAGTTAAATAAAGGTCTATGAGCATACAACAAGAATTGGCTCCATCGAAAGTGAAGATTCTTATTTAGTAATTGATTATAGATCGACTTTTTGTTAAGGAAAGACTATGCCAAAATGGGAATTTTGATTCTATTATACACTAAAAGGTAGAAGCCAATTAATCATTTATTTCTTTATTACCATAGCACTTGGGATGTTTAGTGCATGCGATTAAAATAGTGAAGTGTGTCATAAGTGATGCAGATCAATTAAAGATGCATAGGAGACATGGTGTGGGTTGGATATGGGATGTATAACTAGAGAAATATTATTGATAAGGTTTTATGTCATTGCATAGTTAATTTGGCTAAGAAGGAATAATCACATATTCATAAGCAAACCGCTTCGAATTGATAACATGCGTAATTTAATTAGGGTTAGACTATAGTAATGGTTACGAGTGAAATGACCATGTGGTAATTTCATGTTCAGTAACTTTATAATGAACTTTTGGAGTATTCAACCAATTCAAAAAGTAAAGAAACAACTATTAGTACTCAATTGGTCACTTTCCCCGTAAGGTATATATAAGTTTAATACAATGCAATATGGGCAATTGAGTATGAATCGATAAGTATAAAAGATGTGCTATGCTATGATAATGAGAAAGTTGTTTGTATATTTTCTAAGAAAATTAAGGTTTCAAGTAATAACAAAGCAGAACTTCTAATCATTAGAGAAGCAGTTGACTTGTGGCAACAGACATATGACAAATACAAAACTCCATTGATTGTCAAGAGGGATTCTCAAATGGCGATGGCATGGATCAACCATAAGGAATGAAAATCATGGAAGCCTGTGTCTACATTCAACCACATCAATAATATGGTCAAAGATCAAATTTTCTTTATCTTTCATCCTCAGAAATATAATCGTTTTGCAAACACTTTGACTAAACAAGAAGCAACCATTATATTACTTTTGTAACATAGATCTAATGAGTTTATTTTATTAGATTTCAAAATTATTTCCTTAAAGAAGTTTTTTGTATTTTTTACTCACACAATAAAACTACATGTTATAGTCTTAGGCTCTTATATAGCATTGTAATAAAATTTAATGTTATATATATATATATATATGCAAACATGAGCGGTTGAACCAATCAGATTGATTTAATGAAGAAGTCGCAGTCGCCATCTATCCACATCTATCCATGTAATAGATTGCTCGGTAGCCTGTTTAAATTTATGGCTAATTAGGCAGTGCTCATCCCCATCAACCATCAATCTTCGTCTTAAGTTATGCTCGAAGAAGACATCTTCCCCCTCTACCCATACATAAATAATGTACATACATAAGTGCTTGTGTGCACACTTGTATTGCAACTGTGGGTCATGGACTACATTTTGAGTCAATTTAGCATTAGCCGTATGTAAGTTGCTCTTACCAAGTACGTACAAACAACTGGTTGCTGCATACATTTTTTATTTAGCGAAATTAGCATTCCTCAATTCAAATGCCAAGTATCAATGTGGACTTCAAAACTTCATATCATCAACAATGTCTTCGAATAAGAGGATCTCCCTGCCACTTCATTTTCAAAGATCAGTAAGGTCCCATCCATTCATTACCAAGAACTTAAAAGTGTCCAATATCCATTGCCCTGTAGCCTGTGTAGGTAACAAAATATAAAATTACTGTAATTGATTCTATAATTTTCCTCCCCTAATCAATTTCTTATGCTGAAACTACAAACAAACATAAAATGTTCATACAGATTTCCATCCATACATGCAAATTAACACCCGAAATTCCGAAGCTCAACAAATCACTCAAATTTTGATAAGTTGGGAGACAACAAAGATGATCCTGTTTATGACATCAATAATTCGGATAAAGCATATGGTTGCTTTCAAGATCGCAGATTTATCACAAAAGGTCCTAATACTTTCCTATCTCCAGTGGCATTTCTTGTGATATAAATCCACAAGCTATTTTCTTCTTCTTCTTCTTCATGTTTTTTTTTTTCTTACCAATATTCTTTGATTTGTTTAATACGATAAATATCAACTTTTTGATAGAATGCAATTCAATTATAAGTATTTCTAATGATAGAATTTCATTCAATTGAATTAGTAATTGAATCTAATTTTAATATCATATTTGGTATGAATTCTCAAATGAATGAATCGTGTTGAAAGTTTTTGTTTGATAGACATATTTCAAATGATGGCAAAGAAAAATAAGAACTATAGCCAATTTATCACAATTGATTAATCAATGTACTTTTTTTAAAAATTATGATTACTTGTAACAAACTAAAATATATATATATATATATATATATATATATATAAATTTAGCATATTTTTAATCACGCACGCGTGCGTGCACACACACATATATAATTTTTATTCAAATAATATTAAAATTATTAATAAAAATATGAGTATCAAACAAATTTGATTATATTATTATTATATATTTAAAATTACTTTTATCATATATATTATTTTTTAAAAAATTGAAAATTATAATTTTTAGGCTGAGACTAGAAATTTTTAGGGACATGCATGTCATATGTATGCTACTTGACATTGCCTTGACAATATACTCTATGGTGTTTTCTATTAAAAAAGAAGACAAAAATATTTAAAAAATAATAAAAATATAAACTAATCAGATTTTATTTTGTTTTATAAATAAATAAAATTAAATATTTAAAAAAGTATTATTTTATTGTGAATATCATGTTAATTAATAAGTATTAGGATATAGTGATATATATATATATATATCATAAAAAATTACAAAAACATGTAAAATAAATATAAAATAAACATTAGTTTATCATAATTATTAATTACAGTTAATAATTAAATAAAAAAGATACAACAATTATAATTAATAATTATAATTATTTTTGTATATTGATTTTAGACATTTGTGTAGTAAAACTCAATGTATCGGAGGTTTTGCAGGGTGAACATGCGGCATCCACCTGATAAAAGTTGGTCAACACCAATCGAAAAAGGAAAAACCTTCCATCGTCAAATGAATGGGCATTGTTTCAACGCATGCTTAAGAAACTAGAGACAATCATCGACATAATTTCTTTTTAATTTATTTTTCTTGATAGATAAGTAGTACGACGCAACCATCCATATCTATCTATACATGCGTTCGGAAAAGTGCATCCCTACGTATCCATAATGTCTTGCGATACCAAATTGAGTTATTGAAGAATTTTATTCTCTAAAATTTTAGAATTAAGTGAAAACTTCTAAAATCTTATAGATAACTCATTTATCTTCTTGTAAAGTGTAAAGTTATGTAGAATATTCTAAAAAATTAATAGTAACCATTAGATTAAATAAATCTTAACTATCTATTGAAGAGATATACAACTATATATATCCTTAGGGATCTTATTTATAAATCATCTAAACAATAGTATATTTGTATTCTTGAAACAATATAGTATTCTTCATATCTCTTATCTACTTTATGTGCTTCTTTATATCTTTAGTTAGTAGCATTTTACCTATCGGAGAAGACTGAACTAGCATTTGAGTCAAGTGAATTACTAGTGCTAAACGAGTCGTTGGTTGATCAAGGTCAAGTTCGTGACAAGTGGTATTAGAGCAAGGTTTTTACAAGTAACAAGCACACTTTGTCTGGTAAGGATGTTTGGTCCACACAGTGAGATTACCCATGTGGTTGAGGAAGCCAAGAAGCAACCCAAAAAAGAGAGATCAAGGTCAAGGGATTTCTTGGAAGACACTAATACAAGTTTCTCAAAAGTTAAGCTTACTGTGGCTAATGGGCAGAAGAAGTTTGAGGTCGTAGACCAATGCATCGATGAGCTTAAGACCAATGCATCGATGAGCTTAAGAAGGAGAGTGAAGAGCTTTGTGAGGAGATGTAAGGTGCCTTGAACCAAGCCCTATCAAGGTGTCTAGACCAAGTGAAGACCTTGGAAGAGACCTTTCATTGTGAAGTTGTGACATTGAAGGAAGAGCTCAAAATAGTGTTTAATGAGTTGAAAGAAACCAAGGATAAGCTATCCCTTTGCAAAAAGGTAGTTGCTCAAGGTAGAAGTATTGTCTTGCTAACGGTAATTACTTTTTTAAAGGTAGATGTTCCAAGACCCAAGATATATAATGGATCGAGGAACGCGAAGGAAGTTGATAATTTTTTATGGAACTTGGAGCAATACTTTAAGGCACTTGTTGTCGTGGAGGATGCCAAGAAGATTGATAGTGCCGCTTTATACCTTGTAGATACCGCAATGGTATGGTGGAGGAGGTATAGTGATATCGAAAGGGATACTTGCATCATTGACACATGGGACAAGTTTGAGAAAGAACTTAAGCTGCAATTCCATCCAGATAATACCAAGGAAGAGGCGAGAGTAAAGCTAAGGCGTCTTCAATAAAAGGGGAGCATAAGAGAGTATGTGAACGAATTTTTCGAAGTGTTGCTGAAAATTCTTGATTATCCTGATAAAGAAGCATTTTTTGTTTCAAAGATGGCTTACAAAATTGGGCAAAAATAGAGATCCAAAGACATGGTGTTCAAGATCTTACCACTGCTATTTCCATTGCCGAGTCACTAATAGAGTTCAAAAAGTCTGAATAGCCTTAGTCTCATAAGGATAAGGATGGCAAGGGAAAGAGTGGGGGAGATAGTCCCTTGAACAAAGGACGTTTCCCTAAGTCTAATGGGCCTAAGGAAGGAAAGAACACCAAGGAGGGTTAAAGAAGTGACAGGTCCCCTCTCAAATGCTACTTTTGTGACGGGCCGCATAAGGCAAGGAATTGCTAGAAGAAAGCCAAGCTTTCTATCATAATTGAAGAAAGGGAGGAATAATAGTAACACGAAGAGACAAGGATGGAATCTTTACAATCCTCAATGCTATCAAAGCCAAGGTTGAAGTGTTTAAGACCAAAAAGAAAGGATAATTATATGTGGAAGCAAAGGTAAGTAACTAAGTGGTTAAAGCCTTAGTGGATATTGAAGCTTCTAACAACTTCCTTTGAAAAGAGGAAGCAAGGTAGTTAGGCATCAAATACAACAAGGAGCAAGGATGACTTAAGGCAATGAATTTATAACCAAAGTCAATTTTCGACATTGCTCATGGTATAGAGGTATGATGGGTGAATGGTGCGACCTTATAGACTTTTCTATTGTACCAATGGATGATTATCCAATTATGCTTGGTATGGAGTTTATGGATTGTGTTAAGGTTGTGCCTATTTCTTTTGCCAACATAATGTGTATCTTGGAGGAAAGAAACACATGTATGGTACTTTTGGCTAAGGAGACTGGCCTTCAATCTAGGCAAATTTCAGCTATGCAACTTTCTAAAGGTGTAAAAAAGGTACAACCCATCTTTCTTGTATCCTTGAAAGATGGAAAGGATACTTCCTCATCAAAGGTTCTACCCAAGGAAGTCTTTCACATCCTAAAGGAGTTTAAGGATGTTATGCCTCCCAAATTGCATAAGAAGCTCCCACTTAAATGTGAGGTAGACTACAAGATAGAGTTAGTCCCTAGTGCAAGACAACCTATTGCAGTGCCTTACTGAATGGCACCCCCTTGAGTTAGAGGAATTCAAGAGGCAACTTAAAGAGCTATTGGATGTAGGTTACATTCAATCGTCAAAGGCTCCATATGGTACACCTGTGCTTTTCCAAAAGAAGCACGATGGGTCATTCTGGTTGTGCATCGACTATTAAATGCTCAACAAATAACCATAAAGAATAAGTATCCTATTCCATTGATATCTAATTTGTTCGATCAGCTAGGTGAAATATAGTAGTTCACAAAGTTGGATTTAAGATCAGGATACTACCAAGTGAGGATTACAGAAGGAGATGTGCCAAAGACTACTTGTGTTACAAGGTATGACTCATTTGAGTTCTTAGTTATGCCATTTGGACTTACTAATGCCCCTGCCATATTCTACACCCTTATGAATAGAATCTTCGAGTCATTTTTGGATAAATTTGTCGTAGAGTATTTGGATGATATCGTTGTCTATAGTAAGACATTGGACGAGCATATTGAACATTTACGACAAGTTTTTCAAGTATTAAAAAAACATGAGTTATATGTGAAGAGAGAGAAATGCGCCTTTTCTTAACAAGGGATTACATTCTTAGGGCACATCGTTGGCAGAGGCAAATTATGGTTACACGAGTCCAAGGTACAAGCCATCCGTAACTAGGAGCCACTAAATAAGGTAACTGAGTTACGATTCTTTTTAAGCATTGTCAACTATTATAGAAGGTTTATAGAGGGTTAATCCTCTATTGCAACTTCGTCACTGATTTGTTAAAGAAGAATAAAACATGAAGTTAGGACACTAGATGCCAAAAAGCGTTAAAGTGCTCAAGTAAGCGATAGCTGACGAGTTAGTGTTAGTTCTTCCCAACCATACCAAATCCTATGAGGTATATACTGATGCTTTTGATTTTGCAATCGGTGGTGTTTTAATACAAAAGGGGTATCCCATTGCATATGAGAGCTGCAAGTGAAATAAAATTGAGCGTCATTATACAGTCCAAGAAAAAGAGATGACTGCAGTGGTGCATTGTCTACAAACTTGGAGGCATTATTTGTTAAGGTCCAAGTTCATCATAAAGAAGGATAACATTGTTATAAGTTACTTGCTCAATCAAAAAAAGTTAATGCTAAAGCGAATAAGGTGGCAAGCTTTTTTTGTAGAATTCGACTTGTGGTGGAGTATAAGTCGGGCAAGGCTTGGTGGTCGATGTATTAAGTAGGAAGGCCGAACTAGCTACCATCACAAGTCCAAACTTCCCTTTGGTAGAACAAGTAAAAGAGGGATTAGAGCATGACCTACAAGCCAAGAGTTTGAGAGAATTGGCAAGTAGTGGGAAGACTTGTAGGTTTTGGCTTGAAGATGAAATACTGACTACCAAAGGCAATAGAGTTTATATGTCAAAGTGGTAAGGATTGAGGAAGGTGATTATTAAGGAGTGTCATGACTCAAAATGGGCAAGACATTCGGGTATACGTCGTACGTTAGCACTTGTAAAGCGAGTATATTATTGGCCACAAATGCGGGATGACATTGAGCTCTACGTGAAGACTTGTCTTGTATGCCAACAAGACAAGGTAGAGTAATACCAACCATCAGGATTGTTGGAACCCCTACTTATTCTAGAGAGACTATGAGAAAGTGTTTCGATGGATTTCATCACGTATCTACTGAAGTCAGATAGATGTACCAACATCATGGTAGTAGTAGAGCGATTTAGCAAGTATGATATGTTCATCCCCATACCCTCAAAGTTTACAGCTGAAGATGTAGCACGCTTATTTACAAGTATGTGGTAAAATTTTAGGGCATCTCGAAGACGATTGTCAGCGACAAAAACATTTGTTTTACCAGGAGATTTTGGATAAAGTTATTCAAGTTGATAGGATCTAAACTCAACTTTTCCACAAGTTTTCATGCCCAAACTAATGACCAAATAGAAAGAGTGAATGCCTTGTTAGATCTGTTCTTAAGGCATTACGTAAGTGCCAACTAAAGTGATTGGGCTAAGTTGCTTGACATAGCCCAATTCTCATACAATTTACAGAAAAGCAAGTCAATTGAGGCTAGTTTATTCGAGGTTGCTACGAGACTACAACCAATGACTCCACACACATTAGCAATTGACTACAAGGGGTCAAGTCCTGCTGTATTCAAGTTTGTCAAAGGTTGGCATGAGAAGTTTGACATGGCACAAGCACACTTGGCTAAGGTTACTAAGCGGATGAAGAAATGAGTCGATGCTAAGAGGAGACATTTAGACTTTGAGGAAAGAGATTGGGTGATGGTAAAACTATTTCCCCATCAAAACTAAAGGCTTGCTAGGATGCATAAAGGCCTTGAAAGGCATTACAAAGGACCCTTCCCAGTGGAGAAAAGGATTGGCAAGCTAACTTATCAATTAATTTTACCATCATACCTTGATATGCATCCAGTATTCCATTTAAACTTACTAAAGCCTTACCATCTTGATAATGAGGAGCCAAGTAGGGGCAAATCAAAAAGAGCCCCTACAGCTATTACAATGATGCTAAATCGTGACGTGGAAGAGATATTGGCGCATCATGTCATTCCAAAGAGATACATCAATCCGAGTTATATTGAGTACTTTGTTAAATGGAAAGGGTTGCCTAATAGCAAGACAAGTTGAAAACACAAGCTAACTTTATAGAGCAATGTGGATGTGATTGAGACATATAAAAGGGACGCGATGAGGGCGTCCCTAGATTGAGTGAGGGAGAATATCATGCATCACGTTATTCTGATCAAATTCAGCTACTGAATAGGCTTATTCTCCAAAATTCCATAACTAGGTAGAAACCTCTAAAATTTTGTAGATAACTCCCTTATCTTCTTGTAAAGTATAGAGTTATATAGAATATTCTAGAAAGAGAATAGTGATCGTTAGATCGAATAGATCCTAACCATATATTGAAAAGGTGGATAATTATATATACCTTTAAGGACCTCACTTGTAAATCATTCAAGTAATAATGTATTTGCATTCTTGAAATAATATAGTATTCTCCATATCTCTTGTCTATTTTGTGTACTTCTTTTTATTTTTTGTTAGTGGCTTTCTAACTCTCGAAGAAGGTTAAATTAGCATTCGAATAAAGTAAATTGTTAATATTGTATGAGTGGTTAGTTAGTTATGACCAAGTCTATGACAACGCGCATTAGCTCTCTTCTAAATTACCAAACAAAAAATATAATTGTAAATGCATAATCAAGATTTGATATTATTTGTTCCTTAAAATATATTGTCATTTTTTTAAAGATGTCTCCATGAAAAAATAGAATTTTATTTTAAAGATATTAAGTTTTTATTCTGAAAATGAATAAAAAGTAAGTTTATAAAAGTATAAAAAATTATTTTTTATTTTATAATTCACAATTCAATAAGTGACTTCTAATTCGAATTCTTAATTTGGGTGACAGACCATATTTTTTTCTATATTCTAAAAATAAATAAATAAAAGAAATCATCCTTAAAAAATTTTCCTTATTTATCCCATTATTTTCCTTCAGATTACATTGTGCTAAAGAAACTTTATAACTTGGATAAGACATGTAACGCCGGAACTTGTGCGTTAAACTATATTGAGACCCAGAAGGCCAATCCGTACCATTTCGTTCACATCTTATCTACATCGTTCAAATCTTATCGGAAATCCCTCGGGTGACCCATTTCGTCTCTCATGGAATTGGTCAAATGTCTTCAGCTTTCGCACGAGTATGGTCATTTGACGACTTGCACAATTGTGTCGATCTTCACTTCCAATTAGTTCAAGGAAATCAGTGCAAGAATGAACAAATAATTTTGCCAGCTGTATTCCATCTTGGGGAACACTCATTCAAGCAAATCAAAATGAATGCTTTGCACTGAAACCGACAGGGACTTATTCCGACCTAAAAAAAAGAGTGATAAAGAACATTTTATAACGAACACGAATCTTCTAACGACATATCAGCGCTGACCCGTTATTTTAACTTCAAATTTGCAACTTGTCCGTGTGGGGACCGAACATGGCGAAGCCGCCTCTCTTCTGAGAGTAGTTTTGCAAACCTAAAGCAAGACGTCCTCACAATGTAATAAATGGAAAATTCCCCAAACTTTGAAGGAGGCCGAGCCATTAAAAGTATAACAATAATTTGGTCGGAGGGGTTCATTTCTTCCTACCATTTGCTGGCTAGAACTTGTAAGCTGGATCAGAGGCAGATGGCGTAGTTGACCAAACTCTTGTTTTCTGAAGTTTCACAATGACTGGATGTTTGCGTCAATAAAAAATCCCATTATATGAGACGTGTGGTGGTACGCTTGGGAAGGTATACAGAATGTGAGAATTGTAGGTGAGATTTCACGTGAATAGTAGGTTAGAATGCTTGATAGCATGCAGTAAGGCCTAGAAAAAAGTACAATGATGAACTAAAAGAATTTGCTATGTTCATCGTATACATATTAAAATATCTTGAAGTATCATAATGCAATCAAAATCGTCCAGATATAAAGGTTAAATATGATGAAAAAAATATTCTATTGTGTTCACTAATTTTTTCATATTTAACTTTTAGAGATTATATTTTATATAGTTGTGATACTCTCACTCTAGATGAGGTATATTCTAGACGAGCTATATGATGCCCTATTTTCCAATAAGAAAATTAAACAACTAGTTGTTCAAGGGAGGTCACAACAGAGGAACTCTAGCAATAAAAAAAAACAATAGATTGAAATAAAAAAAATAGAAATAAGACCTATAACTATTATAAGAAAAAAGGGCACATCAAAATTGGATGCTATAAGTTATAAAATACGAATAAAAAAGTTGCCATTAATTAAAATAAAAACATCAGGACAGCTTTGGTACAACTGATGTTACAAAATATGCTTCCAAATAATGGGAACTTCTAGTTATTTCTAATGATAACTTCAAATCTTGTGAAGATTGGATTCTTAATTTTCATTCCATGTTTTATGCATCTCTTAATTAGGATTAGTTTTCAACAGATGAAATAGTATCTAAGAGTACTGTGTTGTTAGGAAATAAAGCACCTTGTAAGATTGTTAATATTAAAGCAATCAAAATAAGATGTTTAATGGTGTTGTCAAGACACTTAGAAATGTAAGACATGTTTTGGATCTAAAGTGTAATCTTATCTCCATGAGTACCCTTGATTCAAATAGGTAAAAATACACTAATGAAGATGAAGCCTTGAAAATTAGCAAAGATGCCCTTATTGTGATAAAAAGACTTTTAAAATCTGCTAAATTATATGTCTTGCAAGGTTTTATAGTTATGGGTTATGCAGTTGTCAGTTCTCCTTTGTTCGACGGAGATGTTATTAGATTAAAACATATGCGTTTGGGATATATGAGTGATAAAGAATTAGTTGAATCGAGCAAAAGAGGTATTATTGATAGATAAAGTATTACCAAATTAATTATAGTTAATTTTGTTTCATAAATAAATAAAATTAAATATTTAAAAATTTTATTATTTTATTGTGACTATCATGTTAATTAATAAGTATTAGGATATAATGATATTAATATATATATATATATATCATAAAAAATTACAAAAACATGTAAAATAAATCTAAAATAAACATTAGTTTATCATAATTATTAAGTATAGTTAATCATTAAATAAAAAAAGATACAAAAATTATAATTAATAATTATAATTTTTTTGTGTATTTATTTTAGACATTTGTATAATAAAACTCAATGTATCGAAGGTTTTGCAGAGTGAACACGCGGTGTCCACCTGATAAAGTCGGTCAACGCCAATCAAAAAAAGGAAAACCTTCCATCGTCACAAGAATGGGCATCGTTTCAACGCACGCTAAAGAAACTAGAGATAATCATCGGCATAGTTTCTTTTTAATTTATTTTTCTTGATAGGTAAGTGGTACGACGACGCACCCATCTTATTATTATTATCAGTACATCCATGTCTATCTATACATGCGTCCGGAAAAGTGCATCCCCACCCATTCATGCGCATCAGGCCTCCTCTGAATTACCGAACAAAAAATATAGTTGGTAAATGCATAATCAAGACTTGATATCATTTGTACCTTAAAAAAATAAAGTAGAACGTTGTTCTTTTTTTTTTTTTAAGATGTCTCATTGAAAAAATAGAATTTTATTTTAAAGATATTAAGTTTTTATTCTGAGAATGAATAAAAAGTAAGTTTATAAAATATGAAAACTTATTTTTTATTTTATAATTCACAATTTAATAATTTTTTTGTAAATAAAATTTTTAAATAAATATATCAATAAGTGACTTCTAATTCGAATTCTTAATTTAGGTGACTGACCATACTTTTTTTTATATATTCCAAAAAATAGATAAATAAAAAAATCATCCTTAGGAAAGTTTCCTTATTTATACCATTCTTTTCTTTCAGATTACATTGTGCTAAAGAAACTTTATAACTTGCGTTAAACTATATTGAGACCCAGAAGCCCAATCCGTACAATTTTGTTCAAATCATATCGGAAATCCCTCGGGTGACCCATTTCGTCTCTCTTGTAATTGGTCAAATGTCTTCAGCTTCGTACGAGTATTGGGGCCGATGCAACACTGTTCCTGAAATTTGAACCTTTCTCATCACTTACCGGCTTTCAGTTTGCCTGAACCAATAGCATGCCTAAAGTAGTAAATGTCCATGTCATGCCGACTCGGGGGGAACTGAATTATGACTTTTCCCTCGCAACTTACTCGTTACTGGGAGCAAATACAACTTGTGCAGAAAATGTCAAACATTGTTCAAGTTTTGGGAAGTCTTGACTGTTTCTCTCCTACCTCGTAATTCAGTTTGGTGTAAGCAACATGAACCAATATATTATGCGCACACCTACGACGCCAAATATTATATATAAAAATTCTTGAAAATTTAATTGAAGACGGAATATAAGAGTATTTTAATTATATGGAGGGCAATTTTCACTTATAAATATTTAAATTTTTAACCATGAAAATATTTTTATAGAACAAAAATTATATCTAATGGTTGACATTGTGACTGAACTTGGAGATAAGAAAAATCTTATTATAAAAATAAATTATATAAAACACATATTTACATCTATCAAAATTTCTATAAGTCATAAAAACATGTAAAGTAATTAAAAATTAAAAAATTATATCTTAAGAATATTAATTATTGTACTTATATAAAAAAATCAAGAATAATTTGTAATATTTTTATTTATTTTTTTATAAAAAATACTCTTTATTTAAAAATTATTAAATTTAAAGAAATTTCTCCCAAATTTAATTTTAGTGTTAAAGAATTTATAATGTAATATTATATTTTTAACATAATAAATTGACTGTACGCGTGATATGTGAATAATTAGTTATTAAGATTTACGAGTAAGAATTGGCGGCGCCCGTGACTGTTGGGTTGCAAATATACAATTATTATTATTTAATAAATTGACTGGACGTGACTGTTTCACGCTATTGCTGACTATTATTGTACGTATCTGTGCCTGAAAGGAGAAACCTCCTGGAAGAGGGGAAAGGGAAGACTTAGAACTTCGTCTGGGACGTACATGGCTCAAACCCGATTGTGCCTTTCTGAACTCTGAAGTTTTCCTGATGAAACAGTAGACAATTGGATCCAAAAGCTCCACGTCCTAGAAGAAAAAATATTTTATTGTACGCAAAAAAAGAGTTCGGGATATGTGGGTTAGGGTGATATCGTAGGTTGACAATCGATTGGTTTGAATATTAGAATTTAAGTGCAGAACCTGGTCTATAAAAACTCTCGCGTGCTTAGTGAGATACCACAAAAAGCTTTCAGCAATTGCACGGTGAGGTAGTGCTTAATTTGAAGGCTTCGAAAACTCTTTAAACCACTCGATTCCCTTTCTCCCTTCATCCTATATTTCAAACAATTTTCTTCCAATCTCTCGTATATATGGAAACTCCAAACACTCCAAGATCGCCCCTTCAAGCCTCCACTTATGGAAACTTATGTTGGACTTTTTTAGAATTTCTCTTTCTGAAATTCTTATTTCATATATTACAGGATCTTTCTTTATGCGAATAGTAGCAATAAAACTGTAATTGAAAACAACATACCGATGTCCATTATGCTGATGTCCCGCAGTGGAAATGGGAAGCCTCTTCTGTTTCGTTCCTGAACGCTTCTCTCTTTTCTCCTACTCTTTCCCCTTTCTTTTCTTTACGTTTTCTCTCTCTGATAGTTGATCTCTCAGAAAGGTATGTAATAGCATATATATATATATATATATATATACACATCTTCCTTTCCTGTAACCGTTACCTTAAATAGGAAGATCCTCTCTTTCTGTAATAATTATCTTAAATAAGAAGATACTCCTTTTCCTGTAACGGTTATTCTTAATAGGGGAAGATATATATACACATATTCCTTTCCTGTAACGTTTATTCTTAATAGGAGAGTGGAGGAATTTTAAACCCGATAACCCAAATTACCGTTATGCCTAACCGACCATCATATTAGGCCTTTTATTTTGAGTCATACTTTAAATGACATGGACCACTCATGTTAATTAATTTACAATCTCTCACTTGGTCCATGTCATGACTTGATGAAACAATAACAATTAAATGCACACAATTCTTAAAGATCATCAAATCACAACACTTAATTGAATTAAGATGATTGGATCATGGCGGTCACACATCTTATAGCAATATGATTCCTTCCATGTATCACATAATCATCATAATTCATAATACTTTACTGAGGAACATTGAAACTTTAAACTGTCATTCTCATATATGCTATTAATTATCTCACAAACCATAATTGTATACATCTAAACAAAGATAACAGAGCACAAGCAAAACCATAACTTTAATTGAATTCACGAGTGTCACAATGATATGAGCATCTAAATATTGGCTTTTAAGTGTACGAAGACCTGTCCATAATGCCCATCCGATCAACATGTCCAGTAAATGTTTTCGGTGGCAAACTTTTAGTTAACGGGTCCGCTATCATCAACTCAGTGCCAATATGCTCAATGGACACTCTTTGGTTTTGCACTTCTTCTTTAACAGATAGGTATTTCAAATCCATATGTTTCGCACCTTTAGAATACCTATCATTCTTAGAGAAGAAGACTGCTGCGGAATTGTCACAAAAAATTCTTAACGGCTTTTCTATACTGTCGACCAAACCAAGCCTTAAGATAAAATTCCGCAACCATAATGCATGAACAGTAGCCTCAAAGCATGCTACAAATTCAGCCTCCATAGTGGAAGTAGCAATGACAGACTGCTTCCCGCTTTTCCAGGAAACTGCTCCTCCAGCCAGGAGAAACATGTAACCAAATGTAGATTTCCTCGAGTCTACACATCCAGCATAATCTAAATCCGAGTAGCCTACTACTTCAAGATGACTTGATCTTTTATAAGTAAGCATGTAATCTTTGGTGCCTTATAAGTACCTAAGTACTTTCTTTCCGGCTTTCCAATGATCTATTCCAGGATTACTTTGATATCGGCCTAACATTCCAACTGCGAAACTGATGTCTGGCCGAGTACATGTTTGCGCATACATCAGGCTTCCAACCAGTGATGCATAAGGAACTGATTCCATCACTTTCCGTTCCAAATCATTCTTTGGACATTGTAATTCACTGAACTTGTCCCCTTTCTGAATTGGAACTATTCCTGTTGAGCAATTTTCCAATCTAAATCTCTCTAATACTTTATTGATATAGCCTTTCTCAGACAATCCTAACAATCCTTGTGATCTATCACGGAATATTTCTATTCCTATCACATAGGATGCCTCATTCATATCTTTCATTTCAAAAGTTTCAGAGAGAAATTTCTTCACATTATGTAACAAACCTATGTCATTAGCGGCCAAAAGAATGTCATCGACATATAGGACTAATATAATGAACTTGCTCCCACTGACCTTCATATAGATACACCGATCAACGGTGTTTTTCTACAAAAACCGTATGACGTAATGGTATTATTGAACTTAATATACCATTGTCGGGAGGCTTGTTTCAGTCCATATATCGATTTCTTTAATTTACACACCAAATTTTCTTGCCCCCCGTAGTGATGAAACCTTCAGGTTGGTCCATATACACTTCCTCTTCCAAGTCACCATTCAGAAAGGCGGTCTTTACATCCATTTGGTGGAGCTCTAGATCATTATGAGCCACCAATGCCATAATAATTCTTAAAGAGTCTTTCTTAGAAACTGGAGAGAAAGTCTCCTTATAGTCAACACCATCCCTTTGAGTGAAACCTTTGGCTACAAGTCTGGCCTTATACCTTTCGATGTTACCGTTCGAGTTTCGCTTGGTCTTGAAGACCCACTTACAGCCAACTCGTTTTGATCCTTCAGGTAACTCTACTAGCTCCCAGACTTGGTTTACATCCATCGATTTCATCTCTTCTTTCATGGCATTGAACCACCTTTCAGAATCATTACATTCCATGGCTTGTTTAAATGAGACTGGATCTTTATCAATGCTCAATTCCGATTCATGCTCAAGTGAGTAAACCACATAATCATTTGAAACTTCTGGCCTTTTCTGTTTTGTAGACCTCCGTAATGCCATTTCTTGTGGTATCACTTGTTCATTTGTAAATTGAATATTGTCACTTGGTTCATCTCTTATGTGTTCACTTTGCGTGTTTCGAGTATCAATTTGTTGTCCTTGCATGTCACGTGACTGTGATGCAACATAAGGAATAACAATTTGAGTAGAAACACTGGGTGTGAGAATACCGACATGAGTAGGAGTACTCACTGTGGACCATTCATTTTGTGATTCTTTAATATCCACCTTTCGTGATTCCCCACTCCCACTGAACTGACCATTTTCAATGAACCGAGCATTACCAGACTCAACTATTCTAGTACTATGGTTAGGGCAGTAAACCTATACCCTTTGGACTTTTCAGGATAGCCAATGAAGTAACCACTAATGGTTCTTACATCAAGCTTTCCTTCATGTGGATTGTATATCCTTACTTCTTCTGGACAACCCCAAACATGAAGATGTCTCAAACTGGATTTCCTTCCTGTCCATAACTCGTAAGGAGTTTTAGGGACAGCCTTACTAGAAACTCTATTCAGCAGATATGCAGCAGTTCTTAATGCATGCATCCACAAGGATAAGGGTACAGTACTGTAATTCAACATGCTCCTAACCATATCCATAAGTGTGCGATTCCGCCTTTCCGCTACACCATTCTGTTGTGGTGTACCAGGCATTGTGTACTGTGCACATATGCCTCGACTCTCAAGAAGTTTTGCAAATGGACCAGGACATTGTCCACTTTCATTGAATTTTCCATAATATTCACCACCCCTATCTGACTTAATCACTTTTACTTTTCTATCTAACTGCCTTTCAACTTCATTAATAAACACCTCTAGGATGTTTACTGACTGAGACTTTTCATGCAGTAAATACAAGTAACAATATCGTGAGTAGTCATCTATAAAGGTGATGAAATATTTCTCACCACCCCATGTTGGGATATCAAACGGGCCACAAACATCAGTGTGTATCAATTCTAAAGGCTCATTGCTTCTTATGGCTGGGTTCTTTGATGTATGTTTTGTTTGTTTTCCTTTTATACAATCAACACATACATCCTAATCAGTAAAATCCAATTGAGGCAGGACATCACCTTTCATCAACCTCAATATCCTTTCTTTGGATATATGATCCAATCTTTGATGCCATAAGAAAGCAGAACTTTCATCATGCATATTACGTTTGTTACCTATACCATGCTCAACAAGAAATATGGAATCAGCATACATAGCATCAAGATTCAAACGGTACAAATCATCAATCAAAGTACCAGATTCATAATAGTACGAATGTCTATACAATGAAAATGCACCATTTCCAATCTTGAGGTTAAATCCTTCTTTATCCAACTTTGCAACGGAAACTAAATTTCTAGCACATTCAGGAACATAGAGACACTTTTCTAGATCCAGATGACACTTGGTGTCCAAGATCAATCTGTACGTCCCAATCCCTTCTATTCGTGCCTTCATTCTGTTTCCCATATAGAGGAACTTCTCAGTTCTTGTTATGGGCTGGATTGAAAGGAATCCCTGCATAATATGTGACACATGAATAGTAGCTCCAGAATCTAACCACCAAGTATTATTGGGCACTTCAATTATGTTTGATTCAAAACATACTGATATACAGTACGTACCTTTCTTTTCGAACCAAGCCCTTCTTTTTGGGCAATCATTTTTGAAGTGACCCATCTTTTTGCAGAAGAAGCATTTCTGATCCTTCTGGATCTGACCTCCAGTGACTTTCATAGAGGCTTTGTCCTTCTTCTTACCTTTCTTATGTGGTTTAGACCTGCTACCACTAGCATCCTTATGAACAATGAGATGAATGGAGTGATCCTTCATCTTCTTTAATCTCCCTTCCTCCTGAACTAACATGGCCTTAATTTCTTGAAAGTTCCATTTCTCTTTAATAGTGTTATAATTCACTTGGAACTAGCCAAATTCAGGAGGCAGTGAGTTTATGATGAATTGAACCAGAAATGATTCACTCACATCCATGCCCATTGTTTTCAACCTTGCTGCTAGATTAGCCATACTCGTCACATGATCATAAATGGGCTGTGACCAATCAAATTTCTTGGTCGTCAGCTCACTCATTAGGGTTCCTACGATGGATTTATCAGTTATATCTGACTGAGAGTATTCCTTAATTCTCATCAGAAATTCCCTCGCATTTTCCGTCTTAGGCATCGATAGCTTGACGTTTTCAGCTATCGTCATTCGCATCAAATTCAAACTCAGCCTATTGGACCGTACCCAAGCCTCATAAAAAGACTTATCAGATTCTGTACTAGTCCCTGTAATGACTGCAGGCTTTTCATCCGAAATGACTGCTAAGTCCAGGCCCAATACACCCAAATGAAACTGAATATGCTCAGACCATTCAGTATAGTTCAGCCCATTGAATTTGACCATTGAATTGCCTAAGGCGAATACATTGGTGGAAGCTGCAAATATAATCCAAATTTATACGTTTAATGCTTTGAGTAAATTCTAATGGATTCAGATACATTACAAACTTTAATTATGTATTTAAGTTCACCTTTTGGGTGATCCTCAAATACATAACTCTAATCAATAATGATGCTAATTTAAATAAACTTTAATAGATCAATTAATCATACT
The DNA here is from genome assembly GCA_037897445.1 of Ceriops zippeliana. Taxonomy (NCBI): domain Eukaryota; kingdom Viridiplantae; phylum Streptophyta; class Magnoliopsida; order Malpighiales; family Rhizophoraceae; genus Ceriops; species Ceriops zippeliana. The sequence continues at coordinate 1,331,744 of JBAPLH010001437.1, read as the reverse complement.
AAAATTAACATGAATGTCATCTTTGAATATACAATCACGTTTACTTAGTATATTAATTAATCCCTTTTAGTATCATTAATTATAAGCAATGATCCATCTTTGGATGATCTCCTAGCTTTATAATTAATAACCACAATTGTTCATTTCAAGACATTTTATTAGCATCCAAAATGAACAATTAAAATTCACAGTCAGCTGTTCAAATCCATTCAAAGCCAGGCCACTTTGGTGACTAACAAGCTTTTAATATTTGACTCATTAACGTGAATTTAATAATCTTCAATTACGAAGATTAAATTATCTTTTATGTGGGAGTTTTTTTTTTTTTATGGTATTCATTCGGACCCGAGCACCACCATACTGCAGGTGGGACCCGCGTACCAGGCAACCAAAATATTTGTTTTGTCCCGCGTTGTAATTATTGATTACACGCAAAGGAAAAACAAAATACAGCCTAATAAAATAAAATACTACCCGAGCACCACCATACTGCAGGTGGGACCCGCGTACCAGGCAACCAAAATATTTGTTTTGTCCCGCGTTGTAATTATTGATTACACGCAAAGGAAAAATAAAATACAGCCTAATAAAATAAAATACTACCCGATCACCACCATACTGCAGGTGGGACCCGCGTACCAGGTAACCAAAATATTTGTTTTGTCCCGCGTTGTAATTATTGATTACACGCAAAGGAAAAACAAAATACAGCCTAATAAAATAAAATATTACCCGAGCACCACCGTACTGCAGGTGGGACCCGCGTACCAGGCAACCAAAATATTTGTTTTGTCCCGCGTTGTAATTATTAATTACACGCAAAGGAAAAATAAAATACAACCTAATAAAATAAAATACTACCCGAGCACTACCATACTGCAGGTGGGACCCGCGTACCAGGCAACCAAAATATTTGTTTTGTCCCGCGTTGTAATTATTGATTACACGTAAAGGAAAAACAAAATACAGCCTAATAAAATAAAATACTACCCGAGCACCACCATACTGCAGGTGGGACCCGCGTACCAGGTAACCAAAATATTTGTTTTGTCCCGCGTTGTAATTATTGATTACACGCAAAGGAAAAACAAAATACAGCCTAATAAAATAAATACTATACGGCACAAAGAGATAAAGAAAACCAAATTGCAATATTCGCAGACCCGCTCTGATACCAATTGTTGGACTTTTCTAGAATTTCTCTTTCTGAAATTCTTATTTCATATATTGCAGGATCTTTTTTTATGCGAATAGTAGCAATAAAACTGTAATTGAAAACAACATACTGATGTCTATTATGCTGATGTCCCGCAGTGGAGATGGGAAGCCTCTTCTGTTTCGTTCCTGAACGCTTCTCTCTTTTCTCCTACTCTTTCCCCTTTCTTTTCTTTACGTTTTCTCTCTCTGATGGTTGACCTCTCGGAAAGGTATGTAATAGCACATATATATATATATATATATATATACACATCTTCTTTTCCTGTAACCGTTACCTTAAATAGGAAGATCCTCTCTTTCTATAATAATTATCTTAAATGAGAAGATACTCCTTTTCCTGTAACGGTTATTCTTAATAGGGGAAGATATATATACACATATTCCTTTCCTGTAACGTTTATTCTTAATAGGGAGAGTGGAGGGATTTTAAACCCGATGACCCAAATTACCGTTATGCCTAACCGACCATCATATTAGGCCTTTTATTTTGAGTCATACTTTAAATGACATGGACCACTCATGTTAATTAATTTAACAACTTAATCACTGTTCTTAGCATAGATGGCGGGGGAATAAGAGGAATTATACCAGGAACCATTCTTAGCTTCCTAGAATCCGAGCTCCAGGTAACTAGATTGTAAAGAAGGACGTTTTAGAACACTTTATGGCTCGTATTAGCAGTAAAACCATCACGTCCGTGGGTGCATGTGACGGTTTTAGATACAAACAAGAAACTTTTGGTGCATTTTTGCGTTAACCATAGAGTCATGGCTTTCCGCGTGCGTGCTTTAGTTATGTTTTATCCCGGAGATGTTTATGCTCCTGTTATAGTGTCTGAATGTTTGTTATTCCAACATATAGAGACATCTGTTCTATTAAACTTTGTTTGGTATGCACGTGCAGAAGCTGGATGGTGAGGAAGCAAGAATTGCCGATTACTTTGATGTGATTGCTGGGACAAGCACTGGTGGCCTAGTGACGGCCATGCTAACCGCCCCAAATGACAAGAACCGCCCTTTGTATGCTGCCAAAGACATTAACGACTTCTACCTTGAGAATTGCCCCAAAATTTTCCCCCATGATAGGTAATAATATAACATTTCTAGCTATAAGAGTCTTGATAGGTAATAATTTTCCCCCAAAATTATATATTTTCTTGATGGAATTTTTGTGTTTAGCGATAAGAGTCTTACATAATATAACATTTCTAGCTATCTGTAGCTTTATGCATATATAGCTGACAATTGCTTTCGCTGGTGAAGTCTCTTAATATATGCAGCTTTACCCTGTACTATTTGTCTTCGCTAAATTCCTGAGTGCTATTACCGGACATTAAATTTTTCTGTTTACAACAGATCTCTATTTTCTTCTGCTACAAACCTGGTCAAGTCTTTGTCAGGGCCAAAATATGATGGCAAGTACTTACATCAACTTGTCAAGGAAAAGCTAGGAGATAAGCGCTTACACCAAACTTTGACCGATGTTGTGATTCCAACTTTTGACATCAAGCGCCTCCAACCTACCATCTTCTCCAGCTATGAGGTTAATTTCTCACAAATTTGCTTCGATATTGCAGCCTTTTAGACCCTGACAAATAATTGGTTATTGAGAAAATTACGAACTTACGCGATGGCAATAAACATTTATATTATTTATATGCCTTCGTGGTTCAGGTAAAGAATTGCCCTAGTCTAGATGCCCTTCTGTCGGACATATGCATTTCTACTTCAGCTGCCCCAACTTATCTTCCGGCCCATCACTTTGAAACCAAAGATTCTACAGGGAAAAAGAGGGAATTTGATCTTATTGATGGTGGTGTAGCCGCCAATAATCCGGTATGGTAAATCAAATAATTGTTCTACCGGTTTCAAAATAAGATATTTGGTATGTAGCTGTTAAATTCAAATCCGGTCGTTTAACAATTTGCAGGCTCTAGTTGCTATGAATGAAGTGATAAAAGAAATCAAACGGGGAAGTCCTAAATTCTTCCCAATTCGGCCAACAGACTATGGCCGGTTCTTAATCCTGTCCTTAGGGACTGGTTCACCAAAGGCTGAAGAGAAGTACAACGCTATAGAGGCAGCCAGCTGGGGTCTATTGGGCTGGCTAAGCAGTGATCATTCCACTCCATTGGTGGATTCCTTCATGCAAGCTAGTAGTGACATGGTTGATATTCATATGGCCACCCTTTTTCAAGCCCTGAACTCTGAAGAGAATTATATTCGAATTCAGGTATATTTCATATTCATTTTGTCATACTTAGAAAAAATTGAAAGAAACAAGAAAGAAAATAAAATTTGGGGGGTGGGGGGGGAGTGGGAGTCAGAGAACTCATTTTGTCAATGTTTATCTAATTACCTCTTCATCTCTCAATCTCTGAAAATGCAGGACGATACGCTAACTGGAACGTTGTCCTCTGTGGATATTTCAAGCAAAGAAAACCTGGAGCAACTCGTGAAGGTGGGCGAGAAGTTGTTGAAGAAACCAGTATCAAAGGTGAATTTGAATACTGGTGTCATTGAGCCTGCTTACAAGACTACACACGAGGAATCCCTTGTAAAGTACGCCACTTAAGTACTTTTACTCAGTTAATTACAGTACTCCATTCAGAATACCTGGTACCATTTTCTTTTTCTCGGCCTATTATTGACCTCGTTATGTCACGTGTGGGGATTTTCCTTTTTGTCTGCGTAGGTTGGCTAAAATACTTTCGAGGGAAAAGCAGATTCGCCAAAACAGATCACCACAAGGAAAAGCTGCTGCTCCAAAATGAAGATGATTCATCCATATAAAATAAATTTATTCTGCAGTCATATTTAAAGTGGACTGCTAATTGTTCAGTCTTTGTATTTTGTAGCGAAATCTTATTCTCTTGTAATAAACCCCTGCGTAATGTGGAAAACTCTCTTTCAGAAATAGCACTTATATTCTTTATAGTCCAAACACCTTTTGCCTTATACAGGCAATAGTTCAATTAAAATAGACGTATATATGTTTTTTCGGTAATTTTTTTCTCTAAAATAGTCATTTATATGTTAATCAAGTGAATGGTGAACCTCTTTCATCATCTAAGCGGTCCAGGTAGCATAATCCATCCCAAACATTGACCAACTTTGCAAATTTGCATTTATAAATAGAATTTTAAATTGAAAAGTATATGAAGAAACGGGTACATCTCTAAAATAAGGAATTGCTAGACAATCAAATCTCGTATTGGATGGTTATGATCTTCTTCTTTGGCTACCCATATCCATTGTAATAGCTCTTCTTCTTTTATAAAATGTTATCTCAACTATCCGAGAGAGAGAGAACAACCGACCTAGTTAAGAATGAAGATGTGATCATTTGACGACTTGCACAATTGTGTCGATCTTCACTTCCAATTAGTTCAAGGAAATCAGTGCAAGAATGAACAAATAATTTTGCCAGCTGTATTCCATCTTGGGGAACACTCATTCAAGCAAATCAAAATGAATGCTTTGCACTGAAACCGACAGGGACTTATTCCGACCAAAAAGAGTGATAAAGAACATTTTATAACGAACACGAATCTTCTAACGACATATCAGCGCTGACCCGTTATTTTAACTTCAAATTTGCAACTTGTCCGTGTGGGGACCGAACATGGCGAAGCCGCCTCTCTTCTGAGAGTAGTTTTGCAAACCTAAAGCAAGACGTCCTCACAATGTAATAAATGGAAAATTTCCCAAACTTTGAAGGAGGCCGAGCCATTAAAAGTATAACAATAATTTGATTGATAGGTTGTTACGGCCTCGTAGTTAGCCTAATGTGGGTTGACTGCAATAAGACTCTAGAATCTATTATACCTAATGTTCAGTCTCTCGAAAACTAAGGATAGATCCAGGAATAACCTCTCTTATTCCACCCCCGTCGAAAGTCAGTGCTGTGATTAGATTTCCATATGTTGGGGGTCGGAGGGGTTCATTTCTTCCTACCATTTGCTGGCTAGAACTTGTAAGCTGGATCAGAGGCAGATGGCGTGGTTGACCAAACTCTTGTTTTCTAAAGTTTCACAATGACTGGATGTTTGCGTCAATAAAAAATCCCATTATATGAGACGTGTGATGGTACTCTTGGGAAGGTATACAGAATGTGAGAATTGTAGGGGAGATTTCACGTGAATAGTATGTTAGAATGCTTGATAGCATGCAGTAAGGCCTAAAGAAAAGTACAACGATGCACTAAAAGAATTTGCTATGTTCATCGTATACATATTAAAATATCTTGAAGTATCATAATGCAATCAAAATCGTCCATATATAAAGGTTAAATATGATGAAAAAGATATTCTATTGTGTTCACTACTTTTTTCATGTTTAACTTTTAGAGATTATATTTTATATAGTTGTGATACTCTCACTCTATATGAGGTATATTCTAGATGAGGTATATGATGCCCTATTTTCCAATAAGAAAATTAAACAACTAGTTGTTCAAGGGAGGTCACAGCAGAGGAACTCTAGCAATAATAAAAGCAATAGATTGAAATCAAAACATAGAAATAAGACGTATAACTATTATAAGAAAAGAAGGCATGTCAAAATTGAATGCTATGAGTTATAAATACGAATCAAAAAGTTGCCATTAATTAAAAAAAAACAATGGTACAACTAGTGTTACAAAATATGCTTCCAATAATGGGAAACTTCTAGTTATTTATAATGATAACTTCAAATCCTGTGAAGATTTGTTTCAAGAAATATAATTATGATAACTTTGTCTATTTTAAGACATGTAATGATGAGTTATTTGTTTATTAGTTCTTATATATTGATGATATGTTGATAAAAACCAAGAATAAAGGACAAATAAGAAACACTAAAGCTCAATTTTGTAAAAAGTTTAAGATAAAAGACTTAAGGGCATCTAAAAAAATACATGACATGTAGATTTTGAGAGAAATAAAGACAAGGAAACTATATATAAGTTAGAAATGGTACATTAAAAAAGTTCTTTATAGGTTTAATATGCAAAATGTTAAATCTGTTACTTTCCATTAGCTACACATTTCAAACTTTTATTTGTTTTATCTCTACAATTAGATGATGAAGTTGATTATTTGTCACAAGTACCATACTCTAGTGTAATGGTATCTCTTATGTGTGCTATGATATATACATGTTCACATTTATCATATTCTATTAGTACAATCAATAAATACATGGAAAATCCAAGTAAAGAGTATTGGAAATCAGTTCAGTGGATTTTCAAGTATTTGTGTAGCATTAATAATGCTTATTTGAAATTTGGGAGAACTAGAGATGAGATCGTTGGATATGTATATTCTAGTTTTGTTGGAGACCTTGATAAAAGGAAATCACTTATTGGGTATGTTTTTACAAGTGATAGTTATGCTATTAGTTGGAAAGCTACTTTGGAGACTACAACTACATTGTTTACTATTAGGATTAAGTATAGACTATTATTAAGTCTTTTAAAGAAGCTATTTAGTTGAAGGGACTAATTCATAAATTTTATAGAGGGTTGTATATTACTCTCATTTATTATGATAGTCAGAATACTATTTTTCTCACTAAAGATTAAATATTTCATAAGAAAATAAAGTACATTAATGTTCGACACCATTTTATACCAGATGTCATTGTTTATGGTGATATTATTAGTACACATAATAATCTTATTGATATGTTGACCAAATCTCTTTCAATTGTTAAATTGGAATACTATATGGATTTTGTTGGTTCTTCAAATTGGTTTGTGCTCTGATGTACTATTTGTAAAAGAAATTAGAAAGTTTTTTTTTTTGTTGAAAATTGAAATTTGTTAATCGTATTGAAATTCATGTCAAGTTTTGGTAACCTAAATTTTGTTTAGTATAATTGGAGGAACTCGTGGTATAAATTAATTATATTCAAATTTAGGATAACTACATAAATTAATATATATTTTTAAGGTAAAATTAAGGTATTTAAATAATTTTTATATGTTTTTAATTAGTAAAAATTCTCTTTCTATCTATGATTTTTTTCTCTAATTTTGGGATTTTTTTACGTAAATTTTATGCTATTAGTTTTGTGTTTTGTTACTATTAGTGTTACTTATTGTTTTACTTTTTCATATTTTTCCTATCAAAACAATGGATAATTGGATACACTAGCTCCACGTTCCATAAACTCAAGTTCATCTTATTAAAAAAAAGAAAACAGGACTTAGAATTTTATCGTACCCAAAAAATGGGTTCAACATATATAGAAAGAGTGATATTGTAGTTTGACAATGATTCGTCTGAGTATTCGAATTTAAGTGCAGAACCTGGTCTATAAAAACTTTCGTGTGCTTAGGAAGTACCACAAAAGGCTTTCAGCAATTGCACGTTAGTGCTCAGTTTGAAGGCTTCGAAAATTCATTGAACCTCTCAATCCCCTCTCTCCCTTCATCCTATATTTCAAGCAATTTTCTTCTAATCTCTCGTATATATGGAGACTCCAAACACTCCAAGATCACCGATTCAAGCCCCCATTTATGGAAACTCAATCACTGTTCTCAGCATGGATGGCGGGGGATAAGAGGAATTATACCAGGAACCATTCTTAACTTCTTAGAATCCGAGCTCCAGGTAACTAGACTTGTAAATGAGGACGTTTTAGACCACTTCATGGCTCTTCACTCTGAAGAGAACCATATCCGAATTCGGGTATATTTCATGTTCATTTGTTTATCCATTTAGCTCTTCATCTCTCCATCACCAAAAATGCAGGATGATACTCTAACTGGAACGTTGTCCTCTCTGGATATTTCAACCAAAGAAAACTTGGAGCAACTCGTGAAGGTGGATGAGAAGTTGTTGAAGAAACCGGTATCGAGGGTGAATTTGAATACTAGTGTCATTGAGCCTGCTTACAAAACTACTACCGAGGAGTCCCTCGTAGAGTACACCTCTTCAGTACTTTTACTCAGTTAATTACAGTACTCCATTCACAATACCTAGTACCATCATCTTTTTTTTTGGCCCCATTGTTGACCTTGTTATGTCATATGTGGGGATTTTCCTTTTGTCTGCATAGGTTGGCTAAAATACTTTCGAGAGAAAAGCGGATTCGCCAAACCAGATCGCCACAAGGAAAAGCTGCCGCTCCAAAATGAAGATGATTCATCCATGTAAAATAAATTCATTCTGCAGTCATATTTGAAGTGGAATGCTAATTTTTCCTAATTATTTTACCTTTGTATTTTGTAGTGAAATCCTATCCTCTTGTAATAAAGCCTTGGGTAATGTGGTAAACTTTCCCTTGCACAAATGGCACTTAATTCTTTATAGTCCAAACACCTTTTCCCTCACACGGGCAATGGCTCATTTAAAATAGACGTATTTATGTTAATCAAGTGAATGGTAAACCTTTTTTATCATATAAGCGGTCAAGGTAGCATAATGCATCCGAAACATTGACCAACTCTGCCAATCAGCATTCATAAATTGAAATTTAAATTGAAAATTATGACAAAAAAAACAAAATCGCATGTCTCTGTTAGGTAGACAATAACTTGGGGACTTTTAAAAACTGCATAAATATATATTTATATATATAATCGGATGTATATACAACAAATATACCTCTACACAATGTTAACACTAAGTGTGACAAAAATAATAATAAATTTGTGTTCAATCATATTATACTTATTTAATCTTTTTTTTTTAATTAAACCTTACTTAAAGATTTTTTTTTGTCATTTTTTATTGGACTTAGACCTTACTTAATGTTTTTTTTTTTGTATAACTCTCATTTGAACTTAAGTTAATTTAACTCTTATTTATGTGTATCAAATTAAAAAATTTTCATTATTAATTTATTATTATATAGATAGATGCCCTTTGTTTTTATATTACGATTGGGTATCTGACCATCGTAGGGAAAGTGTATCGCCTTGCCAGGTAAGAAGCCAGATCATTCTCTCCTAAGGAATAAAAATGGAGGAACATTGCGTTTGGCCTCGATTTAGCATTTATGATTGAAGCTGATAATTAGCATTTCTAGTTTTCTTAATAAAAAGCAAATTCTGTGGAAAACGAAATGATTTGTCTCCAGGAACAAAGGCAATTTCAACACCAGTTATGGTGATCAACTCACTTCCTGTTTTGTATGTGCAAGATCTACGCTTCGAGAAAGTGACGAGTCTATTGTTAAATTAATTAACATGAGTAGTCCATGTCATTTAAAGTATGATTCAAAAAGCCTAATATTATGGTTGGTTAGGAATAACGGTAATTTGGGTCATCGGGTTTAAAATCCCTCCGCTCTCCCTATTAAAAATAATCATTAAAGGAAAAAGAGTATCTTCCCATTTAAGATAATTATTAGAGGATCTTCCTATTTAAGGTAACGATTACACGAAAGGAATATATATATATATATGCTATTACGGACCTTTCCTGGATCTCAACAGAGAAAACGTAAAGAAAAAAAAGGAAAAGAGTAGAAGAAAAGAGAGAAGCGTTCAGGAACGAAACAGAAGAGGATTTCCATCTCTACTGCGGGATATCAGCATAATGGACAACGGTATGTTGATTTCAATTACAGTTTTATTGCTAGTATTCGCATAAAGAAAGATCCTGCAATATAGAAATAAGAATTTCATAAAGAGAAATTCTAGAAAAGTCCAACAATTGGTATCAGAGCGGGTCTTCGAATACTGCAATTTGTTTTCTTTTGTCTGTTTGTGTCGTATTTTGATTTATTTATTTTTGCGTATAATGTAAAACGAAACGATGATGCACGCAAAAATAATTTTTTGGTCTCCTTTTACTGCACGAAACGGCCGGCGTTGAAAGGGGAAACGCTGGCCAACGGCCAACGGCCGGCGTTTAGTAAGCACCAGTGAAATGGCCGGCGTCGAAAGGAAAAGGGAAAGCCAGCACGAGGACAGTACGTCGCCAGACTCGAACTGATTTGGGTATGGCGGATCGGCCTCGTGTTTTCGGGTTCACCGCCAACCAGAACGGATTGGGCACGGTAGAAAGGGGAAGAGCATTCTTCCAGGTGGTGACGGGATCAAGGTCGATCGGGTAGGTGCGGCGGAATGGTCTCTCGGAATCGCGATTCCGGGTGTTGCTGCGGACCCAGATCCCTTCGGAGATCCGACCCGAACGGGTTGGTTCGCCCCACGTTCGTCCGTCAGAGGCAACGTCGGGGAGAACTGACGCACGGGGTTGGTTGTCGACGGAGACCCCTTCGAATGACCGGATTGGGCGCGGGTCTGGACTGCGACGCCGGTCTGGATCCTGCGCTAGTGGTCAAACAGGGGCGATGCTCGGAGACAGCACGCGGGCGATGCTCGCAGAAACGTGGTGCTGCCCGCAGGGGTCGCTCGATCGGAGGCGGTGGGTCGATCGACCGTGGAGCGTGCTGTGGGGGTGACAGAACGGTGGTGCCGCCACTGTGCGATCGGAGCGTGTGGTGGGTTGGCTGGTACGCGGGTCCCACATACAGTATGGTGGTGCTCGAGTCCGAATGGATAGCACATAAAAAAAAAAGGGACCGGTTATTGAAAAAAAAAAAACTCTCCCATATAAAAGATAATTTAATCTTCGTAATTGAAGATTATTAAATTCACGTCAATATGAGTCAAATATTAAAAGCTTGTTAGTCACCAAAGTGGCCTGACTTTGAATGGATTTGATTTGAACAGCTCACTGTGAATTTTAATTGTTCATTTTGGATGCTAATAAAATGTTTTTGAAATGAACAATTGTGGTTATTAATTATGAAGCTAGGAGATCATCCAAAGATAGATCATTACTTGTGATTAATGACACTAAAAGGGATTAATTAATATACTAAGGAAATGTGATTGTATATCCAAAGATGACATTTATGTTAATTTTAGTATGATTAATTGATCTATTAAAGTTTATTTAAATTAGCATCATTATTGATTAGAGTTATGTATTTGAGGATCACCCAAAGGTGAACTTAAATACATGATTAAAGTTTGTAATGTATCTGAATCCATTAGAGTTTACTCAAAGCATTAACGTATAAATTTAGATTATGTTTGCAGCTTCCACCAATGTATTCGCCTTAGGCAATTCGATGGTCAAATTCAATGGGCTGAACTATGCTGAATGGTCTGAGCATATTCAGTTTCATTTGGGTGTATTGGGTTTGGACTTAGCAGTCATTTTGGATGAAAAGCCTGCAGCCATTACAGGGACTAGTACAGAATCTGATAAGTCTTTTTATGAGGCTTGGGTACGGTCCAATAGGCTGAGTTTGAATTTGATGCGGATGACAATAGCTGAAAACGTCAAGCCATCGATGCCTAAGATGGAAAATGTGAGGGAATTTCTGATAAGAATTAAGGAATACTCTCAGTCAGATATAACTGATAAATCCATTGTAGGAACCCTAATGAGTGAGCTGACGACCAAGAAATTTGATTGGTCACAGCCCATTCATGATCATGTGACCAGTATGGCTAATCTAGCAGCAAGGTTGAAAACAATGGGCATGGATGTGAGTGAATCATTTCTGGTTCAATTCATCATAAACTCACTGCCTCCTGAATTTGGCCAGTTCCAAGTGAATTATAACACTATTAAAGAGAAATGGAACTTTCAAGAAATTAAGGCCATGTTAGTTCAGGAGGAAAGGAGATTAAAGAAGATGAAGGATCACTCCATTCATCTCATCGTTCGTAAGGATGCTAGTGGTAGCAGGTCTAAACCATATAAGAAAGATAAGAAGAAGGACAAAGCCTCTATGAAAGTCACTGGAGGTCAGATCCAGAAGGATCAGAAATGCTTCTTCTGCAAAAAGATGGGTCACTTCAAAAATGATTACCCAAAAAGAAAGGCTTGGTTCAAAAAGAAAGGTACTTATTGTATATCAGTATGTTTTGAATCAAACATAATTGAAGTGCCCAATAATACTTGGTGGTTAGATTCTGGAGCTACTATTCATGTGTTACATATTATGCAGGGATTCCTTTCAATCCAGCCCATAACAGGAACTGAGAAGTTCCTCTATATGGGAAACAGAATGAAGGCACGAATAGAAGGGATTGGGACGTACAGGTTGATCTTGGACACTAAGTGTCATATGGATCTAGAAAAGTGTCTCTATGTTCCTGAATGTGCTAAAAATTTAGTTTCTGTTACAAAGTTGGATAAAGAAGGATTTAACCTCAAGATTGGAAATGGTGCATTTTCATTGTATAGACATTCGTACTATTATAGATCTGATACTTTGATTGATGATTTGTACCGTTTTAATCTTGATGCTATGTATGCTGATTCCATATTTCTTGTTGAGCATGGTATAGGTAACAAACATACTATGCATGATGAAAGTTCTGCTTTCTTATGGCATCAAAGATTGGATCATATATCCAAAGAAAGGATATTGAGGTTGGTGAAAGGTGATGTCCTACCTCAATTGGATTTTACTGATTGGGATGTATGTATTGATTGTATAAAAGGGAAACAAACAAAACATACATCAAAGAACCCAGCCATGAGAAGCAATGAGCCTTTAGAATTGATACACACTGATGTTTGTGGCCCGTTTGATATCCCAACATGGGGTGGTGAGAAATATTTCATCACCTTTATAGATGACTACTCACGGTATTGTTACTTGTATCTACTGCATGAAAAGTCTCAGTCAGTAAACATCCTAGAGGTGTTTATTAATGAAGTTGAAAGGCAGTTAGATAGAAAAGTAAAAGTGATTAAGTCAGATAGGGGTGGTGAATATTATGGAAAATTCAATGAAAGTGGACAATGTCCTGGTCCATTTGCAAAACTTCTTGAGAGTCGAGGTATATGTGCACGGTATACGATGCCTGGTACACCACAACATAATGGTGTAGCGGAAAGGCGGAATCGCACACTTATGGATATGGTTAGGAGCATGTTGAATTACAGTGTTGTACCCTTATCCTTGTGGATGCATGTATTAAAAACTGCTACATATCTGCTGAATAGAGTTCCTAGTAAGGCTGTCCCTAAAACTCCTTACGAGTTATGGACAGGAAGGAAATCCAATTTGAGACACCTTCATGTTTGGGGTTGTCCAGCAGAAGTAAGGATATACAATCCACATGAAGGAAAGCTTGATGCGAAAACCATTAGTGGTTACTTCATTGGCTATCCTGAAAAGTCCAAAGGGTATAGGTTTTACTACCCTAACCATAGTACTAGAATAATTGAGTCTGGTAATGCTCGGTTCATTGAAAATGGTCAGTTCAGTGGGAGTGGGGAATCACGAAAGGTGGATATTAAAGAATCACAAAATGAAAGGTCCACAGTGAGTACTCCTACTTATGTCGGTATTGCCACACCCAATGTTTCTACTCAAATTATTATTCCTTATGTTGCATCACAGTCACGTGACATGCAAGGACAACAAATTGATACTCGAAACATGCAAAGTGAACACATAAGAGATGAACCAAGTGACAATGTTCAATTTACAAATGAACAAGTGATACCACACGAAATGACATTACGGAGGTCTACAAGATAGAAAAGGCCAGCAGTTTCAAATGATTATGTGGTTTACTCACTTGAGCATGAATCGGAATTAAGCATTGATAAAGATCCAGTCTCATTTAAACAAGCCATGAAATGTAATGATTCTGAAAGGTGGTTCAATGCCATGAAAGAAGAGATGAAATTGATGGATGTAAACCGAGTCTGGGAGCTAGTAAAGTTACCTGAAGGATCAAAACGAGTTGGCTGTAAGTGGGTCTTCAAGACCAAGCGAAACTTGAACGGTAACATCGAAAGGTATAAGGCCAGACTTGTAGCCAAAGGTTTCACTCAAAGGGATGGTGTTGACTATAAGGAGACTTTCTCTCCAGTTTCTAAGAAAGACTCCTTAAGAATTATTATGGCTTTGGTGGCTCATAATGATCTAGAGTTCCACCAAATGGATGTAAAGACCACCTTTTTGAATGGTGACTTGGAAGAGGAAGTGTATATGGACCAACCTGAAGGTTCCATCACCACTGGGCAAGAAAATTTGGTGTGTAAATTAAAGAAATCGATATATGGACTGAAACAAGCCTCCCGACAATGGTATATTAAGTTCAATAATACCATTACGTCATACGGTTTTGTAGAAAATACTATTGATCGGTGTATCTATATAAAGGTCAGTGGGAGCAAGTTCATTATATTAGTCCTATATGTCGATGACATTCTTTTGGCTGCTAATGACATAGGTTTGTTACATAATGTAAAGAAATTTCTCTCTAAAACTTTTAAAATGAAAGATATGAATAAGGCATCCTATGTGATAGGAATAGCAATATTCCTTAATAGATCACAAGGATTGTTAGGATTGTCTCAGAAAGGCTATATCAATAAAGTATTAGAGAGATTTAGAATGGAAAATTGCTCAATAGGAATAGTTCCAATTCAGAAAGGGGACAAGTTCAGTGAATTACAATGTCCAAAGAATGATTTGGAACGAAAAGCGATGGAATTAGTTCCCTATGCATCACTGGTTGAAAGCCTGATGTATGCGCAAACATGTACTCGGCCAGACATCAGTTTCGCAGTTGGAATGTTAGGCCGATATCAAAGTAATCTTGGAATAGATCATTGGAAAGCCGGAAAGAAAGTACTTAGGTACTTACAAGACACCAAAGGTTACATGCTTACTTATAAAAGATCAAGTCATCTTGAAATAGTAGGCTACTCAGATTTAGATTATGCTGGATGTATAGACTCGAGGAAATCTACATTTAGTTACATGTTTCTCCTGGCTGGAGGAGCAGTTTTCTGGAAAAGCGGGAAGCAGTCTGTCATTGCTACTTCCACTATGGAGGCTGAATTTGTAGCATGCTTTGAGGCTACTGTTCATGCATTATGGTTGCGGAATTTTATCTTAAGGTTTGGTTTGGTCGACAGTATAGAAAAGCCGTTAAGAATATTTTGTGACAATTCCGTAGCAGTCTTCTTCTCTAAGAACGATAGGTATTCTAAAGGTGCAAAACATATGAATTTGAAATACCTATCTGTTAAAGAAGAAATGCAAAATCAAAGAATGTCCATTGAGCATATTGGCACTGAGTTGATGATAGCGGACCCGTTAACTAAAGGTTTGCCACCGAAAACATTTACCGGACATGTTGATCGAATGGGCATTATGGACAGGTCCTCATACGCTTGAAAGCCAATATTTAGGATGCTCATTTCATTGTCACACTCGTGAATTCAATTAAAGTTATGGTTTTGCTTGTGCTCTGTTATCTCTGTTTATATGTATACAATTATGGTTTGTGAGATAATTAATAGCATATATGAGAATGACAGTTTAAAGTTTCAATGTTCCTCAGTAAAGTTATTATGAATTATGATGATTATGTGATACATGGAAGGAATCATGTCGCTATAAGATGTGTGACCGTCATGATCCAATCATTTTAATTCAATTAAGTGTTGTGATTTGATGATCTTTAAGAATTGTGCGCACTTAATTGTTATTGTTTCATCAAGTCATGACGTGGACCAAGTGGGAGATTGTTAAATTAATTAACATGAGTGGCCCATGTCATTTAAAGTACAACTCAAAATAAAAGGCCTAATATGATGGTCGGTTAGGCATAACGGTAATTTGGGTCATCGGGTTTAAAATCCCTCCGCTCTCCCTATTAAGAATAATCGTTACAGGAAAAAGAGTATCTTCCCATTTAAGATAATTATTACAGAAAGGGAGGATCTTCCTATTTAAGGTAACGGTTACATGAAAGGAATATGTATATATATATGCTATTATGGACCTTTCCTAGATCTCAACCATCATAGAGAGAAAACGTAAAGAAAAGAAAAGGAAAGAGTAGGAGAAAAGAGAGAAGCGTTTAGGAACGAAACAGAAGAGGATTTCCATCTCCACTGCGGGACATCAGCATAATGGACAACGGTATGTTGATTTCAATTACAGTTTTATTACTAGTATTCGCATAAAGAAAGATCCTGCAATATAGAAATAAGAATTTCATAAAGAGAAATTCTAGAAAAGTCCAACATCCATTACCTTCATCTTTTATCTCCTTGTTTCTATCTTTTTCCTGCCTTGTGTTCTTTTGCCTGCCATTACCAAAACCCTCTGTAGAAGTATATGAAGGGTTTGGTACGGAACTTGATTAGTTTGTTCAGTTTAGTTTTAGGACTATTAATAGGAAAACAAAATCTGTTGATTTTCTTTCTATATGTCATCTTATCTGATTTTATTGACATAAATGGATTAAAATAATGCCTAGCTGTGAAAACTAGGTTCTTTCCAAAGTAGTTGTGTATATCCCAATATAACAGCAAAGCGCAAACACAGCTTTATAGCGTTGGAGATTTGTGTTGGACACATGTCTACCCCAGATATTGTTGATCTGTGAGACCCAATAATCTTTGAAATTTTGGAGAAGTCAAGTATGCTGAGACAAGAAATCATGAGCCGTTTGATCATAATCTACTTGATTTTTGTTTTGTCCCATACTTAAATGTCTAAGAAGTCTTCAAAATACCCATTTTTCAACACAAGGATAATGATGCATATAAATGTAAAAGCTCAAACTTATCTAATGATTTTATCATTTCAAGAATTTGAAAACAAGCAAATGCTAATAAATTTTATTACAGAATTATTAGCAAATAAACTACAAAATATATTGAGATAGTTCTTATCCATAACAAACGATTTTCATAAAAGCGAATGGCAAGACTTCCTACATTCTATAAATTGTAAAATGTATTAGAAATTTTCAATCAATAATGGGAAATAATTAAAGAGTTGGTAAAAATGATATCCATAGAAATATATGCTTCACGGTCTTTTCTGTGACTTATATTTTCTTCTTTTAGAAAATCACACGAGACATAAGGAAAATGACCAATAAGTTGATTTCGAATTGTCAAATCTAAACTAGGCTAAATTAATAATTAATTTGGATGTAAAGAGGAAAAATTTTTGGGTGTGGTCAGTGGTTTGCCATAATACGCTGTGATCTTCAAAACGAATATAGTATTATAGTTTTTATGGTTGTAGGGACCATAAGCTTAATTTGTGGTCAGTGGCTACAAATGATGGATTGCGTAATATGTATATTATGTTAGAATCGGATAATCATATGGCTTTCACCTGATTCAGGAAGAAGGAACTACTGTAGTAGAAGTAGAAACCATAACTTCATTGCAGATAGCTTAGTAAAGTAAGAAATTACTAGAAAATCTAATTTTATTGCTTGATTATGATCTTCTTCTTTGGCTACCCATCTCCATTGTACTAGTTCTTCTTCTTTTATAAAATATTACCTTGCAATCGACCTTAGTTAAGACTGAAAATGTGATCGATCATTTTGGCGACTTACAGAAATGTGTTGATCTTCACTTCCAAGTAGTTCAAAAAAATGAATACATGAAAGAGCAAATAATTTTACAAGCTACATTCCATCATGTCATAATATAAACAATTCGCATATGCATTAAAAGCGAAGCAGGCCTTTTTTGTGGAAAAATTTTAGGGCTTTGATTAAGGAAGAAATCCTTGATATCCTTGGCAGCAAACATGGGTCGGTTGTTTTCATTTGGGGTCGTTATCATGGCTGTCAATAGCCCTCCCGTGCTCGTCCCTCCGATTACATCAAAGTAATCTGCTATTCTTGCATCCTCACCATCCAGTTTCTAAAACAAATATAAGCAAAAAAGAAAAAAAAAACATTAGTGGCTGCATTAATTTTTCTATGAACAGCGCAATTGCAAGAACATGGAAAAAATAAAATGAATCGAAGGTCACGAACCAAGATGTATAAATGCACACTACGATGCAGAATGCAATAGTATACAATATATGTATGTTTGTATGTATGTATAAGCGTACACCATATGCTTATTGCTCATATGCATATTACGAAAGCCCTGATGTGAGTTGACTGCAATAAGGCTCTAAAATCTATTCTACCTGAAGCTCAGACTCTGAAAAACTAAGGATAGTTCAGGGAATAACCCCTCTTATTCCGCCCCCATCGACACTCAGGACTGTGATTAGATTTCCATAAGTCGGGGGTTGGAGGGTAGCGTTTCTTCCTTCCATTTGTTGGTTAGAACCTATAAGCTGGATCAGATGCAGATGGTGTAGTTGACTAATTTTAAGAGCTTAATTTGAAGTTTTCACAATGAGGGGAAGAGAGTATGCCGAACTCGTGGGGGGATAAATCTAAGGCCAAAAATGCAACATGTCACCTAATCTAGATATGGGGAGACAATACTTTACAATGATTTTGTTGATTGCTCAACAATCAACACACATCCTCCTAAGTCTCATCTTTTTTAGGTATAAGTAAGACAAGAACAACACATGGACTTATGGTTTCAACTTTCATTGTCATGTGCATATGTCTTCCAATTCCACATAGTGTTGCAATTCAACCACATTTGCTATATCCATATTTAGCCCTTGTAGAAATCAAGCTATAGTTGCCTCTATATCTTCTTCTACATTTGCCATAATCATGGTAATAGTCCTTTACACTTTTGGTACCTTGAATGAGCCCTTGCAGGCTTTGATACAACTCCCTGTAATAATAATTAGGGGCAAACCTCCTCCTTATGATAGCCTTCATCTCCTTTCATGTATCAATAGGTTGCTCATGATTCCTTTTCCTAGTAAAAACAAGTTAATCCTACCAAATAATAGCAT
The DNA here is from genome assembly GCA_037897445.1 of Ceriops zippeliana. Taxonomy (NCBI): domain Eukaryota; kingdom Viridiplantae; phylum Streptophyta; class Magnoliopsida; order Malpighiales; family Rhizophoraceae; genus Ceriops; species Ceriops zippeliana. The sequence goes on along the minus strand of JBAPLH010001437.1, from coordinate 1,312,845 downwards.
AATCAGTAAATTCAACTACAGCAAGCTTTACCTTTTTCTCCTTGGAATAATTATGGTAGTTAAAGACCAATTCAACCTTCCTCACCCATTCTAGGTATGCATCAGGATCATTCTTACCTAGGAATGGAGGAATTGTCATTTTAATACTGCCCAAATTATAGTCATAGGTGTCTTAACTCCCAAATTCTCTTTAATCCCTTCTATTATTAAAAGTTCTAACCACAATAGTTTGATCATCAAATTCATCATTTTCTACATCATCTTTATGGTCATAGGTACGTCTCAACTGCCTTCTTGCTTTAGGAGCCTTATATTCCCCATGCCTCATCTACAACTTTGTTATTATATTAACTTGTCCCCCATCCTTTCCCTTATATCATCAAATTTGGTATTCATGTGCTTAAATTGTTATTGCATAGATCATAAAGGATATATCACCAGCTCCCTCTTGAACTGCACCTTTGTCTTTGGACGTCATAGTATTACTTTTACACAAAATAATTAGGATATCTCATAGAACACTCCATCATGTGAGTCACTCAAAAGATAAGGTCACACTCCCTCGTGTTTACACTCTTTATGTTTTTTTTTTTATATAAACTTTCACTCTTACCTTTTACCACTCATATTTCCCCTTTTAATTTTATAAAGAACTAAACAATGTAAATTAAGAGTATTGATTTAGAATAGAATAAGATAAATGATGTAAAATTGAACAAATTGGAGAACAAAGAATCAAAAACGAAAAAGAAGATCAAGACAAACGGATTTAATGAACTAAACTCACAAAAATCAAGATTGAGATAGTACAACCTAGAGGACAAACTTGAGTAATAAAATAGGAAAATAGATAGTAGAATTAGAGTTGACCAAGAAAAACTTCATTATTATTATGGCCAATATGATCAAATTGTTAACCTTATCAATAACTTGAATTTGATATTCTCTTTCTTTTGTTCTTCTTCCTTCTTTTTTTCTCTTTTTTTTTCAACACAAAACAACAGTAGAATAATTAAATACATCAATTGGAATTGAAATTAGCATGTTTATGAGCTTAAACAAACAAGTAAAGAGAAAATGATTGCAAACAAACATATTTATATATTTGAATGGTAATACGCATAATAGACATACTAAATAAAAATAAATAAATTACAAGGTAGAAAACTGAAAAATGGGTGGAATCAACCTAATTTAAAACTAGGCTCTAATACCAATTGATGAGGAAAATCCCAAAAAGACATGATTTAGGGACCCAACGTACATAAGGAATCAAAGAACAACCAGAAAAGTTAAACCAAAGTTTAATAACACAAACCCGAAACCCACCATTCGAAGGAACACAAACCTAAGGTATTTAAGAAGAATATGGACGTCACACTCCAGAAAAAAAAGGAATTGAGAGTGATAAGTCGATTGGAACACTACAAGAGAAAGTACATCTTGATAAATTTTTTAGTCCTTAATTTAGTCCTTAAAAGAATTTAGGCAAAAAAAACTTTTACTTTCTATTTCACTCAAAGTTGTCTGATTTTTTCAAACTTATAAGGGGTGCTTATTTTTAAGTTAAAATAACAATCCTAAAAAGTTACAAATTCTTACTTAAGATGAATCCTTATTTTGGAGAAATTTAATTCTAACCTAAACAATAAATTCTTATTTATAAGTGAATGTTATTGACCATTAAGTATTCTAATTATATTAATTAGGTCTAAACTTTTGTCAAACTTAAATTCGCACAATTTAGTACTTCTTTAATCTTTTTAGTTCTAACTTATGTTATTGGGCATTCTGGATTGTGTAATGACTCTCTTGTATCCATTGAAGTTCTAACTCATTTTATTGAACCTTTTAAAATGTGCAATGTATCTCTTGCATAACTCTAGTTTGTGTTATTAGACTTTCTAAAACGTGCAATACACCTCTTACATCTACCCATTATTTGTACGTAGTCACATAGCTTCTTTTTAATTTATTTTTCTTGATAGATAAGTGGTACGACGCACCCATCTTATTGGTATCATTACATCCATATCTATCTATACATGCGTATGGAAAAGTGCATCCCCACCCATTCATGCGCATCAGCCCTCCTCTGAATTACCGAACAAAAAATATAGTTGGTAAATGCATAATCAAGATTTGATATCATTTGTACCTTAAAAAAATAAAGTATAACGATTGTTTTTTTTTTTTTTTTAAGATGTTTCACTAGAAAAATGAAATTTTATTTTAAAGATATTAAGTTTTTATTTTAAGAATGAATAAAAAGTATGTTTATAAAAATATAAAAAGTTATTTTTTATTTTATAATCACAATTCAATAAATTTCTTGTAAATGGATTTTTAAAATAAATATATCAATAATTGACTTCTAATTCGAATTCTTAATTTAGGTGACTGATCATACTTTTCTTTTCTATATTTCAAAGAAAAAAAAAAGAAATCATCATTAGGAATTTTTTCTTATTTATCCCATTCTTTTATTTCAGATTACATTGTGCTAAAGAAACATTATAACTTGGATAAGACATGTAACGCCGGAAGTTACGTTAAACAATATTGAGACCCAGAAGGCCAATCCGTACCATTTCGTTCGCATCTTAATCTACATCGTTCAAATCATATCGGAAATCCCTCGGGTGACCCATTTCGTCTCTCTTGTAATTGGTCAAATGTCTTCAGCTTTCGTACGAGTATTGGGGCCGATGCAACACTGTTCCTGAAATTTGAACCTTTCCCATCACTTACCGGCTTTCAGTTTGCCTGAACCAATAGCATGTCTAAAGTAGTAAATGTCAATGTTATGCGGACTCGGGGGGAACTGAATTATGACTTTTCCCTCATAACTCACTCGTTACTGGGAGCAAATACAACTTGCGCGGAAAATGTCGAACATTGTTCAAGTTTTGGGAAGTCTTGACTGTTTCTCGCCTACCTCCTAATTCAGTTTGGTGTAAGCAACTTTAACCAATAGTTTATGCGCACACCTACGACGCCAAATATTATATATAAAAATTCCCGAAAATTTAGTTGAAGAGGGAATATAAGATTATTCTAATTATGGAGGGCAATTTTCACTTATAAAAATTTAAATCCTTAACCATCAAGAAATTTTTATAAAACAAAAATTATATATAATGGTTGACATTGTGACTGAACTTGGAGATAAGAAAAATCTTATTATAAAAATAAATTATATAAAGCATATATTTACATCTATCAAAATTTCTATAAGTCATAAAAACATGTAAAATAATTTAAAATAAAAAAATTATATCTTAAGAATATTAATTATTGTACTTATATAAAAAGATCAAAAATAATTTATAATATTTTTATTTACTTTTTTGTAAAAAATACTCTTCATTTAAAAATTATTAAATTTAAAGAAATTTCTCTCAAATTTAATTTTAGTGTCAAAGAATTTATAATGTAATATTATATTTTTAACATAATAAATTGACTGTACGCGTGATATTTGAATAATTAGTTTTTAAGATTTACGAGTAAGAATTGGCGGCGCCCGTGACTGTTGGGTTGCAAGTACACAATTATTACTATTTAATAAATTGACTGGACGTGACTATTTCACGCTATTGCTGACGATTATTGTACGTATCTGTGCCTGAAAGGAGAAACCTCCTGGAAGAGGGGTAAGGGAAGGCTTAGAACTTCGTCTGGGACGTACATGGCGCAAACCCAATTGTGTCTTTCTGAACTCTGAAGTTTTCCTGATGAAACAGTAGACAATGGGATCCAAAAGCTCCACGTCCTAGAAGAAAAAATATTTTATTGTACGCAAAAAAAGAGTTCAGGATATGTGGGTTAGGGTGATATCGTAGGTTGACAAATGATTGGTTTGAATATTAGAATTTAAGTGCAGAACCCGGTCTATAAAAACTCTCGCGTGCTTAGGGAGATACCACAAAAAGCTTTCAGCAATTGCACGGTGCGGTAGTGCTTAATTTTAAGGCTTCGAAAACTCTTTAATCCTCTCGATCCCCTTTCTGCCTTCATCCTATATTCAAGCAATTTTCTTCCAATCTCTCGTATATATGGAAACTCCAAACACTCCAAGATCGCCCCTTCAAGCCCCTACTTACGGAAACTTAATCACTGTTCTTAGCATAGATGGCGGGGGAATAAGAGGAATTATACCAGGAACCATTCTTAGCTTCCTAGAATCCGAGCTCCAGGTAACTAGATTGTAAAGAAGGACGTTTTAGACCGCTTCATGGCTCATATTAGCAGTAAAACCATCACGTCTGTGTGTGCATGTGACGGTTTTAGATACAAACAAGAAACTTTTGGTGCATTTTTGCGTTAACCATAGAGTCATGGCTTTCCGCGTGCGTGCTTTAGATATGTTTTATACCGGCGATGTTTATGCTCCTGTTATAGTGTCTGAATGTTTGTTATTCCAACCTATAGTGACATCTGTTCTATTAAACTTTGTTTGGTATGCACGTGCAGAAGCTGGATGTGAGCAAGCAAGAATTGCCGATTACTTCGATGTGATTGCTGGGACTAGCACTGGTGGCCTAGTGACGGCCATGCTAACCGCCCCAAATGACAAGAACCGCCCTTTGTATGCTGCCAAAGACATTAACGACTTCTACCTTGAGAATTGCCCCGAAATTTTCCCCCATGATAGGTAATAATCTATTTTCTTGATGAAGTTTTTGTGTTTAGAGATAAGAGTCTTACATAATATAACATTTCTAGCTATCTGTAGCTTTATGGATGTATAGGTGACAATTGCTTTAGCTGGTGAAGTCTCTTAGCATATGCAGCTTTACCCTGTACTATTTGTCTTCGCTAAATTCCTGAGTGCTATTACTGGACATTAAATTTTTCTGTTTACAACAGATCTCTATTTTCTTCTGCTACAAACCTGGTCAAGTCTTTGTCAGGGCCAAAATATGATGGCAAGTACTTACATCAGCTTGTCAAGGAAAAGCTAGGAGATAAGCGCTTACACCAAACGTTGACCGATATTGTGATTCCAACTTTTGACATCAGGCGCCTCCAACCTACCATCTTCTCCAGCTATCAGGCTAATTTCTCACAAATTTGCTTCGATATTGCAGCCTTTTAGACCGTGACAAATAATTGGTTATTGAGAAAATTACGAACTTACGCGATGGCAATTAACATATATATTCGTGGTTCAGGTAAAGAATTGCCCGAGTCTAGATGCCCTTCTGTCGGACATATGCATTTCGACTTCAGCTGCCCCAACTTATCTTCCGGCCCATCACTTTGAAACCAAAGATTCTACAGGGCAAAAGAGGGAATTTGATCTTATTGATGGTGGTATAGCTGCCAATAATCCGGTATGGTAAATCAAATAATTGTTCTTCCGGTTTCAAAATGCGATATTTGGTATGTAGCTGTTAAATCCAAATCCGGTCGTTTAACAATTTGCAGGCTCTAGTTGCTATGAATGAAGTGATAAAAGAAATCAAACGGGGAAGTCCTAAATTCTTCCCAATTCGGCCAACAGACTATGGCCGGTTCTTAATCTTGTCCTTAGGGACTGGTTCACCAAAAGCTGAAGAGAAGTACAACGCTATAGAGGCAGCCAGCTGGGGTCTATTGGGCTGGCTAACCAGTGATCATTCCACTCCATTGGTGGATTCCTTCATGCAAGCTAGTAGTGACATGGTTGATATTCATATGGCCACCCTTTTTCAAGCCCTGCACTCTGAAGAGAATTATATTCGAATTCAGGTATATTTCATATTCATTTTGTCTGTCTTAGAAAAATTTGAAAGAAACAAGAAAGAAAATAAAATTTGGGGGGGAGTGGGCGTCAGAGAACTCATTTTGTCAATGTTTATCTAATTAGCTCTTCATCTCTCAATCTCTGAAAATACAGGATGATACGCTAACTGGAAAGTTGTCCTCTGTGGATATTTCAAGCAAAGAAAACCTGGAGCAACTCGTGAAGGTGGGCGAGAAGTTGTTGAAGAAACCAGTATCAAGGGTGAATTTGGATACTGGTGTCATTGAGCCTGCTTACAAGACTACAAACGAGGAATCCCTCATAAAGTACGCAACTTTAGTACTTTTACTCAGTTAATTACAGTACTCCATTCAGAATACCTGGTACCATTTTCTTTTTCTCGGCCTATTATTGACCTCGTTATGTCATGTGTGGGGATTTTCCTTTTTGTCTGCGTAGGTTGGCTAAAATACTTTCGAGAGAAAAGCAGATTCGCCAAACCCGATCACCACAAGGAAAAGCCGCTGCTCCAAAATGAAGAAGATTCATCCATATAAAATAAATTCATTCTGCAGTCATATTTGAAGTGGACTACTAATTGTTCAGCCTATGTATTTGTATTTTGTAGCGAAATCTTATTCTCTTGTAATAAACCCCTGGTTAATGTGGTAAACTTTCTCTTTCAGAAATGGCACTTATATTCTTTATAGTCCAAACACCTTTTGCCTTATACAGGCAATTGTTCAATTAAAATAAACGTATATATGTTTTTTTAATAATTTGCTTCCTCTAAAATAGTCATTTATATGTTAATCAAGTGAATGGTGAACCTCTTTCATCATCTAAGCGGTCCAGGTAGCATAATCCATCCGAAACATTGACCAACTTTGCAAATTTGCATTCATAAATAGAAATTTAAATTGAAAAGTATAAGAAGAAACGGGTACATCTCTATGAGGCACGGAATAATTTGGGACCTTTGAAAAACTGTATAATGTATAGATATACATATATATTATCGGATGTATGTACAACAAAAATACCTCCGCACCATGTTAACACTATGATCGGTTGTCTGAAACCAATAACAATAATGATAAAACTGTGATCAGTCACATTAAACTTACTTGATCATTTTTTTTTTATTATTGGAACCGGACCTTACTTAAATTCTTTTGACTCTAATTTGAAGTTAAGTTATTTTAATTCACATTTAGGTGACTCAAATTTAAAATTATTATATTATTTTATTATTATATCATAGATACCCTTTTATTATTTATTTTGATATTGCAATTGGTTAACTGACTATGGTAGCCAAATGTGTATCGTCTTGTTAGGTAAGAAGCCTGATCATTTTCTCCAGGGGAATAAAAATGGAGGATGATAATACAACTCTCACTCCAACATTGCGTTTGGCCTCGATTTACTAGGCCTCTCAATAAGTGTTAACAATGACTTACGTTTGGAATTTTGAATGGAGAGCGCCATTATTTGAATGGGAACCCCAAATGCAGGATGCATTACTCAATTACCTTTGGGAAATTATAGGTGAATTTTGTCCTAATAAAATTTATTTTTAGTAAATATAATTGATTGTTTGGAAATTGTTGGTAGCATTTAAAAAAATAATGAAATTTTTTAATAAAATAAAAATAATCACAAAAAAGTTTTATGCATTTGAATTGTGATTATTTTATATAACAATTAATATTATTATATTAAAAATTATTAAACTATAGTGTAGTTCTGATTTTTTTTCATTTCATCAAAATACTATATTTTTAAAACACATATTCAAAGTATTTAGTACTATCGCTAACACAAATATTATAGTTATTAAATACTAACCAAATTATATTTAACTCTAAACATAAGTTTTTAAAGGGAAACTGTAATTCCAAATCAACCCTTAATGTTCTTGCTTCATGCAGTGAAGAAGTGGATTTAATGGTTAGGAAACAAATCTCCAATGGTGATTTCAGTGCCGGTCTTCTGCTTCACTTCCCTCTACCAACCTTCCCCACATATGGACAGGCTTAGTTCCACCTAATCTTGAGATCTTCGTTTGGATGGCGATGCCTGACAGGGTCAAAACAAAGGTGTTGCTTTCTAGTAAAGGGCTCCTTGCTGGTGTGCACTCTTTTTGTTCCTTCTGCAAGTTAGAACCTGAAACCATCAACCCTTTATTATTTTCATGCTTCTAATCTTGGAAAATATGGAACGCCATTGCTAGCTGGTGGGGATTTCAATGGTGTATGCCATCTAATTTGCAAGATTTATATACCCAGCTAGTTGGCTTGTTTCTTGATAAATCCCGGCGGCATATTTGGATCACTCTCTTCTCTGTTGTGACATGGACAATTTGGTTTCAAAGGAACGATATGTCTCTCAAGTTAGAATCAGATTTTCGTATCGTTCTTACATGATTCAGAAAGAAACAACTATAATCGTAGAAGTTGAAACAGTATTTTTTTTTTTTTTCTTTTTTTGTATGCGCGCTTTTGATGCGGTCAACTTTTGTACTTTTTGGAATTTTAATCATATTAATAGAAACTATAACTTCGTTGCAGATGATTTAGTAAAATAAGGAATTGCTAGACAATCAAATCTGGTATTGGATGGTTATGATCTTCTTCTTTGGCTACCCATATCCATTGTAATAGCTCTTCTTCTTTTATAAAATATTATCTGAACTTATCCGAGGGAGAGAACAACCGACCTAGTTGAGAATGAAGATGTGATCATTTGACGACTTGCACAATTGTGTCGATCTTCACTTCCAATTAGTTCAAGGAAATCAGTGCAAGAATGAACAAATAATTTTGCCAGCTGTATTCCATCTCGCGGAACACTCATTCAAGCAAATCAAAATGAATGCTTTGCACTGAAACTGAAAGGGACATATTCCGACAAAAAAAGAAAAACAGTGATAAAGAATCATAAAGGTGCCTTTACGTGCAATGCAACACCACAACGAACACGAATCTTCTAACAACATATCAGCGCTGACCCGTTATTTTAACTTCAAATTTGCAACTTGTCCGTGTGGACCGAACATGGCGAAGCCGCCTCTCTTCTGAGAGTAGTTTTGAAAACCTAAAGCAAGACGTCCTCACAATGTAAGAAATGAAAAATTTCCCAAACTTTGACGGAGGCCGAGCCATTAAAAGTATAACAGTAATTTGATTGATAGGTTGTGACGGCCTGTTAGTTAGCCTAATGTGGGTTGACTGCAATAAGACTCTAGAATCTAATTCCCAATGTTCAGTCTCTCGAAAACTAAGGATAGATCCAGGAATAACATCTCTTATTGGGGGTAGGAGAGGTTCATTTCTTCCTACCATTTGCTGGCTAGAACTTGTCGGCTGGAACAGAGGCAGATGGTGTAGTTGACCAAACTCTTGTTATCTAAAGTTTCACAATGACTGGATGTTTGCGTCAATAAAAAATCCCATTATATGAGACGTGTGGTGGTACTCTTGGGAAGGTATACAGAATGTGAGACTTGTAGGTGAGATTTCACGTGAATAGTAGGTTAGAATGCTTGATAGCATGCAGTAAGGCCTAGAAAAAAGTACAATGATGAACTAAAAGAATTTGCTATGTTCATCGTATACATATTAAAATATCTTGAAGTATCGTAATGCAATCAAAATCGTCCAGATATAAAGGTTAAACATGATGAAAATCATAATGCAATCAAAATCTTCCATATATCCAGGTTAAATATGATGAAAAAGATATTCTATATGATGCTATGTTCACTACTTTTTTCATGTTTAACTTTTAGAGATTATATTTTATATAATTGTGATACTCTCACTCTATATGAGGTATATTCTAGATGAGGTATATGATGCCCTATTTTCCAATAACAAAATTAAACAACTAGTTGTTCAAGGGAGGTCACAGCAGAGGAACTCTAGCAATTATAAAAGCAATAGATTGAAATCAAAAAATAGAAATAAGACCTATACTATTATAAGAAAAAAGGGCATATCAAAATTGAATGCTATAAGTTATAAAATAGAATCAAAAAGTTGTCATTAATGAAAAAAACAATAATGGTACAACTAGTGTTACAAAATATGCTACCAATAATGGGAAACTTCTAGTTATTTCTAATGATAACTTATGAAGATTTGTTTCAAAAAATATAATTATGATAACTGTGTCTATTTTAAGACATGTAATGATGAGTTATTTGTTTATTAGCTCTTATATATTGATGATATGTTGATAACAACCAAGGATAAAGGACAAATAAGAAACACTAAAGCTCAATTTAGTAAAAAGTTTAAGATAAAAGACTTAGGGGCATCTAAAAAATACATGACATGTAGACTTTGAGGGAAATAAAGACAAGGAAACTATATTTAAGTTAGAAATGGTACATTGAAAAAGTTTTTTATAGGTTTAATATGCAAAATGTTAAATATGTTACTTTTCCATTAGCCACACATTTCAAACTTTTTTTTGTTTTCGAAGTTGATTATTTGTCACAAGTACCATACTCTAGTGTAATGGTATCTCTTATGTGTGCTATGACATATACGTGTCCAAATTTATCATATACTAGTAGTACAATCAATAAATACATGGAAAATCCAAGAGTATTGGAAATCAGTTCAATGGATTTTCAGGTATTTGTGTAGCACTAATAATGCTTGTTTGAAATATGAGAGAACTAGAGACGAGATCATTGGATATGTATATTCTAGTTTTGTTGGAGACCTCGATAATAGGAAATCACTTATTGGGTATGTTTTTACAAGTGGTAGTTATGCTATTAGTTGGAAAGCTACATTGCAGACTACAACTACATTGTTTACTAGTAGGACTAAGTATAGACTATTATTAAGTCTTTTAAAGAAGCTATTTAGTTGAAGGGACTATTTCATAAATTTTGTAGAGGGTTGCATATTACTCTCATTTATTATGATAGTCAAAATACTATTTTTCTCACTAAAGATTAAATATTTCATAAGAAAATAAAGTACATTAATGTTCGACACCATTTTATACGAGATGTCATTGTTTATGGTGATATTATTAGTACACATAATAATCATACTGATATGTTGACCAAGTCTCTTTCAATTGTTAAATTGGGACACTATTTGGATTTAGTTGGTGCTTCTAATTGGTTTGTACTCTGTGGGACTCTTCGTGAAAGAAATGGAAAGCTTTTTTGTTGAAAATTGAAATTTATTAATTGTATTGAAATTCATGTCAAGATGAGATTGTCAAATTTGGTAAACTGAATTTTGTTTAGTATAATTTGAGGAGCTCGTGGTATAACTAATTATATTCAAGTTTAGGATAACTATATAAATTAATATGTATTTTTAAGGTAAATTAAGGCATTTAAATAATTTTTTATATGTTTTTAATTAGTAAAAATTCTCTTTTCTATCTATGATTTTTTTCTCTAATTTTGGATTTTTTTACCTGAATTTTATGCTATTAGTTTTGTGTTTTGTTACTATTAGTGTTACTTCTTGTTTTACTTTTTCATATTTTCCCTTATCAAAACAACGGATAATTGGATACACTAGCTCCACGTTCCATAAACTCAAGTTCATCTTATTAAAAAAAAAAAAAAAACAGGACTTAGAATTTTATCGTACCCAAAAAATGGGTTCAACATATATACAAAGAGTGATATTGTAGTTTGACAATGATTCGTCTGAGTATTCGAATTTAAGTGCAGAACCTGGTCTATAAAAACTTTCGTGTGCGTAGGAAGTACCACAAAAGGCTTTCAGCAATTGCACGTTAGTGCTTAGTTTGAAGGCTTCGAAAATTCATTGAACCTCCCTTCGTCCTATATTTCAAGCAATTTTCTTCTAATCTCTCGTATATATGGAGACTCCAAACACTCCAAGATCGCCGCTTCAATCCCCCATTTATGGAAACTCAATCACTGTTCTCAGCCTGGATGGCGGGGGATAAGAGGAATTATACCAGGAACCATTCTTAACTTCTTAGAATCCGAGCTCCAGGTAACTAGACTTGTAAATGAGGACGTTTTAGACCACTTCATGGCTCTTCACTCTGAAGAGAACCATATCCGAATTCGGGTATATTTCATGTTCATTTGTTTATCCATTCAGCTCTTCGTCTCTCCATCACCAAAAATGCAGGATGATACTCTAACTGGAACGTTGTCCTCTCTGGATATTTCAACCAAAGAAAACTTGGAGCAACTCGTGAAGGTGGTTGAGAAGTTGTTGAAGAAACCGGTATCGAGGGTGAATTTGAATACTGGTGTCATTGAGCCTGCTTGCAAAACTACAACCGAGGAGTCCCTCGTAGAGTACACCTCTTCAGTACTTTTACTCAGTTAATTACAGTACTCCATTCACAATACCTAGTACCATCATCTTTTTTTTTTTTAGCCCCATTGTTGACCTTGTTATGTCATATGTGGGGATTTTCCTTTTGTCTGCATAGGTTGGCTAAAATACTTTCGAGAGAAAAGCGGATTCGCCAAACCAGATCGCCACAAGGAAAAGCTGCCGCCCCAAAATGAAGATGATTCATCCGTATAAAATAAATTCATTCTGCAGTCATATTTGAAGTGGAATGCTAATTGTTCACCCTTTGCATTTTGTAGTGAAATCCTATCCTCTTGTAATAAAGCCTTGGGTAATGTGGTAAACTTTTTCCCTTGCACAAATGGCACTTAATTCTTTATAGTCCAAACACCTTTTCCCTCACACGGGAAATGACTCATTTAAAATAGACGTATTTATGTTAATTGAGTGAATGGTAAACCTTTTTTATCATATAAGCGGTCAAGGTAGCATAATGCATCCGAAACATTGACCAACTCTGCGAATCAGCATTCATAAATAAAAATTTAAATTGAAATTTATGACAAAAAAAAAGCGATATGTCTCTGTTAGGTAGACAATAATTTGGGAACTTTGAAAAACTGTATAGATATATATATATATATAATCAGAAGCACATACAACAAATATACCTCTACACAATGTTAACACTACTAAGTGTGATCAGTTGTCTGAGACTGACAAAAATAATAATAAATTTATGTTCAATCATATTATACTTATTTAATCTTTTTTTAATTAAACTTCACCTAAAGATTTTTTAATCATTTTTTATTGGACTTAGACCTTACTTAATGTTTTTTTATAACTCTCTTTTGAACTTAAGTTAATTTAACTCATATTTATGTGCATCAAATTAAAAATTTTCATTATTAATTTATTATTATATAGATAGATGCCCTTTGATTTTTTTTATTTTTTTTTTTTTGGATATTACGATTGGGTATCTGACCATCGTAGGGAAAGTGTATCGCCTTGCCAGGTAAGAAACCTGATCATTCTCTCTAAGGAATAAAAATGGAGGAACATTGCGTTTGGCCTCGATTTAGCATTTATGATTGAAGCTGATAATTAGCATTTCTAGTTTTCTTAATAAAAAGCAAATTCTGTGGAAAACGAAATGATTTGTCTCCAGGAACAAAGGCAATTTCAACACCAGTTATGGTGATCAACTCACTTCCTGCTTTGTATGTGCCAGATCTACGCTTGGAGAAAGTGATGAGTCCATTATCTTCATCTTCTATCTCCTTGTTTCAATCTTTTTCTTGCCTTCTGTTCTTTTGCCTGCCATTACCAAAATCCTCTGTAGAAGTATATGAAGGGTTTGGTACAGAACTTGATTAGTTTGTTTGGTTTAGTTTCAGGACTATTAATAGGAAAACAAAATCTGTTGATTTTCTTTATATATGTCATCTTATCTGATTTTATTGACATAAATGGATTAAAATAATGCCTAGCTGTGAAAACTAGGTTCTTTCCCAAGTTGTTGTGTATATCCCAATATAACAGCAAAGCGTAAACATAGCTTTATAGTGTTGGAGATTTGTGTTGGACACATGTCTACCCCAGACATTGTTCATCTGTTAGACTCACTAATCTTTGAAAATTTTGGAGAAGTCAAGTATGCTGAGACAAGAAATCATGAGCCGTTTGATCATATTCTACTTGATTTTTGTTTTGTCCAATACTTAAATGTCTAAGAAGTCTTAAAAATACCCATTTTTCAACACAAGGATAATGATGCATATAAATGTAAAAGCTCAAACTTATCTAATGAATTTTTCATTTCAAGAATTTGAAAACTAGCAAATGCTAATAAATTTTATTACAGAATTATTAGCAAATAAACTACAAAATATTTTGGCATAGTTCTTATCCATAACAAACAATTTTCATAAAAGCAAATGGCAAGACTTCCTACATTCTATAAATTGTAAAATGTATTAAAAATTTTCAATCAATAATGGGAAATAATTAAAGAGTAGGTAAAAATGATATCCATGGAAATATAGGCTCAAGGATCTTTTCTGTGACTTATATTTTCTTCTTTTAGAAAATCACACGAGACATAAGGAAAATGACCAATAAGTTGATTTCGAATTGTCAAATCTAAACTAGGCTAAATTAATAATTAATTTGGATATAATGAGGAAAATTTTTTGGGTGTGGTCAGTGGTTTGCCATAATACGCTGTGATCTTCAAAACGAATATAGTATTATAATTTTTATGGTTGGAGGGACCATAAGCTTAATTTGTGGTCAGTGGCTACAAATGATGGATTGCGTAATATGTATATTATGTTAGAATCGGATAATCATATGGCTTTCACTTGATTCAGGAAGAAGGATACGGTAGTAGAAGTAGAAACCATAACTTCATTGCAGATAGCTTAGTAAAGTAAGAAATTACTAGAAAATCTAATTTTATTGCTTGATTATGATCTTCTTCTTTGGCTACCCATCTCCATTGTACTAGTTCTTCTTCTTTTATAAAATATTACCTTGCTTTATCAAGAAAAAAAAAAACAGAGAACAATCGACGTTAGTTAAGACTGAAAATGTGATCGATCATTTTGACGACTTACGCAAATGTGTTGATCTTCACTTCCAAGTAGTTCAAAGAAATGAATACATGAAAGAGCAAATAATTTTACAAGCTGCATTCCATCTTGGGGAACACTTATTCAAGCATGTTAAATCAAAATGAATACTTAAACCGAAACCTATAGGGTCTTATTATTCAAAACAATTAAATGAATCTTAAAGAATCACAAAGGTGCCTTTAGGTGCAATGCAACACCACAATGAACACGAATAATCTTCTGCCAACATATCAGCACTGATACATTATTTTAACTTCAAATTTGCAGCTTGTCCGTTTGGGGAACGAACATGGCGAAGCCGCCTCTCTTCAGACAGCAGTTTTGCAAACCTAAAGCAAGATGTCATCACAATGTTAATAAATGGAAAATTTCCCAACTTTGATGGGGGCCGAACCATTAAAAGTATTAAAATAATTTGATTGATACCTTGTTAGGGCCTGTTCGTTAGTCTCGCGATTGGGACAAGGCTCAGATATGCCAGTGTGCGAGTTCATCCTCGAAACCGGCTTCTTCAACAGTCCTTGACCCACTCTCACAAGAGCCTCCAGGTTACTTTTCGTGGCTTTGTCCACAGAAGACACCGCGCCACTTAACTTGTCATCCTACATGTGTTTTACATCCAAAGGCATAAATATTTGTGTATTTGCAAAAAGAAAAAATCAAATAAATGTACTAGTTGGATGCATATTGATTTATTTGCAATGTCTTCTGTGTATATATATATATATATACATACCTGAATTCGGAGGTAAATTATTCTCAGAGTGAAGGGCTTGGAAGACCACTGAGAGGTGGAGATCTACCATGTCAGCAGTAGCGTGTTTAAATACTTCAAATAATGGTCTGGAACCACCGCTTGTTAGCCAACTCAATATGCCCCATTTCGCTGCCCTACTTGCGCTGTATTTCTCTTCAGTTTTTGAGGAACCGGTTCCTAAAGATATGACTAGAAGTCGTCCGTAGTCCATTGGCTTTATAGGAAAGAAATCGGGGCTTTCCTTAATGATTTCCTTTGTCACTTCACCGATAGCAACCAACGTCTGATAATTGACAAAGCACCATTACACCACGAATCTTTTTTTTTTTTTTTTTTTTTGTGATAATTCGAATCTACTGAATTACATTTCCAAGGATATTTTAAAAAAATAAAAATATTGTTACTTGTCAAAAAAACAAAAAAAAAAAGAAAAGAAAGAAACTATTGTGACACATGTATGTATATATATAATGGTGGTGTAAAAATGGAGTGGAGAATATTATTATATATTCATTAAAAGTATAAAGAAATTGGATTTAAATCAAATTGAACTTCTTAGAAATGAGAGAACTTTGAAATATACCGGATTATTTGCAGCCACACCACCGTCTATAAGGTTGAATTCTCTCACGTCACCTGTCTGTTCATTTTTGGTTTTAAAATAGTGGGCTGGAAGATAAGTTGGGGCCGCTGAGGTTGCAATGCATATGTCAGAAAGCAACGCATCCAATGATTGGTCTTTCTTGGCCTGAACAAATAACAAAGAGCAAAAGCCATGGCAGAAGTCGGCAGATAAGTGAATAGGTTGTACAAACACCTTACATCAACGTAAATATGTAATAAGTGATTGTTCCCTAGGGAAGAAACCTCAAAGCTCGAAAAGATGGTTGGCTGGAGTTTCTTGATGTCAAATGTTGGGATTACAATATTTGCCAAAGCGTCGTGCAACTTTCTGTCCCCTAATTTTCCTTTGATGACTTTGTGCAGATATTTCCCGTCGTACTTGGGTCCAATTAGAGCTCTTAGCACCTTCCTTATGTGAGGGAATAATCCCAGACCGCTGAGTAGAAAACGTAAAAGCACGTTTAAAATACAAACAAAAAAAAAAAAATCCACTCTGCAGTTCTACTAAGCTTACAAAAGTTAGGTCATGGGTCCCACCAAATAAAAAATAAAATTTTAAAATTTTCCTCTACAAGTATCAAAAATGTGCAATAATAACTATAAATATGTGAAATATGGTTTTAAAAAAGTGTAACAACAATTATAACCACACACAAAAGTGTTGAATTCATTTAATATTATATTTACTGCACTGTTTTTCACATTTTATTGCACATTTTATTATACTCTATTTATATTATCATTGTTATTATATTTTTTTACCGTTTGTTTACATATTCTTGTGATTGTGTTTTACGCAGCGTTTATTGCACAAAATTTTAAAATTCAAAAGATTATTATTATTTGTTTTTATTATGTGAGACTCGGGACGTTCATTCTGGTTGGCTCTCTGGCCAGCTTTTTCTTTAGCTATTAGAAATATATGTCCATTTATCCACGATCATGTCATAATATAAACAATTCGCATATGCATTAAAAGCGAAGCAGACCTTTTTTGCGGAAAAATTTTAGGGCTTTGATTAAGAAAGAAATCCTTGATATCCTTGGCAGCAAACATGGGTCGGTTGTTTTCATTTGGGGTCGTTATCATGGCTGTCAATAGCCCTCCCGTGCTCGTCCCTGCGATTACATCAAAGTAATCTGCTATTCTTGCATCCTCACCGTCCAGTTTCTAAAACAAATATAAGCAAAAAAAAAAAAAATAGACATTAGTGGCTGCATTAGTTATTCTATGAACAGCGCAATTGCAAGAACATGGAAAAAATAAAATGAAGCGAAGGTCACGAACCAAGATGTATACATGCACACTACGATGCAGAATGCAATAGTATATAGTGTATGTATGTATGTATGCATAAGCGTACACCATATGCTTATTGCTCATATGCATATTACGAAAGCCCTGATGCGAGTTGACTGCAATAAGGCTCTAAAATCTATTATACCTGAAGCTCAGACTCTAGAAAACTAAGGATAGTTCCGGGAATAACCCCTCTTATTCCGCCCCCGTCGACACTCAGGACTGTGATTAGATTTCCATAAGTCGGGGGCTGGAGGGTAGCGTTTCTTCCTTCCATATGTTGGTTAGAACCTGTAGGCTGGATCAGATGCAGATGGTGTAGTTGATTGATTTTAAGAGCTTAATTTGAAGTTTTCACAAAGAGGGGAAGAGAGTATGCCGAACTCGTGGGAGGATAAATCTAAGGCCAAAAATGCACTTGTGCAGGCAATTTGATATGTGCTTTCGGGTTCTCCGCGACGTGTCTATTTATAGACCCCTGGTTCTTCTCTTTCTCGGAATACTAAAGATATCATTCCATTGTTGGATCACATCAAATTTGACCAAACTCCTGTTTTCTAAAGTTTCAAAATGGACTGCAATTTTGCGTCAATTCAAAGTCCCATTGTGTGAAACGTGTGGTGGTACTCTCGGAAAGTATACAGTACGTGAGAATTGTAGGTGAGACTTCACTTGAATAGTAGGTTAGAATGCTTGATAGCATGCAGTGAGGCCTAAAGAAAACTACAATGTTGGACTGAAAAAATTGGCTATGTTCATCGTATACATATCAAAATATCTTTGGTACCAAGTCATGATCAATCTTGGTCGGCTAACTTATATATATGCGATCAAAATCATGCACTTCATGTGGTTTTTGATCTCTAGCTAGCCAATTACACAGAAGAAGGCATCGTGTGTTGCATCCTTTGTGTATACGATTAAATCAAAATGCAAATTTACAGTCCTAAAAGACAGCCTATCCTAAAGTATAAAATTAAAATTTATAAAAGATTGCACGTGTATCCTAAAATATATATATATATATATATATATATATATATATATATATATATATATATATATGATGGAAAATGATCAAAAAGTTAATTAAAAGTAGGAAACATGCTAAGGCAATTCTTATGCATGAATTTAAAATGATCCAAGGATTAAGATTGTAAAGCTATTGCGAAAAAGTTGCGAGGTTGTGAGCTTAATTGAGAGAAATTGGTCAAATCTTGCTAATTATTGAAAGTAACTCACACGCAATGATAACATAGGTCAACAGTATATCTGAAAAATCTTAAAATTTTATGTTGATATTTTGCAACATCAATGTTAATATCAAACATCGAGCTTCTTTCGTTTTTCAATCACAGGAATACAACTTTTCTACGAATACGATGATAAAGTAAGGGTTAAATTGGTGGGCTAATTTCCTTGTATGGGTACGATGGTTCCAGATGTTTGGGTATGACCTTGAGAGGAAAAGATGTTTTTTTAAGACGTCTTTTGTTATGATATAAAGTAATGGAGGCTATCTACTTTTTGTATAGGATCTCTTAGTGTGCTAAGCCTTCGTGTATATATCTCTATATAAAAAATTTTAGTTAATTTTAATATCATTTTGTTATATATATATAAGAGATTGCAAAGCCGAATCAATAACAAATATATTGAACTTTTTGCTTTTCACGAGAAGGAGCAACCCAAACTAAAATAAACATATTAGAGTTGTAGATCCGAAATTTTCAAATTCATACAAGGTTTCAAACGAAGTTGCCTTATTTAGAACTCGCAACATATGTTCTTAATTTTGACTTTTTTTTTTAATGCCTTCGACTAAGCTAGTTTAGCTCACAACTTTATTAATTTTAAGAGAGAAATTGAAGAAACTTCAGGCATTGATTTCTGTTTATTCCCTTTCTTAGTTTAGTTTTCTTTCTTTCCTTGCTATTTTGTACAAAATAAATGGCAATGCTCCAAAAAAAAAAAAAGACAGAAAAAATTATTTCAAATAATTCTAAGTTTACGATTGGTAGTCTTTTTTTTTTTTTATGAACAAAAACTATTATTATTATTATTATTATTATTATACTTAGCAAAAAAGTATTATTAATAAATTATAGATGGAAAGATACAGGTTTCTTGGAATTAATTTTAAGGCATTAATGCTATTGCTTTGTATTTTGACGAACCAGAAAAGAAACATGCATTGCGTTATAAATTTTGGTAACTTATGATATGTATACCGATTAATGAAATTACTACGATAATTATTTGTAACCTAGTAGCTAAAACAAATGCTTTAAAGGCCTGGCGTTATCCATGAAGTTTAATATGGAGTTAAAGTGCATGTTTTTTCAGCTTTCAGATGATATACATGAAGCCGAATGATACAGGTCATTTACAAGATAAACGCTGGAAATAATTCCTGACAATATAATGCCGTGTACATATGGTAGTTTAAAGACTGCAGACTGCAGAAACAACTAGGCATTAGCTAGCCTGAAAATTTCACACACACACACACAAATGGCTGCACCTTCCAAGAAATGCTACTGAGAAGCAGCAACCGGCATGGGTGAGAAGCGACCTTGAATTTTCAAAGAAACATTCATGGGGTGACTTTTTTTTTTTTTTTCGATTTTTGAATGGCATGCAAGGGTTTTGGAGATAGGTTTATTATGTTAGGCGAAAGAGATTATAAGATGCAACTTTGACTCGCAAGACAAACTCAGCTAACTGCCTGCCCCATATAAGAAAAAGAAAATTGAATTCCTGGTAGAGAATTTTGAAACCCAACTTTGAACGAGTCTCGCATCTAGGGATAGCGCGTTTACTACATTGAAACTTGGATCGGATAGAATATCGCCCCTCTCTTATTTGAGACACATTGCTGAATGATTTATTATGGGTGCCGCATCGCAATAGATTTATTCGCCCGAAATAAGCTCAAAATAATTCGGCCCGGACCCAAATAATAATTTAAGACTACAAAAGACGGTCCAGCTGGGGTCATGGGCCAATAACTTCCACTCACAAGTTCAATGAGTAGCCAGTTGAGAAAACAACTGAAAGGTGACCGACCGGCTGTCTTAGAACTGTAGTTCTAGTGCCCAGTTAGGAGGAGGAGGCTCAAAGTCCTGTCCCTCCAAATCCTCTTTCCCTATGCTTCTACGCCTGTCCAAGGACCCCAAAAAATAGGAAAAAAACTTAAAGGTCCGCATGTTCATCATCCAGACCAGACAATGATTTGCTGCATGCATAGACTAAGACTAGATCATCATAGCTGCGGCAAACACTGTTCTTCTTCTTCTTTTTTCTAATGGAAAACAGAAAACGGAGAAAGAGAGAACTAGATATTCAAATCCATGACCACCTGTAGATATTTGATAATCAAGCGCTATAGAAAGCAAGATATCAGTCAAAAGTAGCCTTGATGGCAATTAAACCTTGGGGCAATTTTTTCTTGACCCATAAAATGAGTGATTGAGTAGCGGTTGTGGACAGTCAGTAGGCACACTCACAAGTCCTTAGGCTTTGCTCATTTCATGATATATATAGTCTATAAGAGGTTTGGCAAAGCATTTGAATTCATTCTTAGAGAGCGAGAAATCATTACCACTACGAAAAAATAGCGCAATAAATGAAATAAAGCACTATTGGCAAGACAATCAATGTTGCACTCATCCAAATTAAAAATCATGCATAGGAACTCTCTCTCTTATTAACTTTCTTCTTACTGTCGGAAAAAATCATCACCTACTTATTTGAATCATGCAAAGCTCATCACCCTTTCACACAATCACATAATAGCCCCCGGCAATATGCTGGTCGATGTAAACACTTAATTTTATTTATTCAATGCTTACATGTAGAAATAAAATTAATGCACAACGTATAACAATCTTGATGATTCATTATTATCCACACGAATTATAGCAGACGTAAGTTGAACAATTGAAAGAAATAAACCAATGCTAAATCCAATTTGGGGTGCTCATAATTTGACAATATTGTATGATATCTGTCAATAGGACCAAATCTAAATCACTGCAACTGCATTTTGTTGGCATGTGGAAATTTGCTTCCCCGTAGTCTCCTTTCTTCAGACAATAACCTTGCAAACCTAAGATAAGGGAAATACGTAGGTCTTAATTAATCACCTAGACAACTAATGTTTGATGGAAATAATAACAGCTAGGCTCTATAATTAGGATTATTATCATCATGAAAGAACTAAGCGTCGTACTTCTTAAGTGCCTCAGCATTAGTACCACAACCTTCGACTGGCTGGAATAGTCCGGTCATCAAGTTCACCCTGGAAACCGGTTTCTTCAACAGTTGTTCACCAATACCAACGAGTTTCTCCAATTGGTCTTTTGTGGCAATGTCAACCGAAGAATCTTTTCGACTTAATGTATCATCCTGAATTTTAATTAATTTTAGAACAAAAATCATGAAGTTGTTAGTTTATTTTCATGAAAACAAACTTAAAATAGCTACAAGATTTTCTGATATATATATATATATATATATATATATATATAGTAATTACTTGGATTCTTAGGTAACTTTGTTCGGAATGAAGTGCCTGGAACAATGTGGAGATATGGTAATCGACCATATCGGCACTTGCTTGAGTGAATATGTCTACCAATGGAACCGAGCTGCCGTGAAGCAACCAGCCGAATATGCCCCATTTGGCTGCCATTTGAGCATTATATTTCTTTTCAGCCGCTGGCGAGCCGGTGCCTATTGAGATTACAAGAAAGCGGCCGTAGTCCGCAAGACTAACTGGGCAGTGGTCCGGATATTCATCAAAAAGTTGCTTTGTCGCTTGGGTTATTGCAACTAAAGCCTGGAAGGTCGAATGTTAAATAATAATACTAATACTAATAACTACAAACCCCCCCCCCCCCAGTTGCTCAAGGTCTATATATATTTTTGAACAATTGTTTATAGTTAACCATATTGTTATCTTGCTTTTTGAACAAAAAAAAAAAAAAACCCTCACCTCCAACCAAATAAAAAACACAACAATAACAGTAAAAAGGACAAGTATTTACCGGATTATTTGCCACGACACCGCCGTCAATGAGATGAAATTCTTTAACATATCCTTTCGAATCTGTATTCTTGAAATAGCGAGCGGGAAGGTAGGTAGGAGCTGCCGAAGTACCGACGCATATGTCTGCTAATTTGGCATCTAAGCATGGAGCTTTCTTAAGCTGCAGGGAACTTGGATTAGTTACCTGATTTCTTTATCAAAAAATATATAAATAAATTATTAAGATTACAATGAGGTTACGGATTTTAAAATAAATAAATTAAGTCTCCTCTATTTTGTGTACACGTTTGTCATATCATCTTGTTGATTTACATTTAAGACTTCTAGTTGTGTGTGTGTATTTTTATTTCCTAGCTTCAAAGTTTGAGGTTTTAGCTACCAAAATACCTCTTTAGAAACAAAAGAAAAGGAAGGAAAACTAATTACGAATAAAATTATTTGATTCTAAATTAATTATGAGAAAATTTCATCATTATGTTCTTTTTTAAAAACAAAAATCAAGTAATGTTGGTAATACGAGGAGCTAATAGTTGAGAATTTGAACTTTTAAATCGTAAGTTTGGATTTAAACCCACAGGTTGGATGCTTGAGAGTGGATTTGGGGGAGGATAAATTCCTTATTATATTGCTTGTAGCATGAGCCTCGTGGGGAATTAAAAACCAAAGTTATTTGCACACCTTATAGAGAATCAATTTAATTAACATAATTTTACTGTATAAAATTGATGAAAGTTAATTGTGTAGGAAAAAATTTGATGGACACACTCATGGATGCAAGAATAAAAAATGCTAGAAGGATTGAATTAACATTTGACATGATGTACGCGAGACCTTATAATTCACATGTATTTCAATAATATTGTTTTTTTTTTTTACTAAGCAACAATAATATTTTATTTTTATATCTATACTTATGTGTATCTTGTACTAAGCTCAATGATGGATAGTATTCAATGTTAATCTACTTCTGTCAAAGTCCAATAATAAGCTTTTAGGTATGGCTAGCTTCCCAATTAGCCTGCACTTTCGACGTTAACCCGCCAGTAGTCCGCGAACATGTTATGTCTCAATTCTAAACTCTAAAAAGACAAAAAAAAAAAAAATCAGAGACAAGAATTGAAGAGATATGGATGAAGCGAAACGGAGAGACCTCATAAGTAGAGAAGATCATTGGCTGTAAGTGCCGGATATCAAATGTGGGTATCACAACATGAGTCAAAGTGTCATGCAAGCGAGCATCTCCCAGCTTCTCTCTCACCACTTTGTCCAGGTATTTCCCATCATACTTGGGTCCACATATTGCTTTAAATGTTTTTATCATTGACCCAAAAATTCCCCTGCCATTAGTTGAAATCAAACAGCATTTATCAGTTGCCAAGAATTTAGCTGGCATATATATTATGGATCGACATGAATACAACTCATCTGCTGCTCAAAAAATATGACGGATGGAAGACATGCCAAATGATCCTGATGGCAATTGATTTACCCGTTCTGTGGAAAAATTTTTGGGGAATGCTCGAGATAGAAGCCCGTGATGTCTTTGGCGGCGAAGAGAGGACGGTTTTGTTCGTCTGGGGCAGCCAACATTGCGGTTATGAGACCACCAGTGCTTGTCCCTGCAATCACATCGAAGTAGTCTGCAAGTATTGCTTCCTCGCCGTCTAGCTCCTGATCGTCCATGCCCCATTATATAGTCAGTCTTAAACAGAATGCTAAGAGCTTCATCACATATATACAGCCAATTTGACAAATTTACATCTACTTTGCACTTTATAATCATCATATACATATTTATAGTTTCGATTTATCCTTAATTGTAATCATACATCAAGTGACTAAAAGTAATGATAATACAATTTGTGGATTTTCATGTCTAGACACGTAACTTTACCAAGTGACAAATTTAGCCTATTATTGGTTTGACGTCAGTAATTTGGCAATTGAAGAACCATGTCTCACCACTACTATATGCACAAAATAAGTCAAAGGGAAGGGGGAAAAAATGCAAACAAGGCACAATGTGCCCACCTACGCTATTCCATTCATGCTAAATATTAGCAATTTAAAGTACCATCGTACTTTATCGTAACTCGTTGAAGAGACCTTTCTTAAATATATACATGCCGAATACCGTAAATTTCTTCACGAGTCCTAGATATAATATGCCTGGTAGCTGAGAATTGCACAATATATACCTGAAGCTGGGCTTCAAGGTAAGAAAGAATCACGGACGGGATGATGCCTCTAATACCACCCCCATCAATGCTGAGAATGGTAATCAAATTTCCACATGCCGCTGGGTTTTGGATTTGGGGAAGAGATGATGGCATTTTCTCCGTTTTGTATAAAAGATAAAAATGAAATGCTATAATACTTAAGGATATGTGAAGAAGGACACATACATACGTACATATATATATGTTTATCAAAACAAGTCGGTCGATGGAGTATTAACTTCCATAAGAAAATGAGAGAGATCCTTTTAACCAAAAGAAAGCTAAAAGTAGGTGCATTATCAGGACATTGACTGCCTATTTTTATAAGATTGATGCGGAACCCTTTTTGTCACGTTTTACAACAATCAATTAAAAAGTCAAAGTGTGTGCCTGCGGTACTATAATCCTCGCATGACATCCAGGCGGCCATTGTTTTGTCACGTGAGAAAATACAGAGAACATTGCATAATTAAATAGTATATACAAAAGAGAAAGGAGAATTGCTTCTTTTATAGACAGGATAAATTTCTCGTCCAATTGAATCACTTCAAGCGAGACTTAACGTACACGTTCCCCCTCGTGTAGCGTGCCAAGCACACGCGCTCCTATAAGAGCTTGCATGATCAGAATATGGGTTTCCTCGAGAGTTCTGTAAATGTTACAATGCACCTCATATTTAATTAATCGCACGTAATTAAGACAAATTACGTAACAGTTTAGGTTCCTACAATCGCTTGGTTAGCAGGCGCGCCTACGATGTAAAATTATTCATTTGTTGCTCTTGACCATGACATTGATATACTCAAATGGATAACCATTCCCCGTAGATACACGATGAATTCCCGGCGGCTCGCTGGATTTAATTAGTATGACAATCTCATGATAGTAAATCGGAATTAATTATCTATCGATCAATGGCGGCTTAATCTGACATCAACCTAATCTCCTATGTAATCTTTTTGTTAATTTTATTTTTTTTATATGCATGTCTGTGTGCGACAATATTGTACACGGATGAGAAATCTTTGCTAATTGGACGGTAATACGGCATGCCATTGAACGTCGGAGCATGCGTCTAAAGTTACAAGTGACACGGGCATATCTATAATCTTTATGCCAAACTGTAACCAATGCCTCGTTGGCGAGTTAAGATCTTCTATACATCCCAAGTCATTGCTATTTTCTTCATATCCTGGTTCCTTAGGTGGGAAAGGGGGTGGGTGACTTTTAAAAGTTAAGAAAAATTTCTTAAAGTTAGTGGCTAATTACGTTTTAGGCAAAGGGATGAAGTATTTAATGGAAATAAACTTTATATGTAACGCAATATTTGTAGATTTTTTTTTTTTTTTGACGATTGGAAAACTAAAATGGTAGTGATTTTGTTGTTTCAACATATGAAATTGACTTTCTAACTTTAATTTAATTTAACACACGCTGAGGATTTTTATCTTCCAAACTAACTTAATGAGGCAAAAGCATGCATGCGCATGCAACAGGGACCTCAATCATTCTAAATGTCAGTATTAAGGTCTCTCTTACGATAGGGCGGTAGCCGCTGCAATCCAACTTCTCTTGCTTCATTTTATGACCTACGTACAACATCAGCAATATTTTTGTTTATATTAACAGGCCGTAGGATCCACTCAGAGGCGTTGTATGAAAGCACGGCTCCTCTCTGCGTGGGACACTGGTTAACCACCACTACTTCTTGTCAGGCCATGACTTGCACATAATGACTCCGTCTTGAATAGCGTAGTACTAAATTAATATACCTTAATGTAAAATAAAAATGGAAATCAAAATGCATCGTTTCTTGACGGTTAAGACCAAATTATATCTTAATTTCACCAACAAGTTATATCTAGTAATATTGTTGCCATACGTTGGAATTCTTTTCGCTTTTCTACTTGGGCTATTTTGTTTGGTGGGGGGGGGGGGAATTAGTCGTCCTTGGGTCAATCACATTTTTATTACAAGAGGAAAGAAAATAATAATTGAAATAGTCGATAGCACTTTTGTTGCGGGTATGTAACTTTTAAATATATATATTATTTTCATTTGATGGGAATTTAATGGTGTGGAATTAGTCTTAAAATTCCAATCGGAAAAGAGAAAGAAAAAATTGGTGAACTACAATTCCTTGTCATAAATCTTCATCCAATCTGCTTGATTCTAAGTCTGATTTCAACAGCTATATCCAATTAATACAAATTTAGTTGACAAAGTCAATACAGAAATAAGAATTGACTTTGGTCTCCAAAAGAACTAGGAGTGCGTGGCAAAGGAAAATTGGAGAAGAAGGGAATCCTCCATCGTTTTGTGTACATCGGGAACATATTGTCTATCCTTTCTCTTTGGATGCTTTGGTTTTTCGCTTTGGGAGTCAACAATGATGTAAGCTTCGCAAAATTCTGATTGTCGAACTTTTTGTTTTATAAGCTGAATGGGTTCATTAGAACAAATTAAAATGATTGTTACAATGAGGATAGACTTTGAGACCATAATAACAAGATAATAAAATTCTGATTATTGATGCACTCTCTTTCTTGAACGTCCAAACTAAATTCCTTGGCCCGATGTAAGGTTAGGTTAGAGATTAAGGAATAGGGCAGGATCACATTCCCCTTTTTTTTTTTTTTTTTTTTTTTTTTTTTGGGTGGGGTGGGGTGGGGAAGCTGATCAGGATCACAATTTTCACTTGCAAAATGCACCACATCAGCCTTTCTGGCTCATGTATACCTGCAAACACAAGGTTAGCCCAAAGATATTATTTGGGTTAGTAGGCAAGCCCATCTGAATTGGACGTGACAGTAGGAAGGGGCTGGGCTTTTTACCAACATATTGTATTCTAATTCGTCGATAAGTTTCACGTCGTAATAGAGAAGAGATGTTTGTACCTTATGATAAATATAGGTATCGTAAACCCAAATGAATTATCTTAAAAAAAAAAAAAAGTAATAACTCATAACAAAAATTATTAATGTTAGGTTGATCAAGGTCAACTCCATGACATTAGCAGTAGGCATATAATGCCCTAAAATTTATAATAAAATTTTTATATTAGATGACATGACATATTACACAATCAAATATACGTGTTTTGTCAATTTTTTCTGTATAGACGCTAATTTTTGACATATAATTACAATAAATTATAAAATTTATAAATATATGTCTTATAATTATAATAATACAATATATATATATATATATATATAGTGTCAAATTATTACTTATACACGATGAAGTTTAAAATAATTTAGACTACATCAATTAAATTAATTTCAGTAAGGTTAACCATTCGGCTGATTAGTTCTTCGAGCTTTAACTAGTCAAGGTCCTAGCTTTGTTCGTTTTCTCCTTTAAAGATGCGAATATCTTCAGCATAAACTCTTAGTTATAAATATTAATTTATCAAATTATGCTTTATTATTACTAATAATTTAATTAGTAATTTAGGATATATTCTTATATTAATTTAAACTCACTTGTTCTTATTGTCGCCCACGCCTAAATATAAAATGAGAATTATATTAAACATTTGATTGATTTTAATAATATTAAAGTAATAAATTTTTTTATTAAAGAGATTAAATAACAACATTAAAAATAATTCATAATGATATATTTAAATATAAAATAAAGTTTCTATCGAATATTTATTTTAATTTAATAGTATTTAAATAATAAATTATATTATTAAAAATATTAATTTTTAATTTTTAATTTTAATTAATAAATATGATTCCGATAAAATTTAAAAGCACTTACTTACTTACTTTCTTTCTTTCTTTCTTTCTTTCTTTCTTTCTTTCTTGGTTAAAAAGAAATTAACACACTAATTTAATAATTAGAAATAATATGCCTAAAAAATAAAATTAGAACAAAACATGGAATGGGAGGGAGATAGGGGCCGTCAACGTCTGTTCCCATTCTCGGCCCATTGGCTCCGTACTAATCGCCTAGTCTTTGCGTCCCGCCATCGTCTTTCTCTGTTTCTACGCAGCTTTCTTTCACAAGAAAAAGGAAGGCAAAGAAGAGACCAAGAAAAATCGATTTCTTTTCACTTTCAGAAAAAAAAAAAAACAAAATCAAGAATATCCAATAATGCTCCTTCGTCTCGTTCAACGGCCCCGACGCTTCTATCGCCTCGCTCTCCCTCGCTGCTTCTTCTCCTCCTCCTCCTCCTCTAAAAATACAACCGAACCGCCTGACAATCTCAAAAATCCCAACCATGTCTCTCCTCCGCCGTCAGTCCTCCACCGGATTCCTCTCGTGGCAACAACAAGCGGAAACTCAGCAGCCAAATCCTCTCTGTCTCGCACCTCCCTAGTCTTTCTTTCCGCCACTCTCTTGTCCGCTATGGTTGCTTCCTACGCCGTGATCTCCACCGACACCTGCGCGGAGCGGAACCCTAACCCTAACTCTAACTCTAAACATGTGGCCAGCACTCTCTACGCCGCCATTGATCACGCGATTTCCAGGTCTAATGATTCTGTCAAGAGAATCTTTCACCATTTCAGACAAACTGGCGTTGCTGCGTCGGTCCTGTGGCAGTCTTTGAGGTCGGTTCTTTCCTCTGCCAACCACGAGGTCAGAGTCGGATTCGAGTTGCGTGTTGCTGCGTTGTTGGCGGATATCGCTGCAGCCAATGCGGCCCGCCGGGCGGCGCTCGTCGGAGCTGGCGGAGGGAAGGTGGTCGATTGGCTGCTAGAGACGGTTGCGGTTGGTGGGGACGGGTGGGGGACCCAGGCTGAAGCCGCCCGTGCTCTTGCCTTCTTGATTGCGGATCCTAATGTTTCCGCTGAGGTGCTAGGGAGGCCTCATGCGGTGCCTTACTTGCTGCGTTTTATATTTTCGTGTCAACCAAAGAATAAGGTGAGTTCTGTACCATACCAGCTATTATTTTTAACGTTAATCTTATTGGTCAATGATGGAATTGATGTTGCATTTAGGCAAGCGAAATTTTTCAATAGCGGCCATTTTCTGATTTGGAACGTTATAATGTTAAAATGCCAAGCAAAGCGATCACAATAACTTGTTTATTTCATTGCTGTCTAATGAGTTAGATTTTAATTTTTTTTAAGTTGATGGCTAATGATGAAGCAATATTGATCTATAAGTTGTCTAGCTTGTAGTCATATGATCTTTTACATTTCTTTCGGTCTCAACTTTAGGAATGCTTTTTGGTTTCTTGATGTCTTTTATAGCATGTTACATGTTACTTATCATGTGGTTTGGTGGATAAAGGTTTGGGTGCATTGAGAAAGACAGTACATAATTAGGTTGGATGTTAAACTCATTGCAGAAATACCAGAGTTGCTTTTACTGCATAGAATGGTTCTTGCAAGTGAGTTTTTTTTTTTTTCCTTCGCCAAAAAGGCCTTTTGCTGCATCATTTCATCTAACATTTCACTTCACTTTATCATTTCAAAAAGACTTTATGCTGCATTTTCATTCTAATCTGCGTTTTTACCCTTGACTTTTCTGTGGAAGCAGCATTCAAGACACGGTTCATTTGGTATTTGTGATTCTTTGAAAGGTAGGAGCATGCTTGTTGCTGCCATCATGGACATTGTCACATCCAACTGCAACAGTTTAGAAAATGTATCTTTTAAGCCTGCTTTGCCAGGAAATGCAGAAATGAGGGATATAGCTGCTGCTATTGAAGTTGTTGAGGAAGGTGGCTTGCATATGGATAAGCCACCAGAAAATGAAGAGGATGATGAAGGTGGGAGGGGAATGAAGGGTATTGGAATTAAGATCCTTGAAGGTACGACCACTGTGGGCCTTTCAAGAACCAGTGGGATTATGAAATTGGACCAGTTGGATGCTAGTCCTGCAGAGTCACATGCTCAAAAAACCCTTGCCTTGCTACATAAGCATGATGGTTTGCAGGCACAAGCAAATCTGTCTTCTGCTGTTGTTCCTGGTTTATGGGATGATCTGCATTCTCAACATGTTGCTGTCCCTTTTGCAGCATGGGCATTAGCCAATTGGGCAATGGCATCTGATGTCAATAGGTCTCATATTCAGGAATTGGATCGAGATGGACAAGCTGTTATGACTGCTTTGGTTGCACCTGAGAGATCTGTGAAATGGCATGGGAGTTTGGTTGCCCAGTTGTTGTTGGAGGATTGCAATCTGCCCTTAAATGATTCTGTGTCTGATTGGAGTTCTAGTCTTCTCAATACTGTTTCTCAGGCAAGTAAAAATGAAGACATTCTGTTAGCTCAGGTGGCTTTATCTGCTTTTTTGCTTTCTGTTGAGAGAAGCCCTGGGGCACAAAAATTGGTGATGGAGAAGGGACTTCAGCTGATGCGAGACATAGCTAAACAAACAACAAAACACAAGCAGATACAAGAAATGTTGGCAAAGGCCTTAGAGCGCCTCTCATCTGGGGAGATGCATTTGTCCCTTGAAGAAAGTGAAAAATGGTCTAGCATTCTACTTCCTTGGGCCTGTGGAAAAGTTTCAACTGATGTGATGAGATCATCAGCCAAAAACATCCTTTCTCTTATTCTTGCAGTCCATGGGCCTTTGTCCATTGCTATTTCTCAAGGATGGTTAGGTATACTTTTAAATGAAGTCCTAGTTTCCAGCAAGGCTTCTTCTGTTAAAGGTGGCATGCTACCTAAAAGTGACAAAGTGAAGGTCTGGAGAACCCATTTTCTTTCATTTTAGATTAAATAATTTTGTAAAAGATAATCTGGTTATACCAACCAAGGTAATCAGCATCTATGATATATGACTCAATTTGACTGGGCTATACTTTTTGAACTATGGTATTCATGACCAGAAAATATGTCATATGCCAACATTCCTGCACCATTATTTACTATGTATAAACTTTTTGCAGTCTCAAATTGATCAGTCCAACATTCTTTCTGCCACTCAAGCTGCCACCCAGTTGGCAGTTTCTGTTGTAAATCTAGTGGGGAATCAACTAGGAACAACCTTGGATTCTGCTGAGACATTCCCATTGAAAGATTTTCTTTCTCTAGAACCTCTCGCTGGTGCGTTCAAAAACTTGAAGAAAGATTCCATACCCAAGTTCAATGTAGCAGATTCTGCTTTGGCAACCCTTAAAGCTATCAAAGCATTGACTGAGCTTTGTTACAATGATTCTTTATGTCAAGAAAGCATAGCCACATTTGGGGTATTATGTTTGCTCAGGCGCTTTCTGTTATGTGATGATTATGAGAAACTGGCTGCAATGGAAGCTTATGATGCATCAAGAGCACTCAAGGCAAAGGAGATGGTTGAGAACCCTCTTCCAGAGTCATCAAATGAAGGTAGTAATGATCCATCCAGTGTTCGTGTTCCGCCTACAGGTCACATTCGAAGGCATGCTGCTAGGCTGTTAACTGTTCTTTCAGTGCTTCCAAAAGTCCAGAAGGCTATTCTAGCAGATGAAACTTGGTGTAAGTGGCTTGAGGATTGTGCTAATGGGAAGATCCCAGGTTGCCGTGACCCTAAGACACAAAGTTATGCAAGAGCAACACTTTTAAATGTGATCTGCAATGAACAATCTGGAAGAGACTATCTAGATAGGAATGTTCCTGAAGATGGAACTACAGATAGAAATAGTTCTTGTGCTTGTTATAGTGACATGATATATTTAATTAGTCCTGAGCTACCTCACTGGAAGCATTGTGAAAGACTAGATTCTAAGACTGTTCGAATGGATATTGTCTTCCTCTGAGGCTGATTCTGGTGATACTGAGGGTTCACCTGTAACCAGCACTTCAAATGTTAGAAACAGGTGTAATTCTGCCAATGAATCCCAGCTTGGCTCTGATTCAGGAGTTCCACAGCTAGACGTTGTCTTTATCCATGGCTTGCGTGGTGGGCCTTTCAAGACCTGGCGAATAGCTGATGACAAAACCTCAACTAAGTCTGGCTTGGTAGAGAAGATCGATGAGGAAGCAGGGAAGCTAGGAACATTTTGGCCAGGTGAATGGCTTTCATCTGACTTCCCTCAAGCTCGCTTGTTTACCCTGAAGTACAAGGTTTGTTCTAATATTGATGGTGGTTTGAGAAGATCTTTACCTACTAATTACTGTTAATGTGATTAGTTGGCTACCTGCTTCTCAAACTATGACATCCTTCATTCCTTGGCAACCCTAGTGATTTCTGTTTATGTGATTAGATGCCTACTTGGCTTTCAAATTACAGTATCCTCCATTTCTAGATGGCACTAGTGATTTTATATTTTACTGTTTCTGAGTTGGTTTCCTGGATTGTTCCTTTGATCATTTTTAACTATTGGTTGAACTACTGTTGCAGACAAATCTTACACAGTGGTCTGGAGCTAGCCTGCCCCTTCAGGTTGAAAATTTCTTTTTCACAATCAGTGGATTCAATTCAGAATCTAGGTGCAATATGTTCATATTTTGCATGAAATTGATGTTCAGTGCCCCAAAATTTATGATTATATTAATGTTAGCAAATCTTTGTAAGTTGTCTTTATGGAACAAAAAAAATGCGAAATCATTGCAAACTAAAATGTTGAAGGCTATAGAAGGATGCAGCTCAAACTTTGGGTCTTGAGACTCCTGGGTTATGGAATCCTTCATAAATTTCAAACCTGTGTCCTTATGGATCCATTGATTAGTGTTATTAGCTATGATGGTGTCTGCTTCTTTTTTAAATTTTTTATTATTTGGTAGTGAACCTTTGTTGTTTGTAAATAATTGAGTTAATTTTCCTGCTGCCATGTGATTATTCATGCTTTCATTGAATTATGCAGGAAGTCAGCTTCAAGCTATTAGAGAAGCTTGTTGCTGCAGGCATTGGGAATCGACCTGTTGTATTTGTGACTCATAGGTGTGCTTTGTCATTGTTGAAAACTGCTATTTATGTGTCTTAGTTAACTCAATGTGTGGTTCTTTATACTTGTCTCAAGTTCGGTGTGTCTTTATAATTATGGGTATTCACCAATGGCCCTTTTTAGAAGGATGAAAGCTAAATATGGTGTGCAATTGAATGGGATAATTTAGACTGGTGCTGGAGTGCCGGTGGAATAGCCATATTTTAGTATGTGCTTTCTTCAAAATGCTGGTACCCAATACCATGATCCAATATATTTGTGTTGATTTAATCATGAACTGTTGTTGGCTTTTAAGCAATGTTCTTGTCTGGTTGGCAAATCATAAACACCAGGGATTGGCAACATGGTGAATATAGCTTCCTTTATGATACTTGCTGTACTAGATTTTTAACTAGCATTTTCAAATTGTCATAGTGTACTGGCATGATAATGTTGAGATACATGACTGAGAAAGGTGGCTTCTGTGATTTGGTAGATATCATAGGGCTTGGTTGCAGGACTTGATATTCAAGTTTGATGTTGCTGCCTTGCATTTTCCCTTTAAGCTTTGCTTTAGACAGCTACAGTGATTTAGAGCATCTGTTTTGACTAATGATATCTGTTGTCTGCAGCATGGGAGGTCTGGTTGTCAAGCAGATACTGCATAAAGCCAAGGAAGAAAACATTGATAAACTTGTGAATAACACTGTTGGAGTGGTAAGCTTGACTAAACATTTCAATGTCAACTATGTGAATGGTAGCTTCAATTGGCATTTGTTATCTTTTGTTGAATGGCTGAATTGGACTGTTGAGTTGTTTGATTTTAGTTATCCCTTGATCTTAGGTGTTTTATAGCTGTCCACACTTTGGAAGCAAACTAGCAGACATGCCTTGGCGAATGAGCCTTGTGCTGCGCCCTGCTCCAGCGGTTAGTATGTAATCTAGTTCTATATGATCTCTGAATGGTGTAGTTGCTATCCAATATTAGAGTTAACATGTTCCTTTTCCCGCCCTTCAGATAGGGGAACTAAGAAGTGGTTCTTCTAGACTAATTCAACTTAATGACTTCATCTGCAAGCTTCATAAGAAAGGACTGGTTGAGGTCCTTAGTTTCTGTGAGGTAATTATGCATGCAATCAAGATTGATACTTGTGAATCTCTCTCTCTCTCTCTCTCTCTCTCTCTGCCATGGTAGCCTTATTGGTTGGCAATTATTGAATTGCAGTCCAAGGTCACTCCGCTTGTTGAAGGGTATGGAGGATGGGCCTTTAGGATGGAAATTGTGCCAATTGAATCAGCATATCCTGGATTTGGTGAACTCATTGTAAGTATGATTGCCACATGACTTTTAATTCTAGTGTTTCTGGAGAATTGGTGGATGGGTTAACTGAAATCATCTGTAGTTTGCATATTTTTGGAAATGGTTCTTTGTAAGCTAATGTACTTAGTGGAATTTGATTTGAAAATGCTTCTGTCCTTGCCTTTTTTTCTGGATTTGTATCATATTTGTGACTCTAATTGTTACATTATCATTGCTATTGTTGATATTATCATTGTTCTTGACACTGAATATTCGAGGGATTGGATGGACCTATGCATTATCTTTCAGAGACCAACTATATTGACATAAGGATGTCTTGCATTATTACTCAATCTTGCATATATCTAGTTTATTCCTCAAACTATTCATTTATCTTCCTGGACTTGAATATTTAAAAGTTTAAAAACGTTGACAGGTTTTAGATTCAACAGATCATGTAAATTCATGTAAGCCAATTAATCGTGTGGATCCATCCTACGTGGAGACATTAGAGTTTCTTCGGAAGCTAAAGGTCCATTATTCATGAAGCTGCTTCACTATCTTTCTTTAAGATATTGTTACTGCATTGACGCACACAAAAGTGGGTCTTGCTTTGCTGTGGCGGTTTTGTTTGCTTGAAGATGGGCACTTCATTCAAGCGAAATGATCTGCATTCTGCAACATGCATGTATCATATTGCCAACCGGAAGGCTTGACCGACGACGGTATGCCTTGGGCCAGAAGAAAAATTGCTCCAAAGGTCCAGAGTACTAACTAAACCGGGCATTCAGAAGCCTTGCGGACAATCAATGCATACATTTTATACAATGATTCTTTTCCCTTTTTTCTTTGTCGACTTTGTGCATAAATTCTGTTTCATTTTTTATAGTTTACGTGTATATGGAAGAAAGTTCCATTTGCAGTGGGGTTTAAGGTGGCATGAATGCACTCTGTCCTGTATATACATTACCGGAAGTCAGAATCTTTCTCATTCATTGGTATGATTTATAAAAGCGTTATTGATGGTGTATGAAATGAAATACATAATGTGATACAGTCATGACTGTAGTAGTTGCCCGTTATTTATACGATTTGGGCCCCGCTATTCCATTATTGGGGGTTTTGCATTCAAGCCTTGGCAATTTGGTCTTTCTGGGGAGAAACCGAGGGATAATTGTAACGCTCCCTGGGGGATGGATTTTGTGTAGCTCCCACTAAGCAGATGTAGGTAATTGTGGACAGATGTATAAGTTGTAAGGAAGGTGGGGAATGTGCGTTGTTACAAGTTATGAAATGAGATTTGCTTTATATATATATATATAGAGAGAGAGAGAGAGAGAGAGAGAGAGAGAGAGAGAGAGAGAGAGAGCAATTCTCCATAGAGGCAATTGTACATCTTTTGTCGGAGGCTTATGCATTTTCAATTTCCTGGTAGTCTCGTCTACAGAATTATGGCTCATAAGCAATGTCCCAACAGGACTGCAACTATCAAAGAATGAAAAGAGTATACACTTTAAAGATACAGACAAGACAATAAACCTTTGTTCTTTTCTTTTCTTTTATTTTTGAACCGTTGAATGCTCTTCTTTTGGCAGTCGGAAATGCTTTCCCTTAAATTATTGTGAGTTTCTTGACTTAAAATGCTTTTGGGAGAAAATTTAATTCCTTTATTGCTATGAATATTTACATGATCATAGTGTAAAATTGCATGATTAAGAAATCGAAGGGTAGAGTGCGTGCCACTGCCTCTGCCACTCAGCATTCCAATTAACTTTGCATTCAGCTAGGTTGATTGAAAATTTGTCCTGGAGCAATAAAATAGGTATTTTCTGTTTCAAGACCGAAGCAAAGCCCTCTCCAATATGAGTGCAGTTTCGTGGAGAGAAGAATAACTGAAGTGCAATAAGTAAAATAAAACATATTATGGGTTATAAAAATGTATTATCATATTTAATTATATATTATTTTATTATTTTATTTACACATATTTTATTTCAAATAAAAAATAAAAATTTTATGTTTTGTATTTTATATTTTTATTAAGTAAAATTTATATTCTAATTAATTTATGACAAAATTCTCTGCACATAAACTTTTTCTGCTCCAATATGTTGGGAGCGATGGTAATTGACGCAAACATCCGTGCTTCTCAGTTCTCCCAAAATATCTCTTGTATGTACCCAAACCAAAAAAGATACCAATACCCAAAAAAGGAAAGGACGTGTACTTCTGTTTAAGCCAGATCCTCGTCAATGCGAGACTGTGTGCCCTATAACAGAAAAGAAAATGCCACGTGTATTCTTGATTCATCTTCGCCACCAACACAGCAAGGCCGCAACCTCATTTGTCGGTTACTCCCATGATGGCAATCTCATTGCCTCACAGCCAGACATTGCCCTTTTTTTTTTTGTTTTTCAGTTAATTAAGATGGAATCTTTACTTGGCATCCACTATATCATTACATGTTGTCCATCACCATTATCGACGGCATCGACCATAAGTGTTATCAGTGAAAGAGGTAAGATGATTTTGTAGTTATCGTGAGCTAAATGAATTATGAAGGCTTTTTTTTTTTTTTTTTTGTGGGATGGGGGGGAATAATTGAATTATGAAAGTTGATGAATGTCAACTTAGAAATGAAGAATTGTTTGAAAGTATAATTGTTAATTCTCAAGTCGAAAACTCTGCAATATATATTGGATATAAAAACTAAAACATTCCAATTCCAATTCTAAGCCGTAGGCCTAAAGAACAGAAATAGAATTATAATTCCAACTAAAGTGAACTCCAATTATGGTATTGCACGATGTATCATATAAGTCTATGCGGAGCCCTTGTGATGACCATTCCTTCTTCTTTCCCATCGGCTGTACCGTATTTTCCAAAGGGCCAAAAAGGGACAGAAGAATAGAAAACGAAGGTCCCTTGTCGAATATACTGGTCCAAGCATGAAAAACTTTAGCCGAATATACTGGTCCAAGCATGAAAAACTTTAGCTCCAAGTACACATGGAGGTGAATATTTACTGTACTTACTAGTCACTGATCTCCAAGCATTTATTGACACATTCTTGAGATTGCCTGCTCAAGTTTGTCATGCAAATGTAGACTCTGACCATGGCATATGGTGGAAAAAAGAAAATTAAAACCACACACCTCATTGGAAAAGGGCTTGTGCATTCTACGGTTAAATTACGTTCGTCTTCAACTGTCATATCCTAAACGAATGATCACTAGAATCCCCCCTACAAAACTACTTTTAAAGTACTCAAAATTCGGTTCCACTCCACAAATTGGAGGGATTTATAAGGTACTGCAGAACAAATATAACTAAGGATAAGAAAAGCTAGAATTTTCTTCTCCTTCTAGCTCGACAAATTCTGAATACTGGAGCTTGTGTTTTCACAGTGCAATTCAATCAGCTTACTTGTTGTTGATGACTTCCATAAACAGGATAAGCCCCATATGCTGCAGCTGCTGCTGCGTACATGCTTGGGTCATTAGGTGGAGGCACAGCATATCCATATCCATCATAAAGTTGACCTCCATAGTATGCTCCACCCCATTGGTTGGAAAAATCTACTCTAAACTGCAAAATGCCGAAAATAAAATATAAACGAGATGGCTAATCCACTGAATGTCTATAAGAATGATGGATAGGAGAGAACTGAATTGCAATCGCAGCCTGGTTTAGACATCTAGTTCACATTTGGTTAGATGCCCAATTAGATAATTCCAGTTAGTTCCAACTCAGTTACCCTAAGAAATTAGAAGCAGGCCAGTAGCTACAACTTAATTTTATTTTCCTCCTTTCCGGATTTTATTTTCTCAGAAGGGCAGACGGGTTGCAGGGACCTTGAACTCATCCCTCTCCTCAACCTCAATGACACTTCAAATGTCTTTTGTTCTATCCCTGCCTACCTGTCCACCCTCTTCTCAAAAGCATCCTACCAATGCCATGGAATAGTTTGTGATAGAAACAGAAGCAAGGTGGCTATTGTAGGAAAGAGATAAGGCCTACCTGCTTATTTGCTGGATTCCGGCCCCAAGAAAGACGCACTGTTTGTTTCCCAATTACTGTCCCATTCAATTTCTGCAATGCTTCCTCCGCACTACTCCTGCAACCATAGGTAGATAATGTAGAAACACAGTCATGAATGCATAACCAACAGTTAATTTCCCGTTGACTAATAAGGCAAGACTGGGTCATGACCACAAGTCATTTACCTGTTAGCAAATTGAACAAACCCACATCCTTTACCTGCAGGTATTTTCACAGAGACTATCTCACCATATTCTGCAAAAGGCTGCTTGAGGTCTTCATCTGTGACATTAGGGTCAAGCCCTCCTACAAATATCTACAAAGAAAGAGTCTGGTATAACAAAAAATTGTGGATTCCTTTAAAAGGAAATGACTTGAAAAGATGGAAAACTAACTGTTGTATTAGTAGAATCACTGTCAGACTGGAAACCTTGAGCCAAAGCTCCATTTGATGCATATCCTGCAAACAAAGTCACAAGCACAATTATAGCTGCAGTTCAAACCAGGAATTTATGTTTCAAGCTTTTTTTGATAACATTTATAACAAGGAATTAGATGAACAGTTATAGAAGATTCACAAAAAAGATAAAAAAAATAAAATTCAATAGAAACTAACGACAATGGTGATAAGGAACAAAATAAGTTTTGCAACTATCACCATAACTATAGTAACTATAGCTACATGACCAACAAGGCATACCTTTAACAATCAAAACACACTTCTGAGCTGAATGAAAGTAGTAATAGAAGTGTACAATATTACATGCACCTCATTTACAATCCTTACAGGAAAAAAAGCAGTCTCTAGAGTTTACAAGAGTCTCAATGTACCCATCCCATCCCACATCCTTCAAAGGACAGATAACTTACCACTGGATTCATATGAAAGTGGATGTATTCATTATTCAAGAAACTGACATTTTTACACCTTAGATTTTTTATAATGTGTAATGAAAAAGACCTTTCTCCATGCATGATCTAGAATTCAGTATATGAAGTAAAGAGGATAGACAGCTTTTGAAGTTTGCATGCCAATGACTAATTGATAGAAGCGTTGTGTCAATATGGGAGAAAATTAAAAATGGAGAAGGAGCACACATCAAAATCCAGATGAAATGGAAGGACATTAGGCTTAACAAATAATGTTGAATCTCGTGCCTCCAAAGCTAGGAGGCTCTGCTGGAACTTGAATATCAACTGGTGTTTAAATAACAGCTCTTACCTCCAATTTCTGGTGAAAGAATTACCAGGTTTTATCTTAACCTTATTTATTGGTGAAAGATTTAACACTAATGCATACACATTCAACAGCTTAATTATTTTCCATATTCAAACCAAAAGAATGGTAGGAGTTAAAGACCAAAAACAAAAAAAAGGTTTTATTCAAAGAGAGTTCATTATGAATTAAGAAACCTAAAATATTTATAGAGGCCATAAATGTTGTATTAGCAAGGAATTGTAAATTTTTTAAGAAGACAAGACATCAGAAAACTCCAACACCAAGTCACTTTCAATTGTGAAGACTGCGTTGGCAATACCAATGAGGTAAGTGGAAGAGAAGAAATGGAATCAAAGGTCAAGCAAATGTCAACAAGCAAACATAAGAATAAGAGACCTCCCACAAATTACAATTTTCCACATGTCTATGCATATAACTTGGGAGAAAAAGAGTTCATCACTATGCCATGCTCTTGTAGATCACAGTGTCTTGAGAAGATTCTTCAAGCATGTTTCATAATGAAAGCTGAACTTAAACATTAATATCTGTAGCTGTGCATGCACGAGAGAGAGAGAGAGAGAGAGAGAGAGAGAGAGGCACAGACTATATGTAACTATAAGGTTTTGACTGTTGGATAGCACACAAGTTACCAGTTTAGAGAGTCAGTACCTTGTTGCTGATATCCAGAAGATTTCCTGGGAGTTGCAGCACCAATACGCATGGGCCTGCTCAAACAGTATACACCATTCATTTCAGTCATGGCCTGTGCCCTCTCATTCTCATCTCCAAACCTCACAAAACCATAACCTTTTGAACGGCCAGTATTGGCATCAAATACAACTTTTGCAGCTTTAACAGAAGGATATCTAGTAGCAAAAGTTTCGTGCAGCAAATTATCAGTAACATCTGCAGCTAAATCTCCTACAAAAATAGAAAGATCAGGAGCACTATCTGATCGCTTGTCACCCGTGCTAAATGTTGCCCAATTGAGACGGAAGGGCTGGTCTGCATTAGGCATTAAAATGCCAGTGTAGTTCTGCAGAACTTTCTCCGCTGTAGCATGAGTAAAAAATTCCACAAATCCATAGCCCTCAGATAATCCTGTCTGCTTATTGCGAATAACCTTAATGGATGCAATCTGCATTGTACATGAAAAGGGGGGGCTTAGAAAGAGAGCACGCAGGCATGGTGACGTAACATCCAAAAATAATATCCACGGTTCATTTTGCCTCTTTTGTTTCCCTCCATTTTCCTTTCTTTGTTTTTTTAAATTGCAGACAATAATAGCAAATTCAATCGAATAAACAAACTTGTTCACACCATTCTATGTTTTGCAGAAGCTACGGCGCAAGCAGCTGGAAGCTACGGTCCAAGATCAACAGAGCTTTCAACAGGTCAAAATAGAGCTCATCAAAATTTAGAACCACCGTACATGCCTAACAGATTAAGGCAGGATCAATGTCTTATAATCAATATTTCCCGTTATTTTCTTCAAAAAAATAAAAATAAAAAAATAATCCCATGTCGCCATTAATACGCAATGCTCTAACAAAAAAGCAACTTCAAAAAATTATATAGGACAATGGCATATTAATTTCAAAACTTCCATATATAGAGACCGCTGCTATATATAACCTTCTCCAGTAAACATGGTCCAATATCCAAATATGCAAAAAAGAAAAGAAAAAAAAAAAAGTAACTCTGTAGAAACACGCAAAAGAACCCGAAACAATCCTAAAAAGAAGGTGATAATATTTATTACCTCGCCGGTGGAAGCGAAGCAGCTGTGGAGATAACTCTCGTCCATCCAATGGTGCAAATCGCCGATCCAAATCGTCTTATTCTCGCCACTAGATCCCTGACTTTGATGGTGGAGGTGGTGCTGCTGCTGCTGCGGAGGCGGCAGGTGGTGATGGTGCTGCTGCTGCGGCTGCTGCTGGTACAGGTGGTAGGCAGCAGCAGAAGCAGCAGCGGCGGCCATGTAACGCGGCGTAGGCGACGCGAAATGCTGAGGCGGCATCATTTGGTGCTGCATTACCATGGCGGCCGCGGGGTACTGCATCGCCATCCACTGCTGCTGATGAGGAAGCGGCTGCTGCGGAGGAGGCGGCCGTTGATGCTGCTCCTTCTGCTGCTGCGAATCAGAGCCGTTGGATTGCATCTTTCTCTCAATAAACCAACCACAAACGCCCAAAGTCGCCTCCTCCTATCTCTTAACTCGATTCAGATATATCTTTCTCTCTCTCTTTCTCTTCAGCAACAAAACTAAAGACCATAAAAAATATATATATTTATGGAATCTGATTTTCACTGACTTTGAGTTCTTACCTTTTTAGAGAGAGAAAGAACGGACGAATCTCAAGAGAGAGAAAACAAAAGAACTACTAGGGTCTAAGGAGAGGATTTTATGTTTGTTTGTTTAGAAAAAAGGATTGCGCAAGGATTCGTGGGTTTGCTTTGTGTACGCTGTTGTCGTTAAGACCGTTGGATTGGATGATGGGTGGGTGATCCTGCCCGTTAGTTTTTTAAGTTAACCCCGAAAAAATGATTAAAAAAAAAGCGTGGGGGGGGGGGGCCAGGAAAGGGGTTACGCTTACGCAAGTGATTGCGCCT
Source organism: Ceriops zippeliana (assembly GCA_037897445.1). NCBI lineage: Eukaryota > Viridiplantae > Streptophyta > Magnoliopsida > Malpighiales > Rhizophoraceae > Ceriops > Ceriops zippeliana. The sequence continues at coordinate 1,270,211 of JBAPLH010001437.1, read as the reverse complement.
CAGTGTTCACTCCGCCGCCAGCTGCGTACTTATTCCTTTTTTGGCTTCTTTTCTGAAGGACGGTGGGGGGGGGGTGTGGGGGCGCTGGGGGAAGGGTTTTACTTTTACTTACTGACAGTAATATTGTTTCTTTTTCAGTGACAGTTACCGTTACCGTGATGGTAAAAAAAAAATAGACCACCTGTTGGCATTTAAACTGTGTCTCAGAGCTAACGGTGTCATCGTGACATATGTTAGTTGAGTTATAATTTTATTTTGTTAAATTTTTACGCAGCTGCATTTAATATTGAGCAAATGCACCCATTCACAGACATCATGGTCGGGCGGTCTAGTAAATTAGAATCTCAAAAAAAAAAAAAAAAGATATTTAGTCAAAATTCAATAAAATATGGTTAATTGTTTTACTAAATCAAAATCTAAATTTTGAAAAAACAAATTCTTGGACAAATAAATCACGATTTTTTTTAAATCAAAGATTTCGATTACTTATTCTCATAAAAGAAAAAAAAAACCTTTCGATTAATTAATATGGCAAATTATATTAACTGCCCAATCCCATTAAAACGAAAGACTTCACACGGGATGGAATTTAATGTCATGAATGACTTGACTTATTGTATCTGCAACGCTTCACCTATCCATACATGACTGAGGAAGGACCCCAATATAATTAATGAAGTCGCCGCTTGAGAACAACATGATAAGAAAAATCTGTGTGGGGTGCGTAATCTTTAAGATTTGATGTCTATGCAAAATATGCCATAGTTTCAAACGCATAATTGCATAATTTGCTGCCCCAAAAAGGTTTTGCTGCAGCCCTAACCACAACTCTTAAGTGCAAAGAAAAATTATTTCTATCTTGAGATACTTCAAGCCTCTTTTTCGTCTCTCTCTCTCTCTCTCTCTCTTTTTTAAGTGGAAGATTTTTTCTATTTTTTGGTTTAATATGAGGCATATTAGATTTTATGTTAGATAATAAGAATAATTTTCTTTATTTTTATAAACCTTACTTCAAAATTAAAATATAATATATTCAAAAAATAATTTTATAATTATTAAAATATTTTTTAAAATGATATATTATTATTATTGTTTGTCTTGGCAACTTGTTTGGGTTGGACAGAAGACCCAATAACACGGGTGTTAGACATAGGTGTTAATGGGCTTTACGGAACACTCCAATCTATTTCATATTGTAGGGTCGTTTCCTTTGTCCAATATTTCAAATGTCTGGCTTTGTTCTTCGACGTATTTTTTTAGACGCGACTTTAAGAATGTTAGTTAATGTATAATAATTAGCTCTCGGCATGGTGGTCAAGAACATCGGTTCTAATTGGACCTAAGGACTGCTCGTGGTCGGGAAGTAATAGGGCCCACCAAGCCACAAGCTCGGTCGTTTCCTTTGATGTCACCAAAACGTATGGGTTGACGCAACCTCGTCGACCAAACTCCGTTAGATGAGTTATTATTGGCATAGAGACGTACCAACAAAACAATTGTATGAATGACTTAATAAATTCTAAGATCTTTTCTTTAAAACAACTACCACTTTTTATTTGCTTAAAAGACAAAAAAAAAAAGGAATAGATTTTTTATTATTATTTTATTTTTCAAGAGTATCATCATAAAAAAATAAAAAATAAATAAAAAATCACTTGTATAGTGGATTCCAAATGGCAAAGTCGGTCAAAGCCAAATCATCCGGCCTTCCGCTCGCGAAGTCTGGTAGCTTAGTTGGAGAAAATAGGCCTCTTTGACTGGTTGTTCAATATTATTTAGAAGGGACGAGATTCTCTTGAGGTTGCCGGTATGATTGCAACTATTAAACACTACCAGAGGTCCAGCATTAACAGGTCTATGATTAAGATTTTGAATTTTAATTTTAAAGAATAAAATATAAATTTTATAAAAATAAAAAATTAAATTTATTATGTAATTAACTATTTAATAAATTTATTAAGGAATATATAAAAAATTATATGTACTAGTAAATTTAAAAGATCTATTAATTATGAACCCAAATCTTTGTAAATCTTTCTCATCCAATCCTATACTAATTTAAGAAGGGCAAACATTAATTTAAAAATAATGATTTTTTAGTATACAAAACCTGTTTGATTTCTAAAATTTCTAACATCTTATATGGAAGAACATACTAATCAAGAATACAGTCCGAAGGTTAAATACTACCATGACATTAGTTGTTCGAATTACTTATAAATAATAATAATGATAATTGTTCATACAATAGGGACATGGTTCTGCCTTACAATTCTTTATCTTCATTTGAATATGATACATAGAAAGTAGTCCAAATGCAACTTAAACTTAATTGATACATGACGAAATGAGATACAAATACATACATATAAGATGGTACTTCATCATAGGATAAAAGGGAAAATATATAACAAATTAGTCTTAAACGTTTATAAATTTTTGTAATTAAACCTTAAAACTTTTTAAAATTTTTATTTGAATCTTATACTTTTTATTTTCATTTTAAATCGGTCTTTTCTAGATAAAAAAATAGTTAAATTTGTATTGATCGAATATAAATTATTAACAACTTAACTAATTTTCATTTTAAAAAGACCGATTTGAAACGAATTTTAAAATACATGATTCAAATAAAAATATTAAAAAAGATTGAAGATCTAACTACATAAATTTATAAAAATTTATAACTAACTTTATTTTATATCTATCGATAAAGGCGAGTGCTAAGCTTTATTTAACTTTATAGATCCCATCGAGGTGGAAAGCATAATGTAAGGCACGAGCCCATTTATCCAAATCCAATACCTAATTTGAAGGAATGCTTTCGCGGCCCGTCTAATGACCAGCCCCGGGACTGTGGCCGGGGTTTGTGGGTCGAAAATCATCCGTGTATGTCTCATCAAGTTCCAATGTGCTCGGTTCAGACGGTGGTTCGAAGGCTGAACGGTTGCGGCATAACTTGGAATTGCTGGCGACCTCTGGCTTGCCGGTGGTGGCATGAATTTCACAGTTCCAGATTTGTTGTGTCTTCAAAACCCTTGCCTCAGTAGTAGTGATTCCATAACAAAGCACTAATGCAACAGCCAATGCACAAGTGCAAACGAGCTTAAAATTGGCCATGACAAAGATGAAATTGTCTTTTAGATGAAATTAATTAGAAGGATCAGCTGGAGAGATTGAATGCCCTACACGGTACTGCGTTCTCTGGTATATATAGACCTTAAAAGGAAATAATGTGGGAATATTTTGAAGATTATTTCAACGGTTTTCATGATTATGTTTCCAAGATTCGCTTTCCAGAGATTTTGAGTAAATTTTTCTATTTCGTAACGATATGTTATTCTTCTAGTTTTGCATGCCCCATGCAATTAATAGAGCGTTATTCTATCATTTTATTTGAACCGCACAACAAAGGTGGAAGGTAGTCATTAAAAATTGCACGCATGCACCTACTGAATGACCCAATTTCGGGTAAATTTCCACTAAGATTATCAATTTGACCTCAAGGTCTTCATATCTGCTGGATGTGAGATTAAGGTATAGTGAGGTAGAGTGGGATTCAGTTCAGTGCTGCGATGGAAGTCATCAAGTGCACTATGCAATCGCACGGCAAAACTTTGATTTTTATTACACCGTTTGAAGGAAACAAAGCTGTCACATATTTGTTGACATTTTAGGGCTTAAACAGCCAGATTTAGTTTAGGTGCTTGTTATATTTACATTCTTCTTAAGTGTAGAAGACACATGATTTTTAAACAAAAATTGTTGGGAGAATTCGAAAGTTCAAATCCTAATCCTCCTAAATTCCAACAAAATAAGAGTTTCATGTCTGATATAAGAGAAAAACAAATAATTAAAACTTTCAGATATTAGAGATACGTGTTTGATTTAAACAAAGTTTGCACATAAAAATCGTCTATGGACTCACTGTTTTTGCATCATACTTCATGTGCTAGTAATTGAGTAGACGTACCATTTACTGGAAATTCAACTTTCATCTTGAAAGCGATATAGCTTTTGTCCTTCCATTTTCGATATTTACTGTCTTGCGAGTTGTCGGCCTTCCTGTGGAATCTATAGAATGGAATATTGAACAGTATATCCCATAGATAGAACCTACTGATTAGGCCACCAAACTAAAACCAGATTGCTAATTTGACAAAACAAAAATGCCAACTGCAAACTATTTAATTTTGAGTGCAACCATATACCAAAATGTATCCAATTCATTTTTCCTCCTGTGCATATATATATATATATCATCTCAAAAGTGCCTATGGCTGCTACCTCATTTGCTTTTGGTACATCTATTGTTCGATGTCCCCTATATATATGCATTTATTGTGTCAACATGTTCCAAGAGATCTAAGTTGTAGTTTAAACCATAGTCAATGCCTTAAAACCTAAGGATCTATATATATATATATATATATATTCAAGAGCTCTAGCCGTGGAGATGACTCGACCATTATAATTAAATGTAACTCATAAAATACAATGCAAATTATAATCATTGATAAAGTGCAATGCAACTTATAATTAAATGTAACTCAACCATTATATTTCACTATGTTGCATTACATCTTACCAAACATTGTAATGTATAATTACAATAAAGACATGTATCATAAGCCCGGTGTACCCAAACAAAATAATGACATGGATCACGCCAGAACTACATTGGATGTACTACGCAACAAGCACCCCCAAAACCTTTGTTGTAACCCAATATAAAGAATTAGAACGGTTGAGACTAGCAGTTAGAACATTCTTAATTAATAATATTTTTATTAATAACTTAATTATAATATGTTTGCTTAATAAAAATTATATATTATTATACTAATTAAAGACTATAATTTTAAGCATAATTCCAGTATTAATGGGTATTCTGAATTTAAATTTTAAAATGATTTTTATATATAATTGGTCATATTTTTTTATATTCCGTACAAAGTTTTTATCTAATGATGCATAATACAAGCCTAAAGAAAATCAATTACTGTGAAGTCTCCATGCAGTGCAAGGTACTGCTACATGCATAGATTTAAATGAATCTCATTACAATAGATACATTGTTTCTTAGATATAGGTAAACATAATATAGTCTATATTATTTAAATTTTCAATAGTATAAAGCAATATTTAATATCATATAAATTTTATTTGATTTTTATATGACTAAATTATACAATATTAAATATTATATAATATAACTACACTGTATTTAATTGTATCCAGCAACAGCCCGTTGACCTACTATTTTTCAATTTAGAGATTGGCGGATGAAATCTTAAACATGCTCGAAACGCGAATGGAAATGATGATAAAGTCCGAGCATTGATTCCGTGGGCCGTGCGAGGAGGGTGGTCGATTCAACCAATTGAAGTGATCTATTGACGGGACAAAAAAATCTAGGCACGTGTATATTAATAAACTATTCGACAGTCAACTGTAAGACGGGGTTATCTAGATTATGTCGGCAAGTGCAAGGCGAGGGTCGAAATTTGCAGTTGCTTTTTACCTTCTTGCTAATATGCTAGCACGTGTCTATCTGCGACTGGCAGTACAAGCCCAATTTATCTGTCAATTTTCAGTTTCAGAAAGCGTTGATGAAAAAGGAAAAGAGATAAACGTAAAGATGCAGGCGGTAAGAAATGAAGCTGAGAACAGCCAAAGGGCCATACATAAGAACTAAAGATCGGGGATGCCGAGAAACAAATACGAGAGAGAGAGAGAGAGAGAGTCTAACTTTGTTTTTAGGGTTGGTGAGTTGTCTGGTTTCTAACTTTGGGCCGGGGGGGGGGGGTTGTTTTAGTTGCCAGTTTCAATTTCAATATGAAGGTGCACGTGGCTTAACATTAGGGCAAAAGGTAAAGAGCGACCGCAATTTCGACAGTCGCTACCACCTCTCATATCGTCAATGAAAATACAGTGGTACAAATTTTGAGCGCAGAGGGGAGGAAAAAGAAGAAGAAGAAAAAAAATACTTTAGACAATCATCATTTATAAAATATGAAAAAATAAAAAAATTATGACTTTGATTCAATTTGAAACTAAATTTAATTTTTATTTTCATATGAAGTGATAATTTTATTGTTAATATGATACACTTTATACTCTGAATTTAATTCTCCTCACTTATTATTGATCATATATGTATGTTATACTTTTTTTTCCTGAAAAAAAAAAAGATTTAGTTTTTATTGTTGAGCGAATAAACTATCAGTACTCAAACAAAAGATTCGGCGGGTAATAATTAAAAATTTTGAATCTCGATACATTACTAAAAGTGCGAGTGATCATAATTGAAGTTTTTGAATCTTCAATGCATTACAAGAAGTCCAAAGTAGTAGTGGGCACGAACTTTTCACTGCATTTACCAGAGATAGGGGAAGGTGTACAGCTGTTCAAACCCCATAAACCCACTAGGGCCCCATTTGTTTGTGACGCTGTTAATGTACAGAAGAAATACAAATCCCAGAAAGGCAAAAATTGATGAAAGTCCAAATCAAATGATGAAATGAAAACTTTGGTGGTGTTTGCACCGCTTTCACTGTTTCGCGGGTTCCCTCTCTCTCTCTCTCTCTCTCACTTTCATTCTATTTCCCACGCCATAATTAGTTGGAAGAAACTAAGAATGGTAGCGAGCGGGTTGGCTCCTCAAGTTGTGGAAGTTCAGTGCAACACGGTCACTTCGGGCCTCAGAAAATGGGTTTGCTTTTTTACTTACCAACTGTTGCTACTGTACCCATAGTCGGCGATGATTTAACAGCTAGGGACTTCTTTTTCTTTTTGAGAAGTGACAGCTAGCGACCTCGCCTTCGAAAAGAAAGCCTGCTCGTTGAAAAAAAAAAAAACCCCATTAGATTCCAGAAAATGTTGTGGCCACCATTAGATTTTTCCAGAAGATGAGAGGTCCGTTTTGAAAATATCTAAGTGACTACAAAAAATTTATAAAAAAAAAGTCCTTCAAGTCAAAAAGATTACAGAAACCTTGTGGCAACCATTAGAGTTTTCAAAAGATTCCGTTTTGAAGACATTGAAGTGACTGCAGACATACTAGTGACAACAAATAATCTAAAAAAACCTTTAAAATAATGTTAAATATTAATTTTAAAAAATATTTTTTAAAAACAAAATAATTTTTTATTGACGCAATGATTTGATAATAAGATAAAAAAATTATTCGTTTCAAAGAGAATAATATTTAACATTATTCAAATCTTTATGGGATGTATAGAAAATTTCATATTTTAGAAGCTATATAAAATATTTTTGCATAATATAAAAATTCTTTGTAATCGCTATTTTTGTGACTGTTATTTTTATTTTTTTATGGTAAAATTAAGCCACAGCAACAAGAATCCAACAAATAAACTAACCGAATAAAAAATTTATTTTTATTTCTCATAAATTTTTTATCATATCAAATCTTTTTCTTCTCGATACGATTTTATCAATTTGAGTTGACCTGCAAGAGTCTCGTGATCATTTTCAGGGAATCTTCGCGAAAGAATCAAATATGGAAAAACATGTTTGGACCCCAACGACCTACCCGCGGCTACAAGGGCCCAGGGACAGGCCGACAGCTGGAGCCTGAGAATAATAGGGCCGGTGGCATGTGGCAAGTCCTCCCCACATCAATCAGTTCATCTCTGCAGGCCGGCGCTGGGTTGTTTCAATTGACCCAATTCACAAAGAATACGGGCGCAGAAGAATATGGGACTCAAACTAAGACCCAATTTGAATCCTTCCCGCTAGCCCTTGCTTGAAGTTCCCCCACGAAAGGTCCAAGTTGAGAGAGGATTTGCAGCCCAATTATTCTCTCTCTCTCTTTATTTTTTCTAATTATATTAAATATCATAAAAATTTATAACTTACTGTAAAATATTATTTTTATTAATATAAATAAATTTTAAAATATTTTATTAATCAAATTTATTAATAAAAAATATTTTTATATTAAATTAATTTTTTAAATATTTAATATTATTTTTATTTAAAAATTATTAAATTATATTTATTTTTTAAAACAAAATTCAAAATTTTTTAAATAAAATAATAAAATTTTAGAACCCACGTTATAGGCCCCGCCACGGGTCACCTCTTGGCTGCAGCCTTCTGCGGGCGTACCAATAAGATTAAATCAAATTAAAGTAACCAGAAGATCTAGTTAAAAAGCGATTAAAACGTCAATCTCACTTAAATTAAAAAACATAAAATTTTATTTTTAAAATTTTCATTTTTTTAAGACAAATTCATAATTTGTAACTAAAATATTAAAATATTTTGATTATAAATTTAATTATTTTGAAGAAAAAAATTAAAATTTTATTTTATTATTAGATAATGTCTCCGGCCAGAACTTTTCCGGTCAAATTATGAGGTTGTGTCGGTTCTTAATTTGGTAACAGGTGGCGCGGTGGGTCGTCGAGCCTCTCTGCCCAGCACGTCGCCAAACGCCAAATGGCGCAAACGACGTCGCTCTCTCTCTTACTCATCTCTCCGTTATCGCCTCCAGTCTCAGCAAATTCTCGGCCGAGGCTTCCCCGGCGAACTTACTATTATCCTCGGGATTTCAGAATCCGAGGTTCCTCATCGCTCCAGAATTCTCCTTCGGATTCGGCGCCGAAAGTTGTCGTCACCAGGGAAAGAGGCAAAAACGGCAAGCTCATCAGAGCTCTGGTTCGCATTCTCTTTCTTTTCTGTGTCTCTATCGTTCCTCCGGTCGTTTCTTTTTCGCTGGTTTCCGCACACAATTGTCGCATTTGATTGGAAACTTTAGCTATCTTGATTTTATGGCTTTTACTAACTCGTTGCATTGGCCTTCGTGATTTCTAGTTTCTTTCTCACTTGTTTGCCTCATGGATTTTTTTTTTGATGTTTTTTTTTTTTTGTATGTTGATATTTTTATGTCAACTGTTTGAGTAAATGCAGAAAAGAATGGATGCGTTTTTAGTTTTTTTTTTTTTTTTTTAATTGATGAGTCTTGTACTGTATAACCCAGGCTTTAGCCAAATTTACTTATTTTTGTAACCTATGATAGCGAGTGACAAGAGTAATGCCTCTGATTTTAGAACACATCGTCACACTATACATGGCTGGGTAGCCCAATATTTATGTCTCCTTATATGTAGGCCATCAGACTGCTGAGTCTAATGCCAATGAATTTGACGACGCTTGCACATGCTTCCAAATTTCTATTGTTTCTCTTGCATTGCAAGATAAAATTGAAAATTGGCATTGCATTCTCTTCTTTGGATTTTTGAAGAAATTGGATTGAGCATGGAATTGTGAGAGTGGAAGCATGCTGCGGGCTGTTTATGATTTCATGTTTAGTATATTAATAATCTTCTTTTCTGATTTTTCCGTTTTGTGTTGATTCTGCAATTGTGTGTGGAATTTGCATTCCTACCCTATGTTATTTATGCTAAAGGTCCTCTATGGCAGCACCCCCCCTCCTCTTATAATAAAAGAAAAAGGAAAAATCTAACCTCTAATTGCCATCACTGGGTAATTAATTACAGGAGAACTTAGTGCATTTATAATAACCTTTGACCTCAGACCTAGTAGATGCTATTCTGGTCCTTTTGGAATAAGTAACGTTAAGGCCGAACCTTTTGATAATTACAGGCTAAACAGGGGATCAGTTGTTTGGAGCTTCCCCTAATTCAGCATGTAGAGGGCCCTGATTTGGATAGACTCTCCTCTGTATTAAGGGGTAATATCTCAAACTCTGAAGTTGGCATTGTAGTAACTTGGATCTTTTTTTAAAAAAAAAAAAATGGTGGTACATAGTGGTCTCAACTGACCTTACCTAACTAATTCTATGACTCTGTTTTCTACATGTTTCAATTTTTTCGTTGAGAAATGGTGTTGCTCTACTTCTTCCATGCCAATGTCCTAGTGAGCTTCCTTTGATGAAGCATGTTTGGGTTAACTGTTGTAGTTTGTGAGTTTCGGTGGGCACCAATATTTTCATAAGAGAATGCCTACCTTCTCAGCATGGTTTGAGGAAAACAATTGCTAGACTTAATCTTTTGTCTTGATGGCAGCAGCAACTACATTTGATTGGATTGTCATAACTTCGCCTGAAGCGGGCTCTGTCTTTTTGAATGCTTGGAAGTAAGTTGATGGACTTTCTCTGACTTTGTCAACATTTGACATTTTATTGGGTGCTTACTCCTAGTTCTCTGGAAAGAATTGTTTGACAATTTTGTTTTTGGTACTAAAATTTTTGATGAAATACAAGTTAAATCATAGCTATGCTCTGTAAATGGTTGGTTGCTTGTTTAATGGTTTTGTGAGTAGTCACGTGACCTCTGTGTGTGTGTGTGTATGATGCTCTGAGAATTTAGTAGCTTCTTTTCTAGTAGTTTATTGATTAACATATTACTGGAAGTAGTATCACCTAGAGGCCATTCTGCTATTTGCTGTCTTACATGTGCTGAAAGTGGGATGCTCCTGAGCCCAATCAAATTCACCCATCTATTTGTTGTTTCCTATGTATTATCTACCCATCCCCATTTCTTTGGAATCTCAAATTTCCTATGCTGACCAAAAGTTGAAATCTTGCAAAAATTTCCTTGGTTTAGCTTGCATGTCAGAGCTATAGTTTTCTGTTGTCCAAAGCATAAAGCCTTATTGGCATATTATCACCTTTTTATCTATCATATTTATTCTTTGCAAACAATATCATTATTTTTTGGTTCACCATGCCTTTTTGACACCCTTATTCAATGGCTAGTGAATGACATTTTGCCAGGTTGTTTATATTTTGTTTAAAAAAAATACAAACCAATTGAAGTAAATAACCTCACCTTTAATCTTGGTCCCTAGGGCAGCTGGAGCTCCAGACATAAATGTTGGAATTATTGGTCCTGGTACAGCAAGTGTTTTTGAGGAAGTAATACAATCTTCAGAGCAGTCAATTAACATTGCCTTTGTGCCATCAAAAGGTACTCAGAGATGGCCAGATTCATATTTTGTAGAAGTATTTACTTGTATTTTCTTTTTTCTTCCTATATTATCAGATATTGTTTTTGAATAGGCAGTTATTTGCACCTTGTTATGTTCAAGTGGATAAATAACAAATCTACAACTTATCTAAGATGACTGACAACCATCCAGTAACTGTACAAAGTTTTATCACGGAGCAGATAATGGTTTGATAGGGTCCTAAATCCTAAACCTTGGACCCTAAACCACAGTGCATGCTTCTTTTTAGCAGCCAAGAGACAGTGAACTCCACTCATTACTGAATCAAATACATGACTTCACAAGTTTCATATTTAGAGTCTACTACAGAACTGATTGTAGATGAACAAATGGTTTTCCTGTATATATATTGGTAATGAGGCATTCATTTCTTATGATGAGGCATCGTTAAAATCTGAGAAGTGTTCAATGATTTATTTTTTTGTATATTTTTCTGCTCTTCAGCAACAGGTAAAGTTTTAGCATTGGAACTTCCCAAGGACAGCAACAAACACTGCTCTGTCTTGTATCCGGCTTCTGCAAAAGCAAGCAATGAGATTGGTAAGTGTAGTCCTTTCAATGGGTAGCATTCATAAGTTTATGTCAAACAATTCAGGAATTTTACTGTACTTGTTGCAAGTTGCAAAATTCCCACCTGTGCTCCCTTTTTAAGCATGAAAAGGAAATTTGGGATCTTACAATGCAGTCATAATGCATTTAATAGTTGTGCTAACCATTAGAAGCATGGCTTTCAACATTTTCTTTGTAATGTGCTTATAATAAGAGCTCATTTTGAGCTTTAAGCCCTCATACCTAGCCTTTTTTCATGTGGAATCAATCTTTTCATCATTATTTTGTTCTAATTTACAATTCATTGGTTTCCAAGGATTCAATCAACATTGGCAAACATTTATTCTCTATTTTCATGAATCCTATGCTAGTTATACCTGATCTTTGAATGATGATGGATCACTTTTGCACTTTCCATATTGGTAATTTTCAATGATCCCAGATGTATGTCCAAAAAACATAGAAGATCCCTGATGTTAAGGCAAAGTTTATTTAGCTCAATGGCTGAAGAGTTGTACCTATTTTTGCATGTCATATATTGACATTCAACAGTTCACTATACTGTTAAGGATTGATCTCTCCATTTGAGAAACTGCAAAAGCATAACTTTGATATTTTGTTTGGCATATATTTCAGAGGAAGGCCTGTCTAATCGTGGATTTGAGGTCTTGAGGCTCAATACATACACAACCGTAAGTATTTCCATTTTTGTGATGTAAAGGGGGTCTTTTGCATGATTATTCATTTGTTAGAGATAAATTGGTTGTCTCCTTCTTCGCACTCCCACACTGTTCTAGTCTAACATTTGTAAGTTGTAATTTGTGCCTGATGAAATGGATGTTGACTTTTAGCTGCAACAATTTCATGGTGACTTTATCTAACATTAGGTTAATTTTATACTTTTATTTTTTTTTTTGGTTATCACTTTGAATTGGAGAGGCTTTGTTGTTGATGTTGTTTGTACTCCATGCTTCTATGTTGTAATGAGCATGATAGACTTTTTTTTTTTTTGGAATCCCTATCTGAATTCTAAGAGATCATTAATAGTGTGCATGGAAAGGACATAACCTTGTTGTGATTCTACTAAATTGGATTCTTGGAAGGAATCTGGTGAGTTGGTTGTTGAATGAAGCAACAGCATTCAAAACTTGAATCTGCAACCTTGTTGTTTTAGGCCAAAAACTTCTTCCATTGTTTGAATCTATTTCCCACAGCATAATGAACTGTACAATCTGTCATTAGTTTTGCGAATTTATTTGCTAAAAATGCCTAATAATGGTGGGTTCTTTGGTTTTGGATATCCTTGCTTTGTTTTTGGGTGGCAACCAATATTTCTTGATTCAAGAACTTCTTGTTCTGAAATGAGAATCAGTTAATAAATCAACTTAGGTACCTCATCGTTGTTGATTTGTACTGAGACATGGTTTACAGAATGTGTGAATTAGTATGTGGATAAGTTCAATCCTCTTGCAACAGCAAACCATGCCTTTGAATATGTATGACCTTTTTCCTGTGACTAAACAACCATTTTGTTCTTGTTGTGTCTGAGAGTGTAGCTGCCTTACACTTGACCACATAAACTGCATATCCTTTGGTAGTGTTGTCCTTTTCTTAGTGAGATATTTCAGTTGCCTCTGATGCGTAATAGTCTACTCCAGGTACCAGTTAACCATGTTGACCAAACAATTCTGAAGCAGGCACTTTCTGCCCCCGTTGTTGCTGTGGCATCACCTTCCTCAGTTCAGTAAGTAGTTTTTTTCTTTTCATTATTATTTCAGATATGTTAAGCTCATGTAAAGACAAGGTGGACCAGGAAAAAGTGTAGGGAAATATGTAATATCCTACTAATAGAATAGAATGATGAGAAAAGATTCATGCAACTGACCTCAAGTAAATCTGGGACCAAGGCTTTGTTGTTATTCTTGTCGTTACTTCATATAAACCTCTTAAGTGAAAAGTTCATGGGAGCTCCTCACACCAATGATATTGCTTTCTAACAAAGAATACAATGGGAAGGAGCCCTCCTCTCCTTGTCCCTCCATTTTTAGCCACCTTGTTTGGATCATGAAGCTTTGTACTATTTATTTAATTCAATGGCTCCTTGGAACAGTGCATGGGTAAACCTTCTATCCGAGCCAGAGCAGTGGAAGAATTCATTAGCCTGCATTGGGGAGACAACTGCATCAGCTGCAAAAAGATTAGGCTTGAAAAATGTGTACTACCAGACACATCCTGGTTTTGAAGGGTAATCTTCAGCCTTTCTCTTTTTCTTTTTGGGGTATATTTTATGTGCAAGTCTATGGGGTGTCGATTACCAGTTCTAAATCTATCTTACTGCAGCATTGAATTGACATAATGTATATTAAAATTCCACCATGGGACAAGCATCTTTTAGTAGCTAGCAGCAAAAGTTATAGGCACCTAAATTTCATTGGTGGCAAAGAGTCTTCAACATGAAAGAAATTGCTTCTCTAGCTCATGCATTAACTATATTTACTTCAGTGAATGTATTTCATTTTTCCTTTGAATAAATTTATTTGACTTTTCCTTGCCTTCTTCTGCTGCTTCTAATTTTACAAGTGGAACAAAAATCTTTTATACGTTGCTGCCTATTTCTCATCATTTCAACTTGTTGCACCATGACTGAGTGAATCATTTTATTTATTGTTTAATGGGATTGAATTACTGCTCATGAAATATGCAATTAATTTCCTTAATTTCATGCCATTCTCATTGCGTGTCATTCGGGTGTGGTTCTGGGGGATTTCGGTCCTTTCTAGTGATTGTAGTGATTCTCGTTCGTTTGTGATGCTTCTTGAGTATTTATTCTTTTATCCAGTCCCATTTGCAAAGTCCTTTACCTTTTTTTTCCATTGAATATGTCTGAGACAGATAATGTTCACAAGTACAAGCATTTGAACACTTTACTTACATTATCAATGGATTAATAGGATAATAAGCTGTCAAAGTGATGCCCAATATGCCAAGTTGGTTATCACAGATAGGATTGGAGAATTAAACGAATAGGAGATGATGCCTTTCTCCATTTTTCTGTGGTAGGTGGGTATGTAGCATTCTAGAAGCATTGAGGGCACAACATGAGTCCTAGGACTAAAAGATCTCCAGGTATTATTTAATATATCTATTTATAGCCGGCTTTAAGTTGTTATAGCATTTAATGAGCTCTTGTCCCGATTCCTGGAAGTTTAATTGAGTTATTATCCTTCCAGTTTCCTTTTAATGTTTTGGTGGGCTCACAAGGAAGCAATAAGGTTCAATGTTGATGAAGCTTTTCTGGAAATTTTTATGCGCTGGAAAAAACAGTTGCAAGGGAGGGAACATTTTACGAGCATTAAATAGGACGGTGTTAAAAATGTCCTGTTATTCAAAGGGATCATGTCATGTTGCCGTAGCTTTCTTCTCAGTCGGTGAAAAGTACATGGAGAACTGTTCAAAAGAAGGAAGCAGATGACCCATTTGAACGTTGGACGAGGAATACAAGTAATGTTTGCATGAAGAGCCATTTGAACTTGTGGATTGTTCGAGTAGACATAATTCTTAGCGTAGGGATCCCGATTTGAAGTCTTGCATTTTCGTTTGTGTATTCAGAAAAATAGAGGTTATGAGATACTGAGACCAATTTGTGGCCAGCTGGCAGCATCAGTTTAGAGTCACGGAATTTGGGAATGATTGTACGCCCCATAAATTCTAGTAGGGGGTGGCGTCTGCACGATGCCTCCGCATCCTATTGCATTTACTCCAGCATCATAGCAGTTTAATGAAAATCTGTACTGCCTGTCCTTCAAGCCAATGTATGAAGATAAATTTTGCAGCAATTTGTATTGGAAAAGTTCGTAATTTGAGGAAATTTTTATAATTAAGTTTTAAATTTCTTTAAGTTTTTAAACTGGTTTTGAACCTTTAATTTTTATTCAATATATATTCTTGTTGAATAGAATTAATAGAATTATATAATTTAAATGTGTGTTTTGTTAAATTTCTTTCTTCTCTCTTACATATAAAAGTCAAAATTTTATTTTTTTTTCATGAATCTGTAAAAAGCAGGAAAAATTTAAAGTTTTTTTTGTGTATTTTGGGATAAACAGACAATTTAATAAAATATACATGTGAATCTGTTTTTAAGATATATTTTGAGTATTTCTTAATAATATTAATTAAATTATGTGTCTAATAATTTTATTATATTTGAAAAGTTTATAAAAATGAAAAAATAAAGAGTAATTTTATAATTATAAAAATCCCCAAAGAATTAGAATTTGATTTTTTTTTTTTTTTGTGTTAATGTTTGGTTTGTCTAGTTTCTAGTTTCTGTTTCCAATTTTGATTTGCAATCTATTTTCCCGATTTCCATCTGTCCTTCTCAGTCATTCCTCGACTCTGAATTATTATGCCAGTGTTTCCTGTTCCACTCCAATTCTAATATTTTCACCCATACTTTTTCTTTTATTTTCCGTCAAATCTCAGTCACAGTCCTTCAATCGAACCTCCAACAGAGCTTTCGTCACTATTTCCTCTTTGGAATTGACATGTTCCCTTGGCGGGTTCTGAGTCCATCTCGGTGTCCCACTAGCCATGCCATGATATTTGATATGTTTATTTGGCATTGGTGCAACTATAGTTCAAAGTCAGACCCGTCGGCCGTGGGAGCTTGCACAATCCCAACACGCTAAATCTGTACTTTAATCATGGGTTCCAAAGCTTAAAAATTACTTGTGTGCCAAAAAATAAGTATTGATAACCAAAATTGATCGGCTCAATCATAATGACAGGATTGTTACTAATAGAACGGTGTACAACAAGGATCAGCTCCTTCAACGCAACCTGCCGCAAAACTAAAATTATCCATCCTGAGCATTATATGGGAAGCATTTGGCAGATCTCTAGCACAATTGCAATTAAATTGGTTAATGTCCTGATTCTTTAGAGATTAAAGGAAGGTAAATGTCCTCTTTGCAATCGTCGATAAAGCATGACAATTGAGTTGGTGAGTGTCCTTATTTAGAGTCATAGCCATAGATGTCCAGTCCTGTGACACGAGGAAGATTGTCCCATAGCGGCCAGCTGGATATCCCAATTAGCAAACTCAGTGTGAGCTAAGATTGGGACCTCAATGAATTATTTTAGCTAGGGGGAAAAGCACACGAGATTTGATTATGTGCTGCAATATATTTGTACCGGATGACGGCAAGTTAGGGCTACACTAAAGCCTTATAATTAAGCTTTTACGCTCAATGATAGAGATTTGTTGTTGCCTTCGAAGGATCTTTCCTGGCGGGTCCAAAGATGAGACAATGAAACTTTTATTAATCTCTCAAAATAGCGTCGAGTGGTCCCAAACCCAGAGGCCAAAGTGGCTTTAATCTGCACTAGGCACACAGGATAAAAGGTGTAGCACTTTGGGAGTGGCCACTTACCACTTTTATCTGATTTGCCCCGAAAGTCTCAAGGTTTCATTTTTTTAATTTGGCGTCATGCCCACACAAAAAAAGGGCACAACAGAAACTCATGCACGTATAATCAACATCTTCCAATGTAGCCGAAGGCTGTCTTTGAACTTGATGGCTCGATCCCAATTCCCAAGATTTTTCTAGGTTGGAGTGGTGCTCCACATTTCTTTTGGCCATCAGGCAGTCGGCATGATACATAGCGCGTGCAGATTCAGAATAATCATCATTCCTACATTCTGCTACATGTGCATGGCACATGCATAAAGCATTGCCACGCCCATATCCGTCTCCTGCTTGGCAGTCCTCTGCTAATTGCCTAATTCACAGTCCTTAACAATCAAAATTTGATTAGTTTTACCATAATCTCAACATAGGGCACCTGAGAAACAGAAGGAATAGTTGGTGAGATAAGAAACCACTCTTCTCCAAGGATGTGAATTTACAGTTTGCTCCATCCTTTTCTTCTTTTTTTTTTTCCATTTTCCAATATCATGCTACACACAATGCTCGATTAGCTAAAAATTAAAGGAAAAGGCAATGACAATTAAAAGCAAAAAGAAAAAAGCCAAAAAAGAAAAAGAGGCAATTCTGTAGATAAGCTTTAGAGAAAGAGAGAGAGTTGGTACCTAGTAAAATCAGGCTGGTGGCAAGGCGAACAATGCCAACTCATCCTCCAAAGTCCCCGCACTGAAAAGCTATAAAAGCCTTATATAAATATATATATATATATATATATATACTGTGCACTTTTTAGGGGATATCGATGGGTCGATGTCCTTTTGCAAAGAAAAGAAGAAATGACTCGTTAGCTATATAGCCTCCACAAGGAATCCGGAGCACAATCTGATGATTGTTAATTCAAAACCCATTTTCAGCTAGTATATTACCCAGTGTTTTGTATGATAAACATGACATAATTTTTTGTGCAAAGAGTACAGAGTGTGATTAAATTACGAGACTTCTACTTATTAGAGTGCTGGCTGTCTTCAGGTGATTGTCATTTATTGTGGAGAACATCGCACACAATGATGTATCATGTTGCTCTTTTGGATCAATGAATGCATAAGTATAGGAAGGAAATTATGGGACTTTGGTAGGACCTGAATGCCTTGTTTTATAATGAAAATGGTGGTGCGCGGTTGCGGACCCATCCGAAAGAGGCTGGGTTTTTCCCGCAAGGCGTTCAACCACTGGGATAGGAAGACCTTGGTCGCATTGCCATCATTGGCCCTCAACCAACAGTGAAAGGTATCGACCGCATCTGGGGGAGAAAAATCAACCACAGTTCCCAGATGATTTCCCACAGTACTGTGATTGCCGATCGATGATGATGAATCGATTGTGCCCTTTTACCCCACTAATCTGCCAAGTTATCGAAATCCTTGGTAACTTTAAAGTATAATCTGCTAATATTCAAGTGCATAAAATAAAATAATCACCTGCTGATTGCATTGTATGACTATTATTGTGCACATTAATTTCTTTTTATGTTGGTTTCATTGCATTATGGAGATTACAATGCAAAGCAGTTAAGTCAATCAACTGACGAAATAAATAAATTATAGGCAAGTTGAGAAAAATAATGCTGTGTCCTAATTAGTGATTGACATTTCATCTGCCTAGCAGAGAAGGAAGGAGCCGGGCAGCTGTCCGTGACAGGGACTGTATTATCTTCGAGAAATTTTGCTTTTAATATTATTTCTCCACCACTTTTTACTTAAATCTGCCAGCGGGAAAGGTCAAAGTATATTTAGTATATAAGTTGGGATCGAGAAATGGTCTGATATGAGTCAGATTACGTTTAAGAAGCTCGTCGCTAAGAGAGTAAGAACAGACGAATCATATTCCTAGTCTTGTGGAAGATCATCAGCCTCTGCATTCATAAGAACCTTTTTTTTTTTTTGTTGGGGGGGGGGGAGGGACCTGGTGAGGGGGGTTCGATTCTTTTGTCAAAGTAATGTGGTTTGCCTAAGAAAATTGTCTTATTAGCTCAGTGTTTGGATCCATTTTTTATTTATGTTTCTTAGGGATTAGTGTCGTCCGAGGGATTTCTCTTTTATATGCCAAGACATTTTTAGGGCACTTTTCTTTTTTTTTGGTTCGTTAGGAGACAGAATGAAATCATTTGCTAGTTTATATCACAAAAATTCGATCTTCAAATCCCTAATTTAAAATTTCTATTTCTTTTATTTTGTCCGTTTTATTGTGGACAATGGATGAAATAAATTGCATAAAAAGTAAAGAACAATATTAAAGATTACGGAAAAAATATAATTCATCATAAAATGTTATACTTTATTTTTTATCCTATTAAATAATTTTATTAATAAAAATTATTTATTTCAGTAAAAATAATACTTTTATGATAAATCGAGAAAATTTTTCATGACATTTAACGTTAGTTAAAAATAAAATCCTTATTATTAGATGTGCAACCCTTGTTAGGTTTGAATCACTTCTATATGAAGCTAAGCCAGATGACCAACCTCATCAACGGTGCATCGGGTAAAAAAAAAAAAACAAAAAAACAAAAAGACAAAAAGCAATGAAAGTCACCCAACAGCTAATGCGATCTATTATTATTAAAAAGGTTGAACACGAAGCCGCATCTGTCTTTCGTTCTCTTCTCGCTGTGGCTTACTTGTGAAGACTCCCTCGTCGCGTAGTCGTGGCTGCGTCTCCGCTCCGTGATGATGGCTTTCTTTCCTTACATTAAACTTAACTCTGTAGGATACAATTAAAAGCGAAAAAAAAAAAAGGAGAGAAGGTATTTACAAAAGTAAAATTAATAGAAAAATACAAATTTTATTATAATAATGCAAACGTGCTTTAGTAAAAAGAAAAAAAAAAGATGGTTTTATTAATTTTATCCAATTATATACACAGAACAAATATTGTTTTTTTTTTTTTGGGAATAAAATTAAGATATCAATGTCCAGTAAAAACAGAAAAGGAATCGCAATCTGTACTGTCTCATCCATTCCGTTCGGTGTTGCTTTTCAAATATGCCGTACGTTTTCATGGAGGAAAATAAATTTGAGCTGTGGACGAGAGCAATGCTTTAATAATAACGCCAGACATTGCACGCTACGTGGGATGGGGATTAACAAAAATTCTTCTCTACCATTAGCTTTAGCCCCAATTCTTTTTTAACTGAAAAAAAATACATATATATATGTATTTTTGCATCGAAGGAAAAAAAGGTCAAACGTGACAGCAAAATGGGCTGTCTAACCAAGGAATGCACTCGCGTTTACCTTTTCCTCTTTGTTTTTTTTTTTTTTTTTTTTGATGATTAAGAATTTAATCTTTTATTTATAAATTTTAGATTTTAATCACAAGTTCTAAATGTAAAACTTATGGTAAAATGTGTAATTCATAATCTAATAAAATTATTAACATACCCAACCAAAAAAAAAAAAAAAACAAGTTCTTTCCTTTGATTTTTCCTTCGTTGTAGTGTCCCGCATAAATGTATATCCCTCTACATGGAACAGCATAAAATTGGCCCAACCGATAAGCTTGATTTTACGTGATTTTCCCTTTTTTCTTCATCTGCTTTTGAGGAACCAAAATTAAATCTTCGAAACTATCATATTCACGTTCTTCATGAACATTAAAGCGAATACAGTTAAGGAAAATCTTGGACCCCTATACTCGAGTGGTCCTTTTCTTTTCTTTTCTTTTCTTTTCTTTTCTTTTTTGAGTTGTTAGGTTCGCAAACATGTGATTGAAACCCAAAAATCCCATTGAACTGATATGCCCAAACTCCCCGCAAGCCATGCCTTTATAATCACATCCAAAACGCCGCCAAACAAATTCTTCTCTTCCCCTTACCAGTGTCAAGTGTCAACCCCATTGAATAATACTTAGGAGATCTGGAAGTTATTATGGCTCGTGCCATGCCATAAATCAACGGCATTTGAGGCAGTGCGAAGTATTAGAGGAGGCAGAGTTAGAAAAGAATGTTAGCGTACGGCGCGGCGCCTACAATGCGCCAAGCTTTGCCAAGAGCCTCCCCTTCCTTGCAAAAGATCTCTGTAGGTCTGCTTCTTGTCCACAGAAATCACTTCAAGTCAGGAAACAATATCTTTATACAGTTAGTTGAATTAAGACAATTGAAAAAAACATTACATAATTACGTGTCTGTCTCTGTGTGTGTGTGTGTGTGTGTGACATTTTTTATAATATCACTTTAGAATCAATTAGGTGTATGGGAGTTACCCCAACTTACAAATTTTTTAAAAATTTTATTTCTGTTTTACGTTAAAGTTTGTCTGTCCCCTTTAAAATTACACCAGCAGTCTCGCCTTTCAGATTCATTTTCTCAGTCCCATTACGTACTCAGCCACCCCTCCTCTCTCTCTCTCCCTCTCTCTCTTGTTTTGTAGTAGTGTTCGGGTAAATGATAGCACTGTTTCATTTCTGGGGTGGCACGAAGTTTGGGTGTTGGTGAATTTTACTTCATTGTAATCGAGGAAATTCATGGATTGAGTGGCCCGTGTGATATTGTGACGTGCTTTTACTGTTAGGAATTCAAGTTTGTTTTCTTGGTTCTTCATCCAAGAACTGAACTTTATGTAAAGGTATGTATGAATCTGCTGCTCTGTTCTTATTAAATGCTATCCGCATCCTTTTCAGGAGCATTTTCCAGTCCTGTTTTTTTCTTTTGGCTACGTGACTCTCAATGAAGTTGCTGATTATGGGCTTTCGTTTTGTGATGTTTTTGCAGTTTTGAAGAGAGTGGCGGTGATTGCCAGAGATGAATAACAGGGTCAGGACTAGGCTGCAGTCCGTCAAAGCTCCATTGAAGCATGAAAAAGTGAGATTTGTCGTTGAAATTTGATCAATATGCCTGAACTTGGTGCGTCCGTTGATGGTTGTTTTATCGCATGATTTGAGAAGCTGTTGTACTGTCGATGGTCTAACTTTACTAGAAACAATGGCTTCAGTTTCAATAACACGGATCCCAAAGCTGAGAGTTTCCTGAAATTGTGATAAAATGTTGCTGATTTCACATGAATCCTAAATGGGTTTTGTCTATATGTATCGGCGTAAATGGAAAACATTGGTTTCCTCAATCAAATCCTTGATACACATCCCTGTCTTTTGCAGAATTTTGATCATTCGGTCATCCATATGGCTTATTTTCCCATTTTTCTTTGGTATTAATGAGTTTGATTTTCTTTCCTGGTCTTTCCTTTTTCTTTAATCTTCTCTGCAAGGTATATTCACTTAACTCAACCAAGAATCTGATTGCTCTGTACTTCCATTTTCAAATCTCTGTCTTTTTGAAGGAGGTGACCGAAACTCAGGGGGGCAAACCGAATGATACTACAAAACCAACCAAAAATCAACAAGCCTCAATCAGACAGAGGAAAATGGCCCTGCAGCAAGATGTATGTACATCTTTTATGTATGATTTTTTTTTCCCCAAATCGTAATTAACGAATGCGATACTAAATTTTGTATTTGCAATATTTCAGGTTGATAAACTAAAGAAGAAGCTGACACATGAAGAGAATATTCACAGAGTTTTGGAGAGAGCCTTCAATAGACCTTTGGGAACTCTGCCTCGCCTCCCTTCTTATCTCCCTCGTGCTGTGAGTAATTCATCATCCTCATGCTCTATGTTGTTAATTTTTTGACATTTGTTTTTCTTGTAAATTATGAGAAGAAACGGAAACATAAATAGCCTGTTAGTATGAAATGGACTCGAGTAGGATTTAAGAACACTTGTGAAAGGGCAAGGAGGACAAATGATAAAGTTCCACATGATGTTTAGACCTCAAATTGAATGTTTACCTCACCATACACATATCAAAGTCTTGGTTCTGGAATTTTGTTTCTGCAGACACTGGAGCTCCTTGCAGAATTGGCTGTTTTAGAAGAGGAGGTTGTCCAACTTGAAGAACAAGTTGTGCAGTTTAGGCAGGGCCTGTACCAGGAGGCCGTGTATATTTCAAGCTCCAAGACAAACATTGAAAGTTTTGCAGATATATATCATCTGTATCCAAATAAAAACGCCAAAGTTGAAAAGCATAATTCCTTTCCTAAGAAATTGGATGAAGCTGTGAGGTCCAAAAGGCATTTGCCATCGGTTCTGGTAAGCTGCTGGTTTTGAAACAATTAGTCCATGATGCATTCAAAGCATCGTGTTGATAGGTACATGAGTATGAAATAAGCCTTATGCTTTACCTGTCTTTGCCGTGTTCATAGAAGATGGACAAGAGAAACAGAATCAATTCTCTACTTCCTTGAAGAGCAACAAGGGATTATCAGTAAATAAACCTCAGACTGGCAGAACTCCATTTGAGAGACCTATTGGCACTAGAACATCAGAGAATCATTTGGATCCTCATACATTACAGGTTTGTATACTGCACCAAAGTTGATTGAGTCCTAGTCAACTAATTTGCAAAAATTCATGATTGTTGCTAAAATGCTCAGCTAGAATCTAAAGTACCAAGCCAAGTGCCAGCACGAATCCTTAGCAATTCAGACAAAAAGCCACCAGAAGGGGACGGTCCAAACAAGATTTCTGAAGACACCATAAAATGTTTATCAAGAATTTTCCTAAGGATAAGCTCAATGAAAAATAGGCATACCGCAGATTGTTTGCCTTTCCTATCAACTTTAATGTCCAAAGAAAATGGTGAAGAATGCGAGTTTCAGGATCCTTATGGTATATGTTCAGGATTTGGGAAGAGAGATATTGGTCCATATAAGCAGTTATTTGCTGTGGAGGCTGGCACCATCAATCCGAACCGAGCATCAAACTGCCTGTTTCTACTTCATAGACTAAAGTAGGCACTCCCATATTAAGAATTTAGACAGTTCATGAATTTCCTTGGAATTCTTAAGAGAATAGCACATATGGCCTATTCTGATGAAATTTCCAGACTTTTGCTAGGGAAGCTTGCTGTGATTAACTTACAGAACCTCACTCGTCAGGAGAAGGTTGCATTTTGGATAAACATATACAATTCCTGCATGATGAATGTAAGAGAAGCCATAATTTATATGAGTTGCATTCTATGTCATCTTTTCTAGCAAGTTTCAAATTTTTTATCTTGTGGATGTTTGTGGGATCTTTCTGTTACACTCATGCTCCTTACCATGCTGTGTTGTTTCAGGCGTTTCTAGAAAATGGAATACCAGAGAGCCCTGCGATGATTGTGGAGCTAATGCAAAAGGTATACAGTGAGGGAACTTCTCTTCTTTGTTTGACGAACTTTCATTTACAATCTAAATTAGCACTCTTTAAATGCCATGTATAGTCAATAATTTCTGTGATTATATTTCTCAGGCAACCATAAATGTTGGTGGACATTTGTTAAATGCAGTAACTATTGAACATTTCATCCTCAGACTACCTTATCACTCTAAATACGTAAGCGGTTCCCATTTGAGCTTCTTTCATGCCTTTAAGAAAATGGAGACCTCTTTGTTATAATTCTTACCCCAGGGTTCTTATCAGAATATTTCAAAGGGTTTGAAAAATGATGACGTGACAGCAAGGAGCAAATTTGGATTGGAGTTATCTGAACCGTTGGTAACCTTTGCCCTTTCCTGTGGAAGCTGGTCCTCCCCCGCTGTAAGTTCAATCTTAATGCTGATAGGTTTGGTTCTATTATCATCACTCACCAATTCTGTGGAACGCAGGTGAGTGTACACCGCTTCTCATGTAGAGAACGAACTTGAAGTGGCAAAAAGAGAGTATTTACAGGCTGCAATTGGGATTTCAGCCAACAAGATTGGAATCCCAAAGTTGTTGGATTGGTATCTACTTGATTTTGCCAAGGACTTGGAGTCGTTGCTCGACTGGATCTGCCTACAGTTGCCAACCGAACTAGGGAAAGAAGCAATTCTGTGTCTTGAAAGAGGCAAAAGCCAGCCTCATTCACAGTTTGTCCAAATCATGCCATACGAGTTCAGTTTTAGATACCTATTGTACACATGATGCACGTGTTCTTTGCTTCATTATAATTTTTTTTTTAAATGATTATGAGGGAATTGGGGTTTCGGCTTTGTACATAGCTTTAGCCTATAGAATATAGGTGTATGTATATAATTTGACCTTGTTGTCAGTATGGGTAAGAAAAGGAAAGTTTCCATTCATAAATCCTTCTTGAATCTACGCGTTCCACAGATGTGCAAAGAGAAAAGCAAACCGTAGAAATGTTCTAACTTCAAGTCGACCGGATTGCTACTAGCTTCATTGACGATGAAACCAGTTGTGAATAGTCTAAAGTAATGACCATTCCATAAATGTCGACAGTGCAAAACAGTGACTTTTCATTAAAGAATATTAGAAATAAACGGTGGCTGCGCATTTCCTGTCTGACATGTTGTTGAATAGTGTTGCATTCATGGCCACGGAATGTAATTGCCGTTCATAATCATAGCACCTGACATTCAAAAGAAAGCAGCTGATACCCCGGAACAATCTACAGATAGCCATGCATTATTTATGCCTGGTGGTCCAGAAGAAAACTACTCAGACCGAAATTTCGCAGGATGCAGCAGCAAGCCATTTTATTCATTGCCTCTCACGAAAGTTGCCCA
Organism: Ceriops zippeliana; assembly: GCA_037897445.1. Taxonomy (NCBI): domain Eukaryota; kingdom Viridiplantae; phylum Streptophyta; class Magnoliopsida; order Malpighiales; family Rhizophoraceae; genus Ceriops; species Ceriops zippeliana. The sequence goes on along the minus strand of JBAPLH010001437.1, from coordinate 1,244,625 downwards.
AGGCCCCATATTGCAGACCATGGTAATTAATATTCCACAAACCAACTAATGTATCTACTAGCAGTAATTTATCTCGACAGGGCCGTCATTAATTTACGATCCCAACAACGACATTTATATGGATAGGCTTGGGTTGCCCCAGATGCAATTGGTTGACTAATTCGAGACGCATATGATTGTAGATTCTACGCTATTTATTTATGTTGACACATAATTATCGGTCGACCGTGAAACTGCAAATACATATTTAATACTCATGATAACATAACTCTGCATCTAACTCGCTGCATCCACCATGTAATGAGCAATAGAACATGTTCTTGAGAATGAGATGTTACCCTATTAGCAACAAAAACGAGACGACCACATGTTACATCAATATACGCAAACAACTGCGTGATGGAATGTGGATTTTGTCCCGTGGCCCAAGAAAAACTTTGTTTGCGGGGGTAGGAAGCGGTCCAAACCTATTGGTCCCCTTTTTGACGATATGGACATGCGGCGGGCTACATCTGGCTGCCTGCGGAAACGAAGCAAAGAACAAGAGTGGCTTTCAGAAAGTGAAGCTTCACGTGCACTGCGAACATTGTCTATACTTAGAAAAACTAAAGGCTACAATCTAGTGGTCCTCGTACTTGGTACTGTGGAATTACCCAGCACAACCTCCGTGCAATGCGTAAAAGGGCTTAGACGAGCATCGGCCCTAGGTCTGTCGGTGGCCAGAAATAATGTTCATGGTCGATTTTGGCACGTTTGCCACTCCACCTCTTGCGGAGAATCCCTCTATCTTCTCCCGTACGCATGAGAGCAGGAAGCTAAAAGAACAAACGGTTAGCCTCAGCCAGCGAGGTGGCGGACGCAGGGAAAAGAACATGCAGATGTTAAAAGTTACAGCAGAGACTTTCAGCCGAAGTTGATGCAATAAAATTTGATCCTCTCAACAATTTTGCTGGGTTAAGTCTATGGTCATGATGATGGATTAAATTCTCCTAAACTACAGTATTTGCTGGTAGCGGGGCAGAATTAAGGAATTGTAGGACCCAAGCTGTCAAATAATATAAATGCAGTTAATCATTTAAAATAATTTATTTATCATATTTACTGATTGACAAATGTGATTACAATAAATGATTTAAAATAAAATAAAAAGAAAAGATGAATGACTCATTTATTAACCAACAGATTAAATGTATGTATCAACTAAAAATTAATATTACCTTATGAATATCAAACATTTATTTGAAATATTAATCGAAAGGCCCAACAAGAATGCGAGGCGAGTCGGTCTACGGTTATGGCCACCGGATGGGTCCAAGTGCCATATTTGTGGTTGAGTGATACTGTTCTTTCTAAATTTAATTTCTCTACTAAGTTGCACGAATACATTAAAATAAAAAATAAGGTAAAAGCTAAACTAAAGAAACTCTCTTTAAATACCTTTATTTTGTAAAAAGGAGATTACTTCGTGTCATACCGAAAGGTTGTCCGTACAATTTAATCAAAATATTAAATCGATGTAAAATATCATTCTTCTTTTGAGGTGGGTGGTGACCCTGGTTCCAACTAGGACACGCCAGCGTGTTAAGATTTCATTTTGTTGCAAAGCACCTTTTTCTCTCTAATACATCCATGTCTTACCCTTTTTTTTTTTTTTCCCACTAACAACTAATAAGCTAAATTTATTGCCATATTCAAAATAATAAGAAGAAGAAAATATGCTTCGGTTGGCCAGAAGAAGATGAGGGGAGAATTGGGCAACAATGACATTAAAAAGCTGGGCCTTAGCTTTTTCAAGCCTATTGATGAATATGAAGGACTCCTTACCACCACATAGGACGTGGCCCAAAATCCCAACATTTGTGCGTCTGATGTTCAACCCCTTGATTTCAGGCCCCTCTTACAGTTGTTGTAGACTACTTGCTTCTTGTTCCTTTCTTTGAAACACAAAATCAAGAAATCGTAAGCTGTGGTTCTATTCATAAAGTTGCACGAAAAGACTAAGTTTTATGAGAGTAGAGGTCAGGAAATTACGCAAATACTCACACACACACACACAATTTCTAGAGGGGAGAGTACCTTACCTTAGAAGCAAAGCAATGCTTGATTAATTTCCATAATTTTCTTGTATTACTCAAAATTGTATGTTTACTTTTCCTTTCTTTTTTTAAGGTCACACGGCACCGACTATAATTTTCCAGACTTGCAAACCATTTCATAATGACCGCACCTCCAGTCTACGCCCAGCAAGTGGTCAACGAAATGGTTAAAACAACCCATAATTTATAATACGGTAGAGAGTCATGCTAAAGATACTCAATGTTACATTGATTCTTGTATTAAATACGCCCAATTTTTGCTACCGATGAGACTACAAATTTGATAAAAGGAATAGAAAGGGAAGGAATTATTAAATAAATAAATAAAGAAAGAAAGAAGAGCCTGCAAGTATTGACCAAGTCCATAAGAGCTGTCAAAGCATGCCGCCCACCATCATTGCCTACGAACTGTGGAAAGGCTCGGTTTGATTAGTGTGGAGCCCAGCTTCCTTATTAACTACCGTCTTTACTGTCCTTCCCGTGCACCCTTTTGTCTTGGTTTGGTTTTGTGAGCGAGCGTCTCATGCGCATGGTTTTTTCAGGACAAAAGCTTATCCCCTTTTCTACAAATCTAACCTTTCCCTCTCGGCTTCACAAAAACACTACAACCATGGCACGCGACTCATTGAGCAAGTTGACTAAATCCATTATTTGGTCAAATCAAGCGTGGGAGCGAAGCCATGAAAGGCACAGCTGACGGCACGCATGACACACACATCACATAAAAGCCCTATTTTAACTACAACTGCACGTCACCCCAATTGAAAATTCACATCATTGGCCTTATGCAGCCCACCCCCCGCCCCACACACACACGCACAACTCACAACACACGCGCGGGCACATGGTTAGGAGAAACAACAAAAATACCAGCACAAATTGTTTCTCTTCCACGTGTGAAGGTGAAACAAGTTCTTGAAAATGAAAAAAAGAAAAAGAAAATATAGTTGCCTTAGTAAATAATAATAAAGAAAGAAAAGGCGGCTCCATCTCATCACATAATGGTCAACAATTTCCCCCTTTGACTTTTTATACGGTATTTCCTTCTCCTTTCCTCTGCCGTCCCGCTCGATTTCCGTTATATATATATATATGCAGTGCCTCGTTCGCTTAACATCTAACTCCGTCGGGCTCTCTCGGTGGACTCCCAAAAAACGCTCACAGCGCAGCCGGACACAGAGCATATATAGCAAAGGGGGAGAAACACGCATAACAAGAGACAGACATGTTAAAATTAGAAGTAGCAATACCGGCATCAAGCATGGACTTCGACTTCAACGAAGCTCTTCGCCCAATGCCATTTTTGAGCGCTCCATCTACCCCCAAAGGCTTCGACGCTTTGTCATTGAGCGCTCCCACAAGTCCTTCGCGCGTGGCGGGTTTCTACCGTTGGAACGACAGCGAGGAAAGAAGCAGCGGGGTCCCTTTTAACTGGGAAGAAAGGCCCGGCACACCTAAATCACCCCCCAAGAGGGCTAGCAAGACTTTTATGGAAGATGACTTCGCTTTTGATTTCAGTTCAGAACTAGAGAAGGCGTCCCTCTCGGCCGACCAACTTTTTGACGGCGGCAAAATTCGACCGCTGAAGCCTCCGCCTGGATTACAGCTCGGTGCTTCTGTAGACCAGAGAAGCCCGCTTAGATCACCTAGAGCAAAGGGAAAAAAGATGATCATCAGCCAATTATTGTCGCCGAGAAGAAAGACATTAGATTCAGATCCATTTGAAATTGCAGCCGAGAACACCCGAAAGAGAGCAGAAAACGAAAGAGGGAGGGAGAGAACTACAGGTATTATAAACAGTTCAAGCCGCAGAACAACAAGATCTCTTTCTCCGCTCAGAGTTGCCCAATCTCCATGGGATGAAGAAGAAGAAGAAGAAGAGGAAGGGAAAACTCAATCACAACATTTCAAACTCATCGAATTCGTCATCGTCCTCTTCTCCGACCTCAAAGAGTTCTTCCAAGAAGTGGAGTTTCAGGGATTTTCTGCTGTTCAGAAGCGCGTCGGAGGGGCGGGCCTCGGGCAAAGATCGTTTCAGAAAGTACTACCCGGCTTTGTTCAGGAAGCACGAGGAAGTGAAGAATACAAGCTTCCGGTCCGTAGACAGCGACTCTGGTTCAGTGTCCGGTTCTAGGAGAAGGGGACGCGTGTCGGCTCACGAGTTGCATTACAAAACGAACAGGGCAGTGTCGGAGGATTTGAAGAAGAAAACCTTCTTGCCATACAAACAGGGTATTTTGGGGAGATTTGCTTTCAATCCAACCGTCCGTGCTCTGCGTTAATCGAATAATATTATTTATTTTTATTTTTGGGGGGATACTTTTTCTGGTGACGTGGGGAATGGCAATCAATAATAGTCAACCGTTCTCGAAAGTCAAAGGTCTACGCAGGATGGCTACTCATTGTTAGCCGATCATTCCAAGTTTTCGGCTCCACGCTGGCGGGCGGCCTTGCAGTTGGATGCTGCAAACACGATCACACCTCTTCGCAGAGCTTTGGTTGCCAAGTGAATTCTTTTGTTTTTGTTTAAATTATTTTGCAAGTGTGAAAGGATAGTATACATCTTAGTCCTTACCGTTAAGGAATCAGTTATCCGATCTTCTTTGGGAATAATAATAGCATTTTCTTATTATGTTAAACGTCTTTTTTTTTTTTTTATACCAGATCAAAAGGACTCTACATCATTTGTAAGTTATGAATATTAAATTGATATAGAGTATTGAATTCAATTTTTTTTGGATGAATTTTCATACTAATTTATAGTTTTTAGATAATTTTTTTGAGTTAATTTATTATTTATTTTAAATTAATTTAGTACGAGAGCAAATCTCGATTCAAAACGCACCGCACAAAGCGTCTCTGATCTTATTTCCACCGCCAAACCTTTACGCTCGTTCGATTCGACAGCAGCTTCACAACGCAAATGGCCTTTAGATATGTTTTAAACAGCCGTCGCTGTTGACAGGTCATACGATATTCGATCTTTGATGTAATTTATTAATGATTAAGATGTTTTGCCATTTTTTAAAAAATATAAACAATTAAAACCTTTAAAAGATTTTTTTATATTTATGAAAAAATTATAATTTATGCGTTAAAGAAATTATGCATATATTTCTCACAAATTAATTTTTCCACTGTTACATAGTGTGAAGAGGATTCACCTGAGGGTATTCCCTCGTGTTTATAAGTTGCAAGAACCATTACTTACAGGTTATACTGCTAAGATTATATGCTATGAAAATTTTGAGCATTAACTTTAAATGATTATAATGATATTGTTGTTACATTATTATGCTAAGATAAACTTGATATTAAAGAATATATTAATGTTCATATCAATGAAAACAAAGTTGAAAAGACTATGTCAAAAAATATTATGTACCCAAAAAAAAAAATTTAAAATTTTAAAAAGAAGAAGAAAAGAAAAAAACATGTTCATCCTAGTTAAACAATAAACAAAATGGTCGTACAGGCTACGGCAGGAAACCTGTCACACCATGCAATTCCTGTCATATATGCTAACAAACTGCTAAGAAGCCTGAACATTAACTTTTGATTCGACCAGAAATCTTTGTGGAAGTAATGTTCTGAAATGTTAATTAAATGTCATGGTAAATATCAAGGCAATTGATTGGAAATCATACCAGTTCATCACAAATGTAATATTGTTCACCCTAGAGTAATACGGTACGTTTCTGTAGAATTATTAGATTCCCAGAATCAGCATCAAACAACAGAGTTTTATTACACATGCCTTTCACCGGCATCCAGCTTTTCAAACAATAGAAAGAGTGGATCCACAAGCTCCTGAAAAGTAGCAAAGCAAATACGCAAGTAACGCCTATCAAATTAGACATAATATATTTTGCCAAAGTGCATGACTTTGTTCATATAGAAAAAAGATATGTTCTGTACCATAAACTCAGTCGAAGTTGTCAACTTTGATTGGAGCAATGTCATCTGCAACTTCGAAGTGTCCAACCAAACGAGCAAAGAACACCATTTGTTGTTCCAGTGTAAACTTAATGTTCTCCGCCTGCATATTGCGATCGAGGACTAACGAATCCTTATCAAGCACAAATTTTGTGGTTTTGAAGTGCAATTTTGTACGCACCTTGCGAAAGCCATGCTGTTCTCCTTGATACTCCACAAGCGCAACTGGTAAACCCTTTTGCTTCAAAGCATTGTAAATTTTACGAGCTTGATCGAGGTTTACAACCTGCACCACTTACTGGGCTTCGACTCATATTGAAACTTGCCATGATCAAATGGACACTACAATGGATTATGTTGCATATCTTTCCTTTCCCCCCCCCCCTTTTTTTTTTTTTTTTTTTTTCAATAGAATAAAAAAACATCTGGCCCTTTCTAGGACCAAGTAGAACACGACAAGAGTAAATTGAAATTTGACTCCTCCTGGAAGCATGAAATGTAGTTCTGCTTTGCCAAATTTCCCTAAAATGATGTGATGTGATTCCTAATAGGTGGGATTAGTAAACCACGTTCCTAATAATTATCTTTTATTATTTTCGAATTAATAGGCGAAATTGTCTTTTATTATTGTCGAATTAGTAGGCGAGATTATATCCTTAATAGTAGTCTGTCAAATCTATATAAGTGTAATACCTACAACTTTTGAATTCAACTAAGCAATAATATTACAAAAACATTTAACTTATTGGAGGCCGATCCTCTCGAAGTAATCACTGGATGCTGATCCCCTCGAAACGATCAATCCCATCTTTTTTATTTATGTCAAACCCTTATTTTTAATCCCTACTTCTCAATCCTTATTTCAAAACCCTAGGTTCTCAACATTTGGTATCAGAGCGATGTTTTTAGGGATTCTGTTTCTATTCCATAAAAAAAAAAAAAAGTGTTTATGCCCCTTACCCGACAACAAAAGAAAAATTTGGATATCACTAAACTGTGATCTTACAGTATGTCTTCATACAACTCTTTTCATTCTAACGCCCGAATAACTCGAGTTGAAGAATCATTATCTCTCATGCAAGAGTCTTTCCAAAGGCTTGAACAGATGCAAGAGTCTTTCTGAAGGCTTAAACAAAATCTGCTAACAAACAAAAAGAACCTGTGGAATCCTATGGAGCCACCAATCATGACTATACCCAACTACACACAAGGGTAGAATTTCCCCGCTGGGACAAAAGTGACCCTGTAGGGTGGATCTCCCGAGCTGAAAAATATTTTTGCTTTCATCATACGCTAGAACTCTCTAAGATTGAAATTGCTTCTATTCAATTAGAAGGTGATGCAATCCAATGGTATGATTAGGTCGAAATATGTGGTGGAATTCTTACGTAAGCTGAATTCAATAAAGGTCTTCTTGTGCAATTTGGGCCCTCGGAATATCACAATGTTGATAGAGAGCTCACAAAAATTCGTCAGACTTCCACCATCCTTGAATATCAGAGTCGATTCGAACGACTTGCCAATCGAGCTAAAGATTGATCCGAAAGGCAATTAGTGAGAACATTCATTGAAGGATTTACTTCTGATATCCAACGGAAAGTCAAAGCTCGCTAACCACGAACAATGGTAGCAGCTATTTCCTTTGCCCGCTTGTAGGAGGAGAAATTAGGTGCTGAAAATCGTCGATTATATGTTAATGTGACTAGCAAACCTATCGAAAGTAACACCAACTTATCTTCTTTTACTCATCCTTCTAACACTAGACGCTTAACCTAAGAACAATTAAAGAGTGAATGGCAAAAGGGTTGTGTTGGCACTGTAATGAGAAGTGGCACAAGGAGCACCAAGCAAGGGAAGCTTTTAATGATTGAACCAGTTGAAGAGATTAAAAAAATAAGGAATGACCACACAGGTTCAGATGATGACGACACCTTTATTGAATTCATAAATAAGCCTTCAATGCATGTTTTAGCTAGGTATTCGAACCCACAAACTATGAAAATTGATAGAGTCATCAAGGGACGGCCAATAATGGTACTGGCTGACTCAGGTAGTACCAATAACTTTATGGATGAGAAAATTGCCAAAAAACTTGCTTTTTCAATCGATGATTATGACAAGTTTGCTGTGAATGTTGCAGACAAGAGAAATTTGACATGTCAAGGGAAGTGCACAAAGGTAAAACTCATGTTACAAGGCCAGATTGTTTATATTGATCTTTTTTTACTACCCCAAGAAGATTATGAAATTGTCCTTGACATTGATTGATTGCGAACCTTGGGAGATATTACTTGGAATTTCTCTAAGTTAAGAATAAAGTTTCAATTGAATGGACATCCAGTGGAATTACACAGAAGACGTAGGGGAAAAATTATCACTGTTAGTGGTCATCGAATAAAGAAGGTCCTACAGAAGGCAGAACAATAGTTCTTAGTACAGTTGATAGGTGCAAAGATGGGCAAATCACATTCTGTACAAGGGAGGAAAGTTACGACACTATTGACTGAATTCTTTAGTTTATTTGCTGGACCCGCAGGTCTACCCTCGCAAAGGACATATGACCATCGTATTATGTTATTATCCGAAAATACACCCGTTAATGTTCACCCCTACCGTTATCCACACTTCCAAAAAAGAACGGTTCTTGGAGGATGTGCATGGAAATTGAACTGTTATCTAAATCTTGGTTCAATGGACTAACCTCCATGTTAAGGATGCTACCTAGGAGTTCTATCATTCTTTTGCAGATTGATTTTCGAATTTTATTACCAGTCAGCCTTGAGGACAAGGCTATTTTGAAAGGCAGCGGAATGATGCGATCCCTAATAGGCAGGATTAGCAGGCAGCATTCCTAATAATTGTCTTTTATTATTTCTGAATTAATAGGCAGGATTGTCTTTTATTACTCCCGAATTAATAGGCGGGATTATATAGTCTGCCAAATCTATATAGTGTAATACCTACAACTTTTGGATTCAACTAAGGAATAATATTATCAAAACATTTAGCTTATTAAAGGTCAATCCCTCAAAGTGATCATTGGAGGCTGATCCCCTCGAAACGATCAATTTCATCTCTTTTATTTCTACCAAACCCTTATTTTCAATCCCTACTTCTCAATCCTTATTCCAAATTCCTTGTTCCAAAACCCTAAGTTCTTAACATGATGGACCAACAAACTAAATGCTCAAAAATAGCCAGCTTCACATCAGTAGTAAGGCGATGAAATTCAAATAAATGCCACAAGGACTATTGCTTAGTGCAATGACAAGCATATTTGCATCTAAAAGGGTGAAAGTTGCTAGTCTTGGGAACACACACGATACTTCATTGCGCAAAAAGAATATGTTTCGGGATATCCTAGAAGCTGCCAATAAAAATGGCACAGTATGATAGCATTAAATAAAGCTTCCATGACGTTTTGAGTCCAAATTTTGCAACAGATCCAAACAATAACAGAAATGTAATTCAGTCAAATAATGATGCAGTGAAAATATTCTTCTGAATTATAGGTATCAGCAGGATACATCCAGGAAACTAGTAGGGATATACAAGTACAAACCAATTTTGTTGGAAACATTCCTCTTAATGAATTATCTAGAACTTCTGTGGTAGATGGAATACATAGAAGTGTGTTTAATCAAATATGACAAAGTCCCAGTATCCAATACCGGACAAAATTGAACCATAACGGAATTTCATGGTGGACAAGCTATGCCCAATGGTGCAATTATAATGATAACAAGTTTCTTCCATTTTACATAAAATTTAGAAAGTAAGAAAGATGCCATATATTGATACATGGACATGCATGCACAAGTGAGTTGTAGGCAAAAGCAACAAAGAAGAGAGACAGATAGAGAGATGAGAATGACACTTTTTCTATGCAGAAAGGAAACCTCATCAAGGGAATCAGATTTTAGCAAAGAGTTAATGGTATTCATACCTTGTCTTCCAATCCTTGAAATAGAATTGTGGGGCAGTAAAATCGATCCACTAAATTAACTGGTGACCTCTCATAGCAATCCTTTTCAGTACCTTTCAGCCATCAATAATAAATTTACCATCAAATACAATTAATGGAACATACACTAAATTAAAACTGAAATCTTTCTATTCAATTTACCAACAAGATTATCAACGTAATGAGACTCTAACTTGGGAGTTTCTGCCTTGAACAGGCTCAAGTCGGCCACCTGAGATAAATCAATATATTCATGTCTGTCAGACATCAAATCAGGAAATACATACATTTTTGTGCTTAATCAATTTAGTATATCTGCATAGCATCTACAAGAAAAACCATTATGCAATTCAAGAAAAAGTGCACAACCAGGACAGAAGCAGTTATTATGCAACAGCCCAAAAAAGACTCTCATACAGCCACCTAATAGAATGGTGTGCTCTAATCAGCATGATACAAATAGCTATATAGCAGTCTGAAGAAGGAAGCCACTACATGAGGTTCTCAATGCCTCAGTTAGAAACCCAAACTAACTCCACTCAGACACATAAGATAAAAACACAGGGCTCCCACTCTCCAGGGGACTGTGAAGGGGCAGAATTACAGAGGATGATGAGCACACTTGTAGACCACATATTTATATCTAAAAATAAGATGATCTAAATAGGTTCAGCCAGCAGTATTAGTCAGTTGAAGTGGTTTTTAGCTTCTTGACCCAAAAAAACTATGACTACGATTAAATTTCAACTTGAATAGTCAAAAGATTGCACTCAAATTGAACTCTCAGAGCATAAGCATTGTTGTTTCTGTTTGCTGAGGATATTGTTCAGAGATGGAGTCCACAAAGTCTAAGAAAGATCAACTTGAAATGTGTGGTTAGCTTTACTGAAAGCTGGGATTGGGCATTTCACCTACTTTTCATTCTAAAGCTCCCCCATCCCCCTGGGGAACAAAAAAAAATTGGTCCTATATTTTTCTCACTTCTGTATGTAAGTCAGGAACACTAAGCATGTGCCTTTCTTCACCCCATATACATGACAATGGTTCATAAACATGGGAAACATAATAATACAAGCAGAAACAGGTTAAAATCAAGTGAAAAATTATATCATGAGGCATTTAATTACTTGGCACTACTTTTCAGACAAAAATCTATCATTAGCCATTGAATAACCATCAATGAAAGACATAACCAAATGCTTCTCACGTTCATTGATCATACTGAGCTAAACTTGACATGAAGATCAAGCACTTACACCATACAAGGAAGCTCCACCCTTAAACGTTTCTTTGAAAGCAAGAGCAGCCAAGGTTGTATACCCACCAGCTGAGCCTCCAGTTATACAGAGTCGTTCCTCATCAGCCTTTCCAGAGTCCACCTACATGGAAACATTGACATTTTCCCTTGTTTTATACCACCCTTCCAAAAAACAAAGAGAACTTAGAAGACGGTAGATGGTTACCAGAAATTTAGCACAACTGCAACAGTCATTAACATCAACAATTCCCCACTTTCCCAACAAGCGCTCTCGATATGCTCTACCATAACCTTCAAAATTTTGTCAACGAAACTTTTAGCTCAAGAACATGATCCATACAAATTTGATGTTGCCGGCAGGGGTAACCACAATCAGGACCACATTGGTTTTACCTCTTCGTTTTTTTTTCCCTCCCTTTGGCATGCATGTGCAGTTATCAATCGGAAATTAGATGTTCAACTTGATGGATTATGAATACAAAGCCAATAGTCTTATTCTGGGAACCTGTAGCTGCAAGCAATTAAGTTCTTTCCTTCATCAATCTGAATGAGCTCATAAGAATTTATGCCAAAAATCCACAGTGGTCTAGAGAATTCAGCATCCAAGGAGTAGAGTAGTTTATGTCATTTGCAGATTCAATCTGTCACAAAGAAAGACATAACATAATCAATTCAATGAATCCTTAATCAGAGCTGCCTGACAAGCTATCCAAACATTAACCAAGTCAACACTAGAAAGCCAAGGGTTTCAAATAAATGTAATGGCCCCAAATTCTGCTTAAGTTTTTCAAGTGAATGTAATTTATGTATACCACCCAGTGACATAAACCACAAAAAGACTAGTTCAATAAACTGCAGTAGACTGCAGTAGACAGGGTGTAATACTACGGGCAATTTGCCCTGCAGAAAAGTTCAGCCATGCCAGATGTGCTAAATGAACCCTTTGAAGATTTGTAACATGCTAATATAGAAATTCACAAGCTATGTGCACATTGAAATAACAAATTGGAACTCTCTAAGCATGAACCTTACCCATTTGTAAAGATTCCAAAATCCACTTTTTCTATCTGTGATAAAGAATAATTCGCCTGCATATAGGCAGTAAAATCATCAGAATCTGCTGAAAAGGGGTTTTTGCTCAAAGTGATCATTCTCTAACACAAAAGGCCTTTTCTATGAATTTTCAAATGTGAAGTAAGCCTCCGTATGTTATTATTAAAATTGACTATTTGAAATTTGACAGATCTGATACTAAAATAGATTGTGGGAATTTGTCCCAAACATAAACTGGGGATGTGGTGTGACAGGTTGTTGATCCTTCAGCCATAGTATCTATTTACAAATGATGCAGAGATAATATTATGTGAACAAATAGCTTAGCTAAATAATTTGTTCCATGGCCATGCATGTTATATGTTTTACCAATTTTAATGGAAAAACTGCAATGTCTCTTGCAACCAATTAAGGAATGAACGCATCAAAGAAAAAATATAAAAAAAAAGACCTTTGGAAGACCACTTGGGTTCGGTAGGAGACTCCAAAAGTGCAGGATCACAACCAGCAACACATATGCGCTTGCTGACATCCCTGCTCACCAAAAACATTAAATGCCATTTGACACAAGAGGTCATGGAAAGGACAATTTGGCCCATACATCTGTGTTTTGCTAGGGAAAATTGCATGGCAAAACTTCATTCACTGATGTATGTTTAAGTAATAGAATTAAAAGGCAGTAACAGAGCAAATATATCAGACTATTTCTGCAATCACAAGGGGGCAGCCATGAGCAAAAATTTCTAGAGTGCCTATAAATGTATGTAACAGCTTGCATACCTACATCATAAATAACACAAAACTAAATCTGCACGCAAGGATAGAATCAGTTTATTGTTTGGCCAACATTTTTTTTTTAATGGAGACGTGTTATGCATGTTGATACACAGATCTAAACCAATTAATTTCTCTAGGGTTTGTGCAACAAGGTAGCTAGACAAGATAAATTATTCATATAGATGAAAATAAAATAATACAGACATCATAGCTTCTCAAGTTAAGTTTAAAACTTTTTGAGTACCGTTAGCAAGAAACTGGATGTATTGAGCAGAGCCCCAGGAATTTTTTTTCCTCCAAATAAAGTGATTATCATAAACAGAACCATTGCAATGGCCCAATGAAATTCGTACCCAATCTCAAGTTTCATATGAGATATGCAAGATTAATGCTTCCAATCCAAAAAAAAAAAATGATACTGCAATTATGCAATGATGATAGTTCTCAATGTTGCTGACAAAAAACAAGAGAAAAACATAATGTCTTTCCTGGGCTATAGTAAACTTTTAGAAGAAAGCAAAAGGACTTACCTTTCTCAGAAATAAAGCCGATCCACAGTTCTGCTTTATCCCATGGCATGTTAGGATGACTCCATTCTATCCATGCTATACGTTCACCCTCAAAGTCCAAGCGTGGGAATGCATAGAAGTCATTGCCACTTACTAAAACTTGGGGTTCTGAGTGTCACATACATAATCAACAATGCAAGCACAAAGACTGTCAGTTTCTGAAAAGATAGTTAAAATCAAATAGGAAGATGAGTGAGAACAGGAACATTTTTACTGAAAATATAAAGAATCCTAATAACACTGAAAACTTGAACAATGTCAAATTTTTGTTTTCACAGTTTTATTTCAGATTTGCCTTTTCTTTTTTTTTTTTTTTTTTTTTTTTTTTTTGCATCAGGGGTGCGAGGGCTGGGTTGGAAGGTGTAAGCAGAGTGAACACATCCACAAAAGTTCAGACCTTGGGTGTCCCTGTTATTAAGGCCTACAGCCACAATTGTTGTCATCGCATCTGTACTGCCTGCCCGGCGATCTATCAAAAATGATTAAAAAAACAAAAAATTGGAGATCAATGTGCCATAAATAGAAACAAATTGTCTAACAGTATCCGCAACTGTATACCTTCCATTACAGTAATAAAACGGTTAAAGCGAGGATCAAAGACTCCATCAGCATAAGAGACGACTGGTCCACCATAATCAGGTGTAAGAGGCACGAGAGTAGAGCCTGCCATTGCACAAGTGATGGTATCAAGCACATGAAATTGCAATTGCGTGCTGCAACAAATTCCATGCTAACACAGAAAATTTAATACAGAATCCTCAGCAGCTACCAGCAATACATTAATAGTTTTTCTGCTAAACATGTATCAACAAAAACTGACATCCCAAACCATAGCCTAACCATCGCACCTTAAATCATTAGGTTTATCAGATAATGCATTAAAAGTCAACGTTGTCTGTATTAAAGAAGAATGAAAATTAAATAACAGAATCAACCTCCTGCATTGATGGACTGCTTGTAGAGTCTTTGATCCTTGTAATTAGAGAAAATGATGGTGTCCCCCGAAATCCTGAACGCGCCACCTCCATACTCCTGGGCCGTTGTTCGAACAGCAAAATCCTTTGGAGTGACGTCGACCGGCTCTTCACCTGGTTTCTCAGCTTCTCTAACCAGAACTGCCCGCCTAAGCAAGTTCGAACAACCCAAAATCAATGAACAAAATTACAAGAATCAATCCTTATGTTACATTAATGCGTACCCTGACTCGGAGGGGCGAGACTCAAGCCAAAAGAGGCGACCCTGGCCGTCAGCGGCGGTGCCGCCCAGATGCTTGGAGGCTCCGGAGACAACGTCGGCGGTGATTGGGGACTTCCAAGAGCCGTAAGGAGCAGTGACTTTCTGTTGATTAGCTGCTTTTGTTGAGGACACCATTGTTCTGCGGCTATGCTGCTCAGAAGCGGAACGTTCCCGATTTTTCTTGTACGGATCAGGTGCAAGTGAACGAGACAGGATGAGTAAAACGAAGATGATGAAAGGGAGTGAAGACTGGTGACGAGTGAGAGTGGCTATGGCAGCCAACGCCCATTGACCTTAACGTACTACTACTTTGTCCAAATTAGCCTTTCTCTTAAAATATATGCAAGTTGCAGAAGAAGTTTTAGTTCGAGCACTCTTTGAAGATTCCATTCCTATTGCAATAGATAGATTGCAAAAGGGAGAGGAGATGAGGATCATCATTTCACTTTCTATTAAATTCATTATAGATGGATTTATCTAAAAAAGGAAAAACCTTTAGCCAAGCTTTCGATCCCGTTGAAAAGGAAAAGAATTCCGAGTTACCCTTAAAACCATTTGTAAAAAAAATAAGATAAAATAAAATTCAGGAAATGTTTCAAAATTCGTCGAGATCGAGAATTTTCTTGACACAAAATCTATTTAACTAATTATTCGTGGCCGTCGGTCTCTGGTTATTCATCTTCAGCTCCGGGCGGCGCGCATTTTGAACCAACGAATTTGACGATTTGGGCTACGAGGATTTTACCCGAACCAAGTGCGGCCCCATCCATCGAATCAGATTTCAATGCCCAAATGCCGAGGCATAATAAATATTGCCGATTAATTGGGATCATGGCCCAACCACGAGTAACGAACGGGAAATAAAGCTCGGCTCAGGTCAGATGACCCATCATGCTCCGTGATTGACGTTTGAATTCTTAATTAAAAATTACTGAATATAATTTAATAATTATTAAATTTAAAATTTTAGATAACATTTACTTTTTGAACTCATTATCTTATTTATAAAAAATAACTCAGTCACTTATCATGAGTTTCAATTCTTAAAAAAAAAAAGAGTACGAAATATGTGAAAATGAGAAAAAGTGTTTCACTTACAACTAGTAAATTTTTTAATAAATAAAAAATATCTTCTTTACTTAGACAAAAAGTAATAATAATAATAAATTCTTATTTGGGTATCATAATAGTTAAAAATGTGTGAAATTTACGAAAATAAAGAAAATTACTTTTATTACGCAACTCAGAACTCAATTGACCTTTTAATAGACCAACCAAAAAATTTTAATCAAAAAAAAATATTTTGGTATTAAATTGATAATATAATATAATTTAATAATAAAAATAAAATTTAATTCAATTAATTTACTAGTTAAATATTATAATTCATCTCTTTTTTAATATAAATTCTCAAAGAAGAGGTTTAAATTAAGGTTTTTTCCTTTGATAGAAATAAATGCTTCTAACTCTCTCTCTCTCTCTCTCTCTCTCTCTCTCTCTCTATATATATATATATATATATATATATATAAAAGGAGTTTATTAATTCTACCACATTACTCTTTCTCATAAAATATAACGATACAATTAAATTCTTACATTTTTTAAAATTACAGTGCCAAAAAAAAAAAAAAAAGTGGATGAATCAAGTTAAGTTTCACAAATTTTTATTGTTTCGAACGAACTCCTAAGCTATTCTTAAAATTGAAAAATGTCACATTTTTACTAAAGAAAAATAAAGCACCGATGACTACACATTTTTGGTTAGTATGCCCTCTCATGGAATGACATGACATGCGCATACACATGGTTGCGTTGGCTTTTTGACGGGTGCAAGTGCGGACTGCTGCACGCCACCCCTTTTAATTCCGTATTATTCTGGGGGTCAAAAGTAGCCAAATACTTAACCAATTTAATGGATCTATGCAGCTTCTCCATTTACTTTTCACTCTTTCCTACATGTTGCGTGCACTCAAATTTAAGGCTTCAATAGATTTTATCAACCCAGATATTCGACTATTTAAGAATTTTATATTATTTAACATAAATATTAATTAATTTAAATATGTATATATATTTATTTAGTTTCTTAAACTATCACTAGTGATATAAAAATGATATGGTGTTATTTTATGAGTTATTAATATTGAATTGACACAGACTGCCTGTAGCTTTGGACTGTCATCAAAGCAAAAGGAGGTTGGTCTGGAGCTGTAAATCCGTAAACCTCAAGTCTCAAGAACCAAACTTTTGGAAGTTTGTGATTAATGGGTTTGCTTGTTTAATCGCAAAGAATATTATTAAGTTACTAACTTGGCACGAATCTCGTTAACACAGGAGGCAATTGCCATTACGGGAGGTCATGGATCACATGCTTGACAGACAGATAGAAGGGTAATAGACAAATGATTTTTCGAACCTCTTAAGACTTGGGTGACTTTTCCAAAAGATTCCCCTGTGCCTGCCATGATTGTTTTTATATTTTGGCCTTAAATTTAGTTGTTCTGCAAGTCTTATCCTTTGCGTGGAAAAATATAGCTTTCCTCATTTTTGCGGTTGTATCTTTGTTTCATTTTACACCCACTGTTCGAATTTGCCTGTTAGCTAGCAAACCTCCAAGCTGGAGCCAGCCAAATCATTAATGTCACCCAATTTTTATTTTATTTTATTATTTTATTTATTTTTAGAAAAAAAAAAGAAAATTGAAAATTGGGTAGGCAAAGTCACGCCACATGCATATGGAATGTATAGCGATCAACATATTCAATATGTTACCTCATTAAAATATTCAACCATCTAAAAATATTATATTATTTACCAACGCTTGCCGTCGCCTCGGCAGACAATCGCCTTAGCCACCACATGTGCCGTCGTGCGCCAGTGATTGTCTTAACGTCTCTTAGGTGAAACCCATAGCAATCAATGGAGATGCCTTCCTTTAATCTGTCCTCTCCACCTGTCGATGCAAATCACCAATGTTTGTTGTCTCCCGCACCGGAGTGACTAGAAACTGACACAACCGTATCATTTTTTTTTTTTTAGTATTTTTGATATATTAGAAATTTTAATTATATTTATTAGTTAACTTTAATATTTCTCGTTTAATTTTTTAAACTATTCCTATATATATATATAATAATTTAATACTATTTCATAAATATATCTGTTATGAACATTAAATTAATATAAAACATTAAATTTAATTCTTAAGCTAATTATACTATTTACTTTGTTGTTGTCCTACGTTATCTAATATGAGAAAAGATAAAAGAAGAAATTTAAAACATGTACAATTAAAATGGCGACCCAATGATAAATGCAATCATGCAACGTGCTCATCGTAGTTTATGTAAACAACAAACAAAATGGTCAGACAGGCTACAGCAACAGCAGCAAACCTGTCACACTATGCAATTATTGACTAGCAGGATAGGCGTTCGTGAATGAACCTAGCCATTAATGAACGCTCATAGACTAGAAATATAGAAACTCTTATGCAACTAACAATGCCAATTAAAAAGACACCGTTCAACTTCTGGAAGTAAGAACTAAGAAGACATCACAACTCCATCGGACACTGATGTCTCTTAATGAATGAATAGCATATTAACACGAATTAATATCCGCATCGCCTAATTATATATAGGCCATAAATGCCCAGCCCATAAGGAGAACCCAGCCCCACAAGACGGGACAATTAAAAAGAAAGAAAAAACAGAGGCACAGATACCTGCCCACGACGAGACCAGGCCTATTTGCCTGTACAATCAAAGGAATCAATAAGATCGCATTCCTGTCATATATGCTAACAAACTGCAAAGAAGCCTAAACATTAACTTTTGATTCGACTAGAAATCTTTGTGGAAGTAATATTCTCAAAATATCAAGGCAATTGACTGGAAATCATACCAGTTTATCACAAATGTAATATTATTCTCTCTTTGAGTAACACAATACGTTCCTATAGAATCATTTGATTCCTACAAACATATCAAACAAGAGAGTATATATTACACGACTTTCACCCGCATCCAACCTCTCATAAAATAGACAGAGTGGATCCACTAGCTCCTGAAAAGTAGCAAATATGCAAGTAACACCTATCAAATTAGACATAATACATTTTGCCAAAGTTGGTGACTTTGTTCATATAGAAAAAGATACGTTCTGTACCATTAACTCAGTCGAAGTTGTCAACTTTGATTGGAGTAATGTCATCTGCAACTTCGAAGTGCCCAACCAAACGAGCAAAGAACACCATTTCTTGTTCCAGTGTAAACATAATGTTCTCAGCCTGTATAGTGCGATCAAGGGCTAATGAATCCTTATCAAGCACAAATTTTTTGGTTTTTAAGTGCAATTTTAGTACACACCTTGCGAAAGCCATGCTGTTCTCCTTGATACTCCACAAGCGCAACTGGTAAACCCTTTCGATTCAAAGCCTCATAAATTTTACGAGCTTGATCGGGAGGTACAACCTGCACCACTCACTGGGCTTCAACTCACATTGAAAGTCGCAATGATCAGATGGACACTACAATCGATTATGTTGCATATCTTCCCTTTTCTATCCATCTTTCTTTCTTTCTTTTTTTCATTTATAGGATAAAAAACATCTGTCCTTTTCTTAGATCATGTAGAACACCTAAACTCACAACAAGAGCAAAATGAAATTTGACTCATCTTGGAAGCATGAAATGTAGTTCTGCTCTGCCAAATTCCCCTCAAATGATGGACCAACAAACTAAATGCTTAAAAATAGCTTCACATCAGTAGTAAGTCAGTGACATTCAAATAAATGCCACAAGGACTATCGCTTGGTGGGATGACAGGCATATTTGCATCCAAAAAGGCTGAAAGTTGCTAGTCTTGGGAACACACACAATACTCCAACGTGCAAAAAGAATATGTGGGATGTCCTAGAAGCAGCCAGTAAATTTATAACTCAGGAGGAGACTGGCATGGAATGACAGCATTGAATAAAGATCTCATGATGTTTTTCGTTGAAATTTTGCAACAGATCCAAATAATAATAGAAATATAATTCAGTCAAATAATCATGCAGTGAAAATATTCGTCTGAGTTATATGCATCAGGAGGATACATCTAGGAAACCAGTAGGGACACACAAGAACAAACCAATTTTGTTGGAAACATTCCTCTTAATGAATTTTCTGGAACTTCTATAGTAGATGGAATATACAGAAGCATGTATAATCAAATATTGCGAAGTCCTAGTATCCAATACTGGACAAAATTGAATGATAATAGAACTTCATGGCGGACAAGCTATGGCCACCAGTGGAATTATAATGACAACAAGTTTCTTCCATTTTACATAAAATTTAGAAAGCACGAAAGATGTGATTTATGGATAGATGGACATGCAAGCATAAGTGAGTTGTAGGCAAAAGCAACAAAGAAGAAAGACAGATTTTCTACATATAAAGGAAACCTCATTAGGGGAATCAGATTTTAGCAAACAGTTAACAATTTTGATCCTCAGAAATGTATTCATACCTTATCTTCCAATCCTTGAAATAGAATTATGGGGCAGGAAAATCGATCAACAAAATTAATTGGTGACCTATCATGGTAATCCTTTTCAGTACCTTTCAGCCATCAATAATAAATTTACCATCAAATACAATTAATAGAACATAAAACTGAATTAAAAATGAAATCTTTCTATTCAATTTACCAACAAGATTATCAAGGTAATGAGACTCAAACTTGTGAGTTTCTTCCTTCAACAGGCTCAAGTCGGCCACCTGAGATAAATCAATATATTCATGTCTGTCAAACATCAAATCAGGAAATACATACATTTTTGTGCTTAATCATTATAGTATATCTGCATAACATCTACAAGAAAAACCACTATGCAATTCAAGAAAAAGTGCATAACCAGGACAGAAGCAGTTATTATGCAACAGCCCAAAAAAGACTCCCATACAGCTACCTAATAGAATGGTTCAGATCTTGTGCTCTAATCAGCATGATACAAGTGGCTATATAACAATGTGAAGAAGGAAGCCACCATATGAGGTTCTCAATGTCTTAGAAACCCAAACTAACTCCACTCAGACACATAAGATAAAAACACAGGGCTCCCACTCTCCAGGGGACTGTGAAGGGGCAGAATTACAGAGGATGATGAGTTAGTCAGCAGTATTAGTCAGTTCAAATGGTTTTTAGCTTCTTGACCCGAAAAACTAATGACTACAATTAAATTTTCAACCTGAATAGTCAAAAGATTGCACTAAAATTAAACTGTGAGAGCATAAGCATTGTTGTTTCTGTTTGCTGAGGGCAATGTTCACAGATGGGGTGCAAAAAGTCTAAGAAAGATCAATTTGAAATGCGTGGTTAGCTTGCTGAAAGCTGGGATTGGGCATTTCACCTGCCTTTCATTCTAAAGTTCCCCCCTCCCCCTGGGGGCCAAAAAAATCCCAGATTTTTCTCACTTCTGTATATAAGTCAGGAACGCAATGCATGTCGCTCATTTCACCCCAAATACATGACAATGCTTCATAAACATGGGAAACATAATAATACAAGTACAAACAGGTTAAAATCGAGTGAAAAATTATATCACGAGGCATTTAATTACTTGGCACTACTTTTCAGACAAAAATCTATCATTAGCCATTCAATAACCATCATCGAAAGAAATAAGCAAATGCTTCTCACATTCATTGATCATACTGAGCTAAACTTGACATGAAGATCAAGCACTTACACCATACAAGGAAGCTCCAGCCTTAAACATTTCTTTGAAAGCAAGAGCAGCCAAGGTTGTATACCCACCAGCTGAGCCTCCAGTTATACAGAGTCGTTCCTCATCAGCCTTTCCAGAGTCCACCTACATGGAAACATTCATATTTTCCCTTGTTTTATACCACCCTTCCAAAAAACAAGAGAACTTAGAAGATGGTAGATGGTTACCAAAAATTTAGCACAACTGCAACAGTCATTAACATCAACAATTCCCCACTTTCCCAACAAGCGCTCTCGATATGCTCTACCATAACCTTCAAAATTTTGTCCACAAAACTTTTAGCACAAGAATATGATCCATACAAATTTGATGTTACCAGCAAGGGTAACCACAATAAGGACCACATTGGTTTTACCTCTTTTTTTTTTTTTTTCTCTTGGCAACTCATTCAAAGAGAGACAATGCAAAAAGGCGAGAAACATTTGTGGAACAAAACTAAAATGATGAGGTAAAATGAAGGGGATGGGGATCAAGTACACTCTAAATTTTTAAATTAAGGAACAGGGATCTGTAAAGATACACTGATACAGCTTTTAGATCCCAACTAGAAGTGAAGGACGAACCAGTGCTTCCACCATAGTTAACATCCACAAATGCCCATCCTCGAGTGGTCCAGTACTGGACACTAAGGTTTAAGATTCCACGTGCTTCACTTGTGGGCCCTCCTGAAAAATTTTACACACTGTAAATGCTATTACATTCAAAATACTAAGCAAGTTTCCCAATAGCAAACATGGCAAAAGGCAGATCATCACACAAATAGTTCAAAAATTAGCTACCAAACCTGACACATAAATTTGCCTAATATTCCAGTTTAAACTTAATTGCACAATGCTCTGCCACCGAAACTTCTGAATACTGCCAGTATTTCAATAAAAATGAGACAATTCTATCATAATAAGGAACCCAGAACTGAAAGTTCTGACTGTCAGATATATAATACTCTAAAAATGCAAAGCCTTAAAGAATAACTTCAGCAATACTTTTATGATCTTTTGAGATAAATGTCAAATATGATCTTCCAGATAAATTTGGGATTAAGGCTTTGTTGTTGTTGTGAGGAAAATGTCAAGCACTTTTGACACATTGGAACAGCTATGTATAAGAAATAAGATTGACAGTTGCAAGCAACCCAACAGCATGATACTCACAAGCCCTGAACAGGGACAGAAAGACAGATATTGATTTTTGACTCAGGATGAATCTGAACAATGGACAACTGATCCAATCAAGACTGTTGCCAACATGGTAAAAGAAAAATATTACAGGGCATATGTTCCCCCCGCATTCTAGTTCACTTCGCTTAAAATATGTGACTCTTTCTGATACTGTTGTTAGTATCAAGTGACAGCTCTTTACAATTAGTACTTTGCTACCAGGTTATACCTACCTTAATTTCTTTTTCATTTTGGTCCATAATGATTCCCAGTCTTATACATAATCCATCATTTCCTTATTCTGAAAACCTCTTAAAGACCATTCAGATGTTGTGGGGAGCAGGACATAAACGAAACAAATTATATATTGTTTCAAGAAGGCAAGTAGTCACTCCAGATTGTGTTCATTTATCAGCAGATATAACCTTACATAGTTTCATATCGCCACCTAAGACTATCAAGACATAAAAAAGGAAAAAAAAAAAAGTGTAAAACTTGACCAGGTCAATCAAATGGTCAGAATAAGTTCAACATACCATGACTTTTCAACAATAAAGGAGGCCGCTCTTCTTGACTAGCTTGAAAATTGGGATTAGAAGGTGGGTAAAAATATGCATACGCTTTTTGACCAGGAACTTCCGTTGGAAATTCAATTAACTCTGGAAAGCTGAAGTAGGACTTGTACTGTAAAATATCAGGTGAAGATGACCACACAATTTGGAAATCAACCAATTTGGATCCATGGTCATCTAGAGTCACCTGACAACACAGGAACAAATTGCTAGCCTTGATAATTACTATTTGCTAGTGAGAAGTGCAGGTGTTATGGCTTAAGGAAAATAATATAGAATATAATGGGTTGCAGCACCTTAGCCACAGATGATGGATGGACTGCAGATGCTCCCTCTACATATAGGCAATGGTGCCCCAAAGTCTGCGTGAGAAAATTTGCACATCTAAGAACACTACACAAATATCTAGTTGAAGGGATTTTCTTCTTCATCCCAAATTTGGAAAGAGTAGGTTGTCTGGAAGTACTAGATTATCTATATCTGTAATAGGAATATCAAGCACAGTTAATGAGCTTTGAACATCATCCAGAACACCGAGATATGATCTTCCATTCTGCCTGTGAGCAGAAAAGCGAAGTTCAGGAAGATTAAGCTTGGGCATGCATTTGCAGTTATCCACTAAATTAGATGTTCAACCTTGATGGACCATGAACACAGAGCCAACAGTCTTATTATGGAGTACCTGTAGCTGCAAGCAATTAAGTTCCTTCCTTCATCAATCTGAATGAGCTCATAAGAATTTATGCCAAAAACCCATAGTGGTCTTGAGAATTCAGCATCCAAGGAGTAGAGTAGTTTCATGTCATTTGTAGATTCAATCTGTTACAAAGAAAAACTTAACATAATCAATTCAATGAGTTGCTGATGATAGCTGCCCGACAAGCTATCCAAACATTAACCTAGTCAACACTAGAAAACCAAGGTTTTCAAATACATATAATGGTCCCAAACTTCTGCCTATGTTTTTCAAGTAAACATAATACTCCCAAAATTCTGCTTATGGTTGATAAGTTTTCCCCTTTTGCATACAGCAGGCCTCACATCACTTCTCAATATCAGAGATGTTCATGCTGCCACATTTAACCCCACCCTATCAAACTCTAAGAAGTACTTTGATCAACAAATCGAACAGTAAAGTTTACTAAATTTGTCCATTCCATTGCACCACTGGGACATTTGTTATTTCAGCAATGGTGCTTCCCATATCTAAAGCACATGGTATGCTGTGATTTGGCAAAACCCACAAAAAATATGCTCAGTCTAGAGTAGTTAATATGCCCTAGTAATATTTATCTGTAGAAACAAAGATCTCAGACCACATAAGACTCAGAGAAAAACACAGGCACCAAGCTTTGCTACAGGAAAATTTCAGGAAGAAACATTGAAAATTTATGTATACCACCCAGTGACATAAACCACAAAAAGATTAGTTCAATAAACTGCAGCAGACAGGGTGTAATACTATGGGCAATGGGCCCTGTGGAAAAGTTCAGCCATGCCAGATGTGCTAAATGAACCCTCTGTAGATTTGTAACATGCTAAAATAGAAATTCACAAGCTATGTGCGCATTGAAATAACAAATTGGAACTCTCTAAGCATGAACCTTACCCATTTGTATAGATTCCAAAATCCACTTTTTCTATCTGTGATAAAGAATAGTTCACCTGCATATATGCAATAAAAACATCAGAATCTGCCAAAAAGGGGTTTCTGCTCAAAGTGATTATTCTCTAACACAAAAGGTCTTTTCTATGAAATTCCAAATGTGAAAAGTAAGCCTCTGTATCTTATTAGTAAAATTGACTATTTGAAATTTAAAGGATCTGATACTAAAATAGATTGTGGGATTTGTCCCAAACATAAACTGGGGAAGTGGTGTGACAGGTTGTTGATCCTTCAGCCATAGTAACTATTTACAAATGATACAGATATAATATTTTGTGAACAAATAGCTAAGCTAAATAATTTGTTTCATGGCCATGCATGTAATATGTTTTACCAATTTTAATGGAATAACTGCAATGTCTCTTGCAACCAATTAAAGAATGAATGCATCAAAGAAAAAAAAATGAAGACCTTTGGAAGACCACTTGGGCTCGGTAGGAGACTCCAAAAGTGCAGGATCACAACCAGCAACACATATGCGATTGCTGACATCCCTGCCTCACCAAAAACATTAAATGCCATTTGACACAAGAGGTTATGGAAAGGACAATTTTGCCCATGCATCTGTGTTTTGCTAGGGAAAATTGCACGGCAAAACTTCATGCACTGATGTATGTTTAAGTAATAGAACTAAAAGGCAGAAACAGAGCAAATAAATCAGACCATTTCTGCAATCACAAGGGGGCAGCCACAAGCAAAAATTTCTAGAGTGCCTATAAATGCGTATAACAGCATGCATAGCTACATCATAAATAACACAAAACTAAATCCACATGCAAGGATAGAATCAGTTTATTGTTTGTCCAACATTTTTTTTTTAATGGAGATGTGTTATGTATGTTGAGACACAGATCTAAAGCAATTAATTTATCTAGGGTTTATACAAAAAGGGAGCTAGATAAGATATATTATTCATATGGATGAAAAAAAAATAATACTGAAATTATAGCTCCTCAAGTTACATTTAAAACTTTTTGAGTGCTGTTAGCAAGAAACTGGATGTAATGAGCAGAGTTCCAGGTTTTTTTTATTCTCCCTCCAAATAAAGTGATTCATCATAAACAGAACCATAACAATGGCCCAATGAAATTCCTACCCAATCTCAAGTTTCATATGAGATATGCAGGACTGATGATTCCAATCCAAAAAATTCAAAAAAAAATGATACTGCAATTATGCAATGATGATAGTTCTCAATGTTACTAACAAAAAACAAAATAAGAAAAAAAAAAAAACATAGTGTCTTGCCTGGGCTATAGAAAACTCTTAGAAGAAAGCAAAAGGAAATTCCACTTACCCATTATCAGAGATAAAGCCAACCCACAGTTCTGCTTTATCCCATGGCATGTTAGGATGACTCCATTCTATCCATGCTATACGTTCACCCTCAAAGTCCAAGCGTGGGAATGCATAGAAGTCATTGCCACTTACTAAAACTTGGGGTTCTGAATGTCACATACATGATCAACAATGCAAGCACAAAGACTGTCAGTTGCTCAAAAGTTAGTTAAAATCAAATAGGAGCATCAGTGAGAACAAGAACATTTTTACTCAAAATATAAAGAATCCTAATAAACTGAAAACTTCAACAATGTCAAACTTTTGTTTTTCAGTGTTATTGCAAATTTGCTTCTTCTTTTTTTTTTTTTTTTCTGTCATGGGTGCGGGGGCTAGGGTGGAAGGTGTAAACAGGCTGAACGTACTCGGAAAAGTTCATACCTTGGGTTTCCCTGCTATTAAGGCCTACAGACACAATTGTTGTCATTGCATCTGTACTGCCTGCTCGGCGATCTATCAAAAATGGTGGAAAAAAAACAAATATTGGAGATCAATGTTTCATAAAAGGAAACAAATTGTCTAACAGTATCCTCAGCTGTATACCTTCCATTACAGTAATAAAGCGGTTAAAGCAAGGATCAAAGACTCCATCAGCATAAGAGACGACTGGTCCACCATAATCAGGTGTAAGAGGCACGAGAGTAGAGCCTGCCATTGCACAAGTGATGGTGTCAAGCACATGAAATTGCAATTGCGTGCTACAATAAATTCCATACTAACACAAAATTTAATGCAGAATCCAGCTACCAGCAATTCATTACTAGTTTTCCTGCTAAAAATGTATCAACAAAAACTGACATCCCAAGCCATGGCCTAACCATCGCACCTTAAATCATTAGGTTTATCAGATAATGCATTAAAAGTCAACGTTGTCTGTATTAAAGAAGAATGAAACTTAAATAACAGAATCAACCTCCTGCATTGATGGACTGCTTGTAGAGTCTTTGATCCTTGTAATTAGAGAAAATGATGGTGTCCCCCGAAATCCTGAACGCGCCACCTCCATACTCCTGGGCCGTTGTTCGAACAGCAAAATCCTTCGGAGTGACGTCGACCGGTTCTTCACCGGGTTTCTCAGCTTCTCTAACCAGAACCGCCCGCCTAAGCAAGTTCGAACAACCCAAAATCAATGAACAAAATTACAAGAATCAATCCTTATGTTACATTAATACGTACCCTGACTCAGAGGGGCGAGATTCAAGCCAAAAAAGGCGACCCTGGCCGTCAATGGCGGTGCCGCCCAGCCGCTTGGAGGCGCCGGAGACAACGTCGGAGGTGATTGGGGACTTCCAAGAGCCGTAAGGAGCGGTGACTTTCTGTTGATTAGCTGCTTCCGTCGAGGACGCCATTGTTCTGCGGCAAGGGTGCTCCGGCCTCTTGAGCAGAACGCTCCCGATTTTTCTTGTACGGATAGTGTGCAAGTGAACGAGAAAGGATGAGTGGAAAGAACATGAGGAAGAAAGTGAAGACTGGTGACGAGTGAAAGCGGCTATGGCCGCCAATGCCATTGACGTTTTCCTCCCACAACGCTATGTCCAAATTACCCTTTACACTTGGTGATTCTATTCCTATTGCAATAGATTGCGAAAGGGTGTGAGGCTGAGGATCGTCATTTCACTTTTTTCTTTCCTTGATTGATAACAGGGATTTTTTTTTTCATATTTTTCATCTACCTTGACGAACGATTATTAGTTATAATATATATAGATATATATATATATATTTGTAATTTATAAAAACGAAAAATTCTCTTGCGGTTGTTTATCTGCAGTTCCAGGCGGCGCGCAATTTGAACCAACGAATTTGACAATTTGGGCTACAAAGAATTTATCTGGACCAAGTGCGGGCCCATCCATCGAATCCGATTTCAATGCCCAAATGCCAAGGCATAATAAATATTGCAAATTAATTAGGGTCATGGCCCAACTCCCAGTAACGAACGGGAATTAAAGCTGGGCTCGGGTAAGATGACCCATCACGCTCCGTGCCAAGTCGATTGACCTTTAAATTATTAATTAAAAATTATCCATATCATTTAGTAATTATTAAATTTAATTTTTTGCTAAAATTAAAATTTAAATTGCATATCTTATTTAAAAAAAAAACAAACATCAGAGTTCTAATAATCCAAAAAAAAAAAGTGCAAGATCTATGAAAATGAGAAAATTTATTTCACTCATAACTCAATAAATTTTATAGTAAATATAAAATATCTTCTCCCCAATCCAATTAGGGCAAAAAATATAAATTTTTAATTAAGATTTATTTTTAGGATGTTGTAGTAGTTAAAAATTGTGAAAATTTTATAAAAATAAAGAAAACTATCTTTATTATTTAGCTCACAATTCAATTGACTTTTTAATAGACCAACCACAAAAATTTTAATCAAAAAATTTTTTTGATGTTGAGTGGATGATATAATTTAATTCAATTAACTTAGTACTTGAATCTTATAATTCGTCCCTTCTTTAGTATAAATTCTCAAAGAAGACAATTAAATTAGAATTTTTTTTCTTTTGATAAGAACCCCTCTAATATAATTTGTATATATGTTGGAGATTTATTAATTCTTCACATTATTCTCTCTCCTAAAATGCAATGATTCAATTAAATTTTTTGAATTTTTTAAAAATGTAATACCAAACAAAACAAATTGAACGAATCAAGTTAAATTTTTATTGTTTCAAACGCTCTCTCAAACTATTCTTAGAACTGAGAAATGCCACATTTTTAGTAGAGAGAAATAAAGCACCGCGAGGATGATGACCCCACACAATTGTTTTTTGAGTGAGGAAATAAAGCACTTCGTGAAATGGGGATGGCCACCAAGATGGTGAGGGCTGATTTGAAGCCCGCTGGAAAGCAGTGCAATTATTGGATTTGGTTTTTGCCTTTTTTTAAGGGTGTCTCGTTATCGAGAGAGAGAGAGAGAAACAAAACATGGACATTCACGCCTCCTCCTCTTCTAATTATTCTGTTTGATGAAGTTAATGGCCAATTGGAAGCCACTGATCATACGAGGTGTGCCCTCCATGAAATGACATGTTCATACATACGTACGTTTGCGTTGTGGCTTTTGCCCGGTGCAACTGCGGACTGCCCGCCACATCTTTAACTCCCCTGTTCTGGAGTCAAAAGTAGCCAAATATTAACCAATTTAATGGATCTATGCAACTTTTCCATGTACTTTTTCCCTCTTTCTTACAAGCTGCGTGTACTCAAATTTAAGGCTTCAAGCTGGTTACCATCCACCAGTAACACCACTAACGGACTAGAGATCCAGGTAGTCAAGCAATGAAGTCTAGAATTGTGATCCTGTGTTGGACTTTCGGTGTCTGCATTATCTTCTAAAACTTGGCGTAATCAATTCACTTCTTTTCGTTAGGGTTTTGAAGCTTTAAAGTGTATCCCAGTGCTGCATTTAGATTTCGTTGATTAAAAAAAAAAACAGAAAAGAAAAGAGAAGAAAAAAAGTTGTGCGCCCAATCACGTTTAAAATATCAGCATGCCTTGTCTCATGCTTGGAATGGCAACTTGCAAATTACTCGGCGCTTCCTTTGAAACTATTATTTTGAGAAAGGCTGGAAAATCTTTCCTCGTCTTTGTGGGTCATCAATCAAGATCTGCCAAATCACGCATGGTTATATGAAGGGCCTCTTCCCTTATTAAATTAAGCCACAATTTCAAGCAAACCAAAAGCAGGTGGATGTCTAACAGAACTGCAAGATAAGCACTCAGTCCTATCAACGGCACAATAATTAGGAGGAAGTGACAGAGGCGTCCCGGATCACTTTTAATTCACCTCGAAGCTTTATTCGTAACATGCATTAATCAAATAATTTTCAAATCATTGGTAACTTAATGTAGAAAGCAACAGATAGATTAAAAGGTCTTCAAGTGAACAAAAGTGATTTTTCCAGGTCAATGATATCGAATTTATTAATTCACACGGCAAGCATAGCGCCCGCCATACAGGGTTAAAAGTGGGCTGGCTTGGATCATTAGTCCATATTGTCGAAAAAGCATGTTGGCGCAAAATGTCGCTATTTTTGAGTCATGGGATTACAGCCGCCGGTAGCTTTATGTTGCATCAACATAGATCTGACATATCAATTTACATACGTGAACCACTTACCTCTGCTTGGTGGTGACTCGCACATGTAGAGCCATCATTTCTTCAGTTACTACATGCGCCTGATAATGATTCGGCATGTTCAAGATAGGGGTCCAATTTCACAAGTCTGAGTAATGTTTCAACCCAGGTCCAAAGGCTAGGATTCATATTGTAATCCTTCATGCTATCGATCGCTCATCGTAGTACAGTTCAAGTTCAACTACAATGAACGGTAAATGGAAGCAATTTCGTTGTCATAATCGATGATTTTTCCAGCATGAATAGTCCCGCTTATAACCTCAACATGGCATGCACAAATTTTGAATATCATAATTGGGTGCAAAAATTCGTGCTTAAAGGCCAGATGGTTGCAAGTTTAACGCACTATATATTATACTCAATATCATTATTTATACGTCAATTATTTAAACGCCTTGTGAGAAATTAAAATAGTGTCCCAACATCAAACTATTCGATCATGATGAAGTGAAAGATTCCACTACCTAAATGAATTTGATTTTAGTATTTGTCAAAAGCTTGATTGGTGTACAGTTTTGCTGACGACAATGCTTCCTCTTTTAAATGGAGTCGTGTCGAAGGACCCATCTTGGACACTGATCTTCTTTTCAATTCAATGTGTTAGCAGCATTGTCCATAAAGATGACTCTAATCAAGATATGTAACTTCAATCGAAAGTAAGATCGAAAATTTCAATGTGATGACTTCCCAACTGTGAGTGCAAGTTGCTTAAAAATCCAACATAGCCGACTACAAAAGGCAGACGAGAACTAATTGCCTACCAAGGGAGAAGATATATTAAACCAACTCTCGGTTGTGTTGCCTCTGCCTGAAATAACTCAAAGAGTTCAAGAATAATGGTCCAACAACGAAAGGAGAATGGATTGGTAGCCAAAGAGAGGAACAACAGCCCTGCAAGCAAAAGCAAAATAAATATCGTGGAGAAATGTGGTTTGGCAAGATGAGCTGCACCTCAATAATTAGTGAGGAGGTTTGGGATAGGGTCTCGAAAAGCACAAAGCAACTGATGGTGATGCGCTATGCCATGGTCAGGGAGGCACATGCCCCGGCCAACATTGCCACCCTCCTTTTTCTCATCTCTTTTTGACCTTTTTTTTTTTTTCTTTCCCCTGCTTCCCTCAATTTCCCCACGCTATGGGGTCCGACTCCCCTTATAATCTTATCTTATTCAACACCCTCCTCTCTGTTTTCCTTTTCTTTCCCATCCCTGTTCACTAAACTTGGTCACATCAATGTGTTAGTTCTCAGTTTTCCTTTTCACTTGAATCAAATTGGTGGTTTCTCTTCTCTTTCCCACTTCAAAAGATTCCAAAGGACAACCGTCCAAGTGACCAAGCACGTTGGTTACAACTTACAACCCCTTTTTCTTCTCGAGCAGTCCATTTATACGTATCCTCTAGTTTGGCACTAGCTCAAAACGCAAAGAATTCTTGACTTAAATTTCTTAGATATCAGTCCTAAAATGCCTTCCGTGCACTCTAGCCCCTATTTCCAGATGGATAATCAAGCCATGCTAGCATTGCTCCGGCAAACTGCCGGCGAGAAGCGGGCGAAATCTAGTACCGGCGGGCTACTAAAAATGTTCAAGCTCTTTCCCATGTTGACTTCAGGTTGCAAGATGGTGGCACTATTAGGCAGGCCCCGAAAGCCTTTACTGAAAGACAAAGCTACCACTGGTACAATTTTCGGTTATCGTAAAGGGAAAGTGAGTCTAGCCATACAAGAAGATCCTCATTGCTTGCCAATGTTTGTGATGGAGTTGCCTATGCATACAAGTGCATTTCACAAGGAACTGGCATCAGACATAGTGAGAATTGCACTGGAGAGCGAGACCAAGACTCATAGGAAGAAACTGTTGGAAGAGTTCGTGTGGGCTGTTTATTGCAATGGAAGAAAAGTAGGGTACTCAATTAGGAGGAAGCATATGTCTGATGATGAACTTCATGTTTTGCAACTCTTGAGAGGTGTTTCAATGGGTGCAGGGGTGCTTCCGGGCCCCAATGAGAAGGAAACAGCAGATGGGGATTTGACATACATAAGGGCAAGATTCGAAAGAGTGGTCGGTTCCAAGGATTCTGAAGCTTTCTACATGATTAACCCAGATGGTGCAGCAGGACCCGAATTGAGCATCTTTTTTGTAAGGGCTCATTAGAATTTCATCGTGTGTCATTGCAGGTTTGCTTT
This sequence comes from Ceriops zippeliana, assembly GCA_037897445.1. Classification (NCBI taxonomy): domain Eukaryota; kingdom Viridiplantae; phylum Streptophyta; class Magnoliopsida; order Malpighiales; family Rhizophoraceae; genus Ceriops; species Ceriops zippeliana. The sequence goes on along the minus strand of JBAPLH010001437.1, from coordinate 1,211,885 downwards.
CCATTTGTGAACTTGAAAATTGCTCAGAATTTTCTCTCAGGATATTATCACAGAGGCTGCTTTTGTATCAATTCCTTGCCTTGTTCAGTGATAACAGGGAACGAAATTGTTATGATTTTGAAGTTTTAATCCCAAAATAGATATGGTGGCAAAGGCATTTGACTGTTTTGCCTAAAGAAATAAAATTATGCTGATACGTTCAGCCAACACTCTCTCTCTTTCTCTCTCTATCTTTTTTTTCTCCCCGTACTACTGAAATGAGCCATTTAACAATCTGGAAGACAGAGAAAGCATTGTATGAACTGGTGAATTTCTATGGAGTAAAGTTGAAAACCCCGGCCCAACCAAGATTCTTTTAGCATGAACCGAAGAAGCCGAAAAGAAAAAAAAGAAAAAAATCTGTATACCGCATTCCCCAGTTACAATTTCTAATGGCTTATTGAATATCTTCTTGTTGTTACGTCATTTTCAAGCCAGCTAGCCTGTTCCTTAATTCGGTCCTGTAAATTTTACTTTCCTCAATCAAGTCCTGTAAACTCTATTCATTTGTATAGTTTTGTGATTTCAATTTTCAATCATGTAACTTTTTTATTATTTTTTAAAATACTAATCCAATCTAAAATTCTGTCAAGAAATTATCACATAACGCGCATATGTGCCCACACTGACATACACATCCTTTGAAAGAGATCAAGAATTCTCACTATTCTTACCTTCAGGGGACCAATTCTATTCAGTGTGATCTTCATTCACATTTCTTTCATACGGCACATATAAAAAGGTGTCCTTCGCCTTGACAATGCTAACTCTTTGGACTGAATTGTTATTTTCTGAAGAAAAAAAAAAGATGGTTGAAATGATAGAAGCAAAGGATAAAAGATTTTGAGACTATCGATTAAGCACATTAACATCGCCAACGATGTCTCCATCATTGTATATTTAAACGGAAATTTTTTATGGTAATTTTGTTTTTTGTTCTAATATTTTTTTATGATGTAATTAGATGTATTTATATTTCTTTATTTGAAAAAGCAATATTTTATAAAACTCAAAAGTCAAATCAATTCATGTGTTCCAATGCAAGGCAGTTGTATTTAATTGAAATCAACTCTGAACATATAAGATAACGAAAACAATGCTTTCATTTCATATGGGGTTCGGGTTCTACAGCAAACTATGAAGCCCTGATCTGAGGATGTAAGAGTTTCAAAATTATTTTCTAGAATACATGAGGCATGGCCAATGGTTCCAAAATGCTCATGCACAGACATTTCATGAACTTAAATTAATATATCACACATGAAAAACAAATATATATATATATATATATATATATACATATATATATTCACCTCACATTTTGCATAAATATACTCACTAAGATTTATAACGTAACAATGAATAACTTCCACCACTGAAGTCATACAATCGGTGGGATAAAATTGCTTACCCTCGCATACAAAACCCATACATCAGTCCCGGTAGGCTTACATGCACGTGTGAACTTAGGCTTTTAAGGGATCTTTTAAGACAGTGAACTTAAGTGGATCGAAGCCCAAACTTCGTGGGTGTTGTTGTGCAGTATGTTGAAATCTAGCCAATCTAGGTGAAGCAGCGCGGTGGGTTCAAAAAACCGAAAAGCAAAGCACCGCCGTTTCCATTAACCAATTCAGGTCGTGAATCCCGAGTCAGGCTGGAGCCGTAGCCCGAATTCTTTCTTGGGTCGAGCCGATGAAGATATATGGATAGGGGAGAGGGAGGCGGACCGGACAGGATGACATGACTTGCGAGCTCCATTCTCTTAAAAATTAATTTCTTCTTCTTCTTCTTCTTTTTTTTTTTTTTGAAAATTTTATAACGAGTAAATAGGCAAAGTAAAATATATAGAAAATATGACAAAATATGCATCCAGCTATTAAAACTGTAGGTTACATATTATATAATAATTATTTGCATATTCTACCTTACCTTTTTTTTTTTTTTACATTATTCCTTCAAAAAAATAAAAATAACTTTTCTTGCATGGGAGCACATGCTCCGTCCGTCCCCACGTCTAATTATGTCCCGTCCATGCAGCGACCTCTGTTTGGACGGAATATTTGGAGTAAATATACAAAAATATTGTGAATTTTATTTTTTTGTTTTTTGACATTCGCAGAATTTTTTTTATAATAAATTCATTTCATCGTTGTATCAGTTTAACACAATTTGAAAGCGTATCACGTCTGTTCCTGCTTAACAGTTTGGACGGATGCTATTAGATTAAGATAAAGATGACATTCATTTATTTTTGTTAAATATAAACAAATACAATAATTTACATACTTGTAATAATTTATTTTTTTTAAAGAAAGCTACATATGCACAAATGTATGCCACTAGGACTATAAAATTATTTTTTTATATCCCTTCTTATATCTCATATATAAGGAAACATAAACATATATAAGGGAACAAACAAGGAAACATAAACTCAAAAAATATATCCCTTCTTATACCTCATATTCCAAGTAACTCTTTTTTTTTTTTTGTCAATTGACAAAAGAGAAAACTCAAAAAAAAAAAAAAAAAAAAAAGAGGCGCATCCATCTTTTAATGTAAGGATTTACCGTCATTCAAGCGCTTATTCTCGTAATCTGAAATTGCGAAAAAATTTTAGAAAATTTTTGAAAACTTCGAAAAAGATTTTCAATTTTATATTTTTCTCATAAAATTATTGAAACTCTTGCAAAACTCCATAGATTGCAAGAACACTCGAGAAATTTCGGAAAACTTTTAGAACATTAGAGCAGTACTATATTGTTATAAATTATGTGTTTAATTATTTCTAAACACCAAGTATTGATCGATAAGTCAAATTATATCAATTTTTGGGTAGATCAAGAGAGAGAAATGGTCGAGCTAAAGACAAAGGATACAATAATCTAATACACTGGACTAATAGCAACTCGAAGTATTTGCATTCAAATTTATGCTTAGAACCTTCTTATGATTAAAAATTGAGCTAAATTTTTCATTAGACTATTTTACATCATTTTTAGTATTCGATTGACGTCAACTAGTTTTTCTTGACTTGATTGTGAACTGATCGTATAAATTATTAAGTATGCAAATATAGTACTTTTTTTAAAAAAAAAAAAAAGGTTTTATTGTGTTCTGGTCTAAGTTTTGAAGAATGTTGTATTTGGATAATGTAATCTGTGGTGTCCCATTGAAGGGGCGGCAGAAACTGTTGGACTTTTCTAGAATTTCTCTTTATGAAATTCTTATTTCATATATTGCAGGATCTTTCTTTATGCGAATACTAGCAATAAAACTGTAATTGAAATCAACATACCGTTGTCCATTATGCTGATGTCCCGCAGTGGAGATGGGAAGCCTCTTCTGTTTCGTTCCTGAACGCTTCTCTCTTTTCTCCTACTCTTTCCCCTTTCTTTTCTTTACGTTTTCTCTCTCTGATGGTTAAGCACACGAAAAGGTCTGTAATAGCATATATATATATATACACGTCTTCCTTTCCTGTAACCGTTACCTTAAATAGGAAGATCCTCTCTTTCTGTAATAATTATCTTAAATGAGAAGATACTCCTTTTCCTGTAACAGTTATTCTTAATAGGGGAAGATATATATACACATATTCCTTTCCTGTAACGTTTATTCTTAATAGGGAGAGTGGAGGGATTTTAAACCCGATGACCCAAATTACCGTTATGCCTAACCGACCATCATATTAGGCCTTTTATTTTGAGTCATACTTTAAATGACATGGACCACTCATGTTAATTAATTTAACAATCTCCCACTTGGTCCATGTCATGACTTGATGAAACAATAACAATTAAGTGCACACAATTCTTAAAGATCATCAAATCACAACACTTAATTGAATTAAGATGATTGAATCATGGCGGTCACGCATCTTATAACAATATGATTCCTTCCATGTATCACATAATCATCATAATTCATAATACTTTACTGAGGAACATTGAAACTTTAAACTGTCATTCTCATATATGCTATTAATTATCTCACAAACCATAATTGTATACATCTAAACAAAGATAATAGAGCACAAGCAAAACCATAACTTTAATTGAATTCACGAGTGTCACAATGATATGAGCATTATAAATATTGGCTTTCAAGTGTATAAGGATCTTTCCATAATGCCCATCCGATCAACATGTCCAGTAAATGTTTTCGGTGGCAAACCTTTAGTTAATGGGTCCGCTACCATCAACTCAGTGCCAATATGCTCAATGGACACTCTTTGGTTTTGCACTTCTTCTTTAACAGATAGGTATTTCAAATCCATATGTTTCGCACCTTTAGAATACCTATCATTCTTAGAGAAGAAGACTGCTGCGGAATTGTCACAAAAAATTCTTAACGGCTTTTCTATACTGTCGACCAAACCAAGCCTTAAGATAAAATTCCGCAACCATAATGCATGGACAGTAGCCTCAAAGCATGCTACAAACTCAGCCTCCATAGTGGAAGTAGCAATGACAGATTGCTTCCCGCTTTTCCAGGAAATTGCTCCTCCAGCCAGGAGAAACATGTAACCAAATGTAGATTTCCTCAAGTCTGCACATCCAGCATAATCTGAATCCGAGTAGCCTACTACTTCAAGATGACTTGATCTTTTATAAGTAAGCATGTAATCTTTGGTGCCTTGTAAGTACCTAAGTACTTTCTTTCCGGCTTTCCAATGATCTATTCCAGGATTACTTTGATATCGGCCTAACATTCCAACTACGAAACTGATGTCTGGCCGAGTACATGTTTGCGCATACATCAGGCTTCCAACCAGTGATGCATAGGGAACTGATTCCATCACTTTCCGTTCCAAATCATTCTTTGGACATTGTAATTCACTGAACTTGTCCCCTTTCTGAATTGGAACTATTCCTGTTGAGCAATTTTCCATTCTAAATCTCTCTAATACTTTATTGATATAGCCTTTCTGAGACAATCCTAACAATCCTTGTGATCTATCACGGAATATTTCTATTCCTATCACATAGGATGCCTCATTCATATCTTTCATTTCAAAAGTTTCAGAGAGAAATTTCTTCACATTATGTAACAAACCTATGTCATTAGTGGCCAAAAGAATGTCATCGACATATAGGACTAATATAATGAACTTGCTCCCACTGACCTTCATATAGATACACCGATCAACGGTGTTTTCTACAAAACCGTATGACGTAATGGTATTATTGAACTTAATATACCATTGTCGGGAGGCTTGTTTCAGCCCATATATCGATTTCTTTAATTTACACACCAAATTTTCTTGCCCCGTAGTGATGAAACTTTCAGGTTGGTCCATATACACTTCCTCTTCCAAGTCACCATTCAGAAAGGCAGTCTTTACATCCATTTGGTGGAACTCTAGATCATTATGAGCCACCAATGCCATAATAATTCTAAAAGAGTCTTTCTTAGAAACTGGAGAGAAAGTCTCCTTATAGTCAACACCATCTCTTTGAGTGAAACCTTTGGCTACAAGTCTGGCCTTATACCTTTCGATGTTACCGTTCGAGTTTCGCTTGGTCTTGAAGACCCACTTACAGCCAACTCGTTTTGATCCTTCAGGTAACTCTACTAGCTCCCAGACTTGGTTTACATCCATCGATTTCATCTCTTCTTTCATGGCATTGAACCACCTTTCAGAATCATTACATTCCATGGCTTGTTTAAATGAGACTGGATCTTTATCAATGCTCAATTCCGATTCATGCTCAAGTGAGTAAACCACATAATCATTTGAAACTGCTGGCCTTTTCTGTCTTGTAGACCTCCGTAATGCCATTTCTTGTGGTATCACTTGTTCATTTGTAAATTGAATATTGTCACTTGGTTCATCTCTTATGTGTTCACTTTGAGTGTTTCGAGTATCAATTTGTTGTCCTTGCATATCATGTGACTGTGATGCAACATAAGGAATAACAATTTGAGTAGAAACACTGGGTCTGGGAATACCGACATGAGTAGGAGTACTCACTGTGGACCATTCATTTTGTGATTCTTTAATATCCACCTTTCGTGATTCCCCACTCCCACTGAACTGACCATTTTCAATGAACCGAGCATTACCAGACTCAACTATTCTAGTACTATGGTTAGGGCAGTAAAACCTATACCCTTTGGACTTTTCAGAATAGCCAATGAAGTAACCACTAATGGTTCTTGCATCAAGCTTTCCTTCATGTGGATTGTATATCCTTACTTCTGCTGAACAACCCCAAACATGAAGGTGTCTCAAACTGGGTTTCCTTCCTGTCTATAACTCGTAAGGAGTTTTAGGGACAGCCTTATTAGGAACTCTATTCAGCAGATATGCAGCAGTTCTTAATGCATGCATCCACAAAGATAAGGGTACAGTACTGTAATTCAACATGCTCCTAACCATATCCATAAGTGTGCAATTCCGTCTTTCCGCTACACCATTCTGTTGTGGTGTACCAGGCATTGTATACTGTGCACATATGCCTCAACTATCAAGAAGTTTTGCAAATGGACCAGGACATTGTCCACTTTCATTGAATTTTCCATAATATTCACCACCCCTATCTGACTTAATCACTTTTACTTTTCTATTTAACTGCCTTTCAACTTCATTAATAAACACCTCTAGGATGTTTACTGACTGAGACTTTTCATGCAGTAAATACAAGTAACAATATCGTGAATAGTCATCTATAAAGGTGATGAAATATTTCTCACCACCCCATGTTGGGATATCAAACGGGCCACAAACATCAGTGTGTATCAATTCTAAAGGCTCATTGCTTCTTATGGCTGGGTTCTTTGATGTATGTTTTGTTTGTTTCCCTTTTATACAATCAACACATACATCCCAATCAGTAAAATCCAATTGAGGCAGGACATCACCTTTCATCAACCTCAATATCCTTTCTTTCGATATATGACCCAATCTTTGATGCCATAAGAAAGCAGAACTTTCATCATGCATATTACGTTTGTTACCTATACCATGCTCAACAAGAAATATGGAATCAGCATACATAGCATCAAGATTCAAACGGTACAAATCATCAATCAAAGTACCCGATCCATAATAGTACGAATGTCTATACAATGAAAATGCACCATTTCCAATCTTGAGGTTAAATCCTTCTTTATCCAACTTTGCAACAGAAACTAAATTTCTAGCACATTCAGGAACATAGAGACACTTTTCTAGATCCAGATGACACTTGGTGTCCAAGATCAATCTGTACGTCCCAATCCCTTCTATTCGTGCCTTCATTCTGTTTCCCATATAGAGGAACTTCTCAGTTCCTGTTATGGGCTGGATTGAAAGGAATCCCTGCATAATATGTGACACATGAATAGTAGCTCCAGAATCTAACCACCAAGTATTATTGGGCACTTCAATTATGTTTGATTCAAAACATACTGATATACAGTACGTACCTTTCTTTTCAAACCAAGCCTTTCTTTTTGGGCAAATCATTTTTGAAGTGACCCATCTTTTTGCAGAAGAAGCATTTCTGATCCTTCTGGATCTGACCTCCAGTGACTTTCATAGAGGCTTTGTCCTTCTTCTTACCTTTCTTATGTGGTTTAGACCTGCTACCACTAGCATCCTTATGAACGATGAGATGAATGGAGTGATCCTTCATCTTCTTTAATCTCCCTTCCTCCTGAACTAACATGGCCTTAATTTCTTGAAAGTTCCATTTCTCTTTAATAGTGTTATAATTCACTTAGAACTGGCCAAATTCAGGAGGCAGTGAGTTTATGATGAATTGAACCAGAAATGATTCACTCACATCCATGCCCATTGTTTTCAACCTTGCTGCTAGATTAGTCATACTGGTCACATGATCATGAATGGGCTGTGACCAATCAAATTTCTTGGTCGTCAGCTCACTCATTAGGGTTCCTACGATGGATTTATCAGTTATATCTGACTGAGAGTATTCCTTAATTCTCATCAGAAATTTCCTCGCATTTTCCGTCTTAGGCATCGATGGCTTGACGTTTTCAGCTATCGTCATTCGCATCAAATTCAAACTCAGCCTATTGGACCGTACCCAAGCCTCATAAAAAGACTTATCAGATTCTGTACTAGTCCCTGTAATGACTGCAGGCTTTTCATCCGAAATGACTGCTAAGTCCAGGCCCAATACACCCAAATGAAACTGAATATGCTCAGACCATTCAGCATAGTTCAGCCCATTGAATTTGACCCATTGAATTGCCTAAGGCGAATACATTGGTGGAAGCTGCAAATATAATCCAAATTTATACGTTAATGCTTTGAGTAAACTCTAATGGATTCAGATACATTACAAACTTTAATTATGTATTTAAGTTCACCTTTGGGTGATCCTCAAATACATAACTCTAATCAATAATGATGCTAATTTAAATAAACTTTAATAGATCAATTAATCATACTAAAATTAACATGAATGTTATCTTTGGATATACAATCACGTTTACTTAGTATATTAATTAATCCCTTTTAGTGTCATTAATTATAAACAATGATCCATCTTTGGATGATCTCCTAGCTTTATAATTAATAACCACAATTGTTCATTTCAAAACATTTTATTAGCATCCAAAATGAACAATTAAAATTCACAGTCAGCTGTTCAAATCCATTCAAAGTCAGGCCACTTTGGTGACTAACAAGCTTTTAATATTTGACTCATCAACGTGAATTTAATAATCTTCAATTACGAAGATTAAATTATCTTTTATGTGGGAGTTTTTTTTTTTTTTTTTTTGTATTCATTCGGACCCGAGCACCACCATACTGCAGGTGGGACCCGCGTACCAAGCAACCAATATATTTGTTTTACCCCGCGTTGTAATTATTGATTACACGCAAAGGAAAAAAAAAAAATACAACCTAATAAAATAAAATACTACTCGAGCACCACCATACTGCAGGTGGGACCCGCGTACCAGGCAACCAATATATTTGTTTTATTCCGCGTTGTAATTATTGATTACACGCAAAGGAAAAACAAAATACAACCTAATAAAATAAAATACTACCCGAGCACCACCATACTGCAGGTGGGACCCGCGTACCAGGCAACCAATATATTTGTTTTATCCCGCGTTGTAATTATTGATTACACGCAAAGAAAAAACAAAATACAACCTAATAAAATAAAATACTACCCGAGCACCACCATACTGCAGGTGGGACCCGCGTACCAGGCAACCAATATATATGTTTTATCCCGCGTTGTAATTATTGATTACACGCAAAGGAAAAAAAAACAAAATACAACCTAATAAAATAAAATACTACCCGGCACAAAGAGATAAAGAAAACCAAATTGCAATATTCGCAGACCCGCTCTGATACCAATTGTTGGACTTTTCTAGAATTTCTCTTTATGAAATTCTTATTTCATATATTGCAGGATCTTTCTTTATGCGAATACTAGCAATAAAACTGTAATTGAAATCAACATACCGTTGTCCATTATGCTGATGTCCCGCAGTGGAGATGGGAAGCCTCTTCTGTTTCGTTCCTGAACGCTTCTCTCTTTTCTCCTACTCTTTCCCCTTTCTTTTCTTTACGTTTTCTCTCTCTGATGGTTAAGCACACGGAAAGGTCTGTAATAACATATATATATATATATACACGTCTTCCTTTCCTGTAACCGTTACCTTAAATAGGAAGATCCTCTCTTTCTGTAATAATTATCTTAAATGAGAAGATACTCCTTTTTCTGTAACAGTTATTCTTAATAGAGGAAGATATATATACACATATTCCTTTTCTGTAACGTTTATTCTTAATAGGAAGAGTGGAGGGATTTTAAATCCGATAACCCAAATTACCGTTATGTCTAACCGACCATCATATTAGATCTTTTATTTTGAATCATATTTTAAGTGACATGGACCACTCATATTAATTAATTTAATAGAAACTAGCAAGACAAACGACAGAATCAAAAAGATGGTTGACTGGTGAGCAAAAGGGACAATCAACCCATTCATACGCGGTATTGGGGCAAATCACTGGGGAGGGCCGAAAGCAACCCATTGAGATGGTTGGAAGGGAAAACCGAACACACCTCCTCCATTGAATGCAAAAGGGCTCCATTTTCTGGTCCCACCAATGCAACTGCAAACAGGTCGATTATTGAGTTGAGAATGAGACTGCAAAGGACTTTGGGGTGCCTCGTTTTTCATTTTGTCGTTTGCCCAAAAAAAAAGAAAAAAAAAAAAGAAAACTATGAATTCGGAAACGAATCGGCGAGCTACGTGGGGTTTCCTTTGATGCCAGCTGGTTAAATCAACTGCCCCAACTGCTTCTCTCCCAAGGCCATAAGGCTCCAAAGTTCATGAGTACTGCCACGTGGGCGGCTAAGAGGCAATGATGGTGTTGATTCGTTTCAGATTAAAATGAGCGTATTCTACAATCTCTACTTCAATTGCCATCATTGTGTTCAATGGTGATACAATTTTTTCTCCTTTTTTTTTTTTTTTTTTGGATTCATAGAGATTTTATGCTGCAATCTCTGCATGAATTTCAATTCATGCCGAATGTTCTAAGTTGGCTAAATAATCTGCTCAAAATTTAGCTTCCCCAAAACAATGCACTTTCAAGGAGAACTCAAACAATTTAAAATAAGAACAGTACGAGAGTGTAAATCAAAAATTTCAAGTTGTTACAATTTTTTTTTTTTTTTTTTTGGTCCTAGTAAAAGTGGCCTCAACCATATGGGGAGAGGGGAAGGGGATGATGAGACACAAAGGAGAGCCCTTCCCCTTATTGCAAACAATTCTATCACAGTAATTGACGTGAACTCAACCACCATAGAAAAGCCAGCAACCCAACAACCAATACTTTTTTTGTGGGGTTAGGACAAATATGGTGAGGGCGTCAAGTGTGTTTGCATAATATTGTAAAATAAAAATTTAAATATCTATCTTATATGTCTTTAGTTCTCTTCCCAGTATAAAGTTTATGAAAATAAATTTAAAAAAAACTATTTTATTTGTGTAATTTATAATTTAATAGACTTATTAATGAATAAAAAGTATAAATAATTACTATTTTAATGATTACGAATTCAGGACTTTAGAAATTACAGGAATCACTATTGTCATAATTTTTTTTAAAGTTCTAATCAATTAATTCTTTATTTCCTAATAATCAAATGCACTCCTAATGTTTATCAGTGACGGACACTCTCCTACTGCCAGAGGGAACTGGCAAATGTCACCAACTTCTTCAATTAAAGTATTGCATCAATTCAAGTCAAAGGGATTCAACTGGAATCACGTGAGATTCTTACAGGCTGGGTGCGGGCCCGAAGATTTTGAAGTCATCTTGAAAACTAGTTATTTAAAGCATTTTTTTAACATCAATCTTTCGATACGGTTGATGGGAGCCGTTGATTCCAGCGGACTGAAGCTATGGAATTGGACTCACAGCTGTAAATCTGGCAAAAGCAGTCAAAAATAAAGAATTGGACCCACTTTCTATTTTTAAAACGTTTGTTTTGTGTATCACAGCTCTGCCTTTTCTGGCATGTTTTAAACGCTGCTGATAAGCATTGTGCCGGTACGAGAATAAACTCATCGTTTCCACCCCCCACCCCCACCTTTTTTTTTTTTTTTTTTTTAACCCGTATTTTCATATCGCTTTGTCTCACTCAAATCTCATTTTTGCCCCCTTCACTTGCAAGCCTCTTTGGGTGTGCCTACTGATATTAGTATTGGCGCATAATCCTAGTAACCCACTCAACTCAACTAATCTACCAACCCTAGTTTGAAATCCTTAGAGCAATGTATAGTGATTTCAAAAACTAGCACGAGTTACAATATTAATTTCATTGACCAATTGATTCAAGACAACTTTGACGTAAAAATTTGTTGGTAATTTAATATATATATATATATATGTGTGTGTGTGCGTTGTGTGTATTTTTCTTATAGGTCTAAGTTTAAATCTTTAAAATAATATTTTTTAAATAAGTTTATCTTATAAGCAAGTGTATTGACAAATTCTAAATTTAATATACTGTGACTCGGTGAAAGAAAATTCTATTCATAACCATCATCATTGTGATATTAATTTTTTTGATAACGAACATACTTACAATATTATAGAGATAATAACTAATATCTTTATGATATTATTCTATTTTACCGTTGAAAAGAAAAACCCACAGAAAGTAGAATAAATTGAAATAATAATCACTAGCAATCCACGTTGTTCAAGCATTTTGTCCCTAATGTTGATATTCACAGAAAATAAAATATTCGCCTTTTTTTTTTTTTTTTTTTTTCAGAGTTACTTGATTTGGCTAGCGGGCATATTACCGCTCATACATGTAACAGAAGTAGACTTTGCTTTGTTACAGCTAAGCTACAAATTTGGCATAAAGGGTTTCTTTCTAAGTTACGCTGATTTTCATGTTCATATATCACTTAAAAACAAAAAAAAAAAGCACACAATATGGTATAACTCTAGCGTTAGAAGATAATCTTGTGGAGGCCCAAAATTGTCAAAATGAGAGACAGGGAAGCCACCAAGGAGAATCAGACAGCCACAAATTTTGCTCGCAGAGAGCGAATCCTGAAACATGATAATAAATAACACAGCCCTATGCATCTATTATTTACAGAACCCCCACCAGCTTTACAAAAAAGCCAGTTTCCTGGAAGAATCCTTTTACTCTCTGTAGTCCCTACTTAAAAGGAGTAGGCATTGGACGCCGAAACCAAGTTCATGCATCTCTGTCCTTCCTTTGCTTCTCATTTTCCGTATATCTATATATATATATATATACACACATGCTAATCGCTCCCTCCCTTTCTTCATTCTCCTGTACTTAAAGAGTTAATAGTCTTGTACTCTCACTCAGAATCATGCTTCCTTAATATTAATTTCCATTTTTTTGGATCGTTGCTTGGTGTGATGGAACCAATGAACTTGTGTTCTACTTCTTCTTCTTCAGAGTTTTCCTCTTCAGAGTCCTCTCTCAATTGCAATCAAACGGACACGCACAGGCAGGAACGAATCAAAGGTCCGTGGAGCGCAGAGGAAGATCGAATTCTGACCCAACTTGTCGAACGCCACGGCCCCAGAAACTGGACGTTTATCAGCCGTCACATAAAGGGGCGGTCGGGTAAATCGTGCAGGCTGAGGTGGTGCAACCAGCTAAGTCCAAACGTGGAGCACCGTCCATTTTCTCCGGCTGAAGATGAGAACATACTGACCGCCCACGCAAGGTACGGCAATCGGTGGGCCACCATTGCTCGCCTGCTCCCGGGTCGAACAGACAATGCTGTCAAGAACCACTGGAACTCCGCGCTTAAACGGAGAGCGAGAGAAGGGGTGGCCGTTTCATCGGGATCTGTCCTGCCATGCTTATCTTCAAGGAAGGATGACGATGCGTTGACGGCGTTGACTCTAGCGCCGCCTGGAATAGGAGGAAGCGCGGCCAGTAGTGGCGGTGGAATGATGGCTGAGAATCAGAGGGATAGTTTTCCAGATGGGTTTTGGGATGCGATGAGAGATGTGATCTCAAGAGAAGTGAGAGAGTACGTGAATTCTACGTTGTCCGAAGCCACTTCGAGGTTTCATTAGTTCAGAAATTGCCTTCTTTAGTTTCTCTGGTTGGTTAATTCAGTGTTGTTACTATGATGATTTTACCTTTTTCTTCTTCTTCTTTTTCTTCTTTTTTGTGTTGGTCCTTCCCTTTTAAACTTTTAGGGAAGGAAAATAATGCAAGTAGTGCCTGATGGCCAAATCATCAACTTCTATTATACTGATATTAGTTAATAATAATAATAATAATAATAATATAGAGTACCGATGGGGTTCGTCATCAACGTGTAATATATGAGGTTTTTTTTTATTTTTATTTTTTGAGTCTTTGTGAGGGTTTTTCCCAAGAAAGGGAAGAAATCGAACCCTCGTCTCTCTCTTGACATCAGGTCAGGTGGAATATACAAGGCATTTGCCCTGTAATCAGACGTTTGTTTCGTCGAAACACAGTAAAGTGAGCCTCGCAAGCAAGCTGGGGGGTCCTGTGTCCACATCAGTTAGAAGTTACAAATAAAAAGAACATTCTTTTCTCCCATAAATTTCTATTATTTCGTAATGTGAGTTCTAACTTTGCACTGTGTTTGGGAAAAAAATTAAAAAAAACAAAAGGAAGGAAGAAAAATGAGCGGAACAAAAGTGAAGGAGAGGTGAATCTTTCATTCTTCTTGTGTCGGGAAAATCATGGGAGGTAGGAAAATTATAAATACTAAGATTATCCTTCTACCCTTATACAAACAAATAAATTCTATTCGAGAAGAGCATATTAGTCTTTTAACATATTTTCTACTCAAATATCTAACATTCGTCCCAAAATTAGGAGAAATTAGCTTTATTTTTATAAATAGTATGAATTAAATTAAATAAATCCCTAAAATGAGTTACCATTTCCTCTTCTATTGGGCTCTTTCGTGTCCGCTTCCTTCCTCTCAAAAAGATGGAACTTTTAGCTGGAGGAGGGGGAGATGGAGATTTACTTTCTTCAAAGTTAAGAAATCCAAACGTCACACGGACAACTATGTTTTATGGGTCCGGAGCCCCGCATGGGGGGGGTGAGAGGGGACAATTATCCCCATCCTCCTTGTCATTATAATATATATATAGTTTAAGTTTGTACATTGATCGAATTCTATATGTTTAATAAACTTTTTAGTTAATTTAAATTGAGAAAAATAATTAGTAAACTTAAATTGATTATAAGAATTTTTTTTTTCAAAAAGTAAAAATTTGGTAGAAGATTTTCTTTTTGAGAAAAGAAAAACTAATAATTCTTAAAAAAAATTAGACATAATTTTTTTTTTTTTTAAAAAGAAAACTTAAAAACGGTTTACTTTGAGCACCGTGGTCAACCTCTGTATATGGTTAGTTTCTTCACTTTTTAGTTCAATTGCAACAAACCTAGTCGAGGCCAGTGGTCAGGCAACTATTTGCTTTACCTGACACCGTCACTGTGAAGCGGTTTGTTTACTTGTTTCCGATTCAATGGATCCAACGAAAAGAGAAAGCCAAGCCAACACGTCATCCGAGACTGACAGAGTCACCGAACGAGCACATTTAAAGAAAGAGTTCCTCAACTTTGAGAAAAAAAAAAAAAAAAGAAAAATCGATTAAAGTAACAAACTTGGCAAAAGTTTTCATTCGCCGCCGCATATTCCTAATAACTCCTAGTATTAAAAGAAGTAGAGGAATTAATTTTCTATCATAGCAAAGAAAAAAAAGGGGGATTAATATCTTCTTTTTTTTTATTGATAATAAAAAATAATTAAAAAAAGGCTAAGTTCTTCGAGGAAACTCTTTTCTTTTTATTTTTTTATTTCTTACTTTACTTTTTTTAATGACTATTATTTTCACTCACTTTATTCATTCGTTTTTCTTAATGAATTAAAACAATTTATTACAAAAAAAAAAATACTATGAGTCAAAGTAAATTATACTTCCGATTGACATTTGCTTTTTAGGGGCGTGCAAATTTGTGTATTTCAACGGCAATATATACGAACCAGACAGCCTGCTACAAGGGCCGGAACATGATGAGATGGAAACAGACAAGAAACTTTTTATTCATATATGATTTGATCATGGACCCTCCAATAAATGATCGAATATGCTTCTTGGTGGCTTTGTTTGTCTCATTTTGTCATGACTGCCAATGCGGCCGTGGCATTACCGAACAAGCAAAACCTCTCTCCGCTTCTTTGTTATGAATTGGCCAACAGCTCTACATTTTTTTTCTTTTTAATTAGGTAACTTATTAAACCGAAAAAGTAATTTTTTTTATATTTTTATAAAACTTATATATATATATATATATATATATATATATATATATATATATATATATATTTAAAAAAAATTGCAATCAATAATTATTAATTATTAATTATTAATTATTTTCAAAGAAATGCAAATTTATTTTCTTAACTACATAAAACGAATACTTCTAAAATAATATATGTCTATATCAGATACTTGTATTTGGCACTATACTTTCTTGACAGTGCTCTGATGATAAGTGACAATCACTTCAAAACATGTTTAACAAAAAAATAAAAATAAAAAATTTAAAAACGTGTATTTGATTGGATATTAAATATTTTTAGAGCATGTATTTGATTTTAAAGTGTCATATTAATAATATAATATAATGATAAAAAATATATTTTTTTATTCTATAAATTATAATGACTGTTTTGATTTATGAGTTTTTTTATATTACGTTATATATATGTAATATATATTTTAAAATAATAATAAAATATTAATTAAACATAAAATAAGGCACTAATTATTTAAAAAAATTATTGTTATTAAAAATATTTAAATTGCATATATATATATACATATACATATATGATATATCTAATATAGACTTCATAGTCATGTATGAGTCAAATTCATATATTAATTTTAACAAAATTAGTATATTATAATATCTATATTATTTTGTATTTATATTGTCATCTCTGTGTTTATATTACTAATTTTCTGAAGTCACGTGTTACATAGCTCTATAATTTCGGCAGCAAGTAGATGGCGTATATTCTCTTGGGGGATCGTATACTAATTGATTTTAATTACAATTTAAATTCAAAATTTTGAAGTCAATAAACAACTCTAGTACCATTAAATTAAAATTTATTGATAAATAAATTTATTTTTTTAAAATTTATTAAGAATTCTATTGAATTATAAATTGTACAATAAAAATAATTCTTTATATTCTCATAAATTTTATGTTTTTCTTAAAATTAAAACTTAAAACTCTAAAATAAAAATCTAAAACTCATCTTCAAGTGTGAAATTCCCTCCCTACCAAGAAATGGTAAAGTAAAATTTTTGATTGACCTAGCGTGTCATTTTTGAAAAATGGGCTGTTTTTTACTGCCCAAGTGGGTATAGTTCAACCCAATAAGCCGATTTCCAGATTCTCCACCAACGATAATGGTCCCAGCGTCACTCATTGCAAACAAGGAGGCAGCTAGGGGTAAAAGGACGGCAACGCCTTGTGTAGCAGGACTAAAACTAAAACCCATCTTCAGATAGCCATGAATGAATACTAAGATGGACTGAGACCTGGCAATAATATTGCAATGCTTAATGGGGCTTATGTAGGAGTTTGGTGCTGTTGAGACCACAAAAAGTATAAAAAAAAAAAACAAAAAACAAAAGGGTCTTACCTTAATTGCTTAGTTTTCTTACTTGGGTTGGCAAAAGAGAACAAAATGTCAATGAAGCATTTAATTCCACTCTAAAAGAAACTTGTTGCTTTCGGACCACCTTAATTATTTTCTCATTAGGTAATGACCTTAGTGTCACTATTAGGTCCCACAGGAGACATGGCTGGATGATTGCCCCCCTTTCCGTCACCAGAAGAATGCTCACTTGCAAATAGGTAATGGGCCGAGAAACAGGCAGTTCAACATAAAATTACCATTAGAAAAACAATAACAAAATGACTTCTATTATGATGATCAATTGAATTAGAAACAAGCAAACGACAAAGCAATTGTACGAGCAGGCGATTTTCAAGCTACTTATTTTGATCAACACAAGAAACAGAAAATAGGCAGTTGGTTTAACTGAGGAAATTTTCAAAAAAGCAATCGTGCGAGTGGTCTGCCTGCCTCGCTAAGGCATGTTTGAATCAAGTTCCTAACAAGTGGATGGATAGTGGGAGTTACGTGATATCAGGTGCAATAGCCAACTTTGAGGAAAATTACCCTGTTGTGTTGTGTAGATACTCATAGTTGCCCAGCCTTCTGTTATCATCATCCTTTTTTGGGTTAATCAAATCTCATCTGTTACTTTCCAGACGAAGGGGGGAGGTAGTTGAATTTTGATGAAACTTTTCCCCTGAACGCACAATGAATGCTGACTTTGAGGTATAAAAGCCATAGGTTAACAAGCTGCGACTTAAGGATGTCTGTTGGTGGCCAACTTAAGCCGCAACTGTGATACACCTATATTTTAGGGGAGTACCGTCTCGTTTTGGTTTCAGTTAATTAACCTTCTTTCTTGTGTGGTTGAAAAATAGCTTTGTTTTATGTCGGGTGGTGAAGTTTTTGGATTTCTAATACGAGGATGAGGAATGTGGCACTTTGTAACTGATTCTGTATCGTTTAGGTTTTCATTCTTGCGATTTCAAAGAGATGAATTTGTAAATATGATCATTTCCTAAATTCCAAATTGCAGGAACATCGTGCGCTAGGAACACCCTTTTATATGTGTAGTACCTCCTCCATTATGGCAAACGGTATGTTCCCTGCTGTGTACCGTTGGACACAAATGGGAGGGCACTGGCAAAGACGGGCATTCCACGTAGTCGTCTACATGTCGTTGCAGGTCTTTGTTATCTTCTCCAAATGAAGAGGCCCAAAACAGTAATAGCTTTGGCAAAGGTGCAACTAAATAAGCATAAACATCCTTGTAAGTACGTGCAGGATGTGCTTTGGATTAAATTATCTTCTCTTGATTGACACATCACACATGATTGCCTGAAATATTTTGAATTTGTTTTCTCCTTTTCCCCTCCCTAGTTGGGCACAAACTATTAACAATTATGTGTATGCAGGTGTTGGGCCACTAATTGTGAGTAGAGTTATGTTTGAGTAGGAATGATGGTAACACAGCTGAGGCATTTTGATCTATAATTTCACATTTGGATGGCAACGTTAGTGATCCATCTTGAAATTGGTGGTTGTAATGGTTGGCTGCCTCCTGCTACTCGGTTGTTTCATCTACCTTTAAGACTATACCCTAGGGAAGAAATATATGTCCTTCTACCACGAGTCCAGTGGTAGAGGCATTTGAATTGTTCACTTGTTATTAGAGATGCAAGTTATTATGCATCTAATTATTGTGCATTTCTCAACAACGGAGAGATTGTGCTGAAAATTGCATGAGAAATCAGAGAATCTTGATCTCGCAAGTCATAAATGCCCCCGTCCCTACCCGCCACCTAAAAAATGTCAGCAACTAAGCAATTAAATAATTTGTTTGCCAGGAAAACTAACGTACATCGAATGCAAAACCCGTTGAATCTAAGGTCATCACAAAAGAAAATGACTTTCAAGATCCGTTTGGGTCCAACATCTTCAGGAAATCGCCACTTATCATGACTCTGCTTCGCGAAGTAAATTGTGGTAATTGAACTTCTGAAAACAGTGACTACTATGAGTGAGTAGATACTCTTCAAGTATTTCAGTAGTTCACATGAAGAAAAAAAAAAACAGAGATGTCAGCGTTGGGGGGAGGAAGACGGGAGAGAAGCAAGCAATGCAGGAGCAAGCAAATGATTTCACGAAGGGATGGTTTCATATCCATCTGCAAGTGTTTTTAAGTATCAGGATCTGTGTTTGAGAAAGTTGACTGCTTTCCTGCTTGGCTTCTTGGTGGGGTTGGACAGGCATTGATGCTGGAGCGGAGGCAGCAGACGTGTTAAACCTTGGTGGCGGGGGTGGTGGTGGGCTGATGCTTCCATCAATGCAAGAATGGCATTTGGCCTCTGCCCAACTCTCAATATCGTACTGACCATAACCCATAATTCTCCTTCCCGAACAAAGCTTTCCAATCATAATAGCCAGTATGGACAAAATCATCACCACTACAAGCACCGCAATAATCAGGCCGATTGAGCCATGGGTTGAGTGAGTGGCAGAATGTTGCGTTGTTATAAAAAATGCTGGTGGTTGCTCGCCTAATGGTGTCGACATTTTAGCCTGAAGAAGTTTCTGATGAAACTAAACTGTGTTTATCAAACTATTGCGCAAGTTATGTGGGCTTCAACTAGATAGAACTTAAAAATATGGGGGGAATGGGAAGGAAGAATAAAGAGAAAGAGGAGTTAAGCTTTCGCTAATCTTTTGTCTTAAAATAAAAAGAACGATTTTTAAAGATGATTCAAGCTCCTGTTGCCTTGGCGACAGAAGAAGAAGAAGAAAGGTTGAACAAAAGAAAGGCCAATGCAAAGTTTGGACAACCTAGAGGGCAAGAGATTTTAGAACTCTGAGTGAACACTCAATGGCATTTATCATACCGTATTGCCTTGCTAGTGGAGAATGAGAATGCAAAATGTTGTAAACTAATTGCTTATTTTCTAAACAAAAGGCAAAGGTCATTTAAAATCCCTGTATTCCTCCAAACAATTTTTTGACTACCATATTTTTTAAAATAGTATCTTTGATGAGGAACCTGAGGACAGTAAAAGGATGAAAGGAAAGGGAAGGAGGGACCAGAAAAGTGAGGGAATCTGAAGGAAGCATCTCTCTAAAAAGTCCAAAACCTTTATGCAGAGAAGTCCATTTCTCAAGCATGTTCACAAGCTTTTTCGCAGAACTCCTCTGATTCTGTAAGATTCCATGGAAAAGTTGCTTGAACATTTTTAATTTAAGAGTTGACTGATTAGACTACACTCACATGAAGTGCATCCAAGTTGCTGCCAACACAGACTTGTGGGGTTATGGCATGGGGTTGCGGGTTGTATATAACCTTGCAATCTTTTAAGTTGTCATCGTGCTTTACAGTGCATTTATTTTTCATATAAAACAATTCAATACAAATTACAGATGTAACGATATAGGGTAGATAAGAAACTATCTTATTCAAATATTTGCGGAATTTTTTAAATTGATTTACTTTTACAATGAATCAAGCTAATTCATTGCTAAACTTTAAATAATAATAATAAAAAAATTATGAGATAAAATTCTGTACACGTTACATTTACATGAGAAAAGGTAGTTAGGTGTATAAGCCTCCAATGTTAAATATATAAATAGATTGAATAGAAATATATAAATAGTAATAATAATAATAATAAATTTATTTAACAACACTTTGCCTTAATTTAAATGTCCAGACCGTTTTGATAAACCAACTGTTCACCGCCGAGAGAGGAGGAGGTCCTACCCCGGCTAGACGAGATGGAGAGGGAGGAGTGTCGGCCGGAGGGACCTGGAGGCTTCAAGCCGCCAACAGGTTTATGATTCATTAAGGGTTTACGTATTCTTATTTTAATTGCAATTGTGACCATTAACATGAGGGGCAGGGAGAAAAGGCAAAGGAAGGATTCTTAATATTTAGATCAGGAAATTTGCATCCGGTAGTCCTAATGCTCCTAGAAACTAAACTTAGACAATTTGATGGTTCTGTTAAGCAACATAATTTGGAATTGGAATGAAATTCATTTTTTGTTTTTTGAGCCAGAGGGTTTGGCCGGTGGGCTACTAGCTCTTTCATGGGAAGCTTCAGTTTTTTGGCCTAGAGGACCGTTTGGTTAATAAGAGGTTTATATTGATACGGGGGTTGTTCAAGTTTACTACAGATGGTGTTGCTCCGGCTGGCATTGGCCCGGGCAGAATAAGGTGGGACGTTGAGGGCTGCTGGCGTGGCTATGATTTTGTTTATGGCCAATGAGGGTGAATTGTGCTTGCTGCCTGATGGGTTTGGGGATGGGACCTTCTTTAGCCTGCAAATTTAGAATTACTTGCTACTGTGTGGCCGACGCCGTTGGATGGGACAGGACATGAATATCCTGTGCTGGTTTTTCTTATTATAGTTATAGTTGCTCTTTATCTTTGCTGGTTCCGCGGATTAGTTGGTGCTGTTTCCCAGTGGTGTAAGGTGCCTGCTTAGAATTGCTCTGCACTTTTATTAGTGGCCTATGAACCGGTTGGTGTGCAAGTCAAAATCATGAAATTGTTCTGGCTGTGAGTTTCGGTTTGGCAAAATCATGGTATGTGCTATTGGTTTAATCAAAGGGCCCCCGTGGAAACTTGCATGGACATGAACATGGTTTTTAACTGGAACTGGAACCGGAACCGAACCAGTATGGAACTGAAGCTAGAACTGTCTCTGGTTTGAGTTCCGGAATGGGAACAGTAGGGTGGGTTGACCTGGTTAAAGTTTCGTCCCTCCAAAAATTGTGAACAGTGAGTTTAGCCGGTGGTTCTAAAAAATAAAAAAACTGAAATTGTCAGTTAAATTGTTAATTAAACCAACAGTTTTCTAAAAATAAATAAAATAAAAAATTAATTAATGATCAAAATTTTTTTTAATATAATCATTTACTGTAATTTTATCTATTACAAGGTTAAGATATTTTAAAAAAAAAAAAAACGACTAAACAAGATTTCGATTAATTCAAATTAAAATATTTTGAATCATATAAAATTATAATTGAATCAAATCAAAATCAAATTTTTAATCCAATCAAAATTTAAAATTGTATCAAAATTAGCTGCTCGAATTTAACTGTAATTAAGCAATTAACTTGTGGTTCAATTATGATTCTCTTCTTACCTTAGAACCCAAACCAATAAGTAAAAATTAAAATTGAATCGAACCAAAGTCATGGGTAGTAAAAATTTAAAACAACCAAAATCAAAATATTTGCCTATTTTACAATTTAATTTTCAATCGTTAATAAAGTAAAACGATTGTTGATTGAGAGGAAATCGTGATATTAGCATAGGAATATGATAGTTTGAGATATAAAACTCATTTTCAGATTTCTCTCACTTGTATAAAAAATTAGAAACAACATATTATCGTAAAAAAAAAAAAAAAGAAAGGCTTCCGAGTATTACAAGCATGAAATCTTGTTTTCTCCTCAACCATGGAATTTTGCATATATCACAGAGAAATGAATTCTGTTTATTCTAATGTCTTCACCACCCCATTTACAAGAAGAAGAACATGATCTTTTTTGCTTCTAGCGACCGTGTCAACTACCTGCCAACTTTTTTTTTATATATATATATCTATCTAACGAGCCCCAAACAAATTATCCATCTGTTTCCCTTTCCAATTTGTTTCGGAATCCTAAGTTCCCCGTGCCACCAGGACTGTTTCTGATCCCCAGCTGGTTCACATTCAACCAGTATGCCCTGTTGTGTCTTGTGTAGAAATGGAAAATAAAACCAAACCATCTAACGAAGTAAGAACTGCCGAATGAATCTCAACTGAAATCTTGAAGATTGCTAACTGGGTCTTTGCTGTACATGAGAACTTTGCTTCAATATGAACCGAAGCCAACGAATGCCTGTTCAGATATGTGGAATTTCCCTTCTATGACTCCTTGAAAGCCCCCCCCCTCCAAAAAACAAAGGGTTGTCCATCGTGCTGAACTTCAAGTGGGGAACAAAGGGGAGGTATATGATGAGAAATCCTGATAGCTCAAAAGTTTGACTAGTCACAGCAGGCAGTTTTCACTTTATATTAGGTAGTTTACGACTATTAGTAGGCAATGCCGGGTAAGCTGGCATCGATTCAGTTTTACACGAGGGGCAGTCTCTTGAACTCTTTATTATATCCTGCAAACGCACATAGAAATTAATATGGACCAATCGCACACATTCCAGGGTATGGATAAATCACTGTAAAGGTCTCTATTGGATACTT
Source organism: Ceriops zippeliana (assembly GCA_037897445.1). Taxonomy (NCBI): domain Eukaryota; kingdom Viridiplantae; phylum Streptophyta; class Magnoliopsida; order Malpighiales; family Rhizophoraceae; genus Ceriops; species Ceriops zippeliana. The sequence continues at coordinate 1,188,409 of JBAPLH010001437.1, read as the reverse complement.
GCCATGAGATACATTGGAGATTGATCCAGTCTGCAAGCTGAAAAATTAGGATCACTTGAATTTCGGGTAAATGGATGCTCGAGCAGCAAAATAGCGGATGGCCGATCTGCTGGATTTCTTTGAAAGCAACGGCTGAGAAAATCTTTACCCTCTGGAGACAAAGTCTTTGGTATATCCGGCACCTTGTGCAAAACCTTGAACATAACTTGAGGCTGATGCAAAGGGATAAAATTAGAAAAATAAATGGGTGCCTAAAGCAGATAACTGTCGACATTCAAGAGAAAAATTTCAAATATACAGGAAAAAAAAAAAGAGGCAATTGTGATGAAAGCACATTCAAGATATAGAAAGGAGGCACCTAGAAACCAGACAACTCATCACAGGTTAATGCTTCAGATGCTGATTCGCAATGCATGAAAACCAGTCTATATAGTAAGGATGAACCAGTAACATTGAACAAAGAAAAATTCTTTGTTGAGCATCCTATCCAGGTTTTCTTGGTTCGACTATTGCTTCAGAAGGAACAAATTTTTTTTCCACCATTGTTCTGAAGCCAAGCCCACACTAGCAAGAAAGCAAATCTAGGAATGAGCAGGCTTCAGAATATGCAGTGCAACACCAGGCTTCCCTCCGATAAGGCAAATTTAGATTTCTGCAGTAGGTCTTCTTTTTTCCCTAGATAGCTTTATGCTGCATCAGATCTCATATTTGTATGAACATATGGAGGATATTAAAACTAGTTATATATTTTACTAATTTGACTTCCATTGTCTTTGTTCAGATGGTCAAAGTGTAGAGGTGAAGTTGTAGACTTAAAGAAATTGATACGGCAACTTATCTCCCAATGAAATTCTTTTTCTTCTTAAAGCAAAAGTACAAAGAGACAAGGACAAACAAGCTAAAGAAACATAACCACAATATGATTTCTAAGATTAGTGTTATTCTCCATAGTAAATCACAGAATCCAAGTGAGGGAATGGAATAATTGACTCCAATGCTCCTGCGTCTGACAATTTCCAGAAAAACTTTAGCTCCAGTCCTTAACAAATGAGGAACACAAATCTGTTTGTGGTCTTACCCCTTGAAGCTTAACCCAAGGAGGTTTGCCAATGAAAATCTCAATTTGCATTTGACGATTTCCAGAAAACTTTAGCTTAAGTCCTTAATGAGCACAAATCTGGTCATGGGCTTACCCCTTGAAGCTCACCCCAAGGAGGTTTTCCAGTGAACATCTCAATTTGCATTTGACATTTTCCAGAAAACTTTAGCTTAAAGTCCTTAATAAATAAGGAGCACAAATCTGGTAATGGACTTACCCCTTGAAGCTCACACCAAGGAGGTTTTCCAGTGAACATCTCGATAACGGTACATCCCAAGCTCCATATATCAACACCGAAAGCAAGATTAGGGCTGGCATCTTTCTGCATTGTTGCTTTTATGACCTGCCAAAAAAAAAAAAAACACAAAGTACAGGTTTTGTTTCTAGTGTATCAAAAATAACCATAAATGAATTTACCTCCGATTTGAACTTACCTCTGGAGCCATCCAATGTGGACTACCTTTCAAAGACAGATCATAAGACTTTCCTGTAAGCTGAACAGAAACAAGGAATAAAATTACAAAGTACAAAAATGCAGCAAATAGGACTGCAACAATCGATAAGAAATTCAACAAGGTCTTCAAAGATAATCAATACTCACATGTTTTGCCATCCCAAAATCTGCAAGTTTAACAACTCCTGATGAATCAACAAGCAAATTTGCACCTTTAATATCCCTGCAGAGCTTAATGGCAGAGTCATTCATGTTTAGTATCACAGGAAAAGCTAAGACTTTATGACATGGATGCTTCATGCTTCAATGTAATATTCTGGAAAGAAGTATATAACTTTTACCTATGGATTGTCTCTGTGCCATGCAAATAAGCCAACCCAGAGAGAATATGGCGCGTGAAATTACGAACAATAGATTCTGTCATATCTCCACAATGCTCCTGGACATATTTATTGACGGATCCAGGATGAACATACTCCATATATATGTAAAAGTGATCATCAACCTGAACAGAGCACGATGGTCCCCAAATAAAAAAGTTCAACAAATTTAAAGGCAGTGAAAAAAAAAAAGTGTAGGCACACGTACAAAAGAACCACAAGAATACTAACCATATCACTTCCATAATACTGCACTATATTTGGATGCTTTAGATTGCCAAGAACTCTGATCTCCTGCTACCAAACAGTGGAAGCAATAAATTATAATTCCGTCAAGTCAATTTCCCAATACTTAACCGCATCATTTCACATTCAACTTCAACAATTAATGAAAGAAGAGCATGAAATGGAAGCACCGAGCAACCCCAGATCAATACCATCTTCAGAGCACCTATTCATAAAAAAGTCGGGAGAGTGTTTGCTGACTGGGGAAAAAGTATTTTATTAATGCTTTTCAGCAATTCAAGTTTTTTGCCCTCCTTAAACTCTTATAAACACCAAACAAAGGTAATTAATCAAAGAATGCTACTACTTGCAAAGAAACAAGTCTACATGCATATAATGAAACAGGAGTTAGCCAATATATTTTGGCTGTCTCAATTATAGGAACAAGTCCCAATTGCAGCATCTGGCTAAAAGCATGAAGGCTGTGTAACTGTGACGTTATGCAAGGACTGCAAATTCATTTTTTGGCTGCTATAAAGAATCACATTTCAATCAGTTCCCACAATAGATTTTGTCAATTCCAATGATCAACTCTCTAGATAATCACATAATGGAATAAATTGCTTTGTGAGGATTTCAGACAATAACCTGCTCCAACTGCTTTATACATTCAGCAGATTTAGGGTCATCAGGGGCGACATAAATTTCCTTCATTGCACATAAAGCCCCAGTGTCTCTGAAATAAAACAACACATAGTTGCTCATTGCAGAAATAAAGAAACATGATGCATAAAAGCTTCACAATACTTGCATACCTGTTGGTGCCAACAAAGACACTTCCATATGTCCCACGTCCAATTAGTTTTCCCTTTTGCCAGTGAGTTTTCATTGGCAATATGCTTGGCCTTTCTGTTGAATTGTGGAGAATGGCTAATGGTGATGACATACATGGTTGGGATGGCACAGCACCAGGAGGAAGGGGCAAGGGATGAGCACTGACATGACCATTACAATCAGGCCTGTCGCTAGGACTTCCTGTAAGCAACTCGTGATTCAATGGAAATGAAAGTTTATTAGGCCATCTTGGCCTGAAGTGAGAGCTTTGTTCTTTCAGATTATCAAAAGGTGAAACATTGGTACTACGTGCACTTTTTGCTGAAGGGACATGATAACCGTGACTGTCAATAATCCTACTCAAGTCTGCAAACTCTAAAGCTGAGCAAATCTGAGGTTCTACCAATGAATTTGATA